>CM056382.1:62213052-62846166 GCA_029718625.1 Synaphobranchus kaupii | reverse complement strand
GGGGCGATGTCAGTCTTGTTCTTGTGTTCTTTTGATTTTGTTGTAATGGGACTCTCCCGCTGTCAGCGGGGGGGTCTTGCTTTCTGTTTCTTGCTGTTTGTATTTGTTCCCTTTTTTGCCTTCTGTTACAAATATTTCTTTTTTAATAAAGTTCATTCCCTTCCTGTGCACTATTCTGGTCTGTTTATTTTCTTTACGTTTTTTTTTCCACGTGCCGTTTCACAGAAAATCACTTACCTCATTCGTAGCTACGTATGTATGAACATGTGCGTGTGTGTGTGTGTGTGTGTGTGTGTGTGTGTGTGTGTGTGTGTGTGTGTGTGTGCTTTCACGTGCGTGTGTGCGTGTACGTGTGGATCTTTATATGTGGTTTTTGTATGTTCTTCATGGGATTCATCCAAATATGCGTATCTGGAACCTCCCTAGAACATTAAACATTATCATAGAGTGTCATGCGGCACAGGCTGACCTGTGCTTTCTATGCTTAATGGATAATGTTATATAATGGGCATTTACACGGACTTACGCCCTTGCATGAACGCCATCTACTCCATGTGGTGCTGTAACCGTGTTCTTCCGGTTTGATATAGAGCACAAAGACTGTGAACTTTCCAATACCTCAGTATCACCAATGAGGAAAGTAAGACAAACCCAGTAAGACAAAAGTAAACCCTTCAGTTCACAGTATATGGGTTGTCATGGTTTGACATTCATTTCTTACACTGCATTGATCAGTTATGCGGTTTCTTCATTGCACGCATTTAAATATTTTACCATTTCAACATCTGAGTAACTACATGCACATTTCAGGATGAAGGGCATTTAGGGCTGTGATATCTGTAGTTTTAACTTGCACCCACTGATTATGGTATTTTATTTCAGAGCTTAAAAGGTTTTGAGAAGTTGTTGTTTTGGAAAGTGAACTACAATGTGTTTAGCTGGACTTTCCAAGCGCACATCATGTTCAATGGCCCTTGCGAGGTTGATTTATGAATGTGTGCTACTTCCAACCAAAGACTTTCACTGGGTTTTATTTTCTCACTGAACCATCCCAGGTGCTTTTTGAGAACATTTCTAAATACAGATTTAGTGGTGGGATACAAAAAGACTATTCCGTCAGGCATTTTAAATCCACAGTCCTCTGGTCTCAAATGCAGTACCCTAGCCACTGCGCTGTTTTGCTCCAAACTTTTCCCACACTTGGTACTGTCTCAACTTTTCATGCGCAGGGATAAAGTTAACCCTTTAATGCTGGGCTTAAAAGGCTCAGTGAACACTCCTTTGATGTGAACAGGGGCAGTCCAGTCAAGAGAAATTGGTTTAAGGAGGATATATATTACTAGGACCGATACTTTTCCACCAAGTTTTAAAGAGAACAGCACAGTTTCACAAACCTTTGTGGGTGGGGTTGGGAAAGCAGGTTTTCTATGTACTTGTTTATAACACAAATCTTTTTTTTTCTTTTCCCTTTCATTTATAGCCTTGTCAGGGTGAAATGTTGTAGTTTTACACGCTATCCAAGCACCGGCATTTGTTAAAGATGGTCAGATTAAAGCTTGAGGGTGCAACTAAAATGCTACCTGATTACAAGTACCCCACACTCTGAGATGTAGTAGCAATGGTGGTGTTACACTGGATCAATCAAAACTATAAGATTGGTGCACAGGTTATTCAAAATATTCACAGATGATGAAAAGCTCCAGAGAGAGGTTTGCCAGAGTAGGTGTAGTATCCAGCCTAGTCAACATTAGTGTGAAATTACATCTGTACACGCTTGTGGCACTGGACAGTACGAATGTACTAGGTTTGTACATCTGTGATGGTTAGTGTTTTAGTCATTTCATTACACAGATCCAATGTCCTCTCCTTCAATACTATTTAAACGACTTAATGTAACATTGACACATCAAAATGAAATCTATTGCGCATTCAAAAGAAGTGGCAACAATACATGGCCATATAAGTGTGTGTTTGTGTTCAATTGTGCTTGATTGTGCACTTAGGAGCACACACGTGTATGTCTGTGTGGGTGCACATGATTGAGTTTGTATGATAGTGACTATATGAACACATCAGGAGTGGGCCATTTGGAACTCTGAAATGTCCGTAACTTTGAAAGCGATAAAAATGCAAAGGATCCTTTGATTGGAATTGTAACCCATTTTCAAACCGATTGGAAGTAGGATCTCATGATAATGCTCAGTAATTGTTGTTTATGTTGGCATTCTGAACCTAGCTGAACCCATACCTCTCCTTTTCACTTGCCTGTTACCGTGCTCTCTTTTGTTACATGTTCCATTTTCCCCTCACCTTTCCTTATGCCATAAACTGTGCTTTTCCCACATTGACTTCTTTAGAGCAAAGTCATGCTCCTTCGTCTACTTGTATTTTTGTACGTTGCGATTATTTTGTCTTTAATTATCACCACAGTGATAATAAGCAGCTTGATTGGACTTCGTTGCATATGCATACGCTACTTCCATCGTACTCTGTCATACCTTTCATTTGAATGGTCAGTCTGGAAGTCTGAGGTTTGTATCTCTGAGCTTCTATTGCATTTGTGAGCCTGTATGTCGGAAATGAGCATTCCAGCCCAAAATGTTTAGATTTGCCTTGGGTGTGAAATGCTCAAAATTAAAGGCAGTCATGGTATCATTTGTCATTTTGTTTGTCAGATTTGCTTTATTTCAGAACATTGACAAAAGCCTGATAAAGAGCTCTACATCCATCCTATATTATACAAACATTAGAGATAAAAGATGAGGAAGTGATTCAAATGGGGCGGTATTCCGTCTCAAATTAGACAGTGCCTCTTATTTTACTTTTTGCCGTCCGTCTTGGGCCTCGAGGCCTTGTGATTTTAAATGAGCTGTTACAAAGGCAGAAATAATAAAAGACCCCACTGCCCCACCCCCACCCCCACCCCCTGGCCACCTGCACAAACCCTCCCCAGCTACCCACAGGACCAGTTATAAAAGCAAACAAGCAGCCTTAAAGAGCATCCGACTGCACTAATAAGTGAGGAAACACTCTGCTTTCAGTGCCTTGTGCAAGCATTGGTGGGCTTTATGTTTTATGTGCGTTTCCCCAAAACCTGGTTTAATTTTTTTTTAAAAGGTTTAGGCTATTGCTTTGCTTTATGTGTGTGTGTGTGTGTGTGTGTGTGTGTGTGTGTGTGTGTGTGCACGCACACACGTGTGCATGTATGCGTGCCTATGTGCGTGCGTTTGCGTGTGGCAAACCCGACAGAAAAATAAGTTTCCTGCCATTTGAGTTAATTGGTCTTTCACATGCTAACAAGAGCTCAAAGCACATAAAGAGGCCTCGGACCATACCCACATGGTCCAGGGTACCGTGGGTTCCTCATCCTCTACAGTAGGTTCAGGGTATCATGAGTTGTATATCATTGACAATGGTTCTACTGTGGATTCCCTGATTATTATTGAGGGTCCAAGTCACCGGAGGTTTTTAAGTATACAAAAAGAAACAGGCCCATATTCACAAAGCATCTCAGAGTAGGAGTTGTGATCTGGGTCTCTCCTTATCAGCCTTACTTTGAGAGGTTTTGAGAACATGGGCCACAGTCATTTTTCATTCACAATCCTTTGCAGTTTATGTCACTGGACATTGTGACCTGTCAGATATTACTACTGAGAAGATATTTTCCCTTGATTGGTCAGTAATGCCCTCAATGGGTTAAGAGCAGCAGAGAGGGGCTGCTTAAAGGAGCTAAACTTTACCCCATCACAATCTCAAATACACATATATTGTCGGATAGATGCAAACATCATTATCTGTATTTTGTCTACTTAAAAAAATAGTTTTTAAAAGTACTATGTCTGAGTTCATGGGTGTGCGTGCGTGCGTGTGTGCGTGTGTGCGTGCATATGTGTGTGCGTGTGCCCATGTTTGAATGTGTTTATATATTATGGTTATATTAATCTGATGGAGGATACATATTTATGGCAGGGAGATTGTATAGGGAGATTGTATATCTGAGATTCAGTTATCTTGTACAAACATCTGGGACAATCACCTTTGAAAGTCCAGATAGGTGTGCTTTATGGGCAATATACTGTATATTGCACCCATCTGTATTCGAATTGGTTCAGTATGTATAGGTCTGAAGAAAACCATGTTGAATAGGAATGTGCTAGATGATTTTAAACAGATGATCGTTGTCAGTATTATTGTGGATTAGTTCTAATTTCACAGTTCAAGGCTTCCTGCTTGTCATATTTATTTTAATTGGAAGATTGGCACGTAGTGTTATTTCTAATGAATATTTCAAGATTAAATAACTATGCAGTCCTTGCCATGAATTAACATTAATGATAGTTAATCACAATAAATATAATTTGTTCCTCTTGTGATCAAATCATAGGGATAGCTTGATGAGCCCATGTGAATAATTTTTCACACATTCATGAAAGCATTGGGCCTTAACACTTTGGGCTCTATCTATCAGGGACGATGTGTGTCTATTCTGGGAGAAAATGCTTTATTTTTGGGAGAAATTCCCAGTTCACAAGGTAATCTTGATATTTTTATTCATGTTTGTGCACACCCGTGTGTGTAACAGACAGGAGCGTGTACGCACATTGTGCACACGCCTATGTAGAGATGAATATTACTATCTTAATATTGCGCAGTTAAAATAACATTGAAACAACTGCGACATGACTTAAGATCAGGTTTGCTGTGGTTTTAGCGCAAGCGCTTGCTGCTGCCTCAAGATAGCAATATTCCAAAAATTATCCTGTGTAATGTGGGCGTGACGTGTAAGGTAGGAGGAGCCAAACGCAGCAAAGGGATTCATTAAGCCCTAAGGCCACTAAGGCGGGAAACCCCGCAGATAAGGAAGGGAGACAAGACATAGAACACACATATCAAAGCCACCAACCGGCTCACTGTCACGCGCCAGGTTTCTCAGTAAGAGAACCAAACAAGACGAATGGCACAAAGCACTGGGCTCCCATACTTCTACGAGCTAAGTGACTAAAGAGAGCCAGAAATAATAAACGCCCTGTCTCAGTAACGAGACGCATAAGAACAGGCGAGTAGCACAATGGTACAAACAAAACACACAGCAAACAAACACTGAAAACTAATACGAATTAGTATACCAGGAGGCGAAAGGAACGGAGATCTAACATTCCAAGGCTACTCTCAGAAACTCGCAGTCAAACACAGACATGTCCAAAACATCGCCCAGTCTTCCCTATAGGAAGACATGTACCGAAGGACGACACAGAACTACAGTTCCGAACAAAATCGCCAAAACTCCATATACGGAGACAAGTACCAAATAGAGCGAACAGGACAGCTGTACCGGACATTTACCGGCTAAAAAGACTAACGCGAGATTAGTAGAAAATAAACGCCCTGCCTCTAAGTAAAGAGGAATGTAAGGAGGCGAAGGAACAGAGATAACGTTCCATGGCTACTTTCATAAGCTCGCAGTCACATGCAAAGACTAGGAAGCAGGAACAGATAAGAGCCAGGGGAGAAGAGTCCGGATAACTACATGCATATAGGCACATACGCCAGGAGGGGAAGAGTCCGGATAACTACATCCACATAGGCAAGTCCCACATTACTCCAGAAAACGTAAAGGGGTAAACGCCCGATCTCCCAGGAGAGAGAAACATTTTACAGGCGAGCCAACGGAGCTCCGTTGTCCCATAACTTTACTAGCAAAATGACCAACACAAGCTTAGTAGAAAATACACGCCCTAGCCTCTCAATAAAGGAGAATGTAACAAGGCGAAATGGAACAGAAAACTAACGTTCCAAGGCTACTTTCAGAGACTCGCGGTCACACACAAACATGTAAACAAAAATCGCCCAGTCTCCCTGTGAGGAGAGACGTACCCGAAGGACGAACAGAACTACAGTTCCGAACAAAATCGCCCAGTCTCCATGTACAGAGACAGGTACCGAAGGACGCACAGAACTACTGTCTGAACAAAATCGCCCAGTCTCCCTGTGAGGAGACGTACCCAAAGGGCGAACAGAACTACAGTTCCGAACAAAATCGCCCAGTCCTCCAATAGGAAGACAGATACTGAAGGACGAACAGAACAGCTGTTCCGGACATTTACCGCTAACACAAGCTCAAAGAAAATACACGCCCTGTCTCTAAGAATAAACAAAGCCATAAAGTCAGTATGATAAAACGCCCTGTCTCTTAGTAAGAAACTACCATACAAATACACACAAAGACTCCTCTAGCTTTCACGGAAGACAGCAGACAGAGAGAGGAGAAAGAGACAAAAAAGGGCCAAAGATCTAGGCAACAGACAAACAAAGGCAAGACCAGAAAGCGGAGACTGAAACGAGCACACAAAAAAGGAATTTAACCTGAAAGCTCAAAGCACAAAGGCAAGTCCCGCAAAACTCCAAAAAAAGCACAATGGAGCAAAACGGTCTCCTAAAAACCTAGACCTAATCATACGACTAAAACCTTAAACGGGCAGAAATAAACCGCACACAAAACAGCACAAATAATGCCAAAAAATACACCACAGTACAAACAACAAACAATCAATATCGAAGCCCCGAATGAAGGAAACGGGAGGCTTATATAGCTCTCAGGTGACCCGCACAGGTGTGGATGCTGACAGAAGCTCCGCAATCAAAGCAGGGCGGAGCAAGCATCCACCAAAAGGGCAGCGCCCTCGCGTGGCCACCGAGGAAAACGACCGCATGGGGAAAAAGGGTAGAAACCCATGACATCCTGGCCACACCTCATCTATTTTTTTCTGCCTCAAGACCAACCCTCCCAGTTCACTTTCTATTTAAACAACATCAGCACTGGACGGTAAAATGACAACTGCGTCAGTCTGAAACTAGCAAAGATACTTGTGTTTGGGCTACCGCCGCTTAGCGCCGGGTGTAGGATAGAGCCCCACGGTTTCTATGGAGCATAGTGTACCATGTATGTATGTAATGAAAGGAACATACATAACCTGCATGTATTTTTGCTTGGCTTTGGGAAAATTCTAAAAGAAATTATACAATTTCCTAAACAATGAACAAAATAAAACTTCCTAGTTTCAACTTTGATTCTTTCAGCAGTCTCTCAAATGGATATGAACATATTCGCTATACCTTTTAAGTTAAAAAACTATGCATTCTATCAGTATAAAAGTGCTGGATAAAAAGTAGCAAGCACATTTTTGTGAATAATGAGTGGAGAAGTTTGCCCTAATGAGGGCTGCCCCCATGCCTTAAGGAGCAGGATGTGGGACGCCTGTATTTGGAATGGTGCAGTCGGGGTCAGGGGCTGATTTGATGGCCTGGGGTTTGATCACCCAGGACTGTGGGGGTGGGGACACCGTGGCACTCTGCTGCTCACTAAAGTAAAGCTATATTACATGTATGAAATAAATATACTGTAGGATACTTCAAAATACGGAACATACAGTATACCTACGCATTTGCAGTTAATTTCCCCAAATAACTATTTTACTAAATTATATAGTGTACATTTATTTAAATTTATGAGAAATGAGCTCTTCACAAAAATAAATGAAATAAATTGATTCTTGGTTCTCATTGTTCTCATTGTTTTTTTTGTCAATGCTCAAATGTGTAATACCCTAAAATGGTAATACCCTAAAAGGGCTTAAATCTCATCTCAGTCATTAACTTTCCTGGGTCAGAGTCTATACATGTATATTTTTATTCAGTTATTATTATTATTGCTAAGTAATAAACTATTATAAGTCATAAAAACTTTATAGAGTTTTTAGAGTAAGAGCTGTAAGACTCAACTGTTTACAATAATGGTTACCAAAGTGCATGTGCCCAAGATCCACTTCATGAGTGAATACATTTGACCCAACCTTTAATAAAATGTTCAGATGTGGAATAAAAGTGTTTTCAATACAGCTCCTTACATAACTATGGATGTATTTGATGAAAACGTTAATGGAAAGTGCATGATAGACATTTACCCTCCTCAACCTCTCTTACCACCCACCAGTGGACCCTGACCCACTGGTTTCCAATATATTTCTGAGTTAAATATAATATACTGTATACAACTCTTCAAGGCATATGCCCTGCTGTATTCTGACACCTTTCTTCACTTTTAACTTGTGTAGTTTATTTTCTCTGTGCTTGGGTAAGGTAGCAAGCAAGCACAGAAGTTTAACATTGAGCTCTTAGGACGGCAGTCATAAAAAGGTGTTATAATGTTATTTAATGTTAGTTTTGTGCTCAGAATTGCACTCAAAATAGGTAATAAGGCATTATGTATATTCCAAAATGACGATAATTTGAGTGACATTATAGAAGCATAACAGCGACCCTCTTTTGACACTTGTGGACTAATATACATAATGATTTTTTTTTTAAAATATAGCTCCTTCTGAAATACTGTTGTAGACAACAAAATACAATTTTTAAAATGAAGCCTTGAACAAAAACGGCATCCTGTTCAGTGTGTCCAGCCAAGTGCAGTGGTGCAATTCAATCCGGACTGAATGAGTGCTGACTGTGGGTGGGAATCTTCCTGATTGGCGCATAATTGCCCGTAGCTTGGCCCAGAGAGGGCTTCATTGAGCAGCGCATCCTCACCACATCACAGACGAGTGTGTCCTGTCACTGTGTAAGACAGCTGGCACATGATATTCAGTCCAGTCTGGCAAAAGGGCTGTGCAGGGCAGCTGGTTGGCTGCACAGTAAAAAAAGGAGATATCATTATGTTTTTTTTTCTAATAAATTGATACCAGTACAAGAACAGTAGGAGGCTGTTTGGAAAGATAGTCTCACCCCTTTTTAACTGCATTATCACCCCTAGTTATAACTGCATACCGCTGTGTAAAAAGCACTAAAAGTAGTAAACATCGAGAAGGCACAGTTTTTTCTGAATAGCACAGCTTGATTTGGCATCCGAAAAAGGTAGCTTCCAACCCTGAAAGCACAACTACGTTCCAACAGGCAGACACAAACTCTGTTGTCATTTACTCAGTCACACATCCCGTCATGGGCTAGGGACCAGCCTTCCTGTGCCATAACTCTCAGCGGGTCACAAAAAGTACATTTGCTGTGAGGTGGTGCCGGATTGAGCCGTTTCTGGTACAGGGGACAGGCTGATTTAAGCAGTGATGGTGGCCTTATATCAGTGTAATCGGAGAGGCGAGCACAGCATAATTTTCTTGTAGAGAAAGGTTTGAGGACAGTCATTATGAATTGCAGGTCTAAACAAAGGCCAAAATTCTACAATAGAGCGGCAGGATTTAACACAGATTATTTTCGCGGGTGTAATGGATTGTATAGCACATAGTTTTACACGTAGGACATCTATCACATTTTCTCCTCAAGGGCCGTAGTGTCCGCAAACTGCTCGACATTTTTCCCCCTTAAAAGGAAAGGCAGTCCACCCTCCTGATGTCTCTTTTATTTTACTGAGACAGGGGGAAAACAGAGAGGCTCACAGTGCACTGAGTGTCACAGCAGCCACACAAGTGTATTCATACCGTTTATGGGTTCAGAATGGGTTACCGTACGGACTGCACCACGCTTTCCACCCCTGCGGGGGCTTTCATTTGCTCTTAATGCATGGAACTATCTTAAAGGAGGAGCGGGGGTGAACTTGTGCTAATGATATAAATATGATTGATATATTATATTGTTATGTGCATGGAGGGCATAACCGTGCACAGACATACTGTACACACAGTTGTGGACGCATGCAAGCCCGCACTCACACACACACACACACACACACACACACACACACACACACACACACACACACACACACACACACACACACACACACACACACACACACACACACACACACACACACACACACACACAGAGCACTGCATGTCTACAGCATTAATATGTGCTGGACTATAACTCTGCATTTCACCCAAGGGAGGGCCTTTCGAAAACTGTCTGTGTGGTGAAGTTCATTCCATCACAACCTCTGCGATATTTTAAAGCCACTCTTGCAGACTGTGCTTGTGTGGGTGAATTGAGTGTGGCAGTAAAATAATTGCGGGATACAGTGTATAGTTTGCCAGTTAAAGTTATTTTTTAATTATTTTCTGGTGGAACACAGACTGCTGGCCACCAAGCAGGAAGAGTTAATGTAACATGGTGTTTTTCTTTCCGTGCGTTCTTACTGTGGTAAAAATTCAGAAAAGTGATTCTGTGACACAAATGCCAGCCAAACAAATGTCTGTCCTGAGTATTCTTGTATATGCATGCATGTATCATGTATGTATCAATTAGTGTGTGCGTGTGTGCATGCGTATGTGTGTGTGTGAATGTTGCTATGTGTGTATGAAAAAGGACCACCTCAGACTTGAAAACAGCACCCTGGCAGGCTAATCACTTCAGCAGAGCCATTTATTTCTACGCCTCGTTCTTTGCTCTCAAGGGCTGGTCCTGGTGTTATTTTCACAGACTGTCAGGCCAAACACACACACAGTGCCGGCCAGTGGTTCCAAGTTGGCTGAAGGCAGACGGGCCATAAAACGAAGTATTGCATAGTGAAGGGGTTCTGGGCAATAACACTGATGGAGAAAAGCGCTGCGTGTCTCTGGATGATGTCATCCTCTTACTGAGTCATTGTGAGACGCCTGGGTGATCCAAACACTACCTTCAGAACTTATATTTATTCCAGCATGGCAAACCACATGTATAAATATTAAATAAGTATTATTCATCTGTTGACTTATAAAGATCTGAATGAAAAGAAATTATATATAGTTAAGTGCAAAAGTACTGGGACAGGGATTCAATTTTTGTTGTTTTGGCTCTGTACTCAAGCACATTGGATTTGAAATGAACCAATACATATGATGTACTGTCAGATTTAATTTGAGGGTATTTGCATCCATATTGGGTGATCCGGGTAGGAATTACAGCCCTTTTTATACATCCCCCCCCCCCATTTTATGACAGCAAAAGTAATTGAGTTAATTAACATAATCTGTCCATAATATTTTGTTCCAGAAGTCTTTTTAACATACTTTTTACCAAATTGGAACCTGGCCGTTCTATTCTTGAGACTTACCAGTGGTTTGTATTTTGTGGTGAGCCCTGTGAGGTTATGCTGGTGTAGTCTTTGACACATCTATGCCTACATTCTGGAATGTGTTCTTCATCTGTTCAACAGTTGAAAAGGGTCTTCTTTGGTCATCCACTACAGTGGTCTTCCGTGGTCTACTAGGTTATTTGCTATTACTGAGCTCACCGATGCGTCTTACTTCCTAACAATGTATCAAACAGATTTTGACACGCCGAATGTATTGGCTATGTCTCTGGTCGATTTATTCTTATTTTTCAGTTGTTTCTTCAGTTTCAATTAATTAATTAATTCCTTAATTCGGATAACCCTGCCCTCAAATTAAAGCTGACACTCTGCCATTTAACCTCATATTCATTGTTTTATTTCAAGTCCAATGTGCTCGAGTACAGAGCCAAAACAAAAAATGGTGTCACTATACCAATACTTTTAATTACACGTATAAATACATTTATACATTTCATTCTGTCTCAATTTGTAGAGCTTATGAGGTCTCCACATCACATCACATGGATGCCCTTTCCAAGGGCAGCAGTACTCCACTTCCTATCGCATGAGAAGGAAAGAATTCTAGTGGCCCCTTACTCAGCTGAGATGAAACAGGCAGGGCTGGTCTGATAAAGAGGCTGCCGTTTATATACCTGTCAGTCTCGCTGACCGGTGTCATCCATATTGTTATCTTAGACTTTCCAGGATTAATATTCCTTTTCAAGTTTAATGAGATAAGAGGCCTGGGGAGGCGTGCCCTGGAGTGTTCAAAGGCTGATCGGCCCTCAGGAACAGCCTTATCTCAGGCTGTGATTGGTCTGGCTGATAGGTGATCCTAACAGATGAGGTCTGCTGCTCTCCAGGGGGGAGTCACTTGAGCATCCCTACCATTGCACGTCTTTGATTTCGGGGCCAAGACCCTCTTCCCATAGACTCTCCAACACCGGTGCACTCCCGTAAACCAATTACATTCTAACTCCGGCTAGTTGGAAGAGATGTAATGGCATGAGCTGATTGAACATGCCGCCGGGGGAAATGGCACCTCCGTTCCTCCGCCGACAGAACCGCTGCACACCCCACGCGGGCCAGGCTGGCGCTCAGCGGCTCGGTGGCCGTGGCCGCCCCTCTCTGAGGCTGAGTCATCGAGACGTGGTGAATGGGTTCCCCGGGACACCCAGGTCAGGACGCCTCATCCAAGTTCGTCTGACTAATTAATCCCAGGGCCGGCGCGGTAGAGAGTATATATCAGACACGGACGTGAACCGGCGCGCTCATGGGAGGGTTCTGTACTTTGGGCGAGTCGTGTGTCACCAGCGCGGCCCAGTATTTCATTGAGAAATCTCAAAGGAGAACATCTGTTGGAGGGTTAGTGAGGCGCGCGGTGGTGTGGCTGAACACAGCGCCATTTTAAAGCAGTGGGAAATAAAGGGCTCCAATGACCATTAATGTCACTCAGGACAGGTTTTATACCTCTGTGTAGCTCTCAGATAACTCCATCGCTCAAGAACACCGGTAAGGTCGAGTGTAGCCGTTTGATACCGTCACGTGTGATGTGTCCCTGGTGGGGCAACCAAGTGCACACAAGTGATATTCAGTAGGCTATCACCCTAATAGCAGCACTATTTGCAAAAGTGAGCTTTTTGTTGTGTGTTGAAGAAATACTATCAGGTCAAGATGTCCATGCACTGGGCATGGAAATTACTGGAAAGTAATATCTATCTATCTATTGTATCTATCTATCTATCCATTGTATCTATCTATCTATCTATTGTATCTATCTTTATTTATTTATTTATGTCTCTCTCTCTCACTCTCTCTCTCTATATAGTATATATAAATATATATATATATATATATATATATATATATATAATTTATTTATTTATATACTGTATACTTATTTTCAAAATAATCATAATATATTACCAGAAATATCACTATTATAAAAAACCCACTTATTAAGATCACATTATATTAAAATATAAAAGCTTACCTACAATCCTATTCTGCAGAACAGAAATGGATTAAAAGATGTCCTAAAAACAAGAAACATACCCAAAAGACAAATGTCTTCATATAACCTGTGTGCATTTGCTATAAGAATGGGAGATATTTCCTGTTTTAGGCTTTTAATGAAATGGATTGGATTTACAAAAACAACATAGGCAGAGATATAACTTTTTTTTTTCAACTTTCAAATAAATCTAATTATGCTGTTTATCTGTTTCAGTCAATCTTGTGTTTCCATAACAATGTTTACTTTTCCTGTAAAGAAAGGCCCACATCAAAACAGATTTTCTGGAATGCTTAAGCTAAAAAGGTTATGCTTAACTCAATATCTAACACAAATAGCTCCAGGCTGGGTGTTTTTTTCTTATTTTTCCACATCACAGTTATAAAAGCGGCAGTTATTTCTCCCAGAGAATTCAGGAACTCTTAGCTGATACAGCATGCCTGTAATCACTGATCTTTCTATTGCTCCGAGAGCTCTGGGCGGGGATTTTGAAGATCGTGGTCCTTGCCCCAGGTCTGCCCCATCTCTGCCCGCTCCTGCAGCGAACGCTTCATGTTCTCTTCTCCTCATGAGACTTCCGTCTCTTGACAGCTGTGAAGAATTAGTGCACGCGCTCTTCGGTTGTCCTTTGGTCACTCTGCAGGCCAGCGGTCTGCTCAAAGGTCACAGTGGTCAGAAACTGCTGGGCGTTGGGACTGTGCTTCAGGGAATTCATTGCATTTTTGGACAGAGGAGGTTAAATCCTGTTTCCTTTGGGTTTAAATTAAATATTGAAACATTTTAAGATGGTTTTCTGAACAAAAGGGCACAAGAATGGGTGCAATTATTATATTTTTTCGCTTAAAAAAAAACAAAAAAACATTGAAATGAAAGTTCAATGAGTTTTGGATTTGTGTCTTCTGTTATATAGCCTAATTTTATTTATTTAGTTTCATAAATTGTCTGAAGAGGATAATTTCAGCAAAATAGCAGACATTTTTCAAAAGGCTTTGTTCACCAAAAATCACCTTATAGTTATGTTCACCTGATAATGAACTAGGATAAACAATGCAGCTTTATCTAGTGTGATCTATGAAGAAAGACTGTTGGCCTGAATATCCTGTCATCTATGAGCCAAAACAAACCCTTCAATAATTGTGAAACAGTTGCAGCTGATAGTCCTCAGAGAAAGTTCTGGATGTGCGTGGTGGAGAAGGTGAGAAGGCTGACTAACAGCTCTAACTTTGTTTATGAGGTAAAACAGGAAAAAGACTGTATGGGTGCTCTAGTGATGGTCTGTGCAGTTTCACAGAGAAAAATCCACACACATGAGGCGGCACTTTAAAGTCCCAGAGCACAGCAAATCCAATAAACACACACACACACACACACACACACACAAGCATGCATGCAGACACACAATAAGGAGTATACCCCTGCATTCAAACAAATTAAATCATTCACATACACATGTAGATGAATATTAATGTCTCCATATTATTATTAATTGCATTAAAAAATAATGTATTACTTTTCGAAAAACATTCACAGTCAAATATTACAAAACAGCAGTATAGAATATTTGTCTTATTTATACCAAACAGACACATACCAAATTGGATTGTAAATGCTATTGTTTTTGTTTTTCAGAACAAATAATAATAAGCTGCAATACACCAAAGCATTGTAAGAGTGGCATCCTTGTAAGATGTTATTCTCATGGTTGGAATGCGTGGAATTTGCTGCTGAAGATTCTCCAGGATGGCTGCAATTTTATAAGCACCATGTTTAGTTTAAGCAGAAACTCTATCTCAGCAGCAATCACCCTATTGATTTGCCTCTGTATTAAAGCTAAAACTCAACCGCTGCTTTTTCATAATAAATTGCCGTTTTCACAAACCCCTCAGTAATCAGGGGACACGATGAATATCCAAGCATTTCGATTCCTTTTGTAGCGCTCTTTGATTGCGTTTAAGAGGAATGGCGCAATTTTGTATGCAGTTTAGCATCTGATTGAGGGCTGCTTGGCTGAATCCGGTTTCACCTTCAAAAAAAGAGGGGCTTAGTTTTGTTACTCTTGAGATTTCAGTGACAGCACATGGTTGGAGATAATTTGAGTTACTATAGACAAGGGGTAATATTTGTCACATGATAGTTAAAAAATTTTGTTGTTGATATTTAAAAAAATATAAATATTGTTTTGATATTGATAATATGCTACTGTGGCCAATTACCTTATTGACCTAAATGTCTATTACTTTTTGGATATCCAGCAAGTAACCCCAATTCAGCAATACAGAACTGGGTGTCTATATCAACTCTAGGGCTGGCTTTTTTTCAGTAGTCATCTGGTTATACATTTACATTTTTTAAACATATTGAAATTTACTATTCACAGAAAATATTATTGAGCCTATAAGCAAATAATTCCAAATGGGATACCAAAAACGTGCATATTTATTCACCTGTATACTCATCTATATTTACATGAATGCAAATCATTATTAGTAAAATAAACAATATGCATGCATATTTGATGTAATGTGTGTGTGTGTGTGTGTGTGTGTGTGTGTGTGTGTGTGTGTGTGTGTGTGTGTGTGTGTGTGTGTGTGTGTGTGTGTGTGTGTGTGTGTGTGTGTGTGTGTGAAAAGAGAGGGAAGGGGTACAAGGGAGAGAAAGGAAAAAGTAAAAGACGAAGAGATCTAGTGCACTGTAACTAGGTAAGATAAACTGGTTAATTAAGTCTGGAGTATTTAACAGAAATTCGATCCCAGTGGAGGACCCATGGAATCCAGCTGCAAAGGAGCCAGCGGAAAAAATCTATCATGATGAAGACAGGTTTTATTCCTGGCCAAGGCAAGAACGTGACTCGCAATCCTAGCAGCCCCTACACTACCTGATCCAGCATTTTGTCCAAAGTAAATAAAATGCCAGAGAAATCTGGAGGAGATCCATTTGATCATTCATAGGAAAACGTGCCAAGCTGGGCTGGGGAAGCTATACGAAAATATTGAGGTGGAAGTGTTGGTGTTTATGTGTGCATGTGTTTGTGTGTGTGTATGTATGTATGCGTGTGTGCACGTGTGTATGTGTGTGTGTGTGTGTGTGTAGAGGTGGGGCAGATAAGATATCATTTTTTTGTGTGAAAACATACATACTGAGCCCCACAGCTTTAGAGCCTGTTCACTCAATCTGTTTGAATACTACCCTATTGTTGTCTGATGTGTCACTTCAGTGCAAAGAGGAGGTGAGAAATTCACACCTGGTTTCACACTGGGGAAATGGCCTTACCTTTTTTTACTTCCCACATTTCCATATGGACTACAGTTCCTAACATCTGAGCACAGCACACAGAATCATGTAATTCCTTCAATTATACTGTTGAAAATGGGACTGCCAAAACTGGTCAAACTGACAAATTACTACTCCAGTCCTGATTTATTCATGTTCTGGCACTTTCAATGTATCACATACAATTTTACTTTCATTTTATGTTATTTAAGTATTCCTTATAGTTTTTTAAAAGTAGGATCTTCAAAAAACATTTCAGAAAAAAAAAAACTATTCAAACATTTTGGACTCATATCTCCCCAGAAGTTTACATGAAAATAATAAATAAAAGTGATAATAAAGGTGATATTGGTGTCTATACTTATTTCTTTTTGTGGAACCATGATTAGATTTTTGATTGGTGCTTCCATTTATCTAGCAAGATATGTGTAAAATGTCTCCTATGAGGCTGTTCGAGAAAATGTTTAGTTCTTCGGCAACCCACCCCACTGACATAAAAAAAGAAAAATGAAGCCACATAGCATAAAGCAGTGGTAACATAGTCCTTTTATATCAAGACATCTCTCAACCTAGATTTCTATCCCTCAATGCCTAGATTACAGCTTTCATTTGGGTGATGTGATTTGTCTTGGGCTAGCTGTGTGCAGTGCTGATTGATATGCATTTAGACTTAAACGTTAGCTATGATAGCACGATAGCTAGAAAGCTAACGTTAGCATTCTTCATTGTTTATGCAGCTTGGATAATCCTTTTCCAATGAAGTCAGCCATTTCTTCACTGCAACACTCAACTGGCTGTACATTTTAGCCGTGATGAAAATATGGGCATATTACTGGCTCAGGAGCATTGTTGGAGACGGTAACCCCAGTATCTCTGTTGTTGCAGAGTTGTTGCATTACACTGAGTTTGTGTAGTGCTAGTCTGAACCAGGAATTATCTGGCTACAGCTGGAATGCATAATTATAGCCTACCCGAGTAGCCGGTTCTAGCGAATGTGATCGAGGCCTATATGACATATAACGTCTGCAAACAGTAACTTCTTCCAAGAACTAGCCGCCGAATGAAGTACACAATAATAGAAACCTAGCTACTAGTCATTAGGTAATTGCAATTAGCTGGCAAGCAGAAAGCCCAGATACATTAATGTTTTTTTCCCTACCTGTCCAGTAGAATATGGGAACTCCATGTCTGTCTTTACACCAATCCGCTCCCGAACATCTTGCCACCTTCTAAAATGAGCATCTACTGTATGTATACTGTAGTTTTTCAACAGGCTTTATCCAATTCCCTTTTTTTTCCCCTACGTGTGAAATAGAGCCGATGTAACAGGTCGCTTCTCTGCCATTGACATTTCTAGCTGGTGAACTGGCAAGGTCAATCTCATTGTTGATTGGTTTGTGCCATAAACTGGCCTATCTCTTTGATTGGTTTATGTCATAAACCACTTTGCTTTTACAAAACAAAATTCAGGCCAAATCACTGAGGGTATTAAACACAGTGGATGGTGCTGGAGTTCTCTCACAGCAGTTCTTTCTATGATACCAACTAAGCATGGCCATTCCCTGATATTCTTCTTTAAAAAGTAGCATACTCCAGCTTTAAGGTACCATTTTTAAATGCAGTTTTTTTTCAGAAATCATCATGAGATATGTAAGGAATGATTGTAGATTATGCTCTCACTTGATGATGCCTGCTTTTTTGCCTTTTCTTCCAGACGCCGAAAACATTTTTAACGCAAAATTGAATCCACGTGTCTGTCTTCAAATGGTGGATGTGTAAACAGAACCATGTTGTTTCTAATCACCTACAAGCTCCATTTACCAATTTGTTATCTGTTTAGCGTGCGGGAGATGACAGGCTAGTTAATGTCACAGGGAGCAGCAGTGGGAGTACATCTGCTGAAGAGATCAACAGACCTGACTGAACAATTCCTTCCTCTGACTATTTACCGTGCTGCTGACCCTAACAAACCCTAATTTTTTTTGTCATTTGTTGCCTTGAGTCTGCCTGCTCTCATATTTCCCCTCACTGTTAGTTTTACTCTGCCTCCCGCCCCCTCCCTATATCTTTAATGACAGAAGCTCCAGGAACCAGGGCACATCCAACAGTTCCGTTGGTACCAGGCACAGCTGGTGACTGTCATGGCTACCCGAGCTGACACAAAACCTCTGCCCGGTGCCAGGGCCCAGCGCTCTCCTCTGGACTCGCCCCCTCGGCCACACGCATTACTCAACCAGGCTGGCACGCCTGCCCACTCCACCGGTGAGCGTCCTCGTGGGGCGGGCTTTCAACGGCTCGGGAAATCGCCATGTATGAGTGGGGATCATCTGATTTAAATGTGCGGGATGCCACAGATTGCGGCACGTTAGCGTTAACATCAGCTTTATTTATGTTTTGAAGTTTGGCTAGGCACTGCCACCCCGCACACCCTGGGGGTAATCCTCCCTGAATAATCACACATTCTGTGACTGGGACTTGCGGTGGTGTCTCGGGAACAGGTGCCTGGCCCCTCCGCTCACTCCCCTGGTCTGAGGATTGTCTCAGGACTGCCGTTGCATCCCACGCGTTGAGCTGAACACATTCTTCAGATTCATGCTGCTTCCATTTCCCTAAAGCGGCAAGGGCATTAGATTGCACATATTGTACTACTGACTTTGAATGTGGGCTTCTTTTAAACGCGAACATTCACAGTGTTACACGATTCCTGTCAGTTTTAGTCACAGGGCGATCAAAGACATGCAAGCTGATTAAACGAAACTATGAGCCCTTAGTTTTGGCCGTGTTTCTGCTACGAGCATAATGCAACGTGCAATTCTGTGAGTGAGATTTGCTAAAATTTGAAAGATATGCCCTTACAAAAATGTAGGCCTTCTGGAAAATTCGCGTCAAACCTTTGGCATTGTTGCCGCAATCTAATATTTTCACATGCAAATTAGCTTTGTGGGAACTGCCATTGTTGCAAGAAGAATTTCACCACTACTGCCAAAGTCTGGCAAACCTCTGATAACTTTTTGTGGCAAATGGTGATGCAGTGTGGAAGCATACATCTGAAGCTTTTTTTTTTTACAATTATTTTCGTCAAATATAGCTGGTCTATGCATATTGATAATGTTTTGTATATCACAAGACTTTGTATATCACAAGATTAAGGATACTGTTTGAAAGAAAATAAATTATTCATTTGATTGTGGGTTATTGGGATAGGCTAAGTCCAGTCTTTAAACTTCCACACAATAAAATGTTCAATGCTAATTCAACTCCAACAGGGATCAAATGTAATCTCTTAGAATAAATTGTACTCTATTACCCGCAATTTAACACTGAACTGTAAGCTGTATCCTCAGCAAAAAACTGCAACATTTGTACTCATATTATGTATCAGGAAAATGCTGTAAAGATTGCTTCTCTGTGCTGTTAAACAAGCCAGTGGTGACTTTAAATAATGTGGCGACTTTATTTCTTGATCTTCACTGCACCTTCACTTGTTGATGTTCACTGCAGGCCTGGTATATGATGTGGGAATGTTGAAACACCAGTGTGTTTGTGATAACTACGCTAATCACCTGGAACACGCCGGCCGTGTGCAGAGTATCTGGTCCCGGTTGCAGGACTGCGGCCTGGTGGACTGCTGTGAGGTATGGGGCCTGTATACAGCTACATGTCCTTTTTTCCAGATTTATGTGGGGGCGTATCGTCAATGACTCATTTGGCCAGAGGACAGTGGCCTGGATTCAGTCTTACCACAATGTGGTCTCTCTCTAACATTCAGTAATACATCAGAATTGAAGAGACTTTCCCTTTTTTGTATTACTTAAACAGCATAGTCGTGAATATTCTTGCAACAAACTCTTGTGAATTAATTTTGTTTACATAACGTTTGCTGAGTAACAAAATATTGCATGTGTATTCATTTAACATAATACTTTCACCTATACACATGTACAAATCACCTTTATGCAGTTTTTTGGTCTATTTAACAAGTTGAACAAAGGATTCACTATACATTTTCCATTTTGAACAATACCATGACAATGTGACCTGAAAGCCATTGAAGATTACAATAAACAGGCAAGGAAAGTTTAATACATTTTGTATCCCCTCAAACACAGTATATACTGTAAATCTTTCTGTGATTAGCCCAGAAATAAGGATATGATGCTAATTTATGTTCTTACAATGGGCTTTCTAACAAGTAATGATAGCCATGCAATTTGACTTTATATGTTGGAGATTGCGCTGATATAATTTATTATTCTATTAACTCAAAGTGAAAAAATGTTTCAAAATATGTCGCCCTTCTCCTCGTCTCCCAGCGCATCCTCGGACGTAAAGCTAGTCTGGAGGAAGTCCGATTGGTTCATTCTGAGCACCACTCTGTCCTGTATGGAACAAACCCGCTGAACAGACAGAAACTTGACACAAAGAAGCTGCTGGGTTTGTATGGGAACAATAGGGGTGTCGTGCACCAGCAGTGTTTGAATATACACATAACCTATTCCAGCTGTACATTTTGCCTGGTTTTCATACAACTTCTCCTACATCAGTTAGCACTCTGCACCCTATATTAGGTGTAGACGGTGGCCTATACAATTGCTTTTATTAGTAATATGAATGTCAGCCAGTAGTTTGACTACTTTGTAGTTTGTACATAGCAATTCATGAGCTCTACGAACTTCGTCTAGCCATTGCCTTGCTGGATACATTTAATTACATTGAAACTGATTGTATTCTCCAATGCACCAGCTCACAATGAGCTATGATATACTTGCTGACAATTAATTGCTTACAGAAAATGATAAAATATTGCATGTACTGTAGGTTCTGCAAGTGTTGTCTAATGAGTTTGAGCAACTTTGGCCTACCCCCTGTCTCACTCAATTGTGATCACAACAATTATTAGAAGGGACTCTGACACAATATCACACCCCGTTAGAATATAGAATAGAATAACTTTTATTTTCCCGTGAGAGAACTTCTGTCGTAGTTGCCAGCAGCAAAAAAGACATAGACAGTGGGGCAGATTCACAAAACACAAACAAACATGTGAAATAATCAGATGTTTCACATTATAGTGAAGGTATGAGTATGAAGGTATGAGAAGAAGTGTCCCTAACATGAACAAGCAATAGCAAATACAGCACATTTCATTCAAACAGACACGTTTGGCTTTTCTAAAAATGAATGGGCACTTTGGACATTCATGTCTGACTGGGGAGAAAGGGATGTAGAAGCAGCACATTTCTCTGTGCAGTCATGTGTAGGTAATCAATGTTCAATGTTGAATGAATATCATTATGACTAAAGTGTAGGTATACATAATGAATTTCAGAACTTGAAATGGTATGGGGAATGGCATAAGGTAGCCTATTTGTTTAGAAGATCATAGTTAAATTGTAAATCGTGCAAGCCATGTGGTGAAGACATACAACCACAAATCATTATTGCATACGTTTATGAATTTAACTACAGCTAACAGATTAATCTCAAAGGAATTTAACAAGGAGTCAGTCAGGGACTTTATCTGCCTTCATTAAGGGTTTGTTTGAAAATAACAATCATTCAAAAATGTTTATAGATGTTATAGATGACAAAAAACATACATATACAGTGACCTGTTTTGTGCAATCATTTAAATTTAACTGCAATGTGAAAAATACTTATTATTGACCTGCATGTGCATAAGTAATTTATGATACAACTTGACTGAACAGCTGTCTAATTTAACATTATGGTTTATAAAGTAATAATAGCGCCATTTATATTTAAAACATATACATTAAAAAAATTATTATTCATTTACTAACCTTCCTTCTCTCTCCTGGTAGGCTCAAACCCTCAGGATAACTTTACTGTATTGCCTTGCGGTGGATATGGGGTAAGTGTACAGATGAATGTCTGAATGCTGGGGTCATTGAAAAGCAGTTGGGTGTCAGAATAACAATATAAATCTGATTCCATTATGCGCTTCTTATGATTAAAAGCACAGCCATTTGTATGCAATCCAGAGCATGTATTGATAGTGTCCTTAAAGTGCAAACCTGCCATTTTTATTTAGTTAAGACTAAAGTAAAGAAAAACTGAAAAGGTCCAAGGAGTAAATGAAAGTACATTTGGAAAAATAATATGCAGTCTATGCAGACTGTTGCTCCTCTATATTGCACAGTGAAACAGTGCAGCATGTAGCCGTATTGGACTTCTTGATCACTGGACATCTCGGGACAGCGGGGACTATTTTTAATCATGGCAGCATGGCTGCATTCCACTAATGAAATGATATTTGATATGTTTGTTTGTGTGCTGTAGGTCTGCCCCACTGTCTCTGTCTTTTTGTTGTTGCTGGGGCTACAACTGAAGTTCCCAAACGGGAAAATAAAAGTTATTCTATTCTATTCTATTCATGATTATTTAGATAATTGTTTTTCTTATCATCTGTTTATACAGCTGGGTATGTACTAAACGCATCTCGGGTTACACGTTTTGGTAAGAGGTCTAATGGCAGTACCCGTTCAGCGCCTAAATCTGCAGGATTCCTGTTAATCCTTAACCAGTACGCCACACTGCCACCGCATGCAACAAAGCCTATGGTGTGTTACCACCTGTTACCATGACAAATTGACTGGAAGATCAAGATTTAGATTTTCTCAAAGAATCTTTTTTCTTACAGACTTTTTTATTTTTATATGTTTTTTCTTTACAATTTTTATATATCGCCAATTCTCAGAATTGCTCCCCAAACACAGATAAAGAACTTCTGATGTTCACATTGTGTAAATCAAACATTTGTTGTATATGCTGAATTTAATTTGATTCTGACCAACCAATAACAACTTTGTGTTTTGTTGATTATTGTTCCTGACAGCAAGTGAGCTCACACAGTAAAATCCCAGTTTGAATTCTGGTTTGTAATATTCATCCAGTCAACTTTTCAGTGGGGCGAATTCCATCAGATGTTGTTGTCATTCATTATTTCACTGTCCCTTTCAGAACTCATCTGAAAGTCATGGAAAACACTGAACTAAATATAGAAAAGGCTTTTCTTCACATGTGACCCTCACTTGGGTGAGAGGGGGAAAGTGGAAAAAACATCTTGAAATATTTTTTCCTGCCATTTTAAGTCTCTGTCAGTAGGCCGTGTAAACCGCTAAAGCAGAGAAGGGTTATATTTTTTCATAGTGACGTCACCGTGCCTTCAAAAGGCCCCTTCTTCGTTTGTTGTCATTTATATCTTGGACGGGATGGGCTGAGAGATTCCCTGGATGAGTTTTACAAAATTGATAACAGATTGTTTGCGAGTCGTCTCTCTGGCACGGGGTAGAGGAGGTTTGAATCACCACTGGCTGCGGCAGTGATTTAAAAAAAACAACTTTCTTTGAAAAGGGTTGATTGCATGAAAGGCTCTGATGATATTTGTTTCAATGAGGAATGGGCTTCCTCACTGTGTAAGGTTCTTGAGTCAGTATTAGACAGGGGCAGCTGAGGGGAACAGTATTTCTGCGCAGAAGATATGCCTTTATATATGTTTGAGTTTTGCTTAAGTTCTGCTGAGTGCATTAGCCCACAATGTGATGATGAGGAGACCCCAGCTATCCCACAATGTGGGGGATGGGTTGCCTCTGTCCAGTTCACACTGACTTGATTTGGTTTGGGGGAAGGGGGGTGGGGGGTACTGACAACTGTGGCTGCTCAGATGATCCAGAAATCTGGATTCAACAGTAAGGGAGACAGAGCGGGAGGGAGGGACGGAGAGAGAGAGAGAGAGAGAGTGAGAGAGAGAGAGAGAGAGAGAGAGAGAGAAACATAGAGAGAGGGAGGAGGGGGAAGCCAGAGCCTAGCCAGAGCAGAATTTGGCCTGGGATGAAAAAGGCAAGTAAAAAAAGAGAGTAGTCTGCTTTCCATAAATTCCTGGCCTCCTTTAAGACAGGCCCACTCTGCACTCATAAATCCCCTGTTTGGGGTGTTTAAATAGAGGGACTTTTTCTATATTACCAGTCGACAATGTGAGAGAGGGGAAAAATCAGCGTTCTGATCTTTTCTGCTTTGAGAAGTAATGAAGATTACATACATTTCTTTATATCATACTCTGAACTGAAATCTTGACTGCATAGCAGCGTAAGCAAGATGTAGTAGTAATTATTATTAATTATGTTAATTGTAGTACCATTACAAGGTAGTTATATTTTTTGTGAGGACGCATTTAAACCTAAATAATGTGGGTGAATTGTACTGTATATTACTGTAAGAATTCACAACGTTTAGCAATGTATGTATTTCACACAATGTGTGTGATTACAAATGTAAATAATTGTTTTTTTTGGAACCGTAGACAAAAGATATTTTAGATTAGTGTTGTTGAATTTTTAATCCGTAGTTTAAGTTACATGTTAAAACAAATTTACAGACATTTTAACTAAAATTGTCAGGCTAAATAGGAGGTTGTACAAAAAGATTGATATAATCAGATTAAAAGTAAGGTGGCCAGTATTATGAAGAGAAAAATAAACTGTAATTCTGCACCCGGGTTCTACTGTGTGCTCCTCCCTTATTGTTATTATTAAAAGCATGCTCAGCTGTGAAATCTGTTCTGGCCTTCACAGAATTCCATGACATTTGGCAGAATATAACAGAGTACAGGGCTTTTCTTCCCGTTCAAGGCTTTTCAATAGAATTCTCTCCTATAGTGACAAATTTGCCGATGGCAATTCATACCCAAACCTCAGAATAGCATAATGCTATCAATATGATAATGCACTAGGACAGTTTCTGGAAAGGACAGAGATGGTCCAGACCCAAATGTGGCAGGGTTGAAGTCATGCTCTCAGAAAACATGGAAAGACTGTGTAAAAATTCTTACCTACTGCAGCCGTTCATGTTGGAAATTCCAAAATGGAAGTCTAGTACCTCAATTTCTAAAATGAGGGCCCTTGATGAGTCACCCAGCTGCAGTTCAAGCCATTTATGTAAATCCAGTCCAAGCACCACTTTTTGCATTCCATGTACTTCTTCTTTATTTATGTGTAGCCTTCATAGTAGTGAAGCCTACTGTAGTCTGTATGTATGACATCACATATCATCAATAGGAAATTTATTATTTTGTTTTATTCAAATGACTCCCTGCTTGGAATATTGTCTTTCAGAAAGGCCTTCACATGGCTAATGTGCAGACTTTTTGTCTTCTTTTATTCAGGGCCATTAAGAGTGTGTATTTTGTATGAAACATGCAATCTCTTTGTATCGTGGATTATTTTGTAATACAAATCCTGCACTTTACTATCATCGAATTGTGTGCATATGGCTTATCTAATATTTGCCTCAGCTCTTAAGACTAAGTAAAATATAGTTTTTATTTTAAAAAACTTCACTCAGTTGGAAAGATTTGTCACCATTTATTGAACATAGCATCTGATCCATATAATAGCTAGGCTACTATTCTTTCAATGTGTTCTTCTTACATAATCTTACAGTTGAGTTAATATCAGTTCTGGTGGCTGCACTATCAGTTCCAACACAATATTGGAGGTGGCATAAATAGTTCACATGTTGGAACAATCACAACTCTTACCCAAAAATGTAATTTCCTTTACAACAGAACAGCTGAAATACACATATCACAGAGAGGCACAGAAAAACATTAAATCAAAAGAGTTTAATATCATTCCACTGACTATAGCACATGTCACAAGGAATACAACTCAAGCAGCTTTGATGCAGGGTAAAACTCTGGCCATTTGCATGCTATATTGATGGTAAAGAAGTGCATACATACACATAGGAATTTGGCTATAAAGCACGGTAGTAGTGTAGTCGGTATCTAGAACAGGTAATATAGATGCTGTAAATTGGCATATACTGGGTTGAAATATAACCAACAGCCCTGCCAAAAAAAGCACTTCATGCCCATACTGGCCCCTGTATGAGGCAACCATTTTTAGATGTTGCAATAATGATGATTCATTGAATTTGTATTCAAGTGAAGTGTAGATTAGGGGTCTCCCTAGCCTAGTGCTGTGGCTCTCGCTGGCTTGCAGACAGGGCATATCCAGCCCATGCGTGTAATGTTGTTTGTAATGAGAAATCTAAACAGGGAATGGCAGTGAGGCATGACAGGAATGTGTTTCCATTGGAGGGAGCTCTGTGCAAGAAAACCAGGAAAAAAAAACGCAAAAACAAAAAAATCAGGAGTAAAGTTGAGGCCGAGCTGCGTCCAGAAGGAACTCTGGGCTAGGCCAAGACGGAAGACTAATGTTATTGTACATTGGCTGTCACCCTGCCAGCCCTCCCTCACCAATTGGTCTCGTGCTTTTTTCTCCCCCTCCTCCTCCTCCTTCCCTCCCTCCCTCCCTCGCTCCTCACCCCTCTGTTTGCTCAGGTGGACAGTGACACCGTTTGGAATGAGCTGCACTCATCCACGTCGGCACGCACGGCTGTGGGCTGTGTCATCGAGCTGGCGTCCAGAGTGGCCTCAGGAGAGCTGGAGGTGAGGTTTGAACCCAAGTGCGCCGTGTGTGGGAACTAGGCAGGAAGTGGAGCGCAGTTCGAGGGGATGAAAGTGAGAGAGAGAGAGAGAGAGAGAGAGAGAGAGAGAGAGAGAGAGAGAGAGAGAGAGAGAGAGAGAGAGAGAGAGAGAGAGAGAAGAAAACTGACCACCAGTTCAGAGAAATGGAGAGTGGGGGATGGGGACAAAGATGGAGGGTGGGGGTGCTGGGTGGTTTGTTGATTTTAAAGTTTATGGCCCACAAAATTTGTCTGGAAACAGTGCAGCACTGGGTTTATTTTATCATGCCATGCTGTCCTAATATTTCTGTCAGGAATTCCCATTTTGTGAAGACCAATCACAGTCTAAACATTGTATCCAAGTCAATCGCCAGCACCAGTGCTTTTTTTTTTTTTTAGCTCTGGCCCCAAACAACTATGACATCTGTCTTGTGATATTTTTGTTAAAAAGGCTTTTCCCCGGGAATATTTATTTTACAGAGCTAAGACTTTTGGCAGATCTAGAAAGGAAATGACATACAATTAATGTGGCGAAAGCTAAATGAAATTACATTCACTGATCTGGACTACAGCGTATGCTGCTTTGATCAATTAGCTTCAACACTCTGATCATTCTGACAAAGAATTATTTACTATTCTATGGAACAATTAGTACTTCATAAATACACTATCATATATTGATATTGAAATATACAGTGTATAATCAAATTAAAGCCATATTAAATTGTAATTACACTGAAAAGTATGGGAAATAGAGTCAAATGATGTAAACTGTATTGTGTAATCCCCCCCACCACTACCCACTAAAGTTATTTGACTTGTCCTAATGACCTGTTCAGGGGAGGCTGGAAGCTGGATGTCATTGACATACTTATTTTATTGTTTTTATTCATGACCATGTGATATTGTATGCTTTATGTCCATGCCTCACAGATGAATAAGTATAGGTCATTACCATCACTGCTTATCATTGCAAAATTAGCTAATTTTTCATTTTCAAAATGCATGCAACAGATAAGCATGCAAACAGATAAGCTTGGCCAGGGACATATATCTGTCTATGAAGAATTTAGTGACCATTGGGAACTTGTTTATTTTACAGTGTAAGAAATTACATTTATGATTTGTGTACCATGGTTGAGTTTCATTTTCATTTCATTTTTTTCATCGCTCAGGTTATGAGAAATCATGATAGATCACTGGGCGTTCCTTACTGTTTTTCTCTCTGTCACTTTTCTCTAACATAATGTCACTCAGTGATTGAGCTTTCTTTCACTCTTTCAGAATGGCTTTGCGGTGGTGAGACCACCAGGCCACCACGCAGAGGAATCTACCGCCATGTGAGTTCTTCAGAACCTTTTGAACAGTTTTGGCAGTTCACCCTGTTTATAGTAGTGACCTAAACTGAAGATTAGTATTGTCCTTTATTTTACACAAGTTAATTGAAAAAGGAGTTACATTGTTTTGTTGGTTAAACTGTACTTGTATATTTACTGTGCAATTTGGATGATGATCTACACTTTGCATATTGTCTTGAGGACCGGCAGAGCTAGTCGATTCGCTAGATGGTTAGCCAGCTTGGCTGGCTGGATGGCAAGCTCCCTAAGCTAGCCAACTACAGAACACTGTATAATATATAATCACAATTTCTGCTTTTTGTAAGTGTGTCTAGAGATGTGAGTTTTCTACCATTACAGTATGTTTTCCTTTCCTGAGAACTAGCTGAAAGTAGTTTTGTTTCAACAGTAGTGTGTGAAGGCCAAGTGGTTTCCTAATCGTGAAGTTAACTTGTCCTGCGTAAAATTCCGTCAAACCACGAAAGCGCTGCAAAAATCTGGACTGTGTTTATTGAAATGAGCCAAAACAAGTGTTTAATTTTATTAAAGGATTTAACACAGGGCATTAACCGGAGTAATGTTGCTTTTTAAACCCAGAAGTGACAGCACATTGCAATGAACGTCTTTGGGCTATATTTAAAGGTTTAAATCAACCAGTATCACTCATATATGAGCCGGACAGTGGTTTCTGTTGAAAATAAAATAACTGACTTCATGTTTGAATTACAGTTGAAGATTTTGTAATAATGCAAGATTTAGCCTGTCATCAGCTCTCGATGTGAATCAGTTGTTGAATGGGGAGAGCTCAAACCAGAAGCAAAAATTGCTGTATTTTTGGTCACATAATTAGTGCAATAGTGGCATAGACATTTAGCAAACATACTAAATCCCATCAGACTCCATAGACCACGTAGACCTCAGGTCTGACACTCACAAGGCCACCACCAAAAATCTCATGCACCTAAATGAAAGCAATCATGCTGGCTTTCCAGCGACTTATCCAGTGAATGGAAAGTATGTGAAATTGATATATTTGTAAATGGAAAAGTGTTATACAACCCTGTCACCCAACCCCCCCCCCCCCTACATTTTGGCCCCTCCAATCAGCAATTTGTCTGCACTCAGCTCCCCCTGTCAACAATACATCTATGTCATGCATTTGGTTTTCCGAAACTTGGGATCTAAGTGAACATCTTCCAGATGAGCAGAACACAGTCCATCCCCAATGGAAAACAATGAGACACTTCCAACCTAAACAGTACTCTTTGTAGTAACTAGTGCATGCCTAAACTTGTCCTAATTATGGATGTATAATAATCCAAATCATCTAGCAGTGATGTATAGAGCGATGGAGACAAAACAGACAAATATTAAGGGGGGAATTCTAACTGGCAATGTATTAATGTTGTATGTCACCCTTACTCCCTTAATAATTTTTTTCATAAGTATGAATGACAACGTATCAATGATGTTGCACAACAGTAATTCTAAGAAAAAATTAATACTTGCTTAAATATGTTATTCAAACAAGCTAGCAAGCAAGTCAAAATACAAACATCTGGTTCAAGACACAGACGAGGATAACGACACAGATAAGATGGGGGTTCAAGTTCAGTTGAAAGACCGAGACTAGTCGTCGAGGCCCCTTCATCAACGGACAGATCAGCAGTCACCTGCGCTTTCAAAGCCAAGCATGTCTCCCAGAGCCAGGTTGACCAGCAATCACCTGCACAACTCATACCCCGGCTACTTAACTATGAGCAGATGGCGAGGGGGCCGGGAGAGGGATTCTTTTAGGGGACCCCCCCAGAGTCATAACCTCTCAGATCATTTAGCTTCAAAAATAAACCTGAACGTTACTGCCGTGCGTTTCCCCCGAAAATGTGTTTATTTGTCTTACTGTTCTTCTTTCTGTCCTAGGGGGTTCTGCTTCTTTAACTCCATTACTGTTCTTCTTTCTGTCCTAGGGGGCTCTGCTTCTTTAACTCCATTACTGTTCTTCTTTCTGTCCTAGGGGGCTCTGCTTCTTTAACTCCATTACTGTTCTTCTTTCTGTCCTAGGGGGCTCTGCTTCTTTAACTCCATTACTGTTCTTCTTTCTGTCCTAGGGGGTTCTGCTTCTTTAACTCCATTACTGTTCTTCTTTCTGTCCTAGGGGGCTCTGCTTCTTTAACTCCATTACTGTTCTTCTTTCTGTCCTAGGGGGCTCTGCTTCTTTAACTCCATTACTGTTCTTCTTTCTGTCCTAGGGGGTTCTGCTTCTTTAACTCCATTACTGTTCTTCTTTCTGTCCTAGGGGGCTCTGCTTCTTTAACTCCATTACTGTTCTTCTTTCTGTCCTAGGGGGTTCTGCTTCTTTAACTCCATTACTGTTCTTCTTTCTGTCCTAGGGGGCTCTGCTTCTTTAACTCCATTACTGTTCTTCTTTCTGTCCTAGGGGGTTCTGCTTCTTTAACTCCATTACTGTTCTTCTTTCTGTCCTAGGGGGTTCTGCTTCTTTAACTCCATTACTGTTCTTCTTTCTGTCCTAGGGGGTTCTGCTTCTTTAACTCCATTACTGTTCTTCTTTCTGTCCTAGGGGGCTCTGCTTCTTTAACTCCATTACTGTTCTTCTTTCTGTCCTAGGGGGCTCTGCTTCTTTAACTCCATTACTGTTCTTCTTTCTGTCCTAGGGGGCTCTGCTTCTTTAACTCCATTACTGTTCTTCTTTCTGTCCTAGGGGGTTCTGCTTCTTTAACTCCATTACTGTTCTTCTTTCTGTCCTAGGGGGCTCTGCTTCTTTAACTCCATTACTGTTCTTCTTTCTGTCCTAGGGGGTTCTGCTTCTTTAACTCCATTACTGTTCTTCTTTCTGTCCTAGGGGGTTCTGCTTCTTTAACTCCATTACTGTTCTTCTTTCTGTCCTAGGGGGCTCTGCTTCTTTAACTCCATTACTGTTCTTCTTTCTGTCCTAGGGGGCTCTGCTTCTTTAACTCCATTACTGTTCTTCTTTCTGTCCTAGGGGGTTCTGCTTCTTTAACTCCATTACTGTTCTTCTTTCTGTCCTAGGGGGTTCTGCTTCTTTAACTCCATTACTGTTCTTCTTTCTGTCCTAGGGGGCTCTGCTTCTTTAACTCCATTACTGTTCTTCTTTCTGTCCTAGGGGGTTCTGCTTCTTTAACTCCATTACTGTTCTTCTTTCTGTCCTAGGGGGTTCTGCTTCTTTAACTCCATTACTGTTCTTCTTTCTGTCCTAGGGCGTTCTGCTTCTTTAACTCCATTACTGTTCTTCTTTCTGTCCTAGGGGGTTCTGCTTCTTTAACTCCATTACTGTTCTTCTTTCTGTCCTAGGGGGTTCTGCTTCTTTAACTCCATTACTGTTCTTCTTTCTGTCCTAGGGGGTTCTGCTTCTTTAACTCCATTACTGTTCTTCTTTCTGTCCTAGGGGGCTCTGCTTCTTTAACTCCATTTCTGTTCTTCTTTCTGTCCTAGGGGGTTCTGCTTCTTTAACTCCATTGCAATTGCTGCAAAGTACCTGAGACAGAAGTTGAATGTTCCCCGGATTTTAATTGTGGACTGGGTAGGTTTTTCTGTTGCTTGGCAATGCAATGATAATTTATTTATTCGTTTGTTGAAGCTATGTAGAACATGGCAATATAAAACCTTGAAATAATTACTTTTCCACCTGTGGTAAATGTGTTAAGACAGAAACGCATATATATTCAGATGAACCTGAAATATCATATTTATTAATAAAAGGAAACTCTCTTGCCCTTTGTGCCAAATCCGTGTGCTTGATGGTAACATTTCCCTCTTTATTACTTTTTCTAAACAGAATTGTCACTTGTAACTATTCTGGTATTTTGTGGTTTGTGTAAAGCTTTTGAATACAAAATGTGTTGACTTAAGAAAATGCTATTCAATACAAAAATTAATTATGTACATAATTTCAGTCCTGATTGTTGAGAGATATCTCATGCAAGTAAGTGCTAGTTCGCTGTTCCCATCCCTATCCTCTATCGTTCATTCATTTGAATGCATATGTATATCTATCTGATAACTGCTCATGCGTTAAAAATAATAGGACATTATTACTTGTGATCAATTTAGTCCCATATAATGCTCCCAGCCTTGAAGTTAACAATCATTACAATGATTTTCTCTACGAACTGCATCTCAGTTAAATGTGAAATTTTTACATGGAATTTATGAGTCATTTATATCATCTGCTGTTTACCATAGTTGTGTAGCTGTGACTTCCATTGATTCCACAATATTTTGAAGTCCAGTGTTTCCATTTTTGTTTGAAACTTTTAGTGGTTATATTAATTAATAAAAAAATGCAAGAATTGGATACCTGCTTATTTTATTAATTAAAGGGAAGGTCAAAGGACCATTGTAGTGAATTTTGGCATTTGTCTCAGCTGTTAGTTCAGCAGACAAACCCGTTTATTAATGAATGGGTTCCAATGAGAAAAAATACAGATTTCACATAGTAAAAATGCTTTTATGCATAGCCTTCCAGGGTGTTCCTGAACACTGTAAGCTATGAGACAAGCATCCACCGAGACTTCCTGTAAACACGCACAGAGGCCGTGAATGTGATTTCATAGAGGGAAGTGTATTTCCCACTAAACAAGATCTGCTCTTAACAGTTGAGACCTTTTTAACACTGACACCTGAAGAAACTTACGGGCCGGCCTTTTATTTTACTAGCTGTTCCCTAGGAGGCCTAATAGGTTGTCTGACAAAGCCGGAGCAGGAAATGAACCCTGGCATCCAGCTCAAATCAGTCACATCTGGAGGCAATTACTTATTGTCATTTTTGGGCAAGTGATAAAAGATTTAGGCACAAGAGTGATACAATGTCTTGAGGAAAAATAAGAACCTTTAATCAAATCAGAACCCCTTGCTGCATGTCTAACAGCTGATATGCCAGAAAGTAAACAAGCATGACGCATGTTCATGATTTAGGAACTAGTGTGGAGAACACACAAAAGGAGCCAGAATGAGGTCAAAGAATGCTGTTTGGAATGCCCTGGCGATTGTTAACGTTAAGTTTTTAAGTTTCATCTTATACAGAATGATACAATCATAATGCAGTTCCTCTGATTGTATTGTGAAAGTTTACACACTGTACATATCTATTTTATGATGTACCTGACCTCTGATTTTCCCTGTTTATTCAGTTTTGGCTACTTAAAGTCGCTCTTTCAGTTTTACTGACCTGAAGTAGAGTAATTCTGGTCAATTATTTGGGTGGATTTTCCCCATTGAATAGAAATCTTTATGGCTGCAAACTAATACCTTTTTTAAATGAGCTTGTTCTGTTAAACACATGGTATATTAGGTACCGTGTATGTCGCTGGAATATATTGTCTTCACAAACTCAATGCATCCTTTAGGTAAAATGCAGCCCAGTCTTTCCCTCTTGATCACCTGCTGTGTATGTGATGGTGATGATGGCGACAGGCTACATTGACTTTAGCGTGTTTTTGTAAGAATCACTCCATTTTATTTTTGCCGCACAGTTAATGAAACATAGCAATTCTTCCATTTGCACACTCTGAATTTGACACGCATCATTAAGCAGAGCTGTTCCAGTAGGGACCTGGACGTGCAGTTGATCTAATACGCCAGGGCTTCATTTCATCTCTGTTTTGCTGCCCTATATCATTTCTGTTTAATGTCTAATGTTCTGTTTTTAACAGTTTTGAAGTACACACAGATCTCACACAATGTTAACTTTGCCTGCATTCTGATCCAAAGCCAAGCCTTTTACAACCATTTTATTGATTTTCATAGCTTTCCATGCAGCACAATTTAGGATGCATCTGTGAAATCATTTCCAACGCACATACACATACCCTTCTAGGGTAATGTGATTGCACTGTGTGAGCTCCCTGGGAGATATGATGTATATGTTCATATTTAGGCGAATAATGTGCATATCACGATACAGTCTTTGGTAGTGAGGTTTCTGTAATTTTATGTGATTCTGTAATCATGGATGTTTAGGTTTCTGCAATTGCTTATTTTGCTTCATCTATTTCATTCATCTAGAGATATACAAGGGATGCGGCTAAATTTGAGCAAAATTACCCAGTTTCTGAAGGAAGGAGTGCATGAAGGAAAAAGATGCACATTGCTTTCCCTGCCCGTGTGTATTGGCAGGCAGTGCACAGTTTTTATTAGGTGATAGATGATTATAGCATTTTTTCTCATTATTTTTCATCATTGTCACATCCTCAAGTTCCATGCTATTGACTTTAATTCAAATCCATTCAAGTCTTTTCCTCTTGATTTTGTCCAAATGAAATATTTGCATTTCCTTTAGGGCCACATTTCGCCTGTGGATTATGAACTGTTGGCACTTAATACGCCATAAATTTTCTCAATACAAGAGGATGCTGGACTCTGTCTGCAGGAAACACAGTACAGAGACGCTGTATCGAAATATTTAAGTGAGAGCAGGAGGACTGGGGTTTCTCAGTGACGGCTTGCCCCTGTCTCCTGGGTACGCCTACCCTGATTTCTAAAGAATTGAGTGCATTAAGGAGTCATTTACCTGGAACAAACATTCATGAAAGGTTTGGTCACTGCATGTGCGTGCGTGTATGTGTTTGTGTGTGTGCGTGTATGTGTGTGTTTGTGTGCTTGTGTTTGTGTGTGTGTGTGTGTGTGTGTGTGTGTGTGTGCGGGTGTGTGTGTGCGTGTGTGTGTGCGTGTGTGCGTGTGTATGTGTGCGCGGGTGTGTATGTGTGTGTTGTGGGGAGTGGGGGTGAAGAAGGGGCATATGGAGGGGAAGCGACTTTTGTGATTACACTAAACATTATTGTGCTTGTCATTTGTTTTCTTTGGCCCTCAGGATGTTCACCATGGCAACGGCACACAGCAGGCCTTCTATGCTGACCCTGCCGTCCTCTACGTCTCCCTGCATCGCTATGATGAAGGGAACTTCTTCCCTGGGAGCGGAGCCCCTGATGAGGTGTGTTCTCAATTTCAGTAAAAGGTCCGGGACGCCCTGCACCCCCACCTCTTCACAACAACCCCCGACCCTCCTTCCCCCCACTACCCCGTCTCTATGAAATGGCACCCCGCATGATTAGCCCCCTATTTTCTCAGTCCTGCCATGGAGCAGCCAAATTGTACCCGATTACTTAAATTGCCCTGCGGGACCCCACTTCCCTCCTGCCTGGCTGCCCCAACCTCCAGCACCACCAGCCCCCCCCCCTTCTCCTTAGAACAAGTGCAGGGCCCGTCTCCGAACCCGTCAGGCACCCTGACTCGCGGGCCGCTTGACGTTTTGTTTGATGATGGTTGCCAGAAAGCGTGACCGCTTCATGTTATTTCTGTTCTGGTGTTTCCCTGTCTCACAGCGTGGAAGCGGCCTTGGCGAAGGCTATAATGTAAATATTGCTTGGACAGGTGGCCTGGATCCACCCATGGGAGATGTGGAGTACCTCGCGGCTTTCAGGTTGGTATGCTCGAATCTGGTCTCTGCGAATAAGATAAATAATAGCGAGGCATTTTCGACGGCTAATGTGCTGAGACAGTGTTTGGACCCAACTGGATCATCAGATGGAACATTCCAGATAGCGGTGGATGTGCACACAAACTGGAATTTATGTTGTACATTGTGTCACCTCCTTAAAGGTTGGAATTGCTTGAACAGGCTTGGTATTTCTTCAGTAGTAATAATAATGACATTCAAAATGACAAAGAGACCTGAGTAAGCATTAGGAAATCTGTCTATGGCGATACATGCTGAGAAATGCTCCATTTTGATTAATATCACAGATCAAAACAAACATCTGATACGAAACATTACCTATATATTGTCAAAATTCATTGTGTTAAAATTTTGAGGTTGCTTGTCTTGGGAAAAGTGAAGTGAGAATTAATAATATTGAAATTGAACTAATAATTTTAAGCGAAAAGTGAATAAAAGGACTTTAGGATTCTGCTCTGGAAATACTGCCATACTCAATTAATATCCAAAACTCTCACTTGTCATCTCCCAAATGTTTATATTGAATTAACCTGTCTAAAACATACAAACAGTTTTTCCACATTCTATGGTCTTTTTACATATTTTACTTTAGCTGTGCAAATTTAAGCTATATTGAAATTTAAGAAACATTTCTTACAGTTGTTTTTAATGGAAGAATGGTAAGCTTATATACAGCTGAAGCTTTGCGACTTTGTTGACAATATCCTGTATGTATTCTAAAGCCACAGCAGATGCTAGATTAGCATAATACATTTTGTGTCATTGGTGACATTAGCATTAGTGGTGATTAGTGGTCGTGTAATTTCTCTTTTACTAATACACTATAAAACATGAACATACTTTAATACACTTTGCCATTTATTTACATTTTAAAAGCTGAATATGCAATAGTACAATTGTAAGGGGACACATAGGAGCTTTCCCTGGTGTGGACCAAATGATATGTGCTGAATTTAATCATTAAAGTAAAGGCAGAAGAGGTAAACAATTCTTTGTTTGCCTGAATTGTCTCTATTCTGAAGGGATCACTCTTCAAAAAAGTCTTAAAAAACGTATTCTTTGATGACCCTGAACTTAAAAGTAATTAATTAATTGATTCAAAGACAATAATTCAAGGTAGGACACAATGTGTGTGAGCAGTACTAGTCTTATTTTTTACATGCAAATAACCAAAATGAGAGCCTTCTCCCTTCCTTACATTTCAAATTATACCATACCATACCATACCATACCAGGACTGTGGGTTTATTGTGAGAAGAAGAAGGAAGTTACTGGTTGAAAAAGGGCTTCAGAAACAAGTTTGTAATTTGTGATGGCTGGTGGGACAACATTTTAAATGGTAAATGATTCGCGTTTTTTGGCATAATGACACAAATATTTACATTGAACCTAACGCATGCCTGTATTTGACAGAAATAATAAATAATATGCATGTTTCCATGGGACCCATTCATTGTGATCACCCAATAATGAACCTCGAGAATAAGCGCAGTGATACATGGGATAGTCACACAACAAGTTATGATAATCACACTAAAAAGGAAAAAAACAAGATAATTTAAGGGTACCTATAAGTACTTGATAATGATGAATTTGTGACATTCAAATGTATTTATTGATAAGACGCCTCTAAACTGAAATGGGAAATCTTAATGTACAAGTACAGTGTTGAGACATTTGTGTCTGCTTAGTCATTTAATTTGGCACTGCCAAAGGAAGGCACACCTGCAAATGCAAATAACATAAAATGAGCAACCCAAACCATTTGTTTATTTTGTTTTCACCTGTGACCTTGGCAACATCTATATCTGCAAATCAACGTAATATTCTCATAAACGCTGCCCAGGAGTCTTGGCCAGTAATAGCTCATTTAAATGTGGGAAATTGGATACCTGAGAATGAGTTGGAATGACTCATAACTATATAGCCTATGTGTTTTGTTGTTCTTTGTTTTTGTTATTTGCCTTTTGGCGGAGGTAGAAGCTTGCCAGAAAAAAAACTATCTTCATAATGAAGGATGTGAATGCTTGTAAAATTAGGTTTATGTGCAGTTAACACCCTGTTAAGCAAAAACCATTCTTCTTCACTGTCATCATATATGTATACCCTGCTATTTTCAAACCCATTGACCTTTGTTTGTATTTTACATTCAAGTAAATGTGGTTCACGGGACTTATCATAAACTGTAACAATGCATTTTTATCTTACTATTATTTGTTTTGTCACTACTAATTAAGTGAAAAACTGCTCCAAACACTACTGCTCATTGTCAGTAGATTCACTACTTTTGGGGCACTGCAAGAAGGGTGGGGGATTTCCCTATAGGGTATGCACTAGAGCAGTAGCTCAGGCAGTTCATTCATGAGGAGGGTGCAGTAGTGATAGACTTTAGGGGAGACATCAGGAGCGACTGCATTGACATAGTTATAGCAAACAAGTGAACAATTTAGTGCAAGCATTGATGGTCCCAGGTAACATAGCATAATATAGCAAAAACCGAACAACCATAATGTTCGAGTTTGTGTCAATTGCTTCTATCTATCTAGCAAGATATTGTATCTTGCCCCAGTAACTTGCAAGCTGGCTAGCTGTGTCAGACAATGAATACACTGGAACAACAAATCAGCATTGTTAACACAACATCAGAAAATTGGGTTTCCTATTAATGGCCTTGCACTGTTTTCATATTTTTTAATGTTCTGAACGGGATTTTCCAGGAGGCACACTGATTTACATTTTAGCTTTCATATAATATGCAACGGCAAATGTGAAGACACGGTGCTTTGAGATGGTATTTTTATAGCTCTGAAAACATTGTTTTTTCTTGCGCAATAGGTTTGTTGGGATGTAATGGAATGCTCAAAAGAGCCAATATTAGAGAGTATTAATCTGAATAGCAAAACAAATCATGATGAGGCTCATTGTGAACCTCTTAGTTGGGGATCACAGTATGTTTAAAGCTGCTTCTGGCTACAGTGTTACTTTTAATTGTCATATCTAGTATTACTGTATGCCAACAGCAAGTGAACAATGCGACTAGCTAAAATGAGCATGGCCTGGCATACCACGTGGTGATTCGGACACTTTCAAACACTGTATACGACACTATGGGCCTGATTTACTATGGGCCTTTGGTGTGTGTAAAACCTATTACCCATTATGACCAATCATTGGTCATGTTATTGGTTTTGCATGTGCTAAAAGGCTTTGCACACCTTAAAGGTCTTAGTAAATCAAGCCCTATCTGTGCATAACGTTAAGAGTTGAGTTAGACACTTGATTGCAAATGCTATGTGTGCATCTTTAAAAGGAAATGTGCACATAACAGACTTAAATATTTATAAATATAAATAGAACAATTATACTGTTTTTTTTTAATAGATACCAGAGTTTTTCTTTGACAACAAACATCAGTCACCATCACCTGGGCCTGTGTTTTCAGTGGACTGGTTTCATAGCCTGGGATACGAATCCATTATAATCCTGTTAATGTGATCATTTTCTGGATTGCACCAAACCCATTATGACTGTTCTATATGATTAATCCTTGCTTAAGTGGACTGTAATGCATATACTGTACATATGTAGAGTTCAGTCACTAGAATATGTTTTCATTGGTACAATGAAATTGACTCCTGTGAAGTTTAGATTCAATCAATATTTGTTCTAAACTCAATTACCATAATAATAACTCAAACTGTTTATGCAAATGAAAAAAGTTACAGTTGCATTTATTTGTCAGGAAAAGTTGTGGGCACATTTTGAAGGAATCCAGACCAACTTCCTCCATTCAAAGAAGAGTAGCGTGGGCTGTTTCATCATTGCATTTACAGCATTCTGGTGGTGAGCAATCATATAAAGCTCCGACATCTGTATGAAAAGATGAATCGTCTCATAGTATTTAAAGCACAAACGTAAACGAAACAATGAAAGGAGAACCAGAAGCCCAGTGAAGGAGAAAAAATGGCCAACATCTCTGACAAACAAAATAATGCGTGTGTTTATCAGACCTTCAGGCCCCAGGGCTGAGAATGGAAAAATTATTTACCAAAGCATGAAAATATTCAATCACTAGAGGCAGGGGGCAAGACTGTTTTAATGACCTAGTCCACAGGCCTTTGGCTAGCTGCAGGCTTTCTCAAATGGCCATGGACCCTGCCACACTGACTGCCAGCCCTTGGGTCAAGAGTGAGATGAAACAGATAAGATAATTGAGTCTAATGAAATCCAGAAGACGGGGGTCCCGGCCAGCTCTTTTTTTTTTTTTTTTTTTTTTCCTTCTTGTTGAGCTTGAATTTGAAGAGTGCGTGTGGAAGTGGAGGTTTAATTCAAACCAGGGCCACTCTGCCGGGCCTAGTAGTCCGCCACTTTGATATCGTTTGAAGTTCCGAAAGTGTTCACTGCCCCACTGGCCCGCTGGGCTCAGTTGCTGTGGTTACCTTAATTACCACGCTTTACTGCCGACTTTACAGCACAGGAAAGGAGCCATTATATGTTCTGTCGACATTCGCCTCTTTTTGGGCCAGGGGTTAAAGGTCATGTGAGGGAAACCAAAATAATTCACTCTGAGACAAAGAAAAAAAAAATCTCACCATGAGGGAGGATAAAAACATTGAACAAACGAAAAATGTCTAACGTCTTAGGTCGTGATTAGTGTAGCAGATATTTAAAAAACAACAACAGCAAAAGCGAAGCTTGAAAAAAGGCAATATGCCAATCCATGTTTTTGTTATTGTACTTTCTGTAGATGCACCATGTACCATGGTGATCTACGTTCAGATACTAACATGGAAAAAATCCAAAAATGCAATCAGTTCTTGTGGGATTTATCTCGATCTTAAAAGGTTAGTGCAGATGTTCACGACAAAGCAATTGATGTGACTTACATTTGCACAAGAAAGGCAAAAAGAAAGAAAAATCATGAAAGAAAAATCACCATCAGCTGCATTTTTGAACCCATACTTTATTTGCCCATCCTAGTGAGTCCCATGTCCCAGACCCTGTCCTCAGGACAGCCTAACACCTCATAGATCTGCCGTTCTTTCACAGTGTTGTGCTCACGCAATTAGAGATATGATTGCCTCCACATTTTGCATCCAAATGACTTGCATTAAATTACCACCCGCAAAATTTCACAGCAACTTAAATCCTCAAAGATATTTATCTTAGTGCTTTGCAGACAGAAAGTAAACTGTTGTGATGGGAATTGCGGGGAAAAGAATAAACAAACAAAGTAATTATATGAAGGAGGATACACTCTGAGAACATCGCCTGAAATTTAGCTGAAACTTTGAGCGTGTGTGTTTTTACATGATGTATTACATTGTAGTACAAAGCAAGAGTTTTCATTATCTTTCATGTTTAATAAGTAACGTGTTACCTCCTGTGTTCATTGAAAAACATGTATTTGTGTACATTTTTTGTGGTCTTTCTACGTGTGGAACTCGCCCCACCCATTTCTTCACAAGTGAAAATTAGGTGCAGACTTTTTCCCCATACTTTATGATATGAGTGTAAATTTTATCTGAACGATTTTCTGTTGTTAAAAAAGCCCCTTATATTCATCTGACCCTTTTTGTTTTGACCTGCCATTTTGTAAATATTTTTACTCTGGCTCAGTATGTGTAACAGCTCCCTCTGCAAAAATGGCATGCAGCATCAAGATTTCCAGTGACATCACAAGCTCTTAGCAGGGTGCAAATAAATATACATATTTTTAATTTTATTACTTTTTTTTGTGATTTTCCTTGTCCGTGGACAACGTGCTAATTTCACAGCGTGGATGTAAGTTATAGGATGATGCGCTAAAAGGGCAGTTGCGTTTCCCACAGTGCAGCTCCTTCTCACACAGACATAGCCCGTAGCCATAGAAGGGAGTTAATGTAGTGTAGCACAGGAAAAAAGCAGTCATTATCAGGCCACTCCGTAATAATGAGCACTTCATGCCGCCGCACTAAATGCCTAATTACAAGGCTTTTGGCACAGACCACACTTGCATGAGTGTCCCCCCTTTACACCGCAGAGCAGTCCACACAGCGATCTGCACCAGACTGTTGGGTGCTAAAGCGGCGTGACATTGGGCCATGACCAGATCAGTATTAATATCAACATAACCAATGAAGAGTGTCATGTGGTCTGCAATCTCTATCGAAGGGGACATCCCGTTGGATAAAAACAAGGGAAAGAAAAAGAGAACTGTGGGACTACACGACTCCCTGCTAACAGCAATAGTGTGTCTCGTGACCGTTTCCGTCCTTTTAAAATCTTTATTCCTTATTTCTGAAGGACCAACTCCCTTTGCTGTGGGGTATGTAATATGACAAAAAGCTCAGTATGCTGAAAGGAATTAAAAAAAAATAATAATTGAACTGTACTCTAGTGCTGAAGAATATCAAAGCATTTTAACTTGCATTTTAGCATTTTAAGCATTTTAATTTAGAAAAATTGCCCTTTTTATTCCCTTTACTTTTTTCTTTATTTCTTTTTCTCCTTCTTATTTGCATATGAGGGCTATTTTGCTTATGCCACACTGCTTTAATGATATGTTCTTTGTTACTTCCTTCCTAGGACAATAATCCTCCCTCTTGCCCATGAGTTTGATCCTGACGTGGTGCTGGTATCAGCTGGTTTTGATGCCATGGAAGGTCACGAACCACCACTGGGCGGATACAAAGTCACGGCCAAATGTATGTGCCCTTCCTTTTTTGCCGTTACACTGTAATTGGTGGCAGTGTGGTAACCAGAGGTTGTGGGTTTACAACTCATTGGGGGAACACTGCTGTTGTACATCTGAACAAAGCACTTTACTGGAATTTCTTTAGAAAACGTCCCGTGACATAAATTAATTACGGTTGAAATATAAGCGACCCGGTACAAGAATGTTTACCAAGCAGATTAATTATAAGAAAATAAAACTGAAACTCCTGAATGCAGTGGAGCTGGAATAGCACGCCAACAAACAGGGCTAAAATTCGACATTTGTTACGACGCTGCTAAAGTATTCTGATGCAAATACAGAACAGCTGCCAATATGCAGGAACACATTTAGGGGTGGCCAGTAAACGGAGAGAGTTAATGGAAAAATTGCAGCGATCTCAGGACATTTGCCTGTTTTGAAGTCCTACTGATGTCATTTGTAATGCGTTGCATTTCGCAACAGCTACATTGTGAGTGGGTGTTATTTACTGGGGATGCTAATTTTAACCATGTTAACCTTATACTCAAAATATAAGAGGCCTACAATGTTTTTCACATTTTGTCTCATATCATAGCCTGTGTCCTCTGGTTAAAGAGGGTTAAATCCCTCTTTGCTCTTTGTATATAATAATAACTAATAACAAATATCAAATTTAATCTATACCAATTTATTTGTGAAATAGAGGCATTTCCCGAAATTGATAACACCTAGGTTTAAATGAAAAATAATAAATCAAGTGGCTAAAACAAAATAGATACCGAACAAAATATATTTGCAATATGTTCATACTGTTGTGTGATAATATACAGTATTATATGTTCATACTGTAGTGTGCCATTTATAATGAAAAAAATGCCAGATGCCAAATTGTCCTCAATTACAGATACAGTTTGATTTGTCAGTGAAAAAAAGCTGTGCAAAAATGCAAGGCAAACACTCCCATTGTGAACTTTTAAAACTTAAGAATTTGCAAAAAGTTTATTATACATTTTCTCCTCTCTTTATGTAAACAAGTTGAGGCATCAGATCTGGAATTATTCTGTAATGCCACGGGAGAAAAAAGAAGGCTTAAATAGCGTTAAATAGGGTAATAAAATCTCAACACAGAGAGGAGGGGCGAAAGGGAACTGGTGGGGATTTGGGACTCCCTGGTGAACCATCAAAGGATTTGGCAGACTGTTGTCTTTTTTTTCTAAACAAACACTTCTTATCTGTAACCGTATTCTAACATGAGCTTTTCACGATCATGGACTTCAAAAACATGGCACAGAGAGGGGGCCAGAGGACCCAATAACCCTCAGGATGGCCCTCTATCTGGCCAGGGACTGGGCAGAGGAGGAGAGGCTTCCACACAGTCTGTTGTTGTCCCTTTTAGCTGCATGGGGTGATTAGTGACCATATGTGTTTTAATCTGTTAGGCTCTGCCCCGCCCCCTCCCCCATGTTACCTGGTGACAACCTCCTGGGAGGTTGTCAGGGCTGTAACCATAGCTTCAGGATTTCATTATCTTTCTTTGACTGTGTAGTCAAATTAGCTTTAATGTTTAATTAGATGTTTTAATTGCACAAAATACTTTTTAAAACATTCCTGTATGTTACTCTCTCACTTATTTATATATACGCTTTTACCTGTTGTTACATACAGTCTACCCTTCCAAATTTCATTGGAAAATTGAAAACTCCTTTTTTTGTCAGATCACCAAACATTTTTTGGGTTAGTGTTCTTATTTTTATTGTATTGAGCACAAATCTTTTAGGTTTGTATTTGACAAGTTTAATGTGAATTTATTTTAATTCAATTTAAATTAGACCTATGGAATCTTTCTAGGGTTAGGCTCTTAACAAAATAGAATATATTAAAATATCTGAATAAATGTTATTTTTTTGCTGCAGACTAGAAGATCAATCACTGTATGCTCAATTTTGCCTTCTTGCAGGGGCTTTTGGGTTGGACCTTTACTTGTTAGAGCCTATCACATTGTACCTTTAAAACGTTCTTGGAGAATGGCCACTCTTATTCTTAAGAGATGGGGTGAGACTGTTGATACAAGCCAGTGTGGAAAACCTGGTGCTCACGTCTTTGGAATCTGCCAGAAAGTAGTTATATTTCGAAATTACAACACACTTCTCATAATTTACTGTAAGGTGTTACTGTAAGATCATTTACTGTAAGTAGAAAATGAGCCAATTAAATCAGAGTGTGACTGACTCTAACAACTCTAACAATGTACAAATGACTAACAGAGTGTTAGATATTTGTACTTTTCAATAAACAAAACATTGAAATTGTTCCACATTGCTATGCATAATTATTCTGTGCTTCTCAATATCTGTAAACATATTTGTTGGTGTGAAAGTGTGGCTATCATCACCTTTCACACCACTCATGGATTATGGGATTGATCACCCATTGATGATATCCACTGTCCAGAGTGCCTGTCAGCCTGTCATTTGTCATACTGTGATGGGAGCTCCAAAAGGGAGTCTAGAGGTTGACTAAACACAAAGCACCCTGGGTATTTTATGACAGCCCCAGTGTAACTCTATATCTCAGGGCATGCAACAGCCTGCTTTGAACTTGATTTAGCACTGCGGTCACAAACGGCGAGGTTTTCCATCCTGTTAGCCGGTGCCAGCACCCTGGTGATACGCCGATTGGGGACGCAGATAAGTCAACCTTTTAGTGTTCTCGAGTCTAAGGAAGGAGAGACACATGGATCCTGAACCATTTCCTGGAGAGATCTGTGTACAAATGGACACTGGACACTGTGGTATAAAGGGCACAAATCGCAAAGTGTTTTACGAAGAGATTACGCACTTTCACCTCCAACCCTTCATGACCTTGTGCCTTTTTAATGAGAGCATTCCTTTCTTTCATACGCTAAGGCTATGGATAGCAATGCCATTTTGACACTGTCCGTTGTTCTACAATGGATAATTGAACTTTTTACCTGTTAATCAAAATTTGTTTTTGAAAGGCTTTTCTTAATGATACACCAGCTTACATGACATTTAAAGAACTGTTCTGAAAAGGCAAGGAGCCAAACACTGGATTAATTGTAAAGCAATGGCAATAGTATGAGAACCATGTACAAATCATTCCTGGGGGAATGACTCTTTCTCTACTTTCTGTACTGGAATACTTGATGGAAAAAAAATTCAAGCAGAATACTAAGGCTCACCATTCATCCAAAATGGCCTCATAGACTGAATGGGTTTCTGGTTTGGGACTGGTGTTTAGGTTCCACTTCTGAGATCTAAACACACTTCACTTTAGGCTGAGAGCCCCCACAGAGCCATCAGTTCACACTCCTGCCCTGTCCCATAGCCTACTTCCATAGACCCCCCTACTGTTTATATTCAATTACTGTAAATCAAGCTTAAATTGAATTGTGGGGAGTGTCTTAACATAGTGGGCATTAGGATTTTGTAAACAAAACTACACAGTGGCTTTAATAGCTGGATGAAAAGAAGGGGAGAAGGGGTTGGTCTCGTGTTTAATGGACTTTATTATACAATCGTCAAACAGTGGAAGGGACCTGTGCATAGGACGTGTGAAATGCAGCTCAACATATCAAAATAGTCTTGTGGCATGCCTATACCAATATTCTTATGACATATAATAGGGAAAAATATAGGGTGGCAAATATTTCCTTCTTCTGCTTGCGTTCCTTCATGTGGTGCAGACATTTATAATATTGTATGAACATCCTAACCAGACTTAAGTAATCTTTCTTAAGCTGTGGACATATATCTATGGTGAGGAGCTGAAAGACTTCAGCGCTTATTTGAAATAGACTAACCTGGCAAAATAATTCCCCCTGAGACAGCAGTACAATACATTATCAGCAAAGTATGAATTAGCAGTACTATTCCTTGTCCTTCCCATCCCTAAAGTGCACTTTGTAATGAACCTTCCATTGACATTAGCACGTCATGTCTGCTTACAAAATACAGAAGCAAATGGTGACCTTACCAACATGCTATCATCATCCATTTGCCTTGGAGTGTTATTTATAATGATGAATTATTCAGACATTGTTACAAAATGAGTATAAACATATTAGAAACACTTTATATTAAGCACTCATTAATAAACCATTAATAAAGCACTATTAACACACAGTACATCTGTGTCATTAACATTATTGTTATGCAGTGCCTGTCATAAAGTGAACCTGGAAATCTTTATATTTTTGTGCATTTGCTATTGTGTAATTCACTGTATGATACTCTGATGAAGGGAAATTAATGTTACAACATTGAGCAGCAGTTAAGTAATTTCCCAATATGAAAAATCCCTGCTAAATTATACAATTATGTACAACTACATACACATTTACAGTATTGTATCATTAGACAGCCTTATCAGTTACAATTTACACATTAGCTGTACAGCTGAATAGGTATTGAAGCAATTTAGGTATTGCACTTTGTTAATGGGTTCAACATTATGTCCTTCCCAAGATTCAATCAGGCAAACTGATGGTTACAAGTCAATTTACAAGCAGATCTGTTGTTTTAATCGTGAATATGATATTATGATGATGATGATGATGATGATATTATCCATAGTATCCCTAAAAATTATCATTAGAAATAAACATATTTACACCAGTACAGTATAGTATATGTGTGAAGAAATAGGACATGTGCATAATTTTTTATGTGTATTAAATGTCTACATAAATTTAGCAGCAAATCATACGTTTTAAAGCATATAGCTCTTCATAGCTTTGAAATCCAAAGAATAAATACTAAAGATAAACTTACATTATACTTGTATTATTCATAAAAGAGTTTTTCTTCAAGCTTGATGCTCATCTAAATATTGACGGATAAAGTAGGTTATGGTAATCAGCCTTCAGAGCTCATCTGCAGCAAAGATTAGAGAGTTTCGTAGCTGATGTTATTTTCACTTTTATAACAACCACCCTGAAAATAGTGAATAATTTCCTGAGCTCAAACCTTTTTCTGACCTATATCTATAGCATCTGACACGGAAACGTTTACAATCTGTGTTTGCATGATTATCATTATACATCAATGGCAGAATTAACAAGGAAAATTTTTCGTATTGATGACACCCATGGAAAAACATTTGAACAGTTGGGTTTTTCCTCTTTCTAAATCCACTGATAAAAAAACACCAGGTTCATTTCTTTAAAAGATGTTGAAATGCATTCAGAGCCAAAGGTGGTGCTTCATTGCAGATGGTTCTGACTTGTAGCATACATTTCATGTGTTCCCCCAATGTTTGGCACGAAACTCACATAAGAAAAGCTTATATCCACTGAAGGCATTGCCAGTGTGTGCCGGTTTGCGTGTATCGGCTCGGAGTTGTCAGCTTTTCATTTCTCCATTGCTTTTGTCTTGCTCTTTTCTTTGTGATAGTATGTTGCTCTCTGGGCTGCAACTATTCCAGTTGCTTGAATATTTATATTCCACATGTATAAAACATGGGCCTCATCTGGAAAAGGTTAGCTTGCTGATGTCCTTTTGGGTAAAAGCCATGTTCTCCTATGGAGGAAAGTCCATTCCCAGTTTGACTACTGTAAAAATTCCTACAACTCCATGTGGAAAAGAAGAAGGCTCTACAGAAATCAGTGTTCATTGATAAGTGAAGCATGTGATATTTGAGGGCTGTTGTTATCTAGTGTTATACCCATGTGTGTAGGTTCTAAACCTACCGCTTTAACATACACCTGTCTATTGTATATTGCTTATGGTGGTGATGGTAACATAGCATAGAAACATAAGATTTAGAAATTATCAGTGGCTAAAACAAAAAATGTAGGCAATAAACATTTAATTTTATTCTTCCTAAGGCCTTGATAAGTGACTAAAGTGAAGATGTGGAGGACGGCCTTCTTTACCTTGTTTTTCAGTCCAGCTCATAATTAATAGCCTGACTGGAACCCCTTCTATTTGAAGGGGCCATGTCTCATTCTGTTTTTGAGTTATAGGTTATTCGAGCTGAAACACAGGCCAAAATATTGCATATCTTTACCAGAATGTTCCACTGATCTCTGTTCTTCTTTCACAAACAATACGCTCCCACTTTATGAAATAGATGAGAATAATCATTGTGAAATACTGAACTACTTTTACATTTGCACATTGAGGTATAAGATGCATGTAGCCGAAGTTGGTGAACGAACGAACTAACTAACTAACTAAAATGTGCAGAATTATTTTAGACCTACTGAGAAGAAAGGTATTAATTGATACCAATGACCCCTTCTGTACACTTAATTTTGTCTTTATGTATTTGATCTGGGTCAATATATATTCACTTATATAAGGTCTTATTTTGCTGTGATTTTGCATTTGTATTTTATGGGATTTCTTTTTATGCTGTTGTTCTGTTGTTCGAATATGTATTCTTGTTTTATGTAAAGCATTTTGAGCTGCAATTATGTATGAAAGGTGCTATACATATATAGTTTATTATATTTTTAATTATTTAACTTTAGAACATTAGATGCCAATAAAACACTCATGTAGATCCCTTTTTCAATACAACCATGTGAACAAACAATTCTGTTCTGAAAAATGATAAAAATAAATGTTGTTTTAAACTTTTCAGCAGTAGGCAACTGAATATGTTTAAAGAATTTCAAATAATATAAGTTAAATATTTTACCCAGGTCTGTACCTTACTGGAAAAAAATCTAAATGCAATCTAATACTGAACAACCCAGGAAGGTTTCTGTGAAGTGCAGAGCATGACTGTGTTCAGATTCAGGGAATGCCAAACCAAAGGTTTCAGTAAAACACACCAAAATGAGCAAACCATGAGTCACAACAGGAGAAATGTTGGTTCCTTAAATTTTGTTTAATGCTAGGCTGTAGCATATAAAATATATAGAATTTAACATCCACTAAGCTGTTTTAGCGCAAATATAGTAAACTAAATGTAGTAGGAAGAAGGACTGTGACAAACATGTTTGAATTATTTATGTTGAAAAATTTCAATAATGATAATAATAATAATAATACACTCTTCACATGGCCACTGATCATGTTAAATTGAAGATAAAATGAAGAATGAAAAACCATGAAAAAAAACACTTTTTATTGGTGTGGCCACGTCAACGTGTTTCATCTGCCAGAGAGAGCCGGTGAACTGTGAACATACAGATCTCCGGCTGTTCTGTATGATGCATGCTCATTGGCTAAACTGTGTGCATGTCCCAGTACTGAACAGTCAGCACTTGACACATGGAAGAACTTAGCGTTGTGTCTGATCATAATAAACCTCTGGATAGAACTGTCCCTCTATATAAATTATGATAATCACCCTACTGTAGAAGATAAGTAATTTAATGGCACAATATAGCAGTAGCAGAGAATATTATAAGTGACAACGTTATTAATAACATGACAACCTTGAATTTATTTTAAATGTAATTTTGACTATTCAGCATGTGAATCTCAGGTGCAGAGGAAAGTTTCAAGAAGTGATGCATTATTATCCTGCACATTTATGTACTTTTACAATAAATATGAATGGACATATAATATGAATAAAATATATAAACGCTTTTTAATGCTAAATTTATATTTTATCCTTCAACAAAATGTATTTTCAATGATAACAGTTAAAAAGTAATTATTTATCATTTTCATCAAAACTGCAGTATCTTTTCTTTTATGTTAATATGAAACATGTAGTTATCAGTTATTGTGAAAGTTTTCTCAAATCAGATTTGTACAGGGCTTCTGAATGCACAAATCAGAGGTGTCAAGAAAGCAGCAACACATAATGGCTTCAGCGATTGTATATTTTTGCAAATAACTTCTTGTTAAGTTCACAGCTCCACTGTTTACAAAACAATGACAATGATGGCCAGTGTATCTACTGTCCAATCGGACATTTATTTACCCCCCCAATAAGCCTAACCTGCATGCCTTTGAACCCCCAGCTCACTCTTATGGGACGCGGCCTTTCCTCCATAGGTTTTAGTCACCTGACCCGGCAACTGATGCAAGTGGCCCGGGGGCGTGTGGTCCTGGCACTGGAAGGAGGACACGACCTGGGTGCCATATGCGATGCGTCAGAGGCCTGCGTCAAAGCGTTGCTGGGAAATGAGGTAAAGCTCCATGAGTCATCGTTTCGACGCCAGTGACGGCTCCTGCAGCTTGGGCCGAGCGCAATGACAGTCAGACACTGGGCACGCATGAGGGAAACGCAGAGTACGTGACAACGTGCAAGTGTGTAATCACACAGTTACCCGACACATCCACACAACATTTGTCCTTAGCTTTGACTGACAATAAAAAGAAGAATATCCACTTCTCTTCACAAACACAGTTTGAGCGCTTTAACTCGCCAAACTAGAGTTTGTGGAAAAAATGTGTAACACTTGCATCTACTTTCAAGTCAAAGTTAAGGACAATCGTTTATTGATAGGCCATTTCAGTGAATATTGACTAATAGGTCAAAAACAATAGGTGTTTTTGCTCTATGTTACTCCTGGGTTGCAATTTAGACAATGCAGCTACAATATATTTGCCACTCAAATGCCTTTTTCCATGGGCACTTTGCTTACAACATTGCTTTTGTTTTCACTTTTACCTAGAAATTTACTGAAGCAACACAGGCTATGTACCTCAATAGTGCAACGGCAATGTCCTATCCCTGTGACTTGAACCTATAGCCTTCTTGCTACAAGTGCATTCTATAGACACAGAATGGAACATAATGATTACAAGAGCAGTTTGGCAGAGCGATCCTTTATCTCTGTATTCATGACTATAATCACTAAATCAAATCTGCCGCAACCCTTGGTGTCGTTTTTACTCATGGCATTTCAATGCTCTGTTGCACATGACTGCTCATAATGTGCTAGCAAGCTGTTTCACGGACACTTGGTTCAAATAAGTCTAGGGGTCTCAGGACTACCCTTAGTTAGTGTATTCATACCAATGTTGGACTTTGGGAGTCTAATTCTGCTTAACCATAGCTTTATCATCCACTAAGGAGAATTAGCTAAATTGAACCCTTTTGCTCCTTGTACACTGCCTGGCCAAAAAAAAAGTGGCCGTTGCACCGGTCATGCATAGTGCCCACTGTACAAGCCTTTGGAGGCAGTGTTATGATCTGGGGTTGCTTCAATTGGTCAGGTCTAGGCTCAGCAACATTATGCAGCAATGAAATGAAGTCAGCTGAGTACCTGAATGTACTGAATGACCAGGTTGTCCCATCAATGGGCATATTCCAGGACGACAATGCCAAGATTCATCGGGCTCAAATTGTGAAAGAGTGGTTCAGGGAGCATGAGGAATCATTTTCACACATGAATTGGCCACCAGAGTCCTGACCTTAACCCCATTGAAAGTCTTTGGGATGTGCTGGAAAAGACTTTACGGAGTGGTTCAACTCTCCCATCGTCAATACAAGATCTCAGGCAAAAATGTATGCAACTCTGGATGGAAATAAATGTTGCGACGTTGCATAAGGTTGTCGAAACAATGCCACGATGAATGCGTGCCGTAATCAAAGGTAAAGGCGGTCCAACAAAATATTAGAGTGTGCAACTTTTTTTTTGGCCAGGCAGTGTATGTTTGACAAGCCTTCAAACCAGAAGATACAGAGAGGGATTATGTGGGTAAGTGAAGCCCTTGGATTTGCTAATATGTTCATGGGATTGCCATGTACACTGTCAAAAAAAATCCCGTTAAAAAAACAATAAAAAGTCTGGCAGCAAAGTTGCCAGTAGACTACCATAAAATAAGAGAACATTGCTGTAAATGTAATTACAGAGGAAACCCCTAAAAATTACAGTAATCTTTCATTCATTCATTCTCATTTGTTGACAAAATCACATTATTAAATGGTATTTCCCCATAAACCTACGAGCAAGACCATTTAAATAAAAATAACAACCTTCAATTAACAGACATAGTCTGTCTTTTTATATGTATGGGTTATTGTTGTTATTTTAAAAAGAGATCTTTTATATAAAGCATATTTCTGTAATTTTACAGTAATTCTGCCATTTTTTGAGAAAACAGGAAAAATCCAGTAAAATTTACAGTAGATTGGCTGTTAAAATACTTAATTTTTTTACAGTGTAGGAACATTTGCTTCTTGGTGGGCACTTGATCCAGAAGAAAATCTTTTCACTGCGGTTAATATCCAATATTTTTTATGTATTACATGTTAAATAGTAATCTTAAGGCATTGGACTGAACTGTTGAGTTTATTTGTCTTGTTTTTTATTATTATTATTTCAGCTAGGCCAGAAATATACCTGTGTCTATACATCTAAACCTTATAGATGCTGCCATAAAGCAATGATACAATGATTGGTCCTTATAAAAGTACAGAGGTGGAAGGTCCACGGGTCAGTAAGTAAAAGTCCTGCCAAGTGTTTCTTCCACCCATGAACTCTGATTTCACTAATTAGTTCTAACTACTGGCTGAAGAATTGTGCTAATTATCAAATCCAGATGGTTGGAACAAAATACTGGGGAGGACATTTTCTTTCTGAACCTGGATTTTCCACCGCTGTAAAAGTATAATAGTCCAGTGCACTGATGTTGAACATACTTTTCTGAACTTTTCTGGAGGAGGTAAAGCTATTTCAGAATGAATAGACTTCTAGGGGGGTTTTAGGTGGGCACACAGTGCATAACAGGTAATTTGGCCAAACATAGTTAGGGTGCCTAGTCATCCTGATTAAATTTATGAGCATTTGTCCCAAAAGGCATCATTGGAACACAGTTTGTCCTGATAATTAGAGTGAATTACAGTAAATGTAATCAATGTCCCTTAAGTTCAGACTTGAAAGCTCCCCCCCCCCCAATCCATGATCCCAATCGCCCTACCATCAACATTGCATTCTCAAATCCCACCTAGCTGACCTTTCACCCCCCAGTTTGTGATCACACTGTTCACCCCCATCACGTGGCTGTCCTGATCGTATTCACTTCTCATCCGGTCACCCTATATATAGCTGGCCAAACAACTTCAATTTTTGTCATTGATTAATAGGATGATTATCACTCATTTTCCACTTCTTTAGAATTACAAATAAATGTTGGTGGTACAGCTTTGGTCTAAAACTCGTCTAGATTTGCTTTGGCTGCATTGCACTGAAAATTTGCACCAAACTCAAATTACTCAAAAATAGCTCTGCTGAAGTGCTCTGCAGTTTGTCAGACATGTTTATTCATGTGCTGGAGATTAAAATCCCTAAACATTTTGCAGGTTCTTTGTTTAATGCTACTTCTCTTTCATTGTTTTTTCTGGCCACTTGTCAGCAACCAACCGCTGTGCCCATGACTGTCCATATTTGCCACACGTTTTAATAAAGCTTTCGATAAAGCTTTGATAAAGAGCTCTTTATTCATATTCTTTTCCATGAGCATGAGGGAACTATCTGCATATATCTGTAAATAAAACTGCCTTGAGTGTCAAGGATTGTTCTAAGTTATGATAATTGTTGTTATGAATGTAATATTCACAATTGAGCTAAAGTAAAGTTCTACAGAAAAACAATTTATAGATTTTAACGAAGAAAAAGTTACCAACATTGAAAATATAAACTCAGGTAAAGCTCTGACCAAGTAGATCACGCATTGGGTATCTGATGTGAGCCAAGCACTTTCCCTGGGTCTAAGTAATTTGGATAAGTATCCTAATGGCCCAGAGCTGGATGTTAGAATTGCCAATGAATTCAGGATCAAATACGGATGCACCAATTCAGGAACCATTTTTTGTGACACACAATGGAAATCGGTTAAATATCAGTTTGCAGTACTGATCCATCCACAGTACAGGCCACTGTTACCCCTGCAACTGGCAACTGCATGGATAGGACTCAGTGGAATGTGTTTTGATAGGAAACAGAGTTAGTTCATGTGTTTAAAATGTGCTGCAGTGGGATTTCTGTCTGACAGAAAAAAAAATGTAATAAAATAAATATGCATGAAGAATTAAACATAATTTTGTATGTAGTGAACTGCCAGAAAAAAATTAACTTGGCAGAGCATTGATATCATAAATGAAAAATGTTAAAATTCATAATGCAGCAGTTATAGGTGACTTATTAAAGTCGGGCTGTAACTGCCACTAAATATGCCAGATTTGCTTATCTAGGTTTGATAAACTATTTCCGTAATTAAGCCGTATGTTCTGTTTACTAGAACTTGTTCTTCCAATCATATATGTATTTTATTTGCTAGTGATTATTTCCAACAAATTTATTTCTTTTTTACTATTACTTTTCATTTAATTTTATACCCTCCCAATATTTCTAGACAGGTACAGTAAAAGAAAGCCCTGAGTCCCAAAAACAGCAAACAATTTCTAAAGCTTCCAAAGATTTTAACCTGACACCGCAGGTCCAGATTAATAGGATGAAACCATTGAGTTGCATTGGCCATAAATGAAACATTGTTCCGCTGTAGACCATATAAAGAGCGAGCCTCGTATGCTTAAGAGGATCGTGATCAGTTGGAGGGAATGAATGTAGGAGTGTTAAATTGAGATGAAACACAGAGAGGCTGGGCCGTAGTGGCCCCTGGGTGCTCCAGATTAGGCAGAATTAGTCCAAATTAAGTCTCCAGACGTGGCAGGAAAGGAAGAAGGGAATCATTGTAATGCTGAGGAACAACACCCCAATTCTGTCTGTGGGACAGGGGGACACTGCATGGCTTTGTGGCGAGGGTTCCAGCAGATTCAGGTTAATTAAGGCACGGGGCTTAGCACCCGGTGAGAGCCCACCCCCCAGGGAGAGCAGGTGGGGGTGTCACCGAAGGCTAATTACCCCGAGGGTGGAGAGGATAGGGTTGACGTCAGGGCCACACTGACCATTGTGCTCGCAGAGGAGTGCAATACCAACAAAAAATTGTTAAATAAAATTAAATAAAAAAATAATATATGTATTTATTTTTTTTTAACTTGAAATAAATGTTGTCTATATTGATTATAAATGGAAATTTTCAGTCTTTTAGTCATTAATGTTTAGTTTTTGGTTTCGGAGGATTTTGATTTGTTTAAACAATTATAAGGTGACTGTCCAAAATTCAGCAAGATCTTCTCAAAAGGGAATAAGGTAGCTGTTACAGTCAACAATGAAAGAAGCACTGGATTTAGTCTTCCAAATATCTCCACCAGCCGTACAGATATCTTCTCCATCCTATTCATGGCTTTACCCTTTATCCCATTGTACACATGGAACGCAGATGAAGTCTATTTACTGTTCTTCCTTTCAATGGCTAGGAGGGCCTCTTTGAATAATCAGAACATTTAGGGGTTTTGTGTGTGTGTGTGTGTGTGTGTGTGTGTGTGTGTGTGTGTGTGTGTGTGTGTGTGTGTGTGTGTGTGTGTGTGTGTGTGTGTGTGTGTGTGTGTGTGTGTGTGTGTGTGCACGCCAACGCCCATGTGTGCATGCATGCTCCACCAGTTTCTTGTTTTTCAGACCGCCTTCGGGTTTGATCTTGATATTGAGGTCTTGCTATTCTGCTTATATCACTTTTCAGCTGGAGCCCCTCTCTGAGGACGTTCTCCACGCAAAGCCGAATGCAAACGGCGTGACCTCCATTACGAAAACCATCCATGTTCACAGTGAGTCTGCCCTTGCTTCCTTTAAGAGATCTAACCATGATTAAGGTGTGGAGGCCTTTGCAGTAGATGCAAAAAATAAATACAGAATACAGTAAAATCCCTCTGCATATTCTGTATAAAAAATGTAGTGCTACATGATAGCAAATGTGATTTAAAAACGTAGGCTTGTTTGTATTAGTTCTTTGTGGTTGTGCTATTGTATATCGTGTTACGTTTTCTAGTCTGTCCTACAAATCCTGTCTCTAGTTCAAACTATAATTCCATAATTTATTACATTACATTTCAGGCATTGAACACTCGCTCTTATCCAGAGCGACTTGCGCAGCTTTTGCATTTTTACATAGTATCCATTCATACAGCTGGATATATACTGAAGCAATTCAGGTTAAGCACCTGCAGTGTCTTACCTGGGAATTGAACTGGCAACCTTTTGGCTACAAACCCAGATCCCTAACAATTACTACTGCCGCCCCATTCCCTAATTCCCTTCTTGACCATGAAACTGCGATTGATCTACGATTCATCAATGCAAAAAACGGTAACACTTTACATTAAGATGCACCTATACCTATGTAGTTAAATTGTAACCAATTTGGTAACAAGAGGTTATTACTGAGTAACTCCAATGTAGGTAACATGGAACAGCAGTTAGTGGTATTCTTAATTACACATGTGAAAGAAGGCCAGCCCTGTTACATCTCTCCTGCTAAAATTAAATCATTCCATATCATCAAGACACATGGTGAAATTAACAGGCAAGGTTTATTTGTTGTGTATCATGAATATGTGGCCTACGTAAATAAAATATTTAAAAAATATTTACATGTGTAATTATGAATACCGCTGTTGTTCCATGTCACCTATGTTGGAGTTACTCAGTAATAACCTCTTGTTACCAAATTAGTTACAATACAACTACACAGGTATAGGTGCAACTTGATGTAAAGTGTTACCCAAAAAACAATAGTAGCAGTAGCACACAGCAGTAAGCACTATTATTATTAGTCCACATTTGTGTCCTGTGTTTTAGGTAAGCACTGGAAATGCCTGAAAAAATATTCCCCTACTGTTGACCTATCACTCGCTGAGACCTTGAGTCAGGAGAAGGATGAGACAGAAGCTGTCAGAGCAATGTCACTGCTCTCTGTGGATGTGAACCTTTCATCAAAGCCAGAGGGAGTCAGGTAAGCGATAAAGGTGGTTCTAGTCAAGTTTATTATGGTTTGGGGAACTGAAATAGCGTAGGCATGGTGAGGGTAGTCGGACAAAAATCAAACCATGTGAATATCCACAAACATAGGTGAGGACATAGGCGCATGCGCAGAAGTCCTGAAAGCAGAAGTCCGCTTCAATCCAAATACCCGACACCTGAGCAGACTTGGGCCCGGAATGTTGCCATTCAGGTCTGGTTCAGATCCTGGCAGAATGTCTTTGGTCTCTGCATGTGTTAATATGTGAGAGACCATGTTACTGAGCGCTCTCTATATCACTTAACGCTCGCTGTATCACTTACTCGGAATGGCTCTGTTTCTCTCTACTGCCATTGCTGCTGTCGGCACTTGATTGAATAAGTGTTATAATACCCACAGTACCAAATGTTTTGAATAAAAAGATGAAAAAAATATTGCTGTGTATTCAGCAGTGATTCGATATAAATAGTGTTTTCATATACACACAGCATTTTTCTGACTGACCTAGATCACTGAATGATAGAATACATGCACTAGCTCTCATTGCTGTAGGCCTAGCAGTCAAAGATTACACATTTTCATAAAGCTATCATGAACAATAATTTCAAAACAACATAAAAAACACCATGAGAGAGACTGATAAGTTGCCACACAACAGGACACTCTCACATCCTGTCACATGACGAACCAAAAACAAAAAGTCTTCTCTCAAAAGTTATCTATACGTTGCTTCCATAAAAAAACTTAAGCTACACTATGAAAATATTATTGAAGACAATTGCTTATCTGCTAATCAGAATATGATAGTATGGGTATAGACAATATATAATCAATATTTGTCCTAAACTTTGACTTCACAATTTCTTCACAAAAACAATTTGGTGAATTGATATTGGTGATTACTAAACTGGTTTGTGAAGATAAAAGATACCACATCAGTTAAATTGTAAGCCAAACTTAAGAACAACATTGAATCCAGGCCTTAGATGTAAATAAGTTATTTTAATAAAAATTCAACAATTGTCAACATGACAACCCTAAATAAGTGTGGGAAAATATGCTTTGTACAGCATGTATTATTAATTGTGTTGTTATAAATAAGTAATTACATAAATTTTGTTTGAAAAGGACAAAAACAAAAAAGAAATGGGCCAAATTGATTTTCAGTGCATTCATCTCTTGCAAAGTCTCACCAAATTTATGACAAATTGTTTTCAAATGTCACACAGCACATTATGAGGGGCATATTTTCATTGGATTCTCTCTCTACTGCATGTAGCCCAGTGTAGACATAGTAATGTTGACACTTTACCGCTATGTAATGACCTGGACAGAAAGACTGTTCCTCAAATTGCTTGTGCAAACATTGACAAAGCTTAGTGAAAGGCTGAATGATTTAGCATAATTAAGTGCCTGTCCCATTTAACATCTATCCAGCAGTGCAACCAGAAACCTCAATTTATACTTTTCTGAGAGGGCTGGGTTGACAATGCTGATAATGTATTGCTATAGATACTGTACATAGGCCATCTACTCAAATTTATTTAGAATTTTAATTATGTGGCTTGATTTCAGTCTATGGGAACAAATGGCTCTGGAGGCATATGCAACTTGGGCATGGCTTCTGAGTGAAGGGATGTTCCCCACGGGCCAGAATTAAGAGTGCCAACCGTGGCAGGTTGTCCCACAATGCAACACATAATTAGCCATAGCATAGCCCAAAGAGGGAGTGATTCAGTCAGCAGGCTCTTACCTGCATCATCCCTCAATAAATTCCTGGGTTCAATCAACCGTGAAGCATTTGCGTTTTTCATCACAAACACAATTTGGAAGGTTAATTTTAATGATTTGGAGTTGCCAAACTCTGCTTGTGGGGAAAAAAAACAAACACTTGTGTTTAATTGTCAAAGTTAAGGACGAATGTTGATTGAATCCAGCCTAGATTCCTGTCCAATTGGGTGCCTGCAGTATGTCTGTGCTTGCTGAAAAAAGGTGGGCAGTCCTCTGGTGCAATGGCTGTGCAGCTGAACATGTGCCCTTTGGGTAGCGAAGAAGTGCTGGCTTTCTGCTCATTATTTGGTTGGTTGGACATGATGGTCTATGCAAATACCTTTTTTCACTTTGTTAATTCATTTATTTGCATTTGCTAAGGAACCATAGCTCGGGAACTTGAAGTTCCAGACATGCAATTGCTGCATTACAGTGGAGTCCATATCAAATCTGTTTGCTCTATTGGCTTTTATTGATGTGGATTAGTATAGGATTTATTTATTTTAGAGATTTTGCCTCGCCATAGCCGTTTTCTGTTCCTATTCTTGACTAAAAGAGAAGCTTTCATATAAAAAGCAAATCATCCTATTTACTTAGAAGTGTTTAAATGCAAAACCACCATCCCCTTTATTTATATTGAATTAGTGCTCTGCCTTCCAGTGTGTTTAAATCGTGGAATAGTAGACCCTGCTTGCAGTGTGTGTGGGGGGGACACTCAAAGTGAGAATGTTCCCTTTTTGCATGTGACTTCTGTAAATCTATATCGATATATACGTGTTTTTTGAGCAACACACAAAAGCTACTGTGGTTTTCAGCATATCAGATTTCCCTGGCAGCGCTTGAAGCACAAGCTTAGTAAAATATAACAGAGCTATTTTTGGTGTAGCTTAATTCAAAAATGTATAGTTTACAGCTTTCCTTTGACTAGATATGATTTAAAAATGCATTCCAACCATAGCCACATGTGCAAGAGATGTCTGGCAGGATAAACCGGTATACGATTTCACAGCAAAATGAGCCGAACTTCCATGAAAGTAAAATAGTTTACATTCTACCAGGACACTCTCTTTTTTTCTACCCCCTCGGAAAATAATCTTTTCTCCTTTCTTTTTCAAACCATAACTTTTTGTTAAATATACAGCTATTCAAACATGCTCAAACGTAAACAGGAACATTTGAAATCATCGCTTTGGATTTAAACTGTTTTTCCACTTGATGTGTGTTTATACTTCCTGCAAAAGGGCCTCTATTTATGGACAACTGGATAACACAAATAAACATCACACAGAAGTGAAAAATCAGCTTTTATTATCCATGAAACTCTACAATGTCATTGTGTACTCTTGCACCGTGTTCTGATTGCCTGTTTATTTTCACAGGGCTGCCCCTGAGCCAATGGACGAGGAGCCAGTTCTGTGAAGTGCCAAGTCTTCCCAGCCATTTCCTGTCTGTGACATCATTGTGTATCCCCAGAAGGCACCCTGATCCGTGTCTTGTCTACTGCCTGGGTGGCGCACATCGCATGAAGCGTAAACACGGAGCGCAGGACTCATTTCACTTGTTCCTTGAACACATATGAAAGCAGAACTCTGGCTCTCGTCATTTTTTGTGATGCTATTTCAAGCATGGAGTCGCTTTCGATTAGGAATATGTCTTTCATCGTGATGAAATGCTGACACATTATGGCTCCAGATATTTTGTTTCATACGTTTGTTTTTTTAAGTATACGTACAAAACACCTTTTCAAATTTTCAAATAATTTTAAATATCATGGAGGCTCTTTCTCCAATTTTTTCTTATGAGCGCATTTTGAAACAGCATGCTAGTCTTTTGTAACTTTACAAAGTGATGCAGGTGACTGACTATTTTTCTAGTTACATTTGTATTTACATAAAAATATTTTGCCAAGAGGGCCTTCACTGAGCAAGAAATCATACGCCATGCATATAACCATTTATGCAAGATCTTTGGATGCAGAAGGGGTTTCCAAGATTTTAACTAGCCTACTCCATAATTGTGAGTAACACAACAATCAATAAAAGTGCTATTTGTCCCCTCATTGAAAGCAATTATGTTAAAGCTCCTCCGATAGTTCCAATGCCTCTTTTAAAAATACAGATATATGAAGAAGGCAGTTTAATGGCATTGTAATGGTTCAAATTTACAATGCTCCGATGTTTGTTATGTGCCCGCCTTGCCCCCCCCCCCCCCCCCCCCGACACACACACACACACCCCAGCAGCTTGAAAGTGGCATGTTAAAACCGAAACAGGGGAGCATCGTGCACCGATTCACAAATCTGAAGGGAGCCATAACTAGAACAAGCTTTGCTCAAAGGTTACGACGATATGAAAGATCAAACAATGTGGTTCCACTTAGGGCGAGCGGAGACCGGTAAATCAAAGATGAAAAGATCTCACTCAAATAAAATTATAGATTTCTCTTTTGTCATGAGGACAGGCAGGATTTTTTTGGCATATGGGGCAGGCACACCGCAGGGTCAGTTGCTGCCATTTCATAAAGCAAGACTGCTCAGATAATTGAATAATGAAATGTTAAACCAGCGAGGAAGGCATAGGATGGGGTTATAATATGATCATGTGTCTGTATGTGTCTTGTTGCGATTGGCCTTATTTAAAGTGTATGCTATATTCTACAGGTCGAACCTTTGAAAATGGTAAAGGCTGCAATAGAATCTATGTGTATCTGCCAACTGCCAAAGGCAGGTGATCATGAAAACATGGGAGAAATGGTAATTAATAGGTTTTTGTCTTCGATTTTTATTTACCAAATTACATACGTGTTCCTTTTTTATTCAAATGTAAAAGTTTTAACAATATTACACTTAGTAAGGAAACTGAACGCTAGGAATTTCTTCAGTGGGTTACACTTAAATTTATGACAAAGTGCAGTTTAGTTACAATAACTCCAAGTCTACTCTTTTTATTTTCCTTCAGTGGTGGCATATTTCAGATGTGACCAGGACATACAAAAGTACAGTTTGAAAGAATGGGGTTCTGTTCTGCGTTAGTCTGTCACAGAAAGTGATTTTATTAGAGTGCACTGTCAGAGATTGGGTAATGTATTGAGATCGAGTCCAGTAGAAGTCAAAGCTGGCAACTCACGTATTACAGCTGAGTCCACCAAGCAGAATTGTTACATCTGCTCAGTGAGCTTGACATATCACCTATACTAGCATAGGAGTATTGGAAGTAACTAGAGGGCATGTAATGGCCTCGCTGTTGTCAGGTGCGGTACATAACTGTCATTTTCTTAGATGAAAAGTTGTCTGCTTTTCTTAGAGAGTGAGAGGGGTTATTGTGGTCATTGGTGGTAGTTGTTTAACATTTTGAAGGAAAACGGGGTTCATCCGGTGTTTTCTTTTTTGCAAATTGTGTGGTTAAATGCCACCACTACACATTATAGTACATGCACTACCATGAATCGTCACCTGAACACAGCATCCTGGACAACCACACTGCTTTAAGGCTCCGTGGTGTTGATAAGGGCATCCACCTGTCTCTACAATTTCATTCATACGCACAGCAAAAATGGTGGTGTACATTTAACACCCATGGGTGTTTATATGAGTCTGTTAACTTGTAAGCAGGAATTTCTATGTTAAAATTCTGGCTGTAGCACAGCTTGTATCATTGAGCTATCCTCTTAAATGCTGGGTTTCCAGAAAACTTCTGGAAATCCATTTAAACATTTGTCCAGTTTCCTTGATGTTGTGTGAATGTTATTTTGAAGTCACAATAAACATTACAGGAGTGGTCTCATAATATTATCAATATTCATGTCAATTTTATTGGAACTTTTGCTAAACAAATGTTCAACAAACCCATCATTTCTTTGCAGTTAGAGACACATCCCTCCCTGAGAAAATTATTTTTATTAAATGAAATGGTCAGGGGATGTTACCAGTAAATGTGTATGCAACATTTGTCAAACATTTCTGAGACCTTTATAGAACAATAGACACTGACAAACAAGTATGAATCTAACTGGGATGTTCTCCATTGTTCTTGAGAGGTTCATGAGAGGTTCACGTTTAGCTGGAAAGGCACTTAACCTGAATTGGTTCAGTACATATCCAACTGTATAAATGGATGGCGACTGAGAAGGGCCGTGAAGGAGGCTGTTGGCTGTTGGCTGTTGGCACCTTAAAGAGTAACCAAAAAAGAATAATTATTACAATAATAATATTAATCATTGTAATCAATCAGTATATCTGCTCTATCCTTTCTCCTTAGTTTAAGAACTTGAATTTAATCAGAATTGCTATTTTTTTCCATAACATAATTCTTTCTTACACATCATCACACGTGTAGGGATCACTGAAATTTTATGTGAAGGATAAAGCACTGTACTCCTTGGACCAAATGCCCCTTCCTCATCTGTTGTACGATAACATAGAGGGAGGATACATTAGATGACTTTATGTGCTATGTGTATGCCAATCACAGTGGACAAGGACATCCTCACATATTAGTCAGTGGAATTCTGTAGACAGACAGTTTTTGCTACAAAGAGATAGGAATTACTGTGATATATTTGAATATTTGTGATAGACGATCTACCTATCTGTGTACAACAACTTTACCAAAATAATCAATTGTAATTCATGCAGATAGTTGATAGACACCTGTGCTGTATATGTTAAAGATTATTGCATCTTTTTAAATAAACACTGTCATTGGTGGTTCTACTTAAAAATGTGTGACTGTGCAATTGCAAAAGAAAAATCGAAAATGTTCCTTTAATGTCATAGTAGTGGTAGTAATGGTAAGGATTGTACTAATTTCCACTCAAAAGATAAACCCTTTGTGTTATATAAAGGTGATGTATTCTAATAGTGAAATACATAATTCAATGAAAGTTCAAAGAAATAGTACTGGGCAAACATGATAGCAGTTTCATTATTGGCTAATTTACCTGAAACCTGCACATGCTCAAATTGATCATATCTGTGTGACATCTGTGTTTATTTGTTGCCACTCCAAGGAAAACAGCAAACTGGACACATCTTCCCCAAATAGGAGGAATAATTTCATTTTTGGTTTAGATGCCTCTGAGTGGGTATAAGTGCATGACTTTGAGCAAACATTTATTTTATTAAAGAGCAAAACACCTGGTTATCTCTGCTATGTTTTAGTTGCAGTACATTTGCCAAAGCATCTTTATGTATATTCCAAATGAACAATGTGCATTTGTTGAGATGTTCAGAGCATCTTTACCATTAACTGTATGTTGAAAACCAGCATCCAGTTCATTCAGATAACTTGAATGTATGAACATAAAGGGGAGTTATTTGCACTTTCATCAAAGCACTGAGTAACCAACTTAAGTGAGTCTTTCAACTGATAATTATATAAAATAATGTGGAAGATATTATCAATTACAGTTTATGTTTAAACAAACACTGCAGTTAGACCAAATGCTCTTCAAAGTATATTACAGTGTATGGGGTTCCTCTTGAATTAACATACGCTATAGGGAAAACTTTATAATGTAGAAACTTAGTAAAAAGTTCTGTTCCATGCTGACAGGTTTGACTCATACTATCATATTCTATGACTATGCACAGTCTGTCTACCAAACTGTCAGAAGCATCAAAATAATCATGCAATGATATCTTGAAATAAAACAAATGCATATAGTCAAAGAAGAGTCCAATGTTTATAAGCCTGCCTTGAGTTAGAGGGATCTTATGGAGATATGCATGGGGAGAGATTCACCCTATACGAGTCAGACAGTTTATTTCTGGGTCTGGATAGGCCAGGTTCTATCTAATCCCATAGTGCACAGTCCTGAACTGCAAATGACATGATTTAACAGGTCTCATAATTGTTTTGTTTACATCTCACTAAACATTAGGCATTTTGTGTTTGATGCTTATTGGAATTAATGATTTTGTTTTGTAAGAACCTTAGACTCTTGGATGAAATTAGGGCCAAAGTGCACTTCAGTAAAATGAAGGCTTCCCCAAGGTGAGCTTGGACTACTGCGAGCAATAATGTAACAAATCATATAGCCTGGATTCAATCAACAATATTCTTAACCTTAAAGTACAAATATATGCATATATGGCAGCAATCGATATTTATGAAGAAAACACACACACTTGCATTCAAGTTATGAGTCAAAGTTCAAGATATTGATTGAATCCAGGCCAAAAACTTTTTTTTTTACTATTTGGTGGCTTTTCAGACTGCACGTGTAATCTGCATAATCTGAATGGTCCTTCTTTTGAGAATGAAAACCTGTAGGCCTACAAGTGGTATACAGCAAGCAATAGGTTAAATGCCTATTTAGTGGAAAAACTTTATGCAGTTTTCCATTTTCATTTTCCAAGTCCTTTTTCATTGTCCTGTAATGTTAAATTTTTATGCTACTTTCACTTTATTAAAAAACCTATAATAATACGAGCAATCATGCTATTCCTGTTAACAATGAGCGAGGTGCAGTTAAGAACGATACGCATCTTTTTTGGAAAGATATTCTTGTAAAGGTGAAAATATGCAGAGACACATTCTACATGTGTTAACAATACCACATATAGCACTGTTATTATAACGAGTGGTGTGTTTTGTTGTATTCAATGCTAACTTGCCGTTTACAGTATTCACTGTCTTTAGCCTGTTGTTTTCTCTTGTGAGTGTATTTGAAATTTGGCTACATTGTAATAAATCAGTTTTTATCTGACAAAAGATTAATATCCACTTACGAAACTCTGAATTAAAGAGTTTTTTTTGTTCCTGAGTTAGAACAGTTAATCAGATGAAGGCTACTTAAGTAGTCTATCGTGACTTTTACAGGATTTAGGCAAATGATAAAAGAAATCTTGTAGGAAGAAAAAAAAGATTTATTTTTCAAAGAAGTCATTTTACTGGCGTTCCCAAGAAAATGGAAAGCAGTTTCAAATATATGAAAACTGTAAATGAGACTCAAATTCAAATACCTGTGCCTTTTCCGGTCTATCCTTTTATATGAGGGTGGACAGGTGTCTTTGAACTCCTATAAACGTTATATATGAACGTTTGTCATTTAAAATGAACGTCTTCACGCAATATAAAATGCCCTTGTTAGTCTTTGAATAATATTGTTCATAGATGTAGGATGCACTCCGTCTTACACGAACCTAATTATTTAGGAACGTGAAGCCTGTTATCAGACAGAAATAATCTGAATCGAGCTGATAGAATTTTACAATGTTTTGTTAAAACTGTTATAATGAAAATATATCCAGTATGTTCATGTTTTACAATAAGATTCGAATTTAATCTATAAAATCATGCCATCTTACATCTTTTGCGCCGGAATGTGTTGGAGACAGGTCATTATAATTCCAATGTATATATAGTCTACAACTTTTCAAAAATATTATTAATTTCATGATTTAAATCAGTCGTAAGATAACGACAATGCATTTCGATAAACTAGGCTGGACATTATTTCAAGCAAGGCACGCGGTAAAATAAACATAGCTCAAATGTAGGCTACGCTTTACCGAGGGTTAAACAAGACCATGACTAAGAAACACCTGTTGGCAAGCATGGGCCAATTCTTCAAACTGTCTACTTGACCAAGTCCTTTTTTTTTCGGGAGAGTGAAATCAATACCCAACGCAGGAATACATTATATTAAACACATTCTAGTAAATAATTGCTTTTATAATACCTTTACTGCAAATGCTGTACCTTTAAGTCAATTTACCATGCGATACTAGCCTACAGTTTCGAAAATTCAGCATGGGGTAAACTTCAAAAGTAATACTACGACAACAACAAATGGGCTAATAATTATTATTATTAGCCCATTATAATAATAATAATAATAATAATAATAATAATAATAATAATTATAATAATAATAATAATAATAATAATAATAATAATAATTATTATTATTATTATTATAGAAGATGTTTTATTCATCAATAAAACATTTTAAAATATTTTTACAATGTAACGTGATTCTTGGAGAGGTGGAAGAGCTGTATGTGGTGAAAAGCGAAGAGTTTTGCATCTGGTAATGCCAGAAAGAGGCCTGCTATTAATACATCTTCCTGAAGGAACCTCTAATCGAATGGCTGCATCGAGACTCAGGACGTTCACCCTGAATGTGTACCGTTAACTTCAAAGGCTGACCTTTTAGAACGCAAAAATCCAACAATAAATAAATCATATAGTGAATTCTCTATTGTTTCAAGACATTTGCATTGTTACGTTGTTGCAATGACATTTTTGGAATTGCGCCATTTTCAACTCTGCGACTGCAGGAGGTTTTGGTTAGCAAGAGGAATTTCACTGTAATTGTCCGTCAGAAGCACAGCTGCCGACAATGTGACATTCTTCGCCTCAAAACCGTGGCGTCACAGACAGTAATTTTTACATGGGGGGTTTATTCTGGTTGATCAGTCGCTCTGATTTTGCGGAATAGTTTTTTCATGAATTGTGCGTAATTCAAAAGTTGACCGAAACTATAGGTTATGCAAACATTCCGCTGTTTTACAATCCAGAATTCCAGAAGTTCAAGTTCATCAAAAAGTAAGACTCCTTTTTCCATGATTTTCCATAACCCAAATAAAGTGCGACAGCCTTAACGATAAATGTTGAAACATATGTTACATTCAAAGCAATCTCACAATCTCATCACAACCTTCGTGTGTTTTGTTGGTTAATAAGAACGCTGACTTCCTGCTTAAAACATTTCACCATGCAAGAACACGCTGAATTCAAATTGTTTCAGTCTAGGTGGTTCAGATTAACCTTTAGATCATAACGCATAGAATGTATTTCATAATTTGGGCCTATGTCATGGACTATATTTTATCATTTGGCTAGCCACGTAAAAAGTAGGCTATACAAGGCCTACAAACGTAGGCCTTTGTAGGGTGCATGCATTCCTTTATTCTGTCAATTCCGTCTTACCTTTCAGAACATGACACCATACCTTCATCACATTCAGTTCCGATGATCAGCAACAAAATCTGAAAATTAAAACAAATTTCACACTGAAACACAAAAGATATACTTATCTGACAATATTTGTCTTTTATGGACAAAGTAGGTCTATATATAGCCTAAATACTACATGTGTTTCTATGATAGATAGATAGATAGATAGATAGATAGATAGATAGATAGATAGATAGATAGCTGACATCGTTAATTACACAACAGAAAAATAGTTAAAAATAATAAATAATAAAAAAGAACAATTACTAGCTATATATTTTCTTCTTAATAATGAATTCATTTCATTTGCATTTGCAAATGCATCTCTAAAATAACTGTAAGGTAGCAGCTTTCTCGTAGAATCCATACAAATTGCAAGATTAAAGTAATCCGTGATATCAATATTTACCTAACGTCATATCCATATCATGTGAAGAGTGCCTTTCCGCCCTTGAAAATGACATGACATTTTCCTTTTTTGCTCTTCGTCATATTTCTGCCCTGTAGGAGTCCACTTTTGTCTTTTCCAGATGAGGTGCGACGTATTCGAAGGACGGTTCAAACAAATCCATATTTAAGGAAATCTACCAAAGTCATCGATCGAGCCTTTCCTCTTTCATTTGAAGAGCCTAATATAGCGGATGATTTATGCCCAAAAACTTATTTCAAGCTCTTTTCAAGGAGAGCGTTTGAAGGCGTGTCCATACTACTGCTGAACATCTGTTCATTTCACGTGACGTTTTAGAAAAATACTAACATCTGGTCAAAATAAGTTTCATTCAGGTGCCGCAGTAACTTTTCACATGCCAAAATCCTTCAGCTAATAGGAAGTCATACTTAGTACCATGGTTGTGTTACACTGCCCAACGAGCTGAAATCTCGCTAGCTAAAAAATTAACATTATATATAGAGTCTATATAACTGCATTTTAAAATGTGTCTATTTACCATGAAAACCATTTGTGTAACCTTTAGCTACTTTCCCGTGTCAAAAAAACACAATTAGCCTAAATGCCGTGCATATGGAATAGTTTTCTCCATTTTGTTATCTCAAAAATGTGCGTGTAATGTAGACTACGCCATTTGGTCAGCCAATGTAATTTTATTATTATTATTATTATTATTATTATTATTATTATTATTATTATTATTATTATTATTATTATTATTATTATTATTATTTTCGAACAGGTGTAAATAGAATTGTTAATTTGAATTGCAATACGGCACTAGACCTTCGTTTCCCGCATTTGCTGTGTGTGTTTGTATGCGTGTGTACGCGTCTGTAGCCTATGTGCGTGTGTTTTGAGAGAGAGAAGGGGGTTGGAAGGTTAAAAGGACCCGATATCATCCATTCCCCAGCATCATGTATAACATTCTTATCTTTTTTTAATTGTTCAGGCCATAAAAACTACGTACAAGTGATTTTAACCTGTCCCGCCCTCCAACGACCTGCTTAATGGGCCTACCATTTCAAAGACATCTGGGAATGTCATACATGTCGAAACCCCAATTACACACCTCCTTCAAACGGCCTTGTGCTTTGATTCAAATGGATTTAAGAGGACAAGATTGTCTAAAATACTTTTCCAGACCCAATTTTAAACCAGTAAAATGCATCCAACAAACACTGGCTGACATCAGTCACATGCTTGAAACTGCATTCAACCCTAATCTTTTGATAGAATAGCATGCAGATCTCTGCTAGACAACATTTACATCAAACATTTATTTTAAAGCATGTATTCTATATCAGACAAGACTGTGGGGAACGCAATAAATAAATAAATAAATTTATTAATTTATTAATTAATTCTGGTAGCCTATGTGATAGGCTGCCTGTTCGTGATTACGCTAACTAGGAAAAAGGGTTAACTAAACTTGAGAAAGAATGTGCATTTAATAAGGAAATAATGAAAAATTAAATCAACAAATATAAAATTTTTATATACGGTTTTGCATGGTACACGTCAACATCCAATAAAAATGAAAGTCTAAAGTATATTATTCTAACCTCTTAACATACAGTTTAAACTGTTCAATACCTAGTTGTATATGTTTGGAAAAACAGATACGGGTCACGGAGCAAAAAAGTATTCTACCACGGCTATTACAAGTTACCACCGCCACCACAACAACAAGAAGAACAACAAAACCAAATAATAATAATAATAATAATAATAATAATAAACTCCTTGAAATAACACAAAACTAGACAAATAGTATAATATATGTTTTTTCATTAATAGCAGGTTTACTTAATATTCCTAGTATGCTTAAAGCAATGACAACCAGTACTGGTACTACTGCTACTACTACTGCTACTACTAATAATACTAATAATAATAATAATAATATGATAATATGTCATAAACTATTTTATTTATTACGCAAAATTATTTTCCTTGTTGTCATTAATAGTATATTAACAGTAGCAGCAGTAGTAGTAATAGTGGCAGTATTTTGGACATATAGGAACTTGGATTTTGATCATATATGTGATACTGTACATCAGATATGTTATGTAAAATGTACTGTTGAAACCTCTGTAAATGTAACCTCTGTAACAATCACGTGATACAATCTAAACGGCCCTTCTCACAGCATAACAAACTATACTGCAGGTCGAGTTACAGATATCTAAGGGAATTCAACACTCTTGACATTTCAGACAGCGCACGAATCTGAATAAAGGCACTCCAGTAAAAGTGCAAAACACTGCAAAAATGTACATTATTTAGGCTTAGCACGCCAGATTTACATAAACCAGTGCCTTTAAAAACACCGACCTCAATTTTGTATGTGGCTATCATAGAATAATGCCAAGATATTCATAATGTAGGCCTACAGATACCCAAGGGCCTGAAAAAAACTAATTTGATTCGCACCTTTGATAAGCATTAAATGACCATAAGAGTTGTCGCCTACTTTTACTAAACTGGCATATAGAAATGAGTAGGCTATTAGAACAGGTTTGAATCAAAACACTTCCCACTTATTATCGCCATTGAAAGGACAACTCAGAATTTTTTTTGCGCCAACATTAAAAAATTCAAAACTAAACCCCAATAAGCGTTTGTCGCATTTACTCGCATTACATGTTAAAAATTCAATATTCTAAATTAAACTCTGGGGGAAAAACTTTAGTTTAAAAATCATATTTATTTTATTGCAGAAAAATATACAGTTATTTACAAAACAATCATAAAAATAGGAATGCATTTAGACACCGGATCTAAGTATGCATTATAACAAGTGTCATCAATAAATAAATAAATGTATTTCCGAGACAAATAACCTAAAAAAGGTTTGCACAGGTACGAGCCACATTTCAAACCATTTCATGGCTATATCAGTCCTTTCTCGTCGGCAGCTTGATTCTGAAACTGAGATGGTAATTTCGATGTATTTTAACCCTCTTCCGAGAAAACAACGGCACGACTGGGTCAAAAGGCATGCATAGAGTGATTAGAGTTTCCAACATTCATCGTCAATCAAAAACAAAAGTTTTAAGCATATATCAGAATGTAGAGCGAGCAAATGATTGTGTAGTCGAACTCGACTGTTGGGTGTCCTCGGCCTTTTTCTCTGTAAGTGCTCCCCATGCCCCGTCATCTTTGGTTTGAACAGGTTTCTTATTTTCCCCCAAAATACTGTAGCTTTGTACAAATCCAGCATGGGACTCCAGAATTGCCCTTTGGGATAGGTAAGTGGAATCGGTTGTCACCTGCGAATTAAAAGATGAATTGGGATTATTCTGATACATTATATTGATTATTATTATATACTACCGTATTGAATCTCGTTTGACAATTTAGAAAATAATAGCCTAATAACAAAATGGGACATATGGATAGCTATGAATATGAGAAGTGCACTTGAAGATATCGCTGCAACAGTTAATTAAGTAGAGTAGTAGCTTACTCGTAAACACGAATGAGTAAGCTGTGTAAAAAATAGTATTTAAAAAAAATCAAATAATATTTAAGATAAAGTCTGAAAATACGGACGGCTGTTATACAAAATGCGTAAAAACGATATTAAAAGTTGACAATAATCAATAAAATATATACATACACCAAATTAAGACAATACGTTTGAAAACATAGCATACCATGTTGCCCTATGGCTCCACAGACGCTAGTGAGATGCTGACATGGACCACGCGCCCTCCATCCTCCATACAGAGAAGGCATAGCTTAGTCTTTCATGAGCCACATAACTACAACTTGCCATTTTGGAATCCAGTTCATCGCTCTGAAGTACTTGGTAGAGGAAATCGATGTACCTGGCAGCAAGTTTGAGGGTCTGGATTTTGCTCAGTTTGTCTGATGGCAGAGTGGGTATAATTTTCCGCAAAGATGCGAACGCCTCGTTGAGGGACTGCGTCCTCTGTCGCTCGCGCACGTTCGCCATGACTCTCTGCGTCTGAAGTTCTTCGAAAGACTGCGGACTGCTGCTGCTGGACTTTTTTCCTCTTTTCCCAGGGGTCGGGCTATCTGAATCCTCCCCATTTTTCCTGCTCGTTCTCCTTTTCCTCCCACATCTTTTCTGTTGCCTGTCGAGTTCTTCCTCACTGTTGCTAAGACTGTCCGCTGGAGACACTGGGGAGCTGGATTCGTCTTGCATCATTCCGTCAAACATCAGTTTCAGTAGAAAACGCGCACGATGGGTTTATGAAGTACTTAATACAAACAAAATAATTCCAGTCGCCTGCCTTATCGCAGATATCGTCCGTAAAAAGGTCCGCGCGTCGTCTAGTGGGCCACGGAAGTGTTTCTGTCTTGATGGAAATGTTGAGCGCTCTTATAGCCTGGATGGCGCAAATTGTTTGCAGAGAGAAGCGATTGGTCAAGAAAGCAAACTACGTGAAATAGAGGGGTGGGGGCAGCCAAGGAAATATCAAAAAGTCTCGTACACAAGATTCATTTCTTCGGAGTCGTCTAGCACTACAGCCAAAAATATCAGTGCAATGCGACAATTTCAAAACGGCATTTTAACTTTTACGCACTTTACAGAATTCAAATGTTTGGACCAGACTGAAGAAGTGGTATTTGAAAATAGGAAATTGGTTGCTAGACTTCTCCAATATGACTTTAAAATAAGAAGAAGAGTTGCAACCAGTTGCTCAGGTTTGATCGCCCCGCCTGTTCAGTCCAAACCCTGGTTTTCGAAAATTGTAATTACATTTAAAGTTGGAATGCTTTAACTTTTAATTATAAGAATGAAAGCCATTCATTCTAAACGATAATGCAAGTTGTATTTTGATGTATGCATACAATTTGATTGAACACTACGTTTTACTAAATTATAAATTTGAGAATATCTACATAAAAATAACTTAAACATTAATTAAACTAACTTTTGTGTGACATTTTGTTCTACTGTTTGTTTCTGCCTGTCATAGTATATTATGTGAAATCAGTTCATTACCGAGACCTGAAATGGTTCCACTCATTGAAGGTCTGTTCGGTAAACTGTTTCATAATTCACAGAGCGGTGATTTATAAGCGCTTGTTAATGACCAGCGAGGTATTTCCTACTCATTCAAAAGCACAACAACAACAATAATAATAATAACAATAATAATAATAATAATGGTGATGATGATGCGGAGGAGGAGTCTGGGAATAAACTACTGGATTTGGCAGATAACGTTAATGATCTGGAATTGATGTGACAGTGAAGCGGGGTAAATATGCTTACGTTGTCAACCAGCAGCGGATTCAAGATGATGACTATATGAACTATGTTTGAAAGTATGTGTGAATGTCCGTTTGAAATTAAGAAAGACTGCAAGATTCGGTGTATGAGGGGCACGCTCAAGTTATACCTGCTGTTTGGCCTTCACAACAGGCCACTGAAGAGGTGCTCAAATTGATGGATTAACATCACCTGGCACGGGAGGAAAATAATTCACAGGAAGTGTGTGAAACTATTAATAAGAGCTATTAATCTCCATCATACATTTTCGAAATTTTCCACAAATACGAGTCCACCAATTAAGAATTTGATTATGTTAAGCGGCTTAAAGGAGCACTTTTTCATTTCTGTAAACTGTTCAACCAAGTTTACAAAATAAATGACCACAATCAGAGAGACGTGTCCCTCGTGGCCCAGATTAATGGCAGATATAACAATACTTGTTGAATATCTATGGCCGGATACTTTCTCATTCCAAACACTTATGGTTTTTGTGTAGTTATTTGGTTGTTTCGTGCACCATATCTACCTACGTTGAGTTTGTTTTTTGACAATATTTGCACCCTTTACCATTTCATTACAATTTCAACGTTTCCAAGATGGATTAAAATGTCTGCTATATTTTATGTAATAAAACGGTAAATGTACGTAGGCAGTTTAATGCAGAATATCGAGTGCAACTGAATCCATACAGGGTAATAAAAGATTTAACAAGGAAATCCTGCCAAAATTTTGGTTTTGTTCATTATTTGCACAAAACCACATCAGCCACAAGGGGGCGTAATTTCCCGTCGAACTAATCAATACAGCTCAGTGGAATGAAAAGGAAGTACATTACATCACTGTGGACAAATACAGTCTTCCTGTTTAGTGTAATTATACAAAGGACAACACGCACAAACATCGTATATTATAGTTAGTCTGTTCATGGGATTTTGTGGTTTGGGCTCTGGTTTGAAAAACATATTAACACAAAAATTGCTTCTTAACTTAAGTATAACATTGAAAACTGCTTCAGGTTAGTTTGCCATTCAAAGTCCAACCATGAAATTGCTTTATGCAACATTTAAACATTTCACCCACAAAGATTAGGCAGATCACACTTGTTAATATTTGTATATCAATTCAATTATAGTAGATTTATTTATTAGATTTTGCAATGTGTATAGTTCAAAAATCTTTCATTTAGTTATGATTTCACAAGCTATTAAACAGGGTAAGTCCCTATTTATATTATACGGTTTATACATATGCCTTTGCAAATTACAGGCAAGAATGTAACATTTTAGTATTTCACGGTGAAATTCACTCCTACAAAAACCTTCAAAATATTTGGAATCTTTACGTTTTCCAATCAAGCAACTAACTAGAATTAAATATACTGTGCTGTGTGTAAATATTATGGCTTGGCATTCAGCAAAGCCATTACATATACCTGGAGCACAGGTTTTGGTCTTTCAGCAACAATAGTCAGGTGTGTTAACATTTTTATAAGTTACCACATAACCACACAACATCTTAGTATATTTTAGTTTGGCAAACAAATGAAAACGTCAAGTCATCATGCAAATTCATCAAGTAAAATAATGAAAATTATGGCGAAACTGCTAGGCCTCAGATGAGTCAGGCCTCTATTATAAAAATAATAAAATGAAATGAAGTGATAGCTACAAAAATGATGTGCCATTTACATGTATGAAAAGTTACCTTAGCTTCCAGAATACTTTTCTACAGAAATTAGAAGGTGCCAGGGGTCAGATGTCAGAAGTATTCAAAGACCTCAATGTCCATGTTCAGTTACAAGGATATAAGAGCAGAGGTATGGTTCTAAAATATGTTGAGCAAGTCATATGAAATTGTACAACTGTGGAAAAAGTTACCAAATTCTCTTTTTGAAATATAATTTTATATCCTACCTTTTGGCTTGGTACCTCAATGTTAATAATTTTTGAGGTCACAAAATCACAGTCATAACACATGCAACATTTTTGGATATGAGATTGGTAGCCATTGTTTCTTTAAATATCACACAAGCCTATAGGTGCCAAAGCACAGGATGTGCACTTGAAATAAAAACATTTGAATTGACAGACCACCTCAAACTTGTATTTTCCTTTGTTCAGTTTAACCCTGCTATTATGATGAAATTTTGTCCTTTTATGTTTGGGATCAGATTGACCCTAATGGTTTAAAACAACACAAAATTAATTGCAATAGAAAATTGTAATAGAAAAATTTGGACACTTTTTTTGTCGCCTTAATGTATACCAGGCTTTTATCCCCAAATATTTAGAAAATCTGTGATAAACTTCAAATTTTAGAGCTGGAGGTAAGAGACAGTTTGTGAAGTTTAAAACCTGTATGGGAAAGTACCCATAAATAAAAATCAGAGCTAAAAAATAAAACATGTTGTATATTTTTTATGTTTGATACAGCTACAGAGCCTGGGGTCGAAATGACCCCACACGACACCTCTGTATACAAAGTTGGTAGAGGACTTTTGAAAACAGAATTATGATTATTGCATGTTTAATGTTCAATCCCATCAAATTAGGAAAAGTAATACAAGATGAAAAAATAAGGTTAACTGATTTTTAAGAGACGTCAAACACTGAATGGGGTCAAATTGATCCAAAACATAATAGGGTCAAGGTGCAAGTAGCATGCTGACAAGGATGCACTTGTGAAGATTAATCCCATAGGTGCTGTCTGTGGGAAATGAGAACACTTCTGTTTTCCATGAACACAATGGAAAAATAAGTCAGGAGAACCAACCCGTAAATTGATCCATCCATATCGACTGCATATCTGGCAGCAGAGTGATGGTTTGAGGCTCGATTGATACCTCAGACCCTTGCTGGCTTACAGCCATTTAGCCAACCATGTATTCCATACTATTCCTGTGTAATTTACAGCTTAATCTAGTCCCACCCCCCCAATTCCCATAGAGATCCATTCAAATGCAGAGAGGTTATAGTATTGCTTTAAAGAGTACCTGCAAATAAGATATTTTGTATATTTTATATATAGAAGTATTTTGATGTTGTTGGGTCGCACACATCAGGAAGTCATGGCATGCAAAGGATATGCTAATTTGTCCAATTCCTTTTGGTGCCCTAAAATGGGGGGGACTATGTGTAAAAATGGCTACAATTTATACATGGTTCACCCGATATGGATGTAAAAACCTTCATATTAAAGCTGAAAGTATGCCCTTTAATCTGATAGCCACTGTTCCATTTCAAATCCAATGTGCTGGAGTACAGATCCAAAACAACAAAAAATGTATCACTGTCCTAACAGTTTTGGATTGCACTGTACATGTTGCCCTGTGGGGATACTGGCTAGAGTCTCCAATGCCATAGTGGGGATTCAATTCTAGAACAAGAACAGTGCATTATCCAAATGAGACACCCAGCAGCCATTTTTCTTTTTTTGGGAAACATTGTTGTTGTAACATTCATTTTTAAGTTGAAGAAAACCATAAACAAAGTCCATAAGTATTGGTTCCAGTAGCACAAGGCTGTCAAACCCAAGTCCTGGAGGACCTTAGAGTCAGCAGGTTTTTATGTTACATTTTCAGCCCAATTCAGGCCTTGCGAAGCAAGATGTGGACTGTAGCCAATCAATAAATGAATCACTTAAGTGCTGAAACATACTAAAACCAGCATACCTTCAGGTTGAAAACAGACCCCCTTGCACCAACAAACACGGTTTTACTGCTTTTCAAGATAGATGACAAATTTCTTAGGACACATGGAAATCAGTTGTTCTCAAATCATGTCACATCTGAAAATTGGTTTCTAGTTGGCATAAAGTCATCATACAATGGTGCTAGATTGTATCTAAAAGACCTGCTGCTATTTTTAACCATAAGGTACAGCAGCAACGTTTTCTATGATGAGTTTAATAACGTCAAGTTTTGCAACTTGACGATATTGCAATTAAATCAGAAATTTAAAGCTTAGAACAGTCAACTACTAATTTGAATCATTGCAATATCAAATGAAAAATATCCTCTTGCAACCAAATTACAAGACTTATTATAGTGTCTTATTATAGTATTATAGTGCACGGAGTCATGATTCTTTAATCAGTGGGCACATTTTAATATTCAGCTTGTCGTTAATTCATGCGGCTGGATTTCCTAGTGCCTACATTATTATGTTGAAATGTTTAATTTCTTAAAAAGGCAATAAGGTTTATATAACAATTGGCTAATATTAAAGAATTAAAGGAGGTTCACGAATACATTTTATTTTCTTTGGAACATGTCTCTTCACTCATCCTCACCAGTTTAACATTTAACCTCTCTAAGTCTGGCTGACAGGACCTCACCTCAAAACATTTCCCTGGAAAACATCATTCTGACTCCTCCCAAACAGACTCGGAGTAGGCTATAACTTGATGACAGACTTGCTTTCACTGAGAACACTGTGGGATTAACGCACACTCCCTGTTTCTTACATTCTGATGCTTGGAGAAGCCAGAATTTATTTTATGCTGTTCTGTTCCACTCTCTGGGACAGAAGAAACTTATCTATTTCTCATGGTAATTAGATGTCCAATGAACACAGGTGCTGGAACCCTATTGTATTTTTCAGGATCGTTTTTGCCCAGATTGTTTACATTAGGATTGCAATTAGTATTAATATTTCTATTAGTATTTGTTTTAGTATTGTCCTCTTTGCACTCAAATAACTTTTGGTAAGAATAATATTTGTGTAAACCTTACCAAATGTGGTTTACATGGCTGAACCCTTGCCTCAATTCAAATATGGCATAGATATACTACCTGGTGGCGCTATAGTGCAAATGCCAAAATATATTTCCATCCATGAGCCCAGCCCCCGTGCCCTGTTTGATCAGATGTTTTAAGAGGTACATAGGTCCCTCTCCTCACAAATTTGCTTCAAGAACCCATAATGTCTGCTATATTTAAATTTTTCCACTATTTTGATTCTTCAGAAGAACATTTGAAATGCTTCTTCTCCTGCAAAAATGGACCAATTTGCATGATATTTGGTATATTGCATCGATGGAACTACAAACAGATCTATCCAGTGTTTTCTTGTGGTGATGTTAAAAGATGACTGAATGATGATCCAATGAACTTTCAGTTGGTTTGGCTCATCACAAAAATGCTTGGAAATTCAATCTGTTAATTGATAAATATATAAGATATATTCTCCTCAAGACCCCCAACCCTAGATTATTGGCCCAATCAAAAATATTTTTTAAAAAAGACTAAAAATTACAGTTCTTTAAAAATATTTTTGAGCCAGTTGTCATAATTTTGTATGCAGTGCACGCTGTCTGTAAGTATTTAGACATTGACACGATTTTTGTTGTTTCGGCTCTGTACCCCAACACATTGGATTTGAAATGGAACAATGAATATGCGGTTAAAGTGCAGACTGCAGACATTTGTGCTAATTTATTAAAAATCTAAATGTAAAATATCATATGTACACAAGTGTGCACACCCTTTGATATGACACCCAAAAGTGAGCTGAGGTGTATTTTGTTTCCACTGATACTGCTTGAGATGTTTCTTAACTTAATTGGAGTCCACATGTGATAAATTAAATTGATTGGACATGATTGGGGATTGCCAACACCTGCCTATATAAGGTCCCTGTACGCACTTACTGTACGTCGCTTTGGATAAAAGCGTCTGCTAAATAAATGTAATGTAATGTCCCACAGTTGACAGTGCATGTCAGAGCAAATGCCAAGCCATGGGGTCAAAGGAATTATCTGCAGACCTCAGAAACAGGATTGTGTCAAGGCATAGATCTGGAGAAGGGTACGGAAAAATCTCTGCAGCTTTACAGGTCCCAAAGAGTCCAGTGGCCACCATCATTCGTAAATGGAAGAAGTTTGGAACCACCAAGAATCTTCCTAGACCTGGCCGCCCGGCCAAACTGAGCAATAGGGGAAGATGGGCCTTGGCCAGGGAGGTGAGCAGGAACCCGAGGGTCACTCTGACAGAGCTCCAGCGTATCCTTCTGGAGATGGGAGAACCTTTCAGAAGATCAACCATCCAGGCAGCACTCCACCAATCAGGCCTTTATGGTAGAGTGGCCAGACGGAAGCCCCTCCTTAGTAAAAGGCACATCACAGCCCGCTTGGAGTTTGCCAAAAGGCACCTAGAGGATTCTCAAACCATGAGAATCAAGATTCTCTGGTCTGATGAAACCAAAATTTAACTTTTTGGCCTGAATACCAAGCGTCACGTCTGGAGGAAACCAGGCACCGCTCATCACCTGGCTAATACCATCCCTACAGTGAAGCATGGCGGTGGCAGCATCATGATGTGGGGATGTTTTTCAGCAGCGGGAACGGGGCGACTAGTCCTGATAGAGGGAAAGATGAATGCAGCTAAGTACACCGAGATCCTTGAAGAAAACCTGCTACAGAGCGCTCTGGACCTCAGACTGGGGCGAAGGTTTACCTTCCAACATGACAACGACCCGAAGCACACAGCCAAGAGAACAAAGGAGTGGCTTCGGAGAAAGTCTGTGCATGTCCTTGAGTGGCCCAGCCAGAGCCCAGACCTGAATCCAATTGAACATCTGTGGAAAGAGCTGAAAATGGCTGTGTACCGAGGCTCCGGATCCAACCTGACGGAGCTTGCAAGGATATGCCAGGAGGAATGGGCAAAAAAAAAAGGGCGGCAGTGTAGTATAATGGTTAAGGAATTGGACTTGTAACCAAAAGGTTGCAGGTTCGATTCCCAGGTAGGACACTGCCGTTGTACCCTTGAGCAAGGTACTTAACCTGAATCGCTTCAGTCTATATCCAGCTGTATAAATGGATAATATGTAAAAACAAATGCTAATAAGTTGTGTAAGTCGCTCTGGATAAGAGCGTCTGCTAAATGCCTGTAATAATAATAATAATAAAAATGTCCAGAAACAAGTGTGCCAAGCTCGTAGCTTCTTTCCCAAGACGCCTTGAAGCTGTAATCGCTGCCAAAGGTGCAGCAACCAAGTATTAGGCTAAGGGTGTGTACAGATATGTAACCCCTAAATAACCTATTTTTGTCAGTAAAATAAAACTGCATATTTTCTAAAAACCTGTTTTCACGTCGTCATTATTGGCTATTGTGTGTAGATGTTTGAGGCAAAAAATGAACTCAATCTATTGTAGTATAAGTCTGTAACGTAATAAAACATGGAGAAGGTGAAAGGGGTGTGCAGACTTTCCGGCTTGACTGTATAGCTGGGCATGTATGGCTGCCACTGGAACTAGTACACCTGTCTTTATGGTAAAGTGACTGCTGGCGGAAGTGTACGGAAACATCTTATTTGCGCAGACCTAACCAAATGCCTCAAAACTTATTAGAAGGCACTTTACCTTACAGCAGGACAATGACTCCAAACATACTGCTAAAGCAACCAAGGGCCAAAAAGTGGAATGTTGTTGACCGGCCAAGTCAATCACACGACCTGAATCCAATTGAACATGCATTTCACTTGCTGAAGACAAGACTGAAGGAAAAAATTCCCCAAAACGAATAAGAACTGAAGATGAGTGTAGTACAAGCCTGGCAGAGCATTACCAGGGAAGATGTCCAGCATATGTTGACGTCTACCTGTCTCAGATTTCAGGCAGTCATCGAATGCAAAGGATTTGCAACCAAATACTAAATACAGTGGCTCCTGAAAGTATTCATACCCCTTCACTTTTTGCACACTTTATTGTGCTGTAGATTTAATTTTAAATGAATAAAATTGCCATTTTTGCCCATCAAGCTACACTCAATAACCCATAATGACAAAGTGAAAACATGTTTTTAGAAATTTTAGCAAATGTTTTAAAAAACAAAAACTGAAATCTCTCATTTACATAAGTATTCATACCCTTTGCTTTAATGTATTTTTAAAGTATCATATTTCATATTTGGTCGCATATCCTTTGCATGCTCTTACTTTCTGAAGTCTGTGACCCATAAACATCAAAAGACTCTCGATATCATATTTTCAGCTACTGTTACAAGCGATACTATAACCTCTCTGCATTTGAATTGATCTCTGGAAATTGCGGGGTGATTCAGCTCTAAATTACATTGGTACCGTATGGAACACATGGCTGGCTAAATGGCTGTACGTTATCAAGGGTTTGAGCTATCAAACGAGCACCAAACCATCACTCTGTTGCCAGATATGGAGTAGATGTGGATGGATCACTGCAAGGGTTATTTCTCCTGACTCATGTTCCTATAGAACTCTATGGGGAAAAAAGTCAGGAAAAGAAACCCTTAAAGAGATCCATCCACATCTACTCCATATCTGGCCGTAGAGTGATGGTTTGGGGCTCGTTTGTTTCCTTAGACCCTTGATGACATACAGCCATTTCGCCAGCCATGTGTTCCATACGGTACCAGCGTAATTTACAGCTGAATCTAGTCTCACCTCCCAATTCCAATAGAGATCAATACAAATGCAGAGAGGTTATAGTATCGCTTGTAACAGTAGCTGAAAATAAGATATTGAGAGTCTTTTGATGTTGATGGGTCACAGACTTCAGGAAGTAAGAGCATGCAAAGGATATGCAACCAAATATGAAATATGATACTTTAAAAATACATTAAAGCAAAGGGTATGAATACTTATGTAAATGAGAGATTTCAGTTTTTGTTTTTTAATAAATTTGCAAAAATGTCTAAAAACATGTTTTCACTTTGTCATTATGGGTTATTGAGTGTAGATTGATGGGCAAAAATGGCAATTTTATCCATTTAAAATTAAATCTACAACACAATAAAGTGTGCAAAAAGTGAAGGGTTATGAATACTTTCTAGCACCACTGTATGATGACTTTATTTAAGATTATGTTGTTTTCTCCAATTATATTTTCTCCCCTAAAATAGAGAAGGCTGTAATTCCTGCATGGGTCACTGGATATGGATGGAAATACCCTTAAATTAAAGCTGACAGTCTGCACTTTAACCTCATATTTATTTCAAATCCAATGTGCTGCAGTACAGAAAGATTGTGTCACTCTCCTACTTACGGACTGCACTGTATGTGGTCCCTAAGGGTTGCCACTTAATTTTTCATGGTGAATGTTTAGAAACACACACACACATGCACACACCCATGCGCGCACAATCAAACACACACGCATGCACATACACGCACACACCAACACAAATCTATAAATAATATTGATTACATTTAGATTGTTTCTCTTACATCATAATATTGAAATTGTGTAAATTGCGTTGTGGTATGACTTAGACATATTTCTATCTGCTGTGTAAAACATTTTTTAGGTCTCAGACCTATTTATTTGAATTGATAAAATATAGATGTCTTATCCATCTAAGAATTAGGTTTGGGGTTAAGGTTTAGATTCCTGTAAGGAATTAGAATTAGTGCTACAGTTAGGGTTAGGATACAAGAAAATAAATAAAAAGTAAGCTTTATGCTATTACAGAGGCTCTTTGTTTTTATGCACTGTGGTAAACATTGCCTTATGTGGGAAAGTATAAATTTACTATAGACAAGTGTTTTTTAATAATTTTCTTTTTTTGCCCTACCAGGCAAGTGTGGAAAACAAACATGAACCTTTAACCCTGAAGTTCATATAGTGGCCCCTCGTATAAATAGGAATACATAGAAGACTAAATAGATTTTTGGACCCAAGGAAATGCTGCTTGGGCAATATTTAAACACTAATTTCAAACTTCTCATGTGGTAAAAATTACTTACAATTGATATTAATCTTCCCCATTTCAGGAAGCTTGCTAAAGAGGCACATACAAAATTTACATTTATGATATTCAAAAATACATGAATTCTGCCATAATTGTAGATGAAGATGTGGAGTAATTCTATAGTTGATCGTGATGGGGAATACTCATTATTTAAAGGAGTGTATTTATTCGTTTCTTGCTGGCAGAGTTCTCTTCAGTTTCCTCTATTTCCTGTCTGCAAGGGAAACATGATGCATGCATTCCTGCTGTTGTCATAGTGACATTGAGAAAGAGCAGCTGGATAGAATATGAGGTAATCTCAGGCCCTAGGGGCTGCTGGGTAAATATTGACTTTAAATCAGAAATAAAAACCAAAGTAACAATATAAAATGTTTGCTAGGTGCTTAAAGTGATAATAGGGGTTCTCTGAATGGTGGTCTTTACTATTTCATTCTGTGCAATATGCAATGTTATTTACAATTCCTGAAGGTATGAAAGACAAAGGTTATCCTGATGTGAATGAAACTGTTGCCTGCATGCATTAGATTATTCACAAGTGAGGATTACCTAAGCTAAAAGAGTGCTTTCTATTGGTCTAACGTGAACTGACGGGCAGAAAAAGCTTTGTCCCAGTACATATAAATAAACCCAGAATCAACATATCAAGATAATAAAAATGCTCTTTGCAAAATACTAATATGTCAACTAACTGTAAATCAATGTCTCATGATGCAAGTATGGTGAACATAAAATCACACTTAATTTGTGTAGCAGTTGGCCAAAAATGCATTTTACCTATCCTTAACAATCCTTGCACTATGTTGCTAGCTCTTGGCCATTGGCCCAGAGCTGTTTGGAAGTGTTCGTCAGATAAGATTGACTCTCAGCAGTAATATTGCTGTACCCCGTTTCCTCAATTATTCTCCCAAGTCCAGAGTCATTTCCTTTGGCTTTGTAGTGAGAGATCTCAGGATAAACTCTCAATGAGACCCATTACCACGTCTCAGCAGAATGCAAAAACAAACTCGCACAGAAAGATTATCTTTATATGCTGCAAAAAATGTGTAAAAATCATTCTAAAATTGCACACCAGAAAGATTCCTAACAGTTCTCTGGAATGAAACGAACGGAAACGGAACACAGTAAATAAACACAACAGCTTAGAGACTGGTTCAAAAGTTTAAAGCAATAAAGACTGTCATCTCGTCTGATAGTTTTCACACAACGTATGTACGTAATGAAAGCATCCACTTGTTCAGTGATGGAATAGTGAAACTGGTCTGGTATTATTTCGCCTCAATGCCATATTTCATCTTGAACACATGTGATTGTTAAGGTTCTTCCTCAAGGTCAAAAAGACATTAACAAAACACATAACATTGCACTGAGTTACCGTAGTTAAGTAAAATTAGCTGACTCTTCACACTTTTCACAATCCAGAAAGGGTAACAAGAAATCACCATTATTAACCCAAAATATTATTTTAATAGAGTCCAAAAAGATAAAAAATGAAAAAGAAAAAATATGGATGTAGACTGCAATCAAAATGTTGTCCTGGTTACACACTGGTATTCAGGTATGTCAGGTAGCATCAAAATGTAATCATGCCTTTGTTAGCTGCTAGCCCCAGCACATTATAATTGTGGTGAAAATGTTTTTTAATAATAATTATTTGATGTAGCATTGTCCAAGGAGGGCAGGTTTTCATTAGAGGGATTATTTCCATCTCATTGTACAAGAGTGTGACTCTTCTGGTCACTCAGGCCACTGCAGTCTAAACCAATTTTGTATGAGGTCCAAGAGATGATCATGGCCAGTGGACAGCAAAGTGGAAACATGTGTTTGTCTGCACTCTCTCTCATATTGGTAGAGAATGCTGCAATGATGAGATAGGTCTAATATGATCATGAATTCAACGTTTTGGTAAAAGAAAAAATGGGTATCATTTTTTTTTTTTTCAATGAAGTGAATTCAAAAATTTGTTTTACTGATGTTTACATTACAGTAATAAGTAGGTTAAAGTGCACTTACTAAATCAAGTCATTTGAAGATCAGTCAGAGAAAGGCAGGTTGCTAACATATGTCAGCTCTAGACAGGAGTTTAATAGCAAGCCCTGCTGTATCAGACCAGTTCAAAGGCCGCTCCACACTGGAGTTCTGCAGCTTGCAGTTCTGATTTCTCTGTGACCACTTCCTTAGGCTGATTTTTCCAGAGACAGGATGTAATATTCCCCAAAACTCCAATAAATCTGATATCCAATCCTTTCCTTTGGGGTCTACTTTATGGCTATGTTAAGCTGTGGTGTACACAGACCATATTCTCTTGTCACTAAAGGCATTCTCCAAATTTAAAGACTTTTCCGCACAGAAATGATTGTACTTGTTCTTTGTTGGATTTCATTCAAGCTTCTTTCCCCCAGAACAGCAAGAAATAGTTTGAGAATATGCACTGGGCAGCTTTCTCCCTTAAATGGCTATTACTGTGGGAGCTTACAGTTTTTTTTCGATTGCATAAACACTAAAATCAAAAGTATTACACAATTATCAAAACCTTACACTCAAGGAGCAAAACATCGGCCCAGATTTGCACCACTATAAGCACAATGTCAGCCTCACACTTTTTGCAAAACAATACACACAGTGATTTGCAAAACACTAAACATACTTGTATACATTAGACACAGAAGTATATCATGATGTCACTTCCTTGCAATTCCAAAGCACTGACTGTCAAATTACCACACCTATGAGCCAATTGGTTAAACACAGCCATCAGGTGTACAAACACATGATTGCTTAAATGTAGACACGCCAATCAGGTTTAAGCACTATAAAATTGCAGCAGGTGAGTTCACCTGTCTTCAACCAAAATGGAAGGAGTCAGAAGAAGAAGAGTGAGGGTGAGAGGGGGAATCCATGGAGGAGGAGAAGGAGGTAGAGGAAGAGGAAGAGGCGGAGGCCGTGCCAGAGGTAGAGGCCGAGGTGGAGGTAGAGGAAGAGAAAGACCTGAAGCAGGAGGAGAACGTGCTCAAAGAAGAAGAGGACCAAATTTATCAAATGAAATTCGCGCAACACTAGTTGACCATGTCGTGAACCACGGATTGACGCTGAGGGACGCTGGACTAAGAGTTCAGCCAAATCTTAGCAGATATACAGTGGCATCTGTCATTAGGACATTTCGACAAGAAAACAGGTTAAAAAAAAATCTGTCTACAGTTACAGTAATCAGCTGCTTATTGTATGCACCATATCAGCACTTTTGATACCCCTTCCTGTGACATTTTACAGTAGGTTACATGTATTTTTTTTTACATAGGATTGAGGGTCGAGAACGACAAGGAGGAAGGGGGCCCATATTCACGCAAGAACATGAGAGAGAGATCATAAACATGGTTTTGGCCAATAATGCTATCAGGCTCAGAGAAATTCAAGTCAACATCATCGGTGACCATGCCATTTTCAATAATGTCCATCAGGTCTCTCAGTCAACACTGGCACGCATCCTGAAAAGACATCAGGTTCAAATGAAACAACTTTATCGAGTGCCTTTTGAGCGGAATTCAGAGAGGGTCAAACAGCTGCGGCGTGAGTATGTGGAGGTATGTATTGTTCACTTTAGGACTGTGATGTTGCATACTGCACACGTAACCTTTTTACATGTAAATTTACTGTATACTAGATCTATGCTGAACTACACAATCTTGTCTTTCACTGTATTTCAGAGAGTTTTACAGATGGATGCTGAGGAAATCCCCCATGAATTCATATACATAGATGAGGCAGGGTTCAACCTCACAAAAGCAAGAAGGAGAGGCAGAAATATCATTGGCCACAGGGCTATAATCAATGTCCCAGGGCAACGTGGGGGTAACATCACCCTTTGCGCTGCCATTACACAGAATGGGGTCCTCCTCCGTCATGCCAATATGGGCCCTTACAACACACACTCATATTTTTGGACCGATTGCACAACATCGTCACAGCACTATACCAAATGCACCAGATGCAATACATTGTCATCTGGGACAATGTGTCATTCCACCGCTCTGCTCTGGTCCAGAACTGGTTTCAACACCATCCACAGTTTACAGTACTATACCTTCCACCATACTCTCCGTTTCTAAACCCAATCGAAGAGTTTTTCTCGGCATGGCGGTGGAGGGTTTACGATCTCCGGCCCCACGCTCAGGTACCCCTCATTCAGGCCATGGAGGAGGCCTGTGACCAAATCGACGCCGCAGCTGTGCAAGGATGGATTCGACATTCAAGACGGTTCTTCCCACGTTGTCTTGCCAATGAGGATATCGCCTGTGATGTTGATGAAATTCTCTGGCCACATCCAGCTAGGCGAAGAGATAATGTCTAGTATTTTCTGTATTGTATTTTCAGTTTTTTTTCAGATTTTTATTTTATTTTATTTTTTTACTGTAATTGTAACCTGTACTGGATACAGTATTTTATGTTTGTTTGACATTTGCTGAGCTTACAGTGTTATGCACACTACTGTAGTAGCATGAAAACTGGGACATGTTTTGTTGTGATTCTCCATGTTGACATGTTGACTGATTTGGGTATATGGAGAGAAATAAATTATATTTTCATCAGTCTGCAGCATTGGTCTTGTGTAGTGTTTGGTGAATTTACAGTTTTTCTCAATTGCTTGGATGCATTTCTTGAAACTCTAACCTCATTCCCAAAACTCTAAGTGCAATCCCCAAAACAGTAAAATCATTTTTTTCATAACACTATACCATCCGTTCAAAAGAAACTATAACAATCAAAATGATAACCACATGCGTCAAAAGACACTAAGTCAGTCAATCGCTACAACAATGCCACCAAATGTATAGCACCTTCTGATCATTGCGTAAACCCTGACACTCAAAATGCAAAGTATTTGCATCAAAACTGGACAGATATTGTGTACATAGTGTTGCTGTCAATGTAAAACAATTCCTGGACATACAAATTACGAGACAAAACATGTTTATTATGTATCTTTTTCATCTATAGTATGGTTGTTTTACTTTTTTATTTTGTATTTTTTGTTTTTCACTGCTTCACAACCAATCGCCCCTCTGGGGACACTGCTTCTTGCTCCATTTGTTTGCACTGGAACCCTTAGCATTTATATATGTTTGTGAGTATTGTGTTCACAATTTGCACCTGTGGGATGGAATTGACAGCATGTGTTCTCCGTTACTCTTCAAATGTGTGAAGGGAAGTTACTCACTCCAATCACCCATCATGCTGCCCTTATCTTTTGTACAAACACAATGCTCATTATACATAGTATTTTGCATGCAATGATTTACCCAATGAACAACTGTGTCATTGCGAATGGGAAATGTACATAGCCAATTGAGAAACAAATCTGTTTTGACTGGAATGTCGAAGTGGAATGAGGATTGCATCTACACTATGACAACTGCGTTTAGTGTTTTGCATTCTGTGTGAACACAATGAGAAGTGAAATAGTGTATTGGCCAATTGCCTTACAGTTTTTCACAATTGTTAACACACGTTTCTCAAAACAATAACGGCTTTCTCAAAACTGCACACACAAAACTGAAAACCTCACACACAAAATGTTAAACCTGACACTCCCTTTGCAAGATGACTCTTTGCCATCAAATCTCTTAACTGTTCACAAAATGGAACTCGTGTTTTCATTTGGTACACACAGCCATATTTTCAAATGACACACACATACCATTCATTGAGTACACACAACTAAGCATTTGCTGCACACTACCAAGCATTTACAGCACACTGAAGTGCAAAATTGAAAACACAATCATAGAAATGGAACACACCATATGAATGACAATGACTCTGGAGAATGAGCCATTTCTCCTTTTGTAAAATGTTTCAGTGTAGGCCTACTTTTTTCATAGTCAAACATAAAACAGCACACAAATATGCAGCAAAAACAAGTTTTATTTCGGTACACACAGAGACCAGTACAGTACTGTAAACCGGCCTGCTCAACCCCCCCCCCCCCCCCCCACTCCCCCTTCACAAAAATGAATTATGCATCACGCCTCCGGTTCCTGTCTGGCCAGAGGGCCTCATCCACATCACAGGCAATGTTCTCCCTGGCCAAGCAGCGTTGGAAGAAACGCCTCGAGTGGCGCATGAAGCCCTGACAGGCCTCAACAGTCACGACGCCACAAGCCTCCTCCATGGCCTGGAGCAGTGGGACCCGGCCCTGTGGGTTCCGTTCATATACCTTCCACCTCCAAGCTGAAAGAAACTCCTCAATGGGATTCAGGAAAGGAGAATAAGGTGGAAGGTATAGAACGGGAAAATGTGGGTGGTCCTGGAACCACTCACGCACTTGAGCAGCCCGGTGGAAGCTCACATTGTCCCAGATGACGACGTGATCGATCCGCTGTGGGCCATCTATCTGGCCAGGTGGTACCAGCAGGTCATGCAGGCCATCCAGGAAGGCGAGGAGATGGGCAGTGTTCCTCCTCTTCCTCCTCCTCCTCCTCTTACCCCTCTCCTTCTCTGGTTGTCTCTTCAAAGTTCTCCATTGTTCACCAAACAAAACAGAGGCTCAAGGCACTTTTATGCTGCAGTCCTGATTGCAAATTGCTCTGAATGTTGAGACCTGAATGTTTAGAGATTTGAATATTTGTGTGTTGTAGGTTGATGCTTTGAGATTTTACTTGAGAAGTGTGTGCAACAACTGAACATTGTGTGTAGTGTTTTGACAACAAGGTGATGTGTAATTGACATCAGAGTGTAAAGAAGGAAAGTCAGAGTCTAATGCAGATAAGGGAGTGTGAAGTAGTGCCAAATTGGGTCGAGCGATTGGTACATGAAATGAAGGTTGTGCAAATTGTGCCGAATTTTCGCTTTTTGTGTGTTAACAATTGTGAAAAACTGTAATGGTGTGGGGTTTTGAGGCACTGTTAAGAGAATGAGGTTAGAGTTTCCAGAAATGCATCCAAGCGATTGAGAAAAACTGTATTGTATATTTGTACTTTCTCTGTGTACTTCACTTACAGTACTCTAATCACTGAGAAGTAGAATTGCTAAAAGTGTTTTAGGTTAGCAACAGCAGTGTGTAACTTGTTCAAACAGAATTAAGTCATATGAAACATGTGTGTTTCATATGGTAACAAAATATGGTTTTTATAAATTAGTGTATAGTTTTTACAAGAGTGTTTCATTTTGCAAAGGATCTGAGGTGTTCTGCTAATTGGGTGTGTGGTTGTGCTAATTGTGTGTAGTGTTTTGAAAAACCGGGCCCTGTTTTCAAAATCGTGCTTAAGCAATCGAAAAAAACTGTAAATGACACTCAGGGTGTCTACCTGACTTGGTGCATGGCTTGTAAATTCTACTGAATATTTTCCCTGACATCAGTTTTCTTTATTATTATTATTATTATTATTATTATTATTATTATTATTATTATCACCAATAAATACATGAATTATACAAGTTAGATCTTTTTAGAATAGCAGTGAGGATGCTTTTACTGTTGATCAGAAACTGTAGAAGCTTCCAAACACTTCTCTGCCTGACTATCCTGTAAACATCAAAAATGAATGGAAGTGGAGGCTGATACAGTAATGGAAACACAGGTCACTGTAATCTGGGTGCTTTCAGACATCGAGCCACAGAGAACGGAAGGCTTTAAGGTAGACTTTATGTGTAATCTGTAATGCTGAAAGGAAAAGTAACCAATTACTGCAAGGAAGCGCACCGTTTTCTCATGTTGGCTGTGAATGCGTCACCCCGGACAGATTATTTTTACATTGAAGACAGAGGTGTCTGTGTGCGTGTGTGTGTGTGTGTGTGTGTGTGTGTGTGTGTGTGTGTGTGTGTGTGTGTGTGTGTGTGTGTGTGTGTGTGTGTGTGTGTGTGTGTGTGTGTGTGTGTGTGTGTGTGTGTGTGTGTGAATGTTTGTGGTATGTATGTGTGTGTGGTTGTGTGTGTGCAAGCCTGTGTGCCTGTGTGTGTGCATATGTGTGTCTGAAAAGGTTTGTATAATATGGATTTATTAATTGTTGTGGAATCTGAATTACCAGTCCTCCATCTGAACAGTAATGGTAATCTGCCATTTCTATGTCTGTGATTTTCCTTAAACCTGTGGCTACCCCTGGCAATGAGAAGGTAAACCCACACAAATAAAACTTACTGTACGTCGCTTTGGATAAAAGCGTCTGCTAAATAAATGTAATGTAATGGAATGTACAGAAATTAGTAAGATGAGCAGTTGTTGTATCTTGTAAATAGAAGCCTTCTCTTCAAAAAGCGGACAGGAGAGACTATGTTGTGTGAGTCCTCACATTAATGATGCTGAGTTCTGGTGAGAGCAAATGGCATCCTCCTGTGGTTTCAATGGTTACCTCAGTCGTCTCCCAATGTCACATTCCACTGAAAAAGTCAGACATCATATCTGTGTTTGATAGAGGCAGTCTAGCAGACAGGAGAGAGGATGCTGGGTGAAGATTATGCAGAAAGACATGAAACAGCTTCCATTTCAACCTGTCTGGACCAGAGTAGCCTGTGCTCTTCAACTGGCCTGTTAAACAGAGCCCATAAAACAAGGGAGGCTTTGATGCTGGGTAGATCTGTGTTTGGCTGCCACTTTGCTTTACTGGCTGGGAAATAAACCTGGTCAATGGAAGCACTGCGGCTGTGACAATCGCTGGATATATTAATGTGAATAACTACACATGCTTTCTTCGGCCTTCAATGACATACATGCACACACACAGAAAGACAATCTATAGTGTGGCAGCCATATTCAATGTCGGCCAAGACAAAAAAAAGGCCAATATCACTGATGGCAGTTTCTCTCAGGAATAAATTTTATTCTCGCAGAAAAAGAGGTACCCGTGGCCTTTTGGGTCTTAAACAAAATGTCTGAAAGGCACAGTTACCCACATACGCAATGTCTGAGAAACAGGGCTTAGTTTCATTGTTCCCACAAGTTGAGTTCTTCCCTTTGCTGCTAGAGCTATAAAAATGGCTTCTTAACTGCAGCAACAGGGTCATCATCTTACAGCAATTTGTGCTTTTAATGTCCACGCTGGGACAGTGTGTTAAACTGTTCCAAGGGTCTTTTCATTAGGAGTTTTATCTCAGAACCATGCACACTTATTTTCCATTGAAATGTAACATCTTAACAAACTCTTTATATCGAAAGCAAGAACACACATACACTACAAGAAAAACAAAATATTTGACAGTAGCACCTCCCCCAAACTATTTCAAGAATCTTTGTCCTTAAATTAATAATGAGTGTTCACATTTTGGGTACATGATTTAAAAAATATATAACAAAAGGGGAAACCAACCAAAACCTTTCTCTTACTCAGAGTCAACTGATTGAGTATTGAAGAGTGTTATGATGTTGTGCACTTAACTGAAATATTCACATAACAAGAGTCACTGAAACTACATGCATAAAAAGTAGGACAGACTGCATAATATTGAATTATGCACTGTGGAATTATAGTGAGCTGACAGTATTAACAGCCGTATTGAATTTTAAAAAACATCTGTACAGTAGTTAAAGGAACATAACGGAGTATTGGTCAAGATTTCTTGCAGTGCACAATCTGTGAGACTACCACATATGTATCATACTTATGGGTACATGAGGGACTAAAAGAGAGCTATGCTTAATGATGCATCTAAGTAGACACCAGGCAATGAAGGCCAGAGGGAAGGATATGGAATATGGAAACTATTAATCTGCACAACTGTACAACTGGGTTTTGAGATCTTATTTTACAACACAAAGTTGAATTTAGGCACATAGAGTTGTTTTGTGATGGTAAAAACCCCAGGAAAGGCATTTGGCTTAATCAATTGTACCAAGAATTTGTAAATTTGCCATTGGACAACCACTTGGCATGTGCTTGGTATGTCCAATGATGGCATGTGCTTGGAAGTGAAAACAAGTGTGAAAGTTGAAATTTATTCACCAAAATTTTTATTTAAATATATTCCATTGCATGCTTTCTGCAGAATTGACCTACCATATTCCCTATTCAAGGAGTATGCAACGGAATATTTTTTATTATTTTTATTTTCGGCAAATAAATTTCACACTCGTTTTCACTTCCAAAAAAGAGGTCTAGATAAACTGGACTTGTTTGAGGTAAACTGAACCTGTATCTAAATATGCCCCATTGGAAGAGAAGCACCTCTAACCATCCAACCCCACACCAGGTGTTCCCCAGTCCCCAGTCCCCAGTTTGGGAACACATGTCAAATACACTTCATAAATATGTATGAGAAAGCACTATGTATAACAGGGGTAGTATCATAAAAAAGTTTTTTTTCACATTAACATTTATTTATTTTCACATTTGCATTTTCATTAAAATTTATTTGACTACCTAGGTATCATCACTGCATTGATTTCATCCTTTCCCCTTGTCAACATGCCCGGTTTACTTTGGCAAGTCTCAGTCAACTTTTTCTGTTCAACAGTTTCAGAATCAATATCTGCCATTTTGTTTTCAAGTCAGTCACAACACTTTTTTCAAAAACCACATTTCAATGGATCATAATGGATCATATTCCAGTGGTGCTTTGCTTGCACCAATCTCATTCCATTCAGAGCAGGAACATAGTTTCCACAGATGAGCTGCAAGTGACAAGCGAATGATCAGCAGCAAATATAGACCCTTTTAGAAACAATGTCATGAAAACAACAACATGTGCGTGCACTCTAACTGGAGGCAAAACATTCTATTATTCCTCCAAACAGCCGACGAGACCGCACATTTATAAGTTAGACAGGCTACCTAACGTTAGCTGCTTCTAAATTAAACAAACTGCTAAAATACCATCATCCTGCTGCGTCTTTGGGTGCCAAAACAGGCAGACGAAGGAGGGAAACCTTAGATTTATTATTATTGTGCTAATGAGGTGCACTTGTTTCTAATTACTAATTATCTGGCTGAAATGGGGGGGGTCTGTTTGGGGTTTAAAAATGGTGGGTTGTGTGTGGTGAGTGTAATGTGTGAGAAACTAAACTGAAGACACCGCTTGCCTGGTATGGATCCCTCATTGTCTGGAAGTGAGGAGTTCAGACCCAGAAAACACAGAAAGGAAAGGGGTTGGCCAAGAGGTGTTAGAGGAAGTGGTGGCAGTGCAAACCTGTACCGAATTCAGAGGGGTACTGTGCGTTTCCTGGGATGTACAGAACATGTACCTTGCTCCGCAGTACAGGTTGTGCGCGTGTGTGTGTGTGTGTGTGTGTGTGTGTGTGTGTGTGTGTGTGTGTGTGTGTGTGTGTGTGTGTGTGTGTGTGTGTGTGTGTGTGTATGTGTGTCTACTGTCTAGGGAATGCTGGCTACCGTACCTAATTTGTTAAAATTTATGCATTCAATTTTTACTTTCCTTCTCCTGGTGTTGATTGGTGGGTATATTCCTGGAAGGGGAAAATGAACATGACCATTGGTGATAGGGGTCACCTGGCTCCTGACACACTCTGCTGTGCGTTTCCTGGGATGTACAGAACATGTACCTTGCTCCGCAGTACAGGTTGTGCGCGTGCATGTGCACGTGTGTGTGTGTGTGTGTGTGTGTGTACTGTCTAGGGAATGCTGGCTACCGTACCTAATTTGTTAAAATTTATGCATTCAATTTTTACTTTCCTTCTCCTGGTGTTGATTGGTGGGTATATTCCTGGAAGGGGAAAATGAACATGACCATTGGTGATAGGGGTCACCTGGCTCCTGACACACTCATAAATTTATGTGTTTTAATAAGTTAAGAGTCGATTGTTAATTAGCTGGTGCAGTTTTCTTGACACCAGTGCCCCCATGACTTACAAGATCATTTAGGAATTATGTTAACTGAGTTATGTAATTCCTCTGGTGCTGAGGTACAGTACACCTGAACATCGGGTTGTCAAACATACTTCGCTGACGGGTGCAACTTCAGTGTGTTCAAGAGATATTTTACTTTACTATTTTTAATAGGGAATCTATAGCTGCAACACAGCCAATTGAGCCACTGGTTAATTATAACTTACAACCATTCATCACCATTTATGGATTTTCTGCAATAGTAGTTCACTTCATTCCCTTTCCCAGGTTTCCCATGGAAGCAGCAGGCCTGCCCCAGCTAAAGAGATAAAGTTTCCTTGGATTGCAGGAAGGCTCTATGAGTTATGTCAGCCCCCCACAGAGTTTGTCAGATCACCAGAGAGCATTCTGGGAATGGACAGCTCAATTGCACATAGGAGGAACAAAAGTGGCATTTAAATGTCAGAAATCTCAGTTGCAAAACTAAATAGTCCTTCCAAATCTTGGCTATTTCTGTTTTGTGAAACCACATTAAAGTGACAGGCAATAGGGAAATTGTGATGTGTGCCAAGTGCCTCTGTATGGAAGACTTTCACTGTGTTTCTTGTAATTTTGCTTGTAACGTATATCCTTAACATGAAGGACAAATAATGCCAGAGCAGTGATTTACTTTTCCCTTGTTTTTTGAGTTTTGTGGGAAAATGGGATGGTGGACTTCATTTGTACAGTTATGCAGGAAGTTTAAAGCATTAACTGAAGTTATCCTTGGATTCATTCTAGTCAGTGAAATTGAGAATTTTCTGCATAGTTAGATTATGAATAAAACTGTTTGTGATATGACATGCCTGTGCATACCCACAGTAAACCTCCAAATTCAAAATTTCAGTGACTGAAGTAAACATTTTGCATTAAACAGTTATGCATTACACGGTGGAATGAGAGCTACTGATGTGCGTATTAAAATGTTATAACGTAAATGTAATTTTTGTTGCCATTTTCAGATTTTAAATAATGCGTAAGAAAACAAGTTCAGAGAGCAAGTTCATAGGCACAGCTGTCTCCTGGATTTCACAATTTTTCCAATTGTGGAACCACAATAGTTTCACAAATGGCAACATAAATATCAAATCCACAAAAGCTGAAAGACAAAAGACAATACCAGGGAATGAGCAAGACTGAGGCTGGGTAAGATTAGGAAACTGTACAGCTCTGTTCAGGGCCTAATTTGTTTTGAACAGATAATTACAGAACGGCATCACAAGGATGACTTTATGACACGTTCATATCACAGGAGACACAATTCACACGAGAGGTGAACTGCATACACTGTGACTATGTGGAACCAATGGCATTCCTGGGCTAAATCCAGATCGAATTGTCCAAAGAACACTGGCTTTGGCCTATTTTCATTACTTTAAGTAAAAGAAATAGAAATGTACAAAACACTGTTCTCAGTGCCCACTCAATTTCTGCATTGTTTAGATTTTTTAAATTAGTTTTTGTAACATTTGAAATGTAGGTTCGATGTCATGCCAAAACTGCATTGTTCTGCATCTTTTGCCATGCTGTACAATTGATTGCATCACTTGTACAGAGCAGAGACCAGCAGTCTTCAATTTGCCTCAAAGAGCAGAGGCAAGCATGCAGATGCATTGCGGTGACACTGCTTCTTTTCACAGTAGTCCACAAGCAAAGCTACACAGCCATTGTATTGAGGAGTGCACTTCATGCACAGTTGGCATAGGCAGGCTGCTGGCATCTGACCAACCAGAGGAGATATCGACAAGATGACGGAAACCACACAAACAGTTAAGTGTTCCTTGGTCTAGATGCAAGACAAAGAAATCCTGTGCAATTATATTGTTGGGCTGCTGGGTGGCTGACTTGTTAAGGTCTTGTTCTGGTGCATGGATGGGCCCCACGCTCAGGGATCGAATCTCAACCACTCCAGTGCCATCTTTTTCCTGCAGCCCCGTAGGGGTTCAGTCAACCATGATCCATGCCTCACTGCTCTCTAGCAACCCCTGCTGGTTGAGCCGATCTGCTTCTAGAGTTGCTCATAAATTGGCTACTGTGTGCCAGCTTTGGGCTACGGGGTGAAAAGAAGCAATTGGCAAAATCATGTGCTTTGGATGAAAGAATGTGCTTGTCTCCACTCTCCGACATTGGATGCAGAGGTCGCAGCATTGGTCATTGTAAATGAGGGGAAAAGAATAAAAAGTGGTATTAGGACACCACTAGTTAGCTAAAACTGCGTTCCAATATAGGTACCCAACAATGTCGATTTTGAAACTTGACTTTTAAAGCTGAAACAACTGAGATTAAATTCCACATTTTCAAATTTAACTAAAACATTGAGATTAAATTAAAACATTCACGAAAAAACGATTCACTATAAATGTCGAAACGTTTGATTACTATAGTCAAACCAATTAAAAAGCTTAAAAAAGCTTAAGATTAAACTAATATATTTTGGCCAAAAATTTTGCTAAAAATGTCTAAACTTGACTTTTTAAATGTTTGTGGTTAAGTCAAAACATTTTCAACTTTTAAAGTCAAAAGTTTCAAGACATTTCAGATTAAAGTCAAAATTAAAGTAGAATGTTCTCACTTTTAAAGATGCGATAATTAAAAAGAATGTCATGCAGGCCATTATAAATAGCTGAGCTCCTTAACCTTCTAAACAAAGTGTGACACTCTCCATTCCCGTCCCCGTTGTGCTCCTTGTTTTACCATTTTCCTTCACGTTTCTTGTATGTTTTCATGTTTCCTGTTTGTCTTCCTCATGCTGCAGGCTGGGCGTGGTTTTCCCTCTTTGTGTCACTCATTTCTCCTTGCATTTTCTCCGCCTATCTCATTCCTTTTCCCCGCTTGCATTCCTCACACTCTCTTCTCTGTTAATCACTCTTGCATACATTCTCACGCTGCACGCAGTCATTCGCTCATTAACTCTCATATATATTCTCCCGGTTTTCATTGTCTTGTGCCAGTTCCTTAAGTCTTGTTGTTGAATAACTTTTGTCTTGTTTAGTCTCGTATCAAGAATTTAAGCCTTGCCTTGTCTTGCTTTTGCTGCTTCTAAGTCTTGCCTTGCCTAGCGAATTAATGCTACTTAATTTGTTCATGCCTTGCTGTGTTTAACGCGTTGTTCTGCTCTGCTTGTCTGCCAGCCTGCAGCTATCCTAGCACCACTCCACGCAGCCCCTGTTTCCCGCATCCCGCTCCTCCTCTGCTACACCAACCCAGGATTCCGCCTCCATCCAGCCCCTTGCCTACTCCCACTCCCGTTCTACCCCTGCTAACGCCATTCCAGGATCCAGTCCCTACCCTTATCTCTCCCTATACTTCTGGAGTTTTGAACGAAGTAATAAATTATTGAATTATTGGATTTTCAGTCTCAGAGTCGTGCATTTGAGTCCAGTCCCTTCTCGGATCCATAACACAAAGCTTACCAAAATAGTATGATATTGCTCTTTATGACACAGTTCAACAGATTAAAAAAACTTAAACACAATTGCTCTTTAGGTTATATTTTGTCATAAATTCACAACCCAGTCTTTGTTTCATCTTTATGCAAACTTGAACAGCACAGAAACGATAATAGTGGCAGTTGCCTTTACAGAACTTTGACTGGGGGCTAGAAATGCCAACCATTCCAATATACTTAATTGCATTTACATGTGTTAGTACTGAGTACATGCTTCTATGAATTTTATGATAAATAAAAATATCTGCTGTTGTTTGTAATGCATGAACATACACAGAAGACGACAATGGTGAGTATATCTAATAGAAGTGTCTAGAGTGAGGTTATGGAAGTACGGAACTCCTGGGGGGTATACTACGATGGAAGTTTAACATGCCCAGGGTTTCTTTATGTTTGCTGGCTTCACAAAAAACATAACCACCACAATCTGGCGTAACTAGTACTATGAACGTGGTTATCATACTAAGTGAACACGGGCTTTGTTAATCGAGCTCTGTGCGCGTTTCCATAAAAAAAATATATATATGATATGGACAGATATAACGGTCAGATACGAAGAACATAAAATAATCATAAGAGCAAAAAGCAACACCGTTGCCTCCAACAAAGCCAGGGAGGAGCTTTTGCATGAATAAAAGCATCAGGTCACATCTGTTACGATGAAAGTGCATCTTATTTTTTAAAATGTTCAAGAATAATCTTGTCTTTTATTGTTTTCATCATCTCAGTACTTTGAGTACAGGCTTGTGGAGTGGTGCATATAACAGTGACCCCAGCATTCCAATAAAACAGTTTACATCACCACCTCATAAATCATAATATTATTGCTCCAGAATACAGTACAGATAAAAACAGGTATATAGGTTAATGAATAATGTGGGAGCAAGTACTGGACAGTAGTAATATTATATTATATCTGATAGATTCCACAACAGCACTCCTTTAATCGCAATAGGAAAAATGTTTTGTCATGTGTCACAGACAGGTGCAAGCCTCTTGGACAAAAAGGTAATAAAAAAGCAAAGCTTAGAGTCTGGCCTTTAAGAGATAATTTCCCAATCCTACAGTTCTTGAATTTATTCAAAGGGGCCCTTCTCTGTGAGGTTTTCATAAATCAGTACGGCATAAGGCGAGGGATGGGGTTTCACTCTGTTCTAAAACATGAACCCACAATGAACTGTACAGTTAAAAACTGCTCTGAGAAAAAGAGTACCAAATAGAAGTCGATAGCTAAGACGGTGTTAGCCTATCACAAATATACAGGAAATTATTTGAGGCACTGGACATGCAACAAGTAAATTGTAGGTTCAAATCTTGGATGAGGGACTGTTGTGTACTCTTGCAGGAACGGACTCAAACCATAACTAATAATATGTAAGGAAATTAAATAATATAGTACATACAAATACACTGCCTGGCCAAAAAAAAGTCGCCGTTGCACCCATCATGCATAGTGCCCACTGTACAAACCTCTGGAGGTAGTGTTAAGATCTGGGGTTGCTTCAATTGGTCAGGTCTAGGCTCAGCAACGTTATGCAGCAATAAAATGAAGTCAGCTGAGTATCTGAATGTACTGAATGACCAGGTTATCCCATCAATGGGCATATTCCAGGAAGACAATGCCAAGATTCATCAGGCTCAAATTGTGAAAGAGCGGTTCAGGGAGCATGAGGAATCATTTTCACACATGCATTGGCCACCAGAGTCCTGACCTTAACCCCATTGAAAGTCTTTGGGGTGTGCTGGAGAAGACGTTACAGAGTGGTTCGACTCTCCCGTCGTCAATACAAGATCTCGGCCAAAAATGAATGCAACTCTGGATGGAAATAAATGTTGTGACGTTGCATAAGGTTGTCAAAACAATGCCACGACGAATGCGCGCCATAATCAAGGCTATAGGCGGTCCAACAAAATATTAGTGTGTGTGACTTTTTATTTGGCCAGGCAGTGTACAATCAAGTGTAATATTTCTCTCTCTTTCTCTCTGGGAAAGAGGCTGTTAACTGCATTTGTGTACCTATAGGAACAATAGTTGTCTATCAATGCATGGACACCATTAGTGTATGCACAAGAAGTAAGCCGGGGATCATGATTGAACACAATATCCTAGGGAAGACTATGGAGATGAAAGACGTGTTGAATCATCAACTCATCAGTCGCACGATCAGAGAATAATTTGGGCAGTGGGACAAAATGAGGCCGTCAAGAGGTTAATTGTTATGAGAACTGATCGGAACCACTCGCAGACACCAAAGGTAATAGGAAAAGGCTTTATTCATAGTACACGGAAACAGGTCAATGTCCAGCAATCAGTGCAATACAGGCCAGGCAGGAACGTAGTAAAATCCAGGCAGGGTTCAATGTCCAGCGAACAGTGCAATACAGGGTAGGCAAGAGTGAAGTCCAGGAACAGGCCTGCGTTCCTTCGAGGCCTGAAGACACACCTCTTCAGACTCCACCTTGACTGATATTCTAACCTAGGACCTCATGGTACTAGTTCCCTGTGTTTTCCTGTCTGTTTGTTATAGTTTATAATAGTATTTAGAATAGAAGTGTAGTATAGCTGATTTACCCACAGCTTACTGTGAACTACAGTCAACTTTCATTACTAGGGATAGCTGCTACATTATGGGAAGGATGTGCTTTGTCTTGTCTGTTCTGTAGTGATCTTGATGACGTCTCTGTATGCACTTATTGTACGTCGCTTTGGATAAAAGCGTCTGCTAAATGAATGTAATGTAAATGTAAATGTAATGTCAGAACCGGGGAATCCATCAGAGCAGGGGATCAGGAGGGTGATGGGCATGAACAGGGCTAGGACAGGATAGGGCAGGTGGGCAGTAGGGGTGTGCAGCGATGCCATTATCTGTATCTGTATCTGTATCTGTTGGACCATCAAAATTATCATTCTGGACTTATTTATCTACCCCCCACCCCCTAACTGGGGAACACTGAACAATAATTTTGGATAACAACTGGAAAAAATCTGAGATACAATATATAATGAACTCAGAATGAAAAGGCAGTTTTATAAAAACATGAAACCATTCCTTATACATTTGAATGGAAATGCTTTCCACAATAACAAACCTTTCTGCCTCTTGTGATTTCATTTTGTACTTTTTTTTGTTAGTTTATTTTTTTACTATATGAAAATGGAAGCCCCCCCCCCACCCAACCTCTGTGCCCCCCCCGCCCGTCCCTCCCCCTAGCTGCTGACAAACAATAATTACCCTATTAATTATTATTATTATTATTATTATTATTATTATTATTATTATTATTATTATTAGCCTATTATAGGCCTACTAGTAGCAGTAGTAGGCATACTTCACATAAGTAAATTGTATCTTTTTATACAACAAAAAAAAACTGTTTTAAAATAGTATTGGCCTAAAATATGATTGGACGCTGACAGAGGTCAAGTGGTTGTATGGCCACCTACGACGTTGATCATGTGTGCGACAGACAGTGAGGCACAAAACCTCACTTTGCTTAGCTAGCGAAAGCTGAAAAGTGAAACAGATATCATGGACATTTGAAAATGGATGAAAAAGAAACCAGCTGGTTACCGACAGCCTACAGTCAAGCCGGAAAGTCTGAACACTCCTTTCACCTTCTCCACGTTTTATTACGTTACAGACTTATACTACAATAGATTGAGTTCATTTTTTGCCTCAAACATCTACACACAATAGCCAATAATGACAAAGTGAAAACAGGTTTTTAGAAAATATGCAATTTTATTTTACTGACAAAAATAGGTTATTTAGGGGTTACATATCTGTACACACCCTTAGCCTAATACTTGGTTGCTGCACCTTTGGGAAAGACACACTTGTTTCTGGACATTTTTGCCCATTCCTCTTGGCATATCCTTGCAAGCTCCGTCAGGTTGGATGGGGGAGTGTCGGTACACAGCCATTTTCAGCTCTTTCCACAGATGTTCAATTGGATTCAGGTCTGGGCTCTGGCTGGGCCACTCAAGGACATGCACAGACTTTCTCCGAAGCCACTCCTTTGTTCTCTAGGCTGTGTGCTTCGGGTCGTTGTCATGTTGGAAGGTAAACCTTCGCCCCAGTCTGAGGTCCAGAGCGCTCTGGAGCAGGTTTTCTTCAAGGATCTCGGGTGTACTTAGCTGCATTCATCTTTCCCTCTATCAGGACTAGTCGCCCCGTTCCCGCTGCTGAAAAAACATCCCCACATCATGATGCTGCAACCGCCATGCTTCACTGTAGGGATGGTATTAGCCAGGGTGATGAGCGGTGCCTGGTTTCCTCCAGACGTGACGCTTGGTATTCAGGCCAAAACGTTAAATTTTGGTTTCATCAGACCGGAGAGAATCTTGATTCTCATGGTTTTGAGAGTCCTCTAGGTGCCTTTTGGCAAACTCCAAGCGGGCTGTGATGTGCCTTTTACTAAGGAGGGGCTTCCGTCTGGCCACTCTACCATAAAGGCCTGATTGGTGGAGTGCTGCCTGGATGGTTGATCTTCTGAAAGGTTCTCCCATCTCCACAAGGATACGCTGGAGCTCTGTCAGAGTGACCCTCGGGTTTCCTGCTCACCTCCCTGGCCAAGGCCCCGTCTTCCCCGATTGCTCAGTTTGGCCGGGCGGGCCAGGTCTAGGAAGATTCTTGGTGGTTCCAAACTTCTTCCATTTACGAATGATGGTGGCCACTGTGCTCTTTGGGACCTGTAAAGCTGCAGAGGATTTTTCCGTACCCTTCTCCAGATCTATGCCTTGACACAATCAGGTGTTGGCAATCCCCAATCATGTCCAATCAATTGAATTTATCACAGGTGGACTCCAATTAAGTTGTAGAAACATCTCAAGCAGTATCAGTGGAAACAAAATGCACCTCAGCTCACTTTTGGGTGTCATGTACTTGTGTACATATGATATTTTACATTTTGATTTTTAATAAATTAGCACAAATGTCTAAAAACCTGTTGTCACTTTGTCATTATGGGCTATATTGTGTAGAATTTTGAGACAAAAAATGAACTCAATCTATTGTAGAATATGTCTGTAACGTAATAAAATGTGGAGAAGGTGAAAGAGTGTGCAGACTTTCCGGCTTGACTGTACCTGCGTTCTTAGGCTAAGAGAAGAGGTAGGCTAAGAGATGGTAAACTATAATCTTGTGTCAGTTGCTAAATTGGTTGCTGTCATGTCTGTTAACGCTGGGTGTTTGTCACAGAAAATAGCCTATTGGATAAAGTCACGTCACGGGAAAGTGATCACGGAGTGTTTTAAAAATATTAATAGATCTCATAGGCCTACACAGTAGCCGAGTGCATGTGAAATTAATGAAATAACAACTGTAGAACGCCCAAGGTAGCCTACTTTCCATGGCTGCAAACAGTAGTTAGGTATTTTGCTTAGTTCGCTAATTCTTAGAAAGATTGCCCTTGTGCATACGGAGGGTCTTTGTTTTGTTCATTTAAATAACAATTTTCAGTATAACATGTATTTTCCCATATAACTGTAAGGCATTTGGAGGTGGCGGCTGCCTTCCTGTAGTCACTTAGGGAAGGAAAATAGGCTACCTTGGGCTGTAGCAACAATAACAAGTGCTTGAGTTTCAAAAAAGTCAAATGAAGTTTCCGTCTGGTATGTAGCCTACAAATAGCCCATGAGTAGGCAAAAATGCATGTAATGGCTTAATTCGGTCAATCACATAAAGAATGCTTTTTTGCCTTTAACTTATCGGAACGCAGGCTCAAATTGCATTAGGCTAGACTACTAAAATGATAAATCAGGGTTCCTGTGTACCAATTTTTATGTCTTTAAAGTTTGCTTTGATAGGTTACATTGCGATGCTTGAGCTAGCGCATTCCAGAATATATGCACATTGTCGCATTTTGTTTGCCCAGAATTTGGCAATATGATTAAAATGCGGAAGCCTAACCTATAAATAACACTGTAGGCTACGTTAAGGTAGACAGGGCAGAATTAGCGGAATCATGGCACCTGCAACTTCCATGACAAACACCCAGCCTTAGTTCATTGATTTGGATTGAAGGAAAGTAGCCTATTTGGTGATGCTGTTTATTGAGAGCTGCGTTTCGCTGTGTTTAAGACATCCTTAATGCCAACATGAACGCATAGGCTGCAGCCTATACCGGCTGTGGTTTGTGAAAACACAATATCCAATATGTGCCCCCCCCTAAAAAAATTGAGGCCTGTCCTTCCCAATAATTCTGCCGCCGGGTCTGAGAGAGACAACAACATCAAAAGTGGATTTGCATGTAGGTACATATTCGCGACAATCGCACTGTGGTAACTTAATTAAAATGAATATTTAGCCTATATCACGGATTCTGTGAATGCTTGTTTCTACCCAGATTGTTTACCATTTGACTCGCAATTAATCCACACTGTGGACTTTAACATTAACGTAACATACGCTAGTCTATCAATAGCACACGCTACATGAAACCTTCCTGGTCTAGAGTAATACGTTTGCAAAATATCTTTATAAACATTAAGTCATAGTTTGGTTTTATAATGCTGATTTTGATAGGGCATTTGTTTTAATCACTGTTAGTGGCTATCTCAATGAATTAAATCTCTGGCAGGCCACCTGTGCCGAATTACGTGTATCCTCTCTCTCTCGCTCTCGCTCTCTCTCTCTCTCTCTTCCGAATCCGAATATTAACGAGCAACTTCCGGTAGGAACAAAATTCTGTTCCAACGCATTATTCGTGCTTTCCCGAATACGGTATTCGGCTCCAGATACACCCGTAGTGGGCAGGAGGACTGGAGCAGGGCTGGACAGGAACAGGCAGGACAGCAGCAGGCTGGACAGACAGGAGAACAGGAACTGGACGGGTACACAGGAAGGAGGAACAGGCAGGAATAAAAACCGCTGGAAAGTAATGAGACCAGCGCAGGGCACAAGACGATCTGGCACAGAACAAAGAAACAGAAAGAAATTTGAGCATTAATGCATATGCATTTAATATTTTGTACACATGCAGGCAGGAGGCTTGTGAACCAGAAAATGTAAAGTTTTACCTTATTCACATCATCATAAACTACAGTGGTGGAACCTCACCTGGGGTTGTGTATTCACTGCCCATAACTTACATAGTAATTATGAAAATACATTCATTTAAGGCATGATCATAAATGGTGCAAGGGTCTTCTTTAATATTAACCATCATTGGTCTTTGTGTAAAATTTTAATTTGGAGTTATAAAGCTATAAACAGAATAATACAAAACAAGTGAAAATGGGCAAAATTAAGCCCATTTGCATGAAGGGGTTAAGAAAACACAAATACATTTTTGCCTGGATTTACTCCTTGATATTTGGTGAGTACTGGATAATATTTGACAATTTATGGTCAACTGTTTGATTATTTATATATAAAAGCATTTAGGTGAATATATTGCTTTAGAGTAAACAATTTTATCCGAAATACTAGCTCCTCTGTCTCATGTCTAGTGTTGCAGCTCATTTTGTACGTCCTGAAATTTATCCAAAGTCATTTGACCAAATTGCATATCTTTGACATTTCTCTTTTAAAAATCTGGTAAAGCTAAAAGGACAGACATTATTTCAGAATAAATAGAATAATCTTACAGAAACTTGAAGAGACATATCAAATCTCTTACTAATTCTTGTTTTTATAGTGTAAGAAACACAGACTGCAATGATCTCTTGAAACAATATTAGGAAAGGAAAAGTAGGCCCATGGGCTTTGGCATCCTTTGTGACTGATGGGCTTAAATGGGTTTATACTAAAATGTTAATGGTTCTAAACAGTAATAAGCAATAGTCATGCAGCTTTTTAGTAAAAATAAACCTTTCACTTTGTATATTCGACTTAGAATGTGAGCCATTAATTAACACGTTTTATTTACAGTTTGTATATGGAAGCTTGTGCTTTTGTTCTTGTTACCAAACTAACATGCCAGCCCTGCAGGTTTTTTTTTTTCTTTTTTAAGGGGCCTATTTATATTTTCATAAACAAGATTAAGATTGTGATATTTGGTACCTCTGCCATTTTTTACCAGTTTGGTCATTGCTCTTGTGTGATTTTCAGACCAGTGAAGTCAGTCCTTCCGGGACAGCGGAAGAGAATGAGGCTGTCCCAGTGCTGGCTGTCTGTGCCATGGAGATTTAGGAAGGGATTTATAGGTCAGCTCCACTCTGCGTTCACAGCTTATTGGCCACCCTTCCCCAACAAAGTCCTCACATGTTTTCACAGCTGGGCGGCCGGCACTGGGAGATGTCGTTATCCCACAAGCCCCCTGTTTCAGTTAAGCACTACACTCACACACAGAGGGGCTTTTTCACCAGCAGGTTTGGAAATCCCCATACTCTGACTCATGTTTATTTTTTCTAATCAGGTGTCCCCACTGTGTCAATGAATAAAATAGTATTTTTTACGGGGGGGGGGGGGGGGGGTTTATCTTTCATTTTTCCTAGAAATAGCTGTTTTTTTTTTGTCAATGTTTTTTGTGCCGTCCTCTGGCTAAGCTAACAAGAGCCTAACTTTATTTTTCATCTGGGTTGTGTTGACATGTGATTCTTTCCCTCGTTTACAAAAGGTAAGATACATGAATGGGGGAAAAATAACTAAAAGTAAGCATAAAAATAAACCTCTACATTTTCATAAATAGTATATACTTGGACAGTACATTGTTGATCTAATCAAGGTGGATGATATCCAAGTCAGTAAAATTATCTCAGCAATAGAAAAATTGCAGTGAAATTCTAAGGACAGAATGTAGACATCACGTTTAAACAAGCCTGATGCGTAGTATGCTTCTTGTTTTGGTTTATATTTGATGTCCCTTCCCTGGTAGTCACATTATTATGTCAGTTTACTACTTGCCCTGTCAACAGTGAGCCAATGAACTGCATTTTTAGCAGAAGTGTTTTATGTTGTGAAATAGGAATAGGGGTGGTATCACTGGCATACTGCAGTTTCATAGATCAGGTTCTACTTGGGTTAAACCAGAAGTGATTTGACGCTACCGTGATGGATGGGCCCTGTGATGATGCATGGCATTGGCTACTGAGGCTGGAGGTGGGAGGGGTTCTGGGGTGGTCTATTCGCCTTGTCGCCCCCTGCTCGTCTATCAAGTAGATGCTCGCCTTGTTCAGTCAATTAAAAAAATAGCCTGATATTTTTTTTTTTTTCAGATTAGGTCAGGGCCCTCTGTGCCCGGGCACGCCAGTGGGTGGCATACAATGTATTATTATCGAATGTAACTATATAAATACGTAGCTATTGCGTGCTAGAGTACTAACACTAAATACAAGTATTTAATATCTTGATTTTGGCTATACATTATCATGAAGTCTCATGAACATGCACGAAAATGGAGAAATAAAACTGCATGCAAGTACACCCTCCTACAGAGGGCAGCACTGCAGGGCATCAAGTCTTCTATAAAACCCACTTAAACCTGCTAATGTGCAGGTTTAAGTGGGTCTAGTCTGTGTTTCTATGGGGTTGTGTGTGTGTGGGGGGAGGGGGGGGGGGGGGGGGGGGGGGGGGGGGTGTGTACTCAGAGATCGGGGGCTGAGGGAGGACAGAGACCAAAGGGGTGGGGGGTCCACCGCTCTGAGCCAGATACAACAGAGGTGCCGGACAGATGCTCCAGGGTGCGGGGCTGAGCCAGATACAACAGAGGTCCCGGACAGATGCTCCAGGGTGCGGGGGGAGTCTCTGTGCGGTCACCTCATGCCCACCTGGACTGATTGAGGATCCCGTTTCAAATAGAGGATAATATAAGCATAGTTCCCTCCTCTGGTAGCTGCTGACATTAAGCCATGCAGTCTGCCTCAGAGGTCCCTGCAGAGTGAGGCTGTAATGGCTTCAGGTACGTTCTGCCCCAGGTTAACTTGCCAATGCCCCAGTTTTAACCCCAACCATTTAGTGGAAATTTTTCATCCTGGTCCAGGATCGGTTACAAAGGACATAATGTGTGTACACCCATTAATACATTTCCTGTGGCCTCTCGGCATTCAAATCTCCAGTGACCAGTGGATTATGTCAGCGCATAAGTATCACATTCCATTGCAGCTGAGTTTGAATTAATCACATTTTTATTTAAAGGGTTTAATATTAACAGAATATATGTCTGGTATATGTCACTGCTGCATATGAGGCTGCTGCATATGAGATTAAAAAGTGCATTTACAGACTGATGAATTCATTACATAGAAAAAAGCATTAAGGGTGATTACATTGCAAAGGAGCATGACCTTGTCTCCAAAATAGAATGTAATCAAGAGTAATAAAAATGGTATGTATGTGTATGCATAGACACAACTTCCTCATTAAAATGAAAAATGACACCAGTTCCCTAGTCCATATTCTGCTTCCATGGTTTTTTTCACATCTGTAATTGTAAACATTGTACTTTGAATGTTTGTAGATGACTGAACCAATGTATATTTTCTGATTGAAATAGTATTGTTTCCTGCAAAAGCCTTAGATGGCATCCCCAGTGGATTAAGAGGAAAAATCATGATGTTGAATTGTTATTTTCTATTAATAAATTCCATCTCAGAACTGAATTGGAACATCCACTGAGTCCTTCCAAATCCACTGAATTTGGATAATATAAGATCACAGATTTTTATAATATTAATTTCTATTTTGGTCACTATTCTACCACTCTTGTTATGTTTTTAGGCTATACAGCAGAGACAAGGCTCTGCCTACCAACGCACGGGCTGGGCTACACCCCCTGCCTTTCCTGGGCATTAATCATTGAGGTTTGCAATGTGGGATTCTGTGAGGGGGGAGTGTAAGGTTCGAAGAACCAAACGTGACCGATAAGTATTTCTAAAAGCGTATCTAGAGAGAGATACGCCACAAAACGCGGAAGTAGCCGCACCAGGACTGGGATAACACAGGATCGGGAGCAAAACTTCCCTAGCACAAGGCAAAACAAAGCAACCTCCAAAAACTGAGGCGATCTCGATGAACAACGAGAAAAACTAACAAAAGAACCTCAGACACTAAATAATTAGGCGTAACAAGAGGTGATGAAACAAAACAAAACTCGATAAAACGAGTGAAGGAAAAGAATAGAAAAGACCTGTTAGCCAAAGCTCTTGTGGCAATAGAGCTGAACACAACTGGCAACAGGTAAAAAGAATAAAGGATTAAGAAAGATTGGAAAGGAAAGAGAAAACCAATCTAATCCTAAATCTTATAACCGGACTTGCTGCGTTTCCTATTCGTACGAACCAGAAATGCAGCAACCGAAATTCCTATACCTTACTGACTTCGTATATCAACATAGCAAAATGCGGAAATGCGGAAGTCCTGAGGTATTTATAGCTGGCAGGAAATGCAAAACAGGTGAAGGGAATAATGCAAGACACGAATACCGGAACGGAGGTGGAAAAAATCAGATAGAGCGTCCTGACGATGCCAAAATGGAAACCAAAAACGTAGCAAAGCAAAGGCTGCAAATAACCATAACAGGACCCCCCTTCTAAGGGACTGCTCCAGGCAATCAGTCAGCCTTGCTTCTATGAAAATCCCTAATTAGAGTAGGATCCAAGATGTTCCTGGAGGGAACCCAGCAACGCTCCTCAGGCCGATAACCCTCCCAGTCCACCAAAAATTGACAACCTCTGCCCACACGTCTCTCAGCCAAAATACGCCAAACGGTATACACCGTACCTCCATCCACAAAGCGGGGGGGGGAGGCGGCGGCTTATCAGCCGGAGCGAGAGCCCTAACGAGCACCGGTTTCAAGCGAGAAACATGGAAGGTTGGGTGGATGCACATGGATGATGGTAACTGAAGGCGCACAGTGACCGGGTTGAGTTTCTAGATGATTTTAAAAGGGGTTACAAACCGAGGCGTGAGTTTACGAGACTCAACTCGCAGAGGTAGGTCCCGTGTAGAAAGCCACCCCCGTTGCCCCACCTGGTAAGAAGGGGCAGGCCGACGATGTCTGTCGGCCACAGCCTTTTGTTTAGCCGAAGCACGTAAAAGAGAGGAGCGTACGTGCCTCCAGGCCGCTCAACATCGACGAACGAAAGAAGTGGCGGAAGGAACCTCCGCATCTCTCTCCAGCTCAGGGAACAATGGGGGTAAATATCCTACCTGAGCCTCAAAAGGAGAGAGGCCAGTGGAAGCGTTACGCAACGTATTATGGGCGTATTCGGCCCAGGCAAGGTAGCGACTCCAGGACATGGGATTGGCCACAGCCAGGCACCGAAGAGTGCTCTCCATACTCTGGTTAGTGCGTTCCATCTGTCCGTTGGTTTCGGGATTTAACCCGGACGAAAGACTGATGGATGCCCCCAACAGAGTACAAAAAGAGCGCCAGAATTTAGCTGGGAATTGCGGACCCCGATCCGACACCACATCCAGGGGGAGGCCGTGCACCCTGAAAACGTGGTCCACCATTAACTAAGCCGTCTCAGGAGCAGACAGCAATTTAGGCAGGGAGATGAAGTGAGCTGCCCGAGCACCACCAAGATAACGGTGTTCCCATGGGACGGCGGCAGACCGGTAACAAAAAGTAAGGCGATGTGACTCCAGGGACGACTGACTGGGAATGGGAAGTGGATGCAAAAGACCCGAAGGGGAAAGCCGCGAACCCTTGTTACGGGCGCAAGTGGAACACGCAGCGACGAATTCCCGCACATCGCTCTCCAGTTTGGGCCACCAAAACTGGCGAGAAATAAATTCTCTGGTCCGTTAAATGCCCGGATGGGCCACCAATTGTGACGCATGACCCCACTGGAGAACCTGCGATCGCAACCGAGACGGCACAAACAGGCAATGGGGTGGGCCCCCATCTGGGCCAGGATCGGAATGCAGTGCCTTATGCACAGCTGCTTCTATAGCCCACATAACTGGAGCCACAATCTGAGAGCTGGGAACCACAGGCTCGGGGCGTGACTCCCTGTCAGACCGGTCAAAAACGTGTGACAGAGCATTGGGTTCAATATTCTTAGACCCGGGGCGATAGGTCAGAATAAAATTTAACCTTGTGAAAAACGAAGACTAACAAGCTTGTCGTGAATTGCGTGTCTTAGCCTGTTGGACGTACTCAATTTTTATGATCAGTTCAGACCGTAAAGGGATGCTCCACGCCCTCCAACCAGTGGCACCACTCTTCCAACACCAATTTGACCGCTAACAACTCTCGATCTCCGACATCGTAATTTCTCTCGGCAGATGTAAGGACACAAGAGAAATACACGCAAGGGTGGAGTTTGCGGTCCAGCGGAGAGTGTTGGGGAAGGATAGCTCCAACCCCCAGCTCAGAGGCGTCGACCCCTACCACAAAGAGGGATTGGGAGTTATCAGGATAGGTTCGGAGCAGAATCTCCTCTTAAGCTCAGTGAAAGCCGCCTCCGCCCTAGGTTTCCACTGAAAACTAATAGGCGATGTCTTCTTGGTAAGGGCTGTGATGGGAGCGGCTACCGTGCTAAAACTCCGGATAAACCTATGATAAAAATTGGCGAAGCCCAAGAAGCGTTGTACTTGCTTCACCGAATTGGGCGTAGGCCAGTTCTTTACCGCTGCAATTTTCTCTGGGTCCATACGTACCTTACCATTCGCCACAATGAACCCCAAAAAAGAGAAAGAGCTGGTATGGAAAGCACACTTCTCAGCCTTAACAAATAGCTGGTGCCTCCAGAACCTGCCTAAAGTGGATGAGGTGGGATGAGAGATCCGGAGAAAAAATTTAAATATTGTCTAAGTAGACAAAAACTGATTTCTCCAGCATCTCGCTCAATACATTGTTCACTAGCGCCTGGAAGGGGGGCGCTAGTGAGGCCGAAAGGTATGACCCGGTACTTGTAGTGACCGTGGTGCGTGTTAAATGCTGTCTTCCACTCATCGCCCTCATGCATGCTCACAAGGTCGTAGGCGTTGCGAAGGTCGAGGTTGGAAAAGACCGACACCCCTTGTAAGCGCTCAAATGCGGAGTTCATGAGTGGGAGAGGATACCAATTTTTTATGGTAATGTCATTGAGCCCTCAGTAGTCTATACAAGGTCGAGTGAAGGAAAAGAATAGAAAAGACCTGTTAGCCAAAGCTCTTGTGGCAAAAGAGCTGAACACAACTGGCAACAGGTAAAAAGAATAAAGGATAAAGAAAGATTGGTAAGGAAAGAGAAAACCAATCTAATCCTAAATCTTTTAACCGGACTTGTTGCGTTTCCTATTCCTACGAACCAGAAATGCAGCGACCGAAATTCCTATACCTTACCGACTTTGTATGTCAACATAGCAAAGACAATCTCGAAGTGCGGAAATGCGGAAGTCCTGAGGTATTTATAGCCGCAGGAAACGCAAAACAGGTGAAGGGAATAATTGTCGGGCAAGACACAAATACCGGAGGTGGAAAAAATCAGATAGAGCGTCCTAACGACGCCAAAAAGGAAACCAAAAACGTAGAAAAGCAAAGACTGCAAATAACCATGACAGATACAATCTGGACTGTAACTGAAGGAATTCATAGACATACAAATATGATTAGTCAAACGCCCAATCAATGACAAAAAGGAGAGCAAAACACAGACATTAGTCAATCCCACCCATGACTGACAATGACAGTGTTAACCACCTTACACCAACCACAGTTAATCCCTAGGCTCAATTAATCTCAGCAGCACTTGTCTGCAGCGATGGTGGCCCGACAACCTAACCTAGCTGCAGCGCTGAGTCATAATTGGTGGAATCTAAGTTTGTTGTGGCTCGCCAGTTTCTGCGGACTCAAATTGGCAGGTGTGTGGGCAAAAAATAAGCCATTCGGAAACGTGTGCAAGGGATTGGTCCAACTCTCTCAGCTGTGCAAGCCTGAGTGCATTGAAAATAAGGACTTATATTTGGGGCATCCAGTGTGTGAGAACTCCTTCATGTAAACGGATGTATTCTGCCAACACAGCTGGCACATGCTACACAAGCAGAAAACCCAGCTGTTCCAGCCAGCGGAGGGAGCTTACATGCAAGTTTTATGAAGAATGGCAGGAGAAGCTACTAATAAACTTCTAATCATAGGTTCAATTTGAGAAAACCAACTACAAAGTATATTCAATCAGGGTAAGTTCATTTTCTTAAGCCAGACTTGCATTTTCTAATAGCCACTTGAAATTGTTTGGTCTGTCAATAATAGCTAGCTAACAGGCACTCTTGACATTATGTTGGGATTTGATGCCATTATCCATAGCGATTTATACAAGTACCAACTGCTGTCCATTATACTTGCAATACTGAAGTTGAATGTGTAAATTAAGGTTAATGGGGAATTAAATGCAACTGAATGATTTTCAGGAGAACAGTGAATGTAGCCTGGTCACCAGAATTTATACCATTGTCACAAAAGACAACTGAAAAGTCCTTTCCTTGCTTGTTGGTACTGTGCTGTAGTGCACAATGGTGTGAGGACAAAATAGGCTGTAGCTGGAAGCCATTTAATGTGCAGCATTTTAAAAATGGTCCCTGTGCTTCTCCAGGACCATGGGGTTGTAGACGCTCTACACACATTATAGGTTGATGTACTTATTTTATAAATGTCAAGCTATTTAATTCTGGGACAGAATTTGTCATGAGGGTGGTATGTGAAAAGATCTACCTTCTGAAGATTTCTGAAGCTTAGGGCACGAGGCCAAAAACTGTAGGCCATAGCATATACATTTCAACAGAGATTTGCAGGAACCGTCTAGATTTCGAAAAATGTGAGGGAGTGAGAACAATATTTCTCCTCTCTGCACCAGCTGTGTAATTTTCCACCGCGCTCAACATTTAGCTCACCCAGCCAGATTAATTCCAATCTGTCACTGAACGGTGGCCTATCCCTCCAACAGGAAGTGCTTTTTGGAACAAGGCTCCCACCGCCACAGCCATTTTTCTATTGACTGACAGAAATGAACAGCGACGGAGCAATTTATCGGCAGTCACTTGGGGTGGAACTTCAGTCCAAACCAGGTAGCAACTGGACGTCTGTTTATTCGGAGATGCCAGTTGGAGGCAGAGGCTGGAGCAAACAGGGCTCCAGGGAGATCATTGATCCAAACCACCATTTTGATTAAACTTCGAGTCCTGTTCTGAGAGGGCCTGACAAGCCCCATACACAGTAAAATGTTCACTGTTAAATCAACTCTTACAGAGTACATATGGTCCCTTTTGGATTCATATGTACTCTGTTAGTTTACTTCACACACATTTTACTAAGGACAGCACTGTAAGGGTTACAGACCACTGTGAACGCCGATGCCATGGGTACAGAGCACCCCCTGACCCAAATCAGTGCAGCACGTACTAAAATATGTACCACACAGCAGTACCCCCCTTGAAATAATTGTCCAGAAATAAACGGAACATAAAAATTTAAGTAAATCCTGAAATAACTGGAATATTAGTCATCCATGAAGTAGCACAAGAAAGCACTCCCTGGTTGGGGTAAAAACTAAATCTTTTGCAGAAAGTTTAAAGGGAAAAAGCAACAGAGGGAGAGAAAGGTGGAGAAAGAAAATATTTTAGTGCCTTGACCACACTATTAAAAAGGGAGTTGTGGTTTGGGTGCCGTTTCAGATTTGCATCATTATGTAATGGGGCTGAAATGGCCATGCTCAAACCACAGACTCAGCTCTGCCTACCACGCATGGGCTGGGCTACACCCACTGCCTTTCCTGGGCATTAATCCTTGAGGTTGTTTGGCAGCGCACACTGCCTCAAGGGCCTTGCATTTTGTTGGTTTTCACCCCAGGTGGCTTGTAAGAGAAAACCAGAAAAGGTATTTTTGGCACTTTTGTAATGACCTGATTTCTTATCCCCTTTATGTCCAAAGGTTGCACAAGGTGCTATGAGATGGATGTTAGGAAATTAACTATTTCATTTTCATGAAGATGTTTATAATGACAGGTTTCTGAATGTTTGTTTTTAAAGCTAAGGTCGCTCCAACGTTTTGTATGTAGTCAATTCCACTGACATGAAATGTTTTAGAGGCCAGGTGCATGATCTAAAATATAACAGGAAATACCACAGTTAATCATAAGCTTTCAGTCTCCGAATGGTAACAGCCTTGGTCCCATCTCTCTATAGAGAAGTGTAGGCGACTGTTTCATGCGCCATCTTGCTTGGCATACCAGGGATAAAACTGTCCAGAGGAATTAAAGGAGTGTGAAATCCAAGTGTTGCAACAGGCATGAATGTTTGTATTCAGGGAAGTTTTTCTATCATAAATTTCTGAACTCCCACATACACGAGGCTTGAATGTGGCCCGGAGGGCAGGCTAAAGTGCTGATGGTTGAACGATTCAGTTATAATTTAAGCATAGCCGCGTATGCACAGTGACCACAACGGTCCCAAGGTTTCAGAGGCAAGATGACAGAAACAATGCCAAATGCTACCACGGTGGCCACAGAATACCAGACCTGTTCAAAAGGTTGTTGTTTTTGTCCCCTTTTCAGAAGGCTTAGCTGTGCTTTCCATCTTATTCAATCCTCAAGCTCAGCTTGTTTGTTTTTTTTCACTTGTCCTGCCACAAACCCAACCTCCTCCGGACTTCAAAGGCTGAGAATGGGCCGTGGAGTTTCAGCAACCAGGGAGAGTAAACAGAGGAGGTTCCTTGAGTGTTGAGTTATTCCTGTATCCTTGTATTCTTCCTCCTCCCTCCAAATTTCCCCATATGACCAGGGGTAAAAAATGACTTGATGGAAACAAACTGGATTTGAATAGAATACTATCCAACCCCACCAAATCCGTGGAATCCTACCATGCTCTATAATGACACATTAATGTTTTACTTCCTTCCTTTTCTTTCCACACAGGATCAAAAATCCTAGCTACACTTTTTTTTTTATTTCAATGGATTTTAAGATGTACCCCGCTTCCTGGTCTCGTAGCACTGAATATATACACAGTCACAAATGACAGAAATATTGCTCTCAAGTAAATCTGTTGGTAAAGGAGCTCCACACCAGTGCATGCTGGACCCTATAATCTCGGCATTGCTGGTTCCAAGTCTAAAATTACAATGGGAGACAGAGTCTTCTCTTACAGAACTCATGTTTTATGGAATCGTCTCCCTTTTCATGTTTGGGCTTCAGGCACACTCTCTGTCTTTAAGTCTAGGCTCAAAATGTACCTGTTAAGTCAATCATGACAAGGTGTCTGGTAAGGGTAAATCAGATCCACAGAGCTGTTCCGTGAGCAGAGTTGACTGTGCTGTTGCCCTGCCCCTGCATGTGAATGCTCTGGTTTGCTCTTCCATGCCATGTTGGGGTACTGTCCAGGATCACTCTCATAGTTGTAAGCAACCCCTTTCTTCACATCTTTTAGATATGCTGTCATAGAATAGCACCATGGGCCTTTTCCAAATTACACTCAGACCTCTACATTCGCAATCGTTAATCTCATAATTATATAGTGCTTAACCTTCTCCTTCTCTTTTTTTCTTTCCTGGGGCCTCTGCCCTTTCCATCGCCCTGTGTTCGCAGACTTCTCCAGTTCCATCCCTCTACTGGTTCAAGCCCAAGCCATGACGCAACCTGGAGGCTAAGATGCATCACCCTGCCCCTCTGAACTGCGTATTATACGTCTCTTTTCTATTTTACCTGCTAGATTAATATCTGAGACTGTGACCTGCCCAACCCATTTGATTAACTGCTCGGATGGATCCCTCATTTAATTTCTGTTAACATTCATTCTATCTTTAATATTGCACTGGGTCAGCCAGCAGAGGATGGGTTCCCCCTCTATAGCCGGGTTCCTCCCAATATTTCTTCCCATTGGGGAGTTTTTTCACCACTGGTTGAGTGTTTTTCTTCCCACCAGGGAGTTTTTACCTCCATTGCTCGGTTTTTGGGGGTTGAGGCCTGGTTTTTTCCAGATTTACCTTTTTGTTTCCTCTGTAAAGCGTGTGACAGTGTCTCTGTAAAAAGTGCTATACAAATTACATTGAAGTGAATTTAATTTTATTTCATTTGATTGGGTCTGGGCTGTGTAGTTATCTGACTATGACCGGGAGTCTGCAGTGGCCAGATCCAGTCGGTTAAGTTGCCCAGTGTTCCTTGGGTGTAGCACCGCAGTTTGTCTCAGTAACAGCAGGTATCCACAGATACGCCCCCCTTCTGGTCAGTTGTACCTTTCCCGTAGTACTGTGTGTATGTAGTATAAGAAATAGTTCCTGGTTTACGAATGACTACACTGCAGGAGTGCCCACGTTTCAGTTGAATTCATGGGTGTTGTTGGCACAGCAGAGGAGTACAATTGATGATAAATAAAAATTTGCACAAAGCTTGCTTAAAAAATGAAAAAGTCAACTTAATGACAGAAAACCTGCTGAGAATTATTTTATCCTGGCTGAAATCCCGTCAGCATTTCCAAATATAAAGGTACGTTCAAGAACTGGAGGCTGTCTATTTGTATAACACGTGGAAGTCATCAGCAAGCCTTAAGGGCAGCATTTAAATGGGCAACATTAAAATGTGTCGCCTTTTTTGTTGAAATGGTTTTGAAGTTATATGGAGCGAAGTTTTGAGTGGCAGGCAGTCAGTGGGCCAGTTTTAAAGAACTGGGTGCAATCTGCAGGAGGACTCGCCCTGTCCCGGGTCAGGAATGTGTGCACCTGCACCCGTTGGCTCTGAAAAAGCATCTGCTGGATACATTAAAAGGGATGTGAGGTCAGCCAGTGTCAGCTGAACGAATTCTCAAAGAGACACATGTACTGCGTTCTGCCAGCTCTGAAGTCCCTGCACTGCGCTCTTCTTGTACAGGTCCTGTATGATATAATTTTCCATGATCCACACAGTTTACGTAGCAGAGTTAACATACATGCACAATACTTGTTCATTATGAAGGTATGACTTATTTTCTAAAAAGAAATTGTGTTCCTGGTTGAATAATGTGGAGAAACAGAGCATAATATACCACAAACATATTATAATGAGCAGGTCTGCTATTTTTGAAAAGGTGTGAATTCCATTTCAATTTATAATTCATTTTCCTTGCATGTGGCCCTACTTACAGGGTGAGCCTAACATGTTATGTCATCTCCATCTAAACAGCTGAATGTTTACTGAAGCAAGAGGGCCGCAACCACAGTGCTCCACTTGCAGCTTGGACCGACAACGACGACTCAGATGTGTCCAGTTCCTTAATCACTACTCCACGCTGCCTCTCTACACTGACTGCACTTTGGGACACACATCATTTATGACAACTAACTGGCAAAATGGTGGATATTGCAAAGATGATTTGTGGATTGCAAAGGGTGGTATGGAAAACAAACATTTGTTGGATGACTATTCAGTCCCACGTGGCCGTGTAATTAAAATGTATATTTCAAATACACACCTGATCAATGATCATTTTCACAGCAATAGCATTTGCGGTTTTTTTTGTAAGAATTTTTTTGATTAAGAAAAAATCTATTCATTTGATTAGTCTGCAGTGCATAATTAGTGATGGACTGACTTTTTTCTAGTGATTTAATACTATGAATGGGACAGGTTTTTCTCCCTGCTAAAGCAGATAAATATCATATTCAAATAATATTGAAGTCACAGCAGCAATTAATATAAAGAGTTATGATTCAAAGTCTTTGTGAAAACGGTTTGGATCACTATTCTCATGATTCACGCATGCTTGGGGTGGAGGCCAGACCCATGCTGAACTCTTTCTGTGGATTGTCATTAATTTGACTGTGTCAAGAATGCTCTGCCTGCCAACCACATCTCTCAGCATCACACCCCCATCTGCTTCTTACATTACCACAGAGACCAAGGGAGCAGTGGCTGGTGTGTCAGCAGGCGCTGTCAGCGAGCGGGTAGACGCCCTTCTGCAGCAACCCATCCACCCCCCCCCACACACACACACACACCTGACAAAACCACTCAGGGAAAAATTCACATGCAGGAAGGGATTCCTTCAAGAGAAATAAACACGTGGATGTTGGCCATGGAATGTACGCAGCCAAGCCAAAATTCCCCTCTACTTGAGAGAATTCCCTGTTTACCTACAGTATATCGCCATTGACATTGAGCGCTTTGTCAACTTGTGGTACAGTAGGGATTATATTTCATCTGGCATCATAATGATTAACAAGAGTTTTTTTCTCCATTAAAGGATAAGTTCGCTATTTTGGACCTTGGACCCTATTTGCGGTCTGTCTTCCATGAACCTGACACATTGAGTCCATATTTTCGCTGATCGGTCCAGTATTGAGCTAGCTACAGATTTCCTGTAGGCTCTCACTGGGCTACAATAGAAGTCAACGGGGCAATTAGAAATGTTATGGAAAAACAATGATAAATGTGCTTTCATGTACAATAAATGAGACGGGAAGCTCAGGGTGTATTGTTACCGGTCTCAGTATGCTCTCCTGTGAAATGTATCTCAATCCGAACATTTTTACGTGCTTGGAAGTAAGCATTTCTCTGTTGCTTGTTATCGCTGCTCCCGCGGAGTACTATGTCGGGGGTGGGGGAGCGGGAAGGTGTGCCGGCCGTTTACGAAACTATCTATGTGAGCAGTCTGCGTTTGTTTACCTGCAGCAACCTAGGCTACAATTTCCACAAAAAAACTTGGATGATGGATGACTATAATGATTACGAAGACGAAGAATTCGATTTTGACTTTGACGTTACTGGCTACAGATTTGAGCCAGAATACACGGACACGGAACTACAAGAGATGGATGAAGAGAGAGAGGCTGAAGTTGCGCAGGTAATGTAAATTATTACAAATGATGATTACAAACACTGCGTTACAAATAGTTCTGCTGTAGGCTACTACCTAGTAAACTCCAACGGCAGGTCAGGATTTGTGATCAACTGCTTTTCAAGCGGCCTCTCTACAACGTAGCTAGACTGCGGACGTTTACAGTGCGAGGTAGTGCGGTCGGAGAAATAGTTCTGTTTCAAATGGAACTGTTGTTTCAACGTTCGGTTTGCGTTTGCGATAGCCTACATTTCACAGGAGAGCATACTGAGACCGTAAGAATACACACTGAGCTATAAAAGCACATTTATCATTGTTTTTCCATAACATTTCTAATTGCCCCGTTGACTTCTATTGTAGCCCAGTGAGAGCCGACAGGAAATCTGTAGCTAGCTCAATACTGGACCGATCAGCGAAAATATGGACTCAATGTGTCAGGTTCATGGAAGACAGACCGCAAATAGGATCCAAGGTCCAAAATAGCGAACTTATCCTTTAAATACATTGAATCCGAGAGAAAGAAAGATGTTTTACGTGTTTTTTAATTGGACATTTCGCGTTTTAAATATTTAGAGGACAGCAAGAGTGATTCATTCTGATGAATATTACAACAGCATAGAAATATTTCAATGCCCAGCAACCCAGACCTCTAACCTGCCAAGTGCTAAGCAAATTTTGTCTGTAATGAAACCATGTGTGGTACGTTACTGTTTTGTAAAGCCATGTGTCTGGAAGCATTTTCATCATGTGATGAGGAGAGTAAGTGTGCTGTGGCACACAGTCTTATGATCATTCATTTTTGTCAAATGTTTACGTGTGGCCCAATCATATAAGATGCTGACAAGGCTAGGTTAGGCCATATATAGCACCGACATTACAGAATCAAACTTGGCCTGTATTATTATTATTAATTGGTTTAATCTTACAGGTAGGGTCAAAATATCAGTTGGTATTCCGCTGTGTCGTACCATTCCGAGGACCTTAATTTCTAACCTGGATTTGTGGACCTGGACATCTCACCAAACCATGGCTGTGTTGTGCAACAAGGCTTTAGGGACACAGCTCATGTTAATCACGGAACACTGCAAAGCTCTCGTTTATATTAATGATCCACTGGTTTAAGAGTAGTGAAATCAAAATATATGAAACGTTCAATAAAGTTGAACAATTGAAAATGAATATCAATTTCTGGCTCAGCAGGCAGACAGCGCTGTCAAAACGATAAACATGTCAAAATATTCAGAGAAGTTGCAGACAAACTGACTACATGTTACAACCCAATGCACTCCAAAATAAATCTTGTTTCTTTCAACCAGACCCCATTCTGTATACTTGACTTGACAAAACTCCTTGTGGACTTGATTCCAGGACTTTCCAAGGGGTGTTCTTCCAAACACAACACTGCCATGGCACTAGAGGCACATGGCACACAAATGTGTCTATTCATAATAGGTACAGCAAGCATCATCAAACAATGACAGAGGATACTGTTAAAATTGACAATGATCAATTGTGGAGTTAAAAACTTATATTACATTATAATTGAATTTCATTTAATCTGCGGTAATCCATTTTATTTTCTATTAGCCTAACCCTATTTAAGCTGGGACACTTGTTAATTTAGCAAAAATCACAAAATAATATACATTTTTTATTAATTGAAAATTAAAAACCATTATGAGGTCACATAATTTAAGACTTTATAAGACATGTAATAAGAATTTTTAAGAATACAAAAGTGGTGTCCTAATATTATGCTTTATGCTATGAATTACCAAATTGGATTTGTGCAAATGATACACCGAGAAAGGAAAGTATGAATGCTTACTGTGCAACTGTGCAATTCAACCATCTGTGAGTATGCATCTCTGTTATTTTTTATAATGAGCTTGATATACATGTAGAGGAAATTCCCATGTGGGTCCAGAAGATTATTTGGGCAGAGAAATAGAGCCCCATTCAACATTGCGGCAGGTGTGCCTACAGTCACGATTTGTAATTATATTTTCTAAATGCTCACCCATATGGAAGACTTCATCCAGATTTGTGATGTGTGCATGACTCTGCTGATATAGGGTTAAATATGATGTTATGATTGGGATCCAGTTGGCAGTGAGCATGCTGTGCTTCACCTTTCCTTTTTAGACCTTAGTCCAGTTTCATGACTGCTCAGTTTTTTCCCCTCCTTTGATACTTCCACATAGCCATCGTATACAGCTGAGCAAACATGCATAGCTGGGACTTGCAACTTATCAAGCATGATTGAACCTTTGAATATCACCCTGTAATCCAATCACAGTGGGTCCATTGGAATCCCAGGTTCACATTGATTGCCAGACAATGTAACATAACACAGTGAGTATACAGGCCTTTGCCTTACCATTGTTTAATTTCCTTGTGTGGCCGATGCCTGTGTCACTGCTAAAATCAGCTGTAACAACATTTAATCAAGAGACTGCAGGCTCTTTTGTGTATATTTTCTTAAATTCATAACATAAACAGCCAAGCTAACTAATTAGGTTTTGTGCCCTGAAATTGCACAATATGGGTGTAAACTCCTATTAAATAGCCAAGCTGGGATCTTGATGATTGCTTTTCCCTGTGGTGCTTTTTTGAAAGCCTGAAAAGGCTTTTCTTATAGTCTGATTCTTACACAACATCATCGGTTTGGCATTCAGAGAATATTAATGTGTAAAATATTATTTAAAGAAAATGTATAGGAATTAAATGAAGCAAAACTTTTGAGTTCATAACTCATTTATGGACAAAGTGCATTACTGTTGACTGAATTTGAGCCTTAATGATCTCCTATATGATACACTAGGACAACCTGAATGCAAACATTATGAACCTAACTTCCTCAGATACTGTAACGTTGTGCAATCAAATGTCATTGTTTCAAATGTCAAAACTGTTCAAATGTCAAAACTATAAATGTAAGTATTATTCACTCATTCAACCAAAGGTTATTTTTGTACCCCTTGTTCCTCAGTGTTATTGGATTTTCTGTGCAAGGTTCAGCAGTGTACCTAATTATTTTGTGTTATATTTTTTTCATCTGGAATATTGAATCAATCTTATGCACAATTTATGCCATTTAAATCTATTTATTGTTCTTGTCAGACAGCAAGAAGAAAAAGTTAATTATTCTACTTGCCACGCAGCATCCAAAAGTGCAAATGGCCAAAAGTGCTGAAATGCAGGACGTCCCCACTAATGCGGGACAGTTGGCTGTCCTATATGCACCTTAACTCAGCACATTATAACAATTTGAAAAGGCCATTAGTTATGCATGGGCATTGCACGTTGGGGAAAAAGGAAAATGGGAATAAGAAGATTATTCAAATTCATTCCACTTCCCATCACTTTTTGGAAGCTGTCCTGAATGAGGATTCAATAAGTTGAATCTATGTAGGTAATTATTTTCAGATATCTACAGCCTGCAGTTCCCAAAGACAAAACAGGGAAGAACACCACAGAGTGACCTTTCAAAGAGAAGACAGGCTTGATAAGGACCGAATGATAACGACCCAAAAAATAAATAAACAAAATTAAATTTTTCCTTCACCTTCAGATTTATTTTTCATAAAGGTTGAAGTTGTATGTACGATGCAAGGTGGTGCTATACATTTTTTACTTTAGAGTTTATCGTGTTTTTGATTGTTCAGGTCAAAGATGATTATTAAAATGATTATTTTATGATTATGTGTCACTTTGCTCTGTTTTAAAGGCATGTCGATGGTTAATTCATAAACTAATGTTACTATGAGACGTTGTAAAACATATGTCCAGTAGGCCAGGTTTGTGAGGTTTTTAATGAATATCTGACTGCAGCACTATTCCTCAGTCTCACTATTTCAGTGACTCTGATTCATCCGCTGCTTTTAGGATTTCCTATTAAATTAAATGTTAACGTTGCTCACAAAACCCACAGAAGCTTGAAAATGACAGATAGCATTGCCAGCGTGGCCATATTGCAAGAACCTAATGCAAACGAAAGATGGAAATTCGAGTTAAACGATTCTGAGAATTTCACGAGTCTTTTAAAAGCAACTAGCAAAATGGTCCGTCCAAAAACTTCTTGATAAATCAGGTGCTCTCGTCTCTCTGTGATAGATTTAGTTGTGCAGCCAGTAGGGTTTAAATCACTGCGCTACTTCATAAGAAAGTCGGGCTGTGGGGAGAGGTGGATTATCTCTGGCTGAAAACAGCGCAACAGACATTATTCATTTAGTCCTTTTTTAATTGTTGTAGAAACTGCCACTCTTTTCCACTTGCACATCATCAGTCACGAAGTGATTAGAGAGCATGGCCTGTGCATTCGGGGGGGGGGGGGGGCAGCGGGCTTCACAGTGTTTATATTGCTGTAGTAAATCATCTCTATCATAAATTAAAAGCTAAAGCTTCTTGCCCTCAGCGTATATCATGGAGGGAGGGTAGACGAAGCCCCCTATACCCCAGAGGACAGAAGAATGCTCCTGTTTGTAGCAGTGATTTGTGGATGGTTTACGGGATACAGGACCTCAGACAGCAAAAACGTAGAGTCAACAGTCGATTAAACTAATGAGCAAAGGCCTTTCTTGTCACACGCATGATTCCTATATTAAGGAAGGTCACACACACACACACACACACACACACACAACACACACACACACACACACACACACACACACACACACACATAGAGAGGTTATTTGCATGACTAGTCTTTCATTTGAATGCAGGAATGTGTGCCTCCTGAAGGCCAGGTTTCTTTTAATTGATTACTCCATCATTCAGCACACTTGTTTTATGTGACTTAAGGTGAGCATACTCCAGGTTTAGGGTTTTCGCCAACTTTTTGTCTGACCTATAACTACATCATTATTACCATTCAATCAATTTGATCAATGTTTTTTTTTCCATTTTGGGTCTATTGTCACCTGCATTTGGTTGTTTATGCCACAATTTTAAGTCATCCTGATCTACTTTGTTAAACCAAATCTTCCTGCCAATGTTCTTGTGGTTGTTGGGAGCATTGCAGCTTTCCTTGTAAGCTTTGTCTAGACGTTTCTAAACCTTCAAATGGCAACAGATTATAAAGTCCAATTAATCTCATTGAGTTGGCTGGATTACAGGAGACTGGGAGTGTGATGGAATAACAGTGGGCCCTTAGAGAGAGAAACCAAATGTTTGCAAGGGGAAAATGAGTACAAATTAACATGATTGTTTGAGACTGGCTCCGAACAATGGGGGCACTCTTTCGGCTGAGACTGGAGAAAGTCTTCCTCGAAACAGTGGTGTCTTTCTCTCTCTCACTCTGAGAGAGAGGCTCCCTCTGCAGTGAAAGGCAGTAACTACCTCTAACCTCTGGAGGGCTATGTTAGCAGCCATTGAAAAGTGCTGGTTTGGTCTTATAACTGAGAGGAATAATTGGGCAAGCTCAAGGTGTCTCTAAAGATATATGCCGTAAGATAGATAACACTTTCATATGAAGTTTGATCATCTCATGCAAAGTTAGTTTCACAATGGTTGTCCATCACTGGTGAACAAAATCCTGCCACTCTTAATGATGCAAGTTGAGATTTGATTTACCTTTGTGGATTCAAATCCTTGATGGGAATTAGGTATGGTTCTTCACCAGAGTTCAACAGACAAGCCCGCCAATTGTCAAGTGCCAAGTTGCCTCCCAGTCAAGACTGTCTTTAAGGAAAGAGGAACTGTAGGAACAGGGAATCTCCAGATGAATGTTTTCTCAAATTCCAGGAGATCTGTAAGTATTGGCGAGCTAAAGTCAAAGGCAGACTATCGAAGGAAGAGATCCTTTGGTGGCCTTGGAGCTAAGCTGAGGAGGGGCTCTGGCAGGTCAAGCTTTGATGTGTGTTCTGGTCATCATCAACTTTATTCCAAACTAGACATTTCACTTTAAAAGTTCCTTTAAAGCTCATTTATGGTCGTGTCCGGAGTTTGTCAGTGAGGAGTTTGGGGGACCAAGAGAGTCTGCCTATTTCTGTATTCATACTTACATTTATTTTTCTTCATTTGCATGGAGGAGCGGTTGTGTCCCTGTTAGCATGCATATATTAATCAGAGGTCTCCAAAACGAAATCCCTCTCCCTTTCAAAACACATGGTTATCATGACCAACATTATCATGACCTTTTTAAACATTTTCAGAATATGTATCCTGAAGTATGTCATCAGTTTGCCTCCACCATGTGACCTGTACCTTGCATTGCAATGGTTGGTTGTACTCCCGGGGTCCCCATAGGCACTCCAACAGCATAGTCACTAATCATACAATTGAGTTTCTAATTGAGACATTTATAAAAACAATGAGTTGATCTAATATGGGATGAGTCAGGAAGGAAATGAACGTGGATGGAAGTTTAAATGCTACTTAAAGCGTGTCAGGAGTGAGACAGTGGACCTCACTCCTGGTCCTGGGGAGCCGCAGGGGCTGCTGGCTTGTGTTGTTTCTCAGCACTTGTTCAGTTGAGCAGCGGAGCAGTTGTTCAGTTAAAGCGGTTGATTACACAGTGAACTCAGGTCACCTGGTTTCTTTGGTCTGAATCGGTTGCTGATCTTAAGGAAAAAACTCAAATCTCAGCACATTCCGCGGCACACTGCAATAAAAAGAAAAATGCGTCCATATAAAGCAGGGGTGTCTAATCTCATCCTAAACGGGCCGGTGTGGGTGCAGGTTTTTTGGGTTAGTCCAGCACTACTACATCTGATTCTACTAAAGGTCTTTATTAAAGTTAATTACATTTTTTTAATTAAACTTTTTTGTGCAAGTTAAATGTTATATAGCTAACTGCTCTCATTTATAATGTTGGCATTTCCCACTGCTTCTTACAAAACCTAAAATACCCCTGTAAAACATTTAAAAAGACTGCATGTCCACGGTAGTAAGCAATCTAACTGAATTTCACGTGTGTCGCTTGCAATACAAGGTACATTGATAATTGTCAATTGTCAAGGCTGTGGCCTTGTCCGAATCAGCGCACTTTTGAGTATGGCAGTTTAGTGTTCTTAATATCCCCGGATGATATACTTATTTCCACGTTTTTGCTGATAATAGTACAGAGGATATTTTTTGCATAGTGCATCTCACTACACAGTATGCAGTAAGCAGTATAGCAGACTAGTACACAGGAGACAGGATGCAGTAGATAGGGCTCTGATTCGGACACAGTGTGTATCTCTTCTGCACTATTAATTATGCTTGTTGAGTACACTGGATGAGAAAGTTGTTAAGTAGACAATCAGTAACAGTCACTAAATAGTATGCAATAAACAGTACACGGTACGCTAGTACACAGTACACAGGACGCAGTAGATAGGGCTCTGATTCAGAAACAGCCCTAGAGATAATGGTATACAATAGTCTACATGCATTCATTGCATCCATTACCATACAGCGTTTTTTTTATTTTGCAGAATATTACATTGTGTAGATTTGAAGATTAATACAAATATTAATATGAATAATAGTAATGTAGGAAATTACACAATTGGACAAAAACAGCACTTTGTGTTTTAAACATATGTATTAAAAGGGTCATTTTATGTTTAATAACTTTTTCATACGTTTGCTTCTTTGTAAGCTCCACAAACACTCTCTCGTTACTAGAATAAGAGCAGCTGCCAAATGTCAAAATGTGTCTGTAAATGTTCTCTAGTTGTGTTCATGTATTCTGAACTTAATTTCAAAGTTAAGATGACCTGCTACAGGATGAACATATGATAAATGATAGTGAGAGTAAGAGGGAAGGAGATAATGTATGGGTGCTGTGTTTAATATAGGAAGGTAATATTTTGTTATTTGTCTCTCAGATCTCACCAGAATATTATGAAAAGTACTAATAATCAATTGTGATTAAAAAAAAGGTTCTGGAAATCATTCCACATGACCTTCATAACCAGCCCTTCCCAAAGCTTCTCAGAAATTCTTAAAAGTTTGAAAACCTGCGGATTCATTATTGGTCCAGCATGCATTGTCCAGGGGTCTGTCTGCATTACTGAATTATGAAACCGGGGGCACAACTGTACCCATGGACCTCAGAGGGGCAAATGCTGGCCGTGATTCCATTTAGGGACCAAGTAGAGAGCGATAGGTTGTTTGAGGAGCTGTATTGCCCCCTTGTGGACAAGTCATTTACAGGTTTGCTGCCGTCATGAAAGATATTCTACACCCTGTAAATCACCAACCCTTGCATTTGCTCATTCAATACCTTAATATTCATTATGAATGCACTCAGTTCAGTGAATGTTATGGTTAGAAAATTAACATATTTGTGTCAACCATATTAATTATGTAAACAATGTTAATTATATATTTAATGACATGCCTTCTGAAAAGGAAGAGTGATTATTGGTCCTACAGTAAACTCTTGGAGAATTTCAATAATAATAATTGATGGAGTTTTGTTGTTTTCTTTTGTTCTTGTTTGTTTTATTTAGATGCTGAATGTGTGAAAGGAGCAGCCAATGATTTTTTTTTAAATTACATGCTAAACCTCTTTACTGAGGACAAGCAACTGTCATTATATTGGTCATAAATTTATAGATATGATTTTTCTTTTGTCAGAACCACATTTCTCTTGAAGAACCATCTTCCTAAAGATAATGACCTGTATCTTTGTCTGACATACGTGTGTCTGAGCCATTATTTAAAAATACATTACAGTAAACAAGTAACTATCTTAATAACTCTTATTTTTACATTTATTCAAATGAACAATTTGAACCTTTTTTAACTGTATAAAAAATTTCACAAAAATAAACCAAAAAGCATTTCTTATTCCATTAGTTATACAACCATTTCACTGTGCAATGAACCAAAACATTTTCCTCCAAAACGAACAGAGTATGACAGAATAATGCCAGTCATTTGGAAATACCTGTGTTTTATGCAAGAATGCCCAGTAAACAAAATGTTCTTCAGTTTTGAACTGAACTCAGCAGTATGTATGTGCTGATAAGGCAAGCCTCAGCTGTATTTGGAAGCAAGGAGTGTCCCATCTCAAAATGATCTGCTCTGTACAAATCACCCCACAACTCTGTAAGGACTGATCTGTGCTCAGACTGCAGGATTACCAGTAGTCTGGTCATAAATCAGAAAGGGAAGGAGTTTATGCACACACACGCTCAGATAGACAGAGCAGACCAGGGGAGAGAGAGGGGAGGTCTGCTTGCAGTCCATTTTTACCTGTGTGATTTCCTTGACTGGAAAAAAATATAAATATGCAGCTTATGTAAGAATGCAAATTCATATTTTATGCCTTCAAAGTTCTTGACATAAGAGTACGTTAGCAATTCTAGTAAATAATGAGATTAGAAGTTCCATATACAGACGCTATGTTTAATATGTAACATCATACACCCACAAAAAAGTTACTGTAGCCTTACTACTTTTTGGATCATTATCAGATTCATGAATCCGAGAAATGAATATTTGCATGGTAGACTTTGTATATATCACAGGTTTATATTACTACCTATTACATGTTATTTATGCTGTAGTAAGAAACATTCCTTTGGTTTTATACTTGGTTTTATACCTTTTTGTTTTTTCCAACTGAAGCTGAAATATGAAATTATATTTTCATTGTACATTTCAAAACAAATCATTTTAAAAGGAAAAGAACAATCAAGATGTCCAAAAGTGTCACTTAAAAACCGAGTTGCCTACAGTATAATACTTTTCCAGGAAGCTTAATTAAAATGCATTTAAAAAATAATGAATAGAAGCCAGATAACCCACAAATAGGTTTTTATACTGTTCAAGCCAAAATGGCAAGATGCATAAACAATACGCAATCTTTGAAGGTAAAATGAAGGGGTGAAGCCGCTGGATCATTTGAAGTCGTATGGCTTTTTGGGCATGTCCTGGACAGCTCACCAAACGACACTGTTTTGTTCGCTAATTAACTGTGACCTGTAATTAAGTAATCAGGGCCTGGGGCAGAGCTTCATGTGGCCATGACGCCCACCTCCCTCATGTGTGCCTCGGGTTTGAAGCCAGGTGCATCTGGAAAGACTGATGCAGAATATCAGAGTAGACAGATCCAGCTTGCACAGCCCTGATTCCCTGCCCTACAGCCACTCCAAACTCCTACATGTTTATTCTCACTGACAGCCCGCCAACTGTTCTTTTCAGTGTCCAACTCCCTACTATTGCTCTCTCTCTCTCTCTCTCTCTCTCTCTCTCTCTCTCTCTCTCTCTGCATCAATCTCTTTCAGGTCTTGCCAGAGAGGAAAGGTTGTTTGAATATGGAGCAGAACAGAGGGAAACCAAAAACTAAAGTAAATAAACTTAGACATGCCATTGGGTATTATTAGTTGATTGTTTGCAAGGTAAACAGGGGAAATGACTGTGAGCTCAGAGGGTGAGGGGAAGACAGCTTAGTCAGGACCCAAATCACGAATGATCTTCCAGAAGCCGTGCTCTCTCCGAGTTAAACAGGCTGAGTTTTGACTACCCACTTGGGAGCAAAGGTAATATCTGTTCCATATTGCTCAAGATCACTATAAAATTCAGCATCTATTTTAATCTGTATAAATCTGCACATGGATCTGCAGCACTCGTGTGCATGACAGGCATTCAGCTTTACTCAATATGTTTATTAGATTCTTGGTTCGTGGCATTTGTGTTTGTTCTCATAGCACATTAAATCCTTAAGAGAACATAGCATGGTTGCTTTTTTTCCAAAGGTCTGATGTCTTGAACACAAGTGCAAATATACAGTATGTAATTCTGGAAAGGCCCAACACAGAAAACTGAATCAGTGTGGCGTAACACATTCAAGCAGCTTCTCCTTGCTAACTATACAGTATATTATATTATACTTGCTTATTTTTCTATATATTGCATTAATTTTAGTGGTCACCAAATTATCATATGTGAGACTAAAAAGTCACTTGCTTTAATTAGTTACTCTAGTTAAGTGGGCATTGCAGGGGACATGTGGTTCGTTTGTATTTGTTCTGTATAAAACACTAAACTTTGCTCAAAGACAGCACATCATTGCATGCTCATTTATTGGAGTGTTTTGAAAATGACCCAGCTTGAATCATAAGACCAAATAAACGTAAGTATACACAGTTGCATAGCAGGGACTTTTAAATGACTCAGCTGCTGTCAGGGATAATTAAGATAATGATGTACATGCATGCTTTGTGTTTGTTTGCTGTGTGGCTGTTCCAGTGAATCAGAGGTGCTGATGTAAGTTGTTGGACTCGATCTAGCATAGCCGTGTCGAATCTTATCCGAAAAGGGTAGATGTGTGTGCAGTTTTTTTTGTTTTAGCTCAGCACCATGACACCTGATTGAACTAAATAACAAATAGAATCAAGTAGAATCAGGTTTCTTATTGCTGGACGAAAACAAAAACGTGCACCCAAATCTGTCCTTTTCAGATAAGATTCAACAGCCCTGGTCTAGCACCTACATGACCATTCATAAATCACTTATTACTGTTTTCAGTTCCTGTTTTCTGTATTATAAAAATGAAGAAACTCACTGAGCAATGAGATAATGTGGGCGTATTCTGAGCGTCCTCTACAGCTGTAACTTAACAATCAACACCCCATAAAATATAAGAATCTTTACCGTGGTATATGTTTATTTCATTCTTTATTTAACTGTTTTTATTTTAAACGGGAACCACACGTTTTGACAAGAAATGCCATCGTACGAGAATTAGACCAACAGGAGGGTGCAAGTGGGTAGACAAAGTGTTCCCCTGCAAAGCTAGTGTACTGTTTATAATCTGTAAGCTGTATTCCTGCGCCTCGCTTGGTCTCATGTGCGAAGCGGGAAAGCTGTTCCATGTCAGAGTCACCAGCGCGCTTGCAGCCACGGGCAGCTGTGTGTGAGTCTCCCGGCGAATCAGGGCGGCCCGGCAGATTTCCTCTGTCATCTCCCACACGCCATTAATCTACGATCAGAGCGCTCGGCCCAATAAAAATGCCAAGATGTCTGTGGCCCCGCCAGGCCACATTTCTCAGGTGGCAGACAAAGAAAAGCGAGAACAATTCAAAATATGAGCATTCCTGGCAGCAGACCTGAAAAAGGAGAGAGGCATTTTGGCCGACAGAGACTGTCACTCACGTAAGCTATTAACTGCCTTTGCTATTAACTGTTTTTCAAAAGAATGTGTTAGCCTTTGGAGGTCCTATGCCAGCCTCCCACAATAGTGAAAGAGCCAAGTGGGGAGTCTATTAATAAAGCATGCTGTGTATCACCTACTCGTTTTGCATAGTGAAAATGCAACTATTGCAGCGTTCCATTAATTTCATACTGAGAAATTGATAGTGTGTCAGTTTGTAAGTGAAAAAAAAAAAAAAAAACTGAACATTGTTTGATTGACAGTTTAACCAAAATTCATGGAAGGAAGCAGCAGCCAATTTTTGACAATTCCATGCAACAGTTGGGGACGCCTGCTAATAAAAAAATGTACGGCAGTCAGGCTGTGCTATAGGCTATTTAATAAAGTAATTCATAGCATTTGTTCAGAGATGTGCAGAGAGTCAGATAGTGCAGCAGTACTATTTAGAATAGTAAGCCCTGTGTAATATCACACCTCTTTAGAAACTGACAGGTCTCCCTTTAGGAGGGTCCCTTATCTCATTTACCAACATAAGCTTTAATGAAGAGGCTAAGGTAGGCTACACCTCAGCTACTTTACACTTTAACAATATCATGCATATTTAGAACCTGCCAGCTTGGCTTCATACACTCCCACCTAGTGGTTCACTCGCAGCATTGCTGACACGCCTCAACTGTCTCACAATCCCTCTGTCAAAAAGGAATGGCTTCTGCCATTTTGTTTCTTTTGGCAGCATTTACATTGAGTCTAGTCCAAAGTGCTTATCTTACCACTAAGTCAAGAGGAGATCAATGAAATACTGTCCCTAGAGGCTGTGGTGTCTGCAGTCTATAAATGAAGGCAACAGTAAGCAGTACCAATAGCTTACTTTGCAGTCCTTTCATGGTTCTGTCAAATGAGGAGAACAGATTTGATCTGATTAATCAGACAATAAGCCCAAAGCACTTGATTCTCTCATTTGTGGATTGTGAAAGAAGCTACACTCACATTATTGGCTGGACTAGAACTTGTACCTGTAAATGAAATATTAACATGTATTATATTGTGGTTTTGAGACAATCTGCATTCTGAAGTGCCTTCCTTCATTATGCTGTGCCAAGTTACTCTCCTTAAACAGTGATGAAGTGTGACCCCACAATAATATTCACCTGTGTGAACCCCTGTCATTATACATTATGCAAAAACAATTTACATACAAATTAACAATAAATGAATAATAAATTAGTACATTATGTCATATGTCATTGACTGTAACCCTGAGCATGCTCAAACTATTCCAGAGGCCTCCCCCGCCTTGTGATCAGGATCGTACTATTCAATACTTTCAACTGCTATGATTTTTTTTTTTAACTCCACTTGTTCATGCAGGTGTGTAATCAGCTCTGCTGGCAGGACTCTTGAGCTATGCTTCTGCAGATGCAGAATTGATGGCAATTGATTCACCTCCACAGATTCGTAACCTCGTAACCAACACAGCACAAGTCTACAGCACAACACCTTTTTTTCTGACTTTCAAAATATAATGCTCAGTCTGCAAAGCAGTTTTTGGCACACCATTATACTGAGCATGTCTAAATGATTTAAGTTACAATCCAGTGTACAGTATTTTATTTCAAATTTACTTAAATTATTTTCTAATAGTTCAGGAAAAAGCACATTGTACCTTGAGTAAATCTGTACCTCTGTCTGTTATGGTGGTGAAACCGCTGTAGCTATATATACTGAATTGTTTTTCTTGGGGTTTTTTTTCTGTTTTGATTCATGGTACGTTTCTGGGGGTGGGAAAAGACCTATATGTTTCCTGTAGATGTAAAAATGGAAACTGTAACCTTTAAAACAGTTAGTGGAAAAGAAAAAAAGGTCATTTTGAATGTGGGTGAATTTGTTAAATTTAGACATTTAGGATATTACTCAGCGCTTAAAGCAGTGCTGCTGGAATTTACGCTGAAGGTTAATGTATATTTCAGAACTTTTTTAACAAAAATACACTACAAAAAGTTAATATTTTTTTGGAACCTGTACCCATTTCTTCTCTGTGAACGGAAAGCAATGCAATCAAAATAACATTAAATCAAAAATATTAGGAATAACTTTTTTCATTTCAGCTATGTACCTCTTCCCTCTTCTCGTATTTATATTTACTAATTAAATGGTAAATGTATTTCTTGAATGTATGTTAAGTGTAATGTGTCATGTTATGTCAGTCTAACTTTTTCTTAAAATAGTGAATGGTGAGCTTTCACCCATCATAAATATGAATAAATTATTGGATGTACCTGCAATAATTGTGGATGATAAAGTAGCAAGCAACACTTAATTTAATTGTATTTTACAGTGTTGCAATGAATATTTAGATTGGAAGATCCATTCTCTAACTGCAAACCTATCCAGAACATGTTTTTACAACCAACTACATCTTTTTTTTCCAAAGTACTTTGTCACTTTGAGTGTTTGTCAAAGGCGAGACAGCCAATGGATGATGAGTTGCTGAACTTGAATTGTTACTATATACATGAAGCTATGAAGCTACTGAGGGGACATTTGAGCTCTGGTCTGAAATTTTACTGGTTTGCCCTGCAAAGTAATGGTTTTGATATGTAAGAATATGTAAAATATGTTGTTTTAAACATGCTAATTTAACATTAAATTTTTTCCATCAAAAATGTATAGCATAGAAAAAATACATTTGGCATCAATAAGTTATATTTTGTAATAATATTATAACATCACTGAAAAATAAATAAATAAATTTGGTGTGACAAAGAATGTAACGTTATTTTGATGTGAGGGAAATTGTTACGACCCAGATACGAGACGAACCCAAGTGCAACGACCAGGAGACAGATTCAAGAAGGGAGATTTATTTAAATTAAGTTTTGGGGTAGTCCCAAAACTGTACAGGAAAGGCAAGCACAAATATCACACAGGGTAATGTCAGGAAGCCCGGAACGGACTGCTCCAAGCCGGAGCTGGACTTGAGGATCCGGAACGGGTTCCAAGCCGGAACTGGACTGGATAGAAGGTGTAGGTAACACCTGGACTGGACTGGAACTGGACCGGGAGGTCCACTCAGGAATCGGGTTCTGGAACGGATTGTTCCAAACCGGAACTGGACTTGAAGGAAGGTGCACGACTCACACCGGAACTGGACTGGAACTGGACCGGGAGGTCCACTCAGGAAGCGGGTTCTGGAACGGATTGTTCCAAACCGGAACTGGACTTGAAGGAAGGTGCACGACTCACACCGGGACTGGACTGGAACTGGACCGGGAGGTCCACTCAGGAAGCGGGTTCAGGAACGGGTTTGTTCCAAACCGGAACTGGACTGAAGAGGAAGGTGCACGACTCACACCTGGACTGGACTGGAACTGGACCGGGAGGTCCACTCTGGAAACGGGTTCTGGAACGGGTTTGTTCCAAACCGGAACTGGACTGCACAGGAAGGTGTACGACTCACACCTGGACTGGACTGGAACTGGACCGGGAGGTCCACTCTGGAAACGGGTTCAGGAACGGATTTGTTCCAAACCGGAACTGGACTTGAAGAGGTAGGTGGGCGACTCACTACGGCTGACTGGAACTGGACCGGGACGACTACACCGGTACTGGGCAAAAAGCAGAGGGAGGTTAGTTTGGGAGTAGGCACGGGAAGGACCGGGAGGTTCTCACAGGGGTGCAGGGTTTGACAGGTAGGTAGCCGGCGAAGCACGGCAGAGCTGGGTGGTGTGGCGTGGCTGCTGTAGGTCCGGTTGGAGCTGGCTGGTCTCCAGAGCTCCCGGAACCGTAACCGAAGAACTTGGAGGCTGCTTCGGCCGGACAGGAACAACTGGAGGGTAGCCAGGCTATAACGCCACCACGGATCCTACACGAGCTGGAGGTGGAGGTACCGCAACACACACAAACAAACACGGGGAAAACGAACACTGCAACGGATGAATGGAAGCCGGGTAAGCTGGAGGTTAAAGGAAGACAGGTTAGCTGCATGCAATACTGAAATGACAGGGGAGATAAACTACCAATCTGTAGTTCGCGAGAACTAAACACTGTAAGGGGATAATATCCCACAACCAAGCGAATAGAACTTTTAAAAGACCAGGAGCGACAAGCATTAACACCGAGTGAGGATAGTTAACGAACTGGCGCCGACTAGCAGCCAGCCGAAGGTATAAATAGTGCAGATAATGACAAACCAAATAAGGCGCAGGTGTGGAAATCAAACGGGAGTGATTAACTAAACACCAGGTGAGGAATGCATGCAACGAGGGGGGAGGAGTGAAAGGCGGAAGCAAACGACGAAAGCCAGACGAACAAGTCAGGGAAGGAAACGCCTAGTCCGCAGCAGAGGGGAAAACACGGACAAAGGGATCCAACATGACACGGAGGGAAAACAGGAAAACACGGAAAACGAACAGGAAGGGAGCGGAACGTTACAGTACCCCCCCCTCAATGTACGCCACCTGGCGTACCTGGCGGCCTGGTTTTGTAAGGGAAGCGTCTGTGGAAATCCTGGATCAGTGAGTGATCCAGGATGAGGCTCTTGTGGAGCCACGACCGCTCCTCAGGACCATACCCCTCCCAGTCAACGAGGTATTGGAATCCCCGGCCCTTACGGCGGATGTCGATAATGCGGTCCACCGTGTAGGCCGGGGCATCGTCGATGACCCGGACAGGTGGAGGAGGGAGGGTAGGAGAACTGAGGGGGCTGGAGGCGACAGGCTTTATTTGGGACACATGAAAAACGGGGTAAACTTTGAGGGAGGCAGGGAGGGAGAGTTTAACAGAAACAGGGTTAATTAAACAAACAATCGGGAAGGGACCAATAAACCGGGGCCGAAGTTTCTTGGAGGAAGAGGGAAGGGAAATGTTGGAAGTGGAGAGCCAGACCTGCTGACCGGCCCTATACTGAGGGGCTGCGGTCCTGTGAAGGTCCGCCAGACGTTGGGAACGGGAATTAGAGCGCAGGAGTGCGGTACGGGCAAGTCTCCACATGCGCTTGCATCTGAGGAGGTGAGATTTTACGGAAGGGACTGCTACCTCGGCCTCCTGGGCCGACAGGAGAGGGGGTTGGTAACCCAATGAGCACTCGAACGGGGACAACCCTGTGGAAGCACTCTTAAGGGAGTTGTGAGCGTACTCTACCCAGGGGAGAAAACGGCTCCAGGAGGCGGGATTGCGTACGGTGACGCACCGCAGGGCGGACCCCAGGTCCTGGTTCGCCCTCTCTGCCTGGCCGTTAGACTAGGGATGGAACCCAGACGACAAACTAGCCGAGGCACCCAGGGCTACACAGAACGCCTTCCAAACCTGGGAGGAGAATTGGGGCCCACGGTCAGAAACGATGTCAGACGGGATCCCGTGCAGCCTGACCACATGTAACACCAGGAGCTCCGCAGTTTCGAGGGCGGACGGAAGCTTAGGAAGGGGAATAAAGTGAACCGCCTTGGAGAACCGGTCCACTATTGTCAGAATGACGGTATTACCCTCTGACAATGGCAGACCGGTGACAAAGTCCACGCCAATGTGGCTCCAAGGACGGCCCGGGACAGGGAGGGGAAGGAGAAGACCGGAGGGAGACTGGTGGGATGCCTTGCTCCTGGCGCACACCGCGCAGGCCAGGACAAAGGCACGGGTATCCTCCGAGAGTGGGCCACCAAAAACTCCTCCTGACGAGGGTGGTCGTTCTGGCAACACCTGGGTGACACGCCAGACAGGAGGCGTGAACCCACTCCAGGACCTGGGAGCGGACGGAGTTGGGTACAAACAGGGAGGAGTTAGGGTTACTACGGGGGTCAGGGTGGGAAGTCTGGGCGGACCTCACAATCTCCTCGATTTTCCAGGAGACCGCAGCCACCACACAGGACGCCGGTAGAATAGGCTCAGGGTCAGCAGGACTGGAGGGAAGGGAAAAAACACGGGATAAGGCATCCGCCTTGACATTGCGGGAACCGGGGCGGTAAGACACAGAAAAATTAAATCGGGCAAAAAATAATGACCATCTAGCCTGTCTGGCATTAAGCCTTTTAGCAGATTTAAGGTAAATTAAATTCTGATGGTCAGTCAAAACAATAAAGGGATTACCTGCCCCCTCCAGCCAGTGGCGCCACTCCTCAAGAGCCAGCTTGATGGCAAGCAGTTCCCGATCCCCGACATCATAGTTACGTTCCGCGGAGGACAGCCTCCGGGAGAAGAACGCACAGGGATGGAGCTTGTTGTCCAAGGCGGCTCGTTGAGACAGAATGGCCCCCACGCCGGTGTCGGAGGCATCCACCTCAATCGTAAATTGCCGGGTAGGATCAGGGTGACAAAGAATAGGGGCTGAGGAAAACCGAACCTTAAGCCGATCAAACGCCAGCTGGGCCTCAGAGTTCCAACAAAAAGAAAAAGCAGTGGAAGTGAGTTTGGTAAGGGGAGCAGCAATGACACTGTAGTTGCGGATAAAACGGCGATAGAAATTAGCAAAACCAAGGAATTGTTGCAGGTGCTTACGAGAGGTGGGTTGGGGCCATTCTGTAACCGCCTTGATTTTGGCAGGATCCGCCCGGATGCTGCCCTCCGCGATGATGAAGCCGAGGAACGGGACGGAGGAGACGTGAAAGGCGCACTTCTCTGCCTTGACAAAGAGCTGATTCTCCAGAAGACGCTGGAGAACCTCCCGGACATGAAGAATGTGCTCCTGAGGGGACTTGGAAAAAATCAAAATGTCGTCAATATAAACAAAAACAGTTTTCCCCAACAGGTCTCGCAGCACGTCATTCACCATGCCCTGGAAGACTGCGGGGGCGTTAGTAAGGCCGAAGGGGACCACCAGGTACTCGTAGTGGCCCAACGGGGTATTGAAAGCAGTCTTCCATTCATCCCCCTCCCGTATACGCACCAAGTGGTACGCATTACGGAGGTCGAGCTTGGTGAATGTGACGGCTTGCGAGAGGGGTTCAAAAGCAGTGTTAATGAGGGGAAGAGGATATTTATTACGGATGGTGATTTGGTTGAGTCCCCGGTAGTCGATGCAGGGCCGTAGTGAGCCGTCCTTTTTTCCCACAAAAAAGAATCCAGCACCAACAGGAGAAGAGGAGGGACGGATGATGCCTGAAGCGAGGGACTCGTGAATGTACTCCTCCATGGTTAGCTTTTCCGGCCCCGACAGGCTGTAGAGGCGGCCAGATGGCAGCTTGGCTCCCGCCAGAAGGTCAATACAGCAGTCGTAAGGCCTGTGAGGAGGTAAGGACAGAGCACGTGATTTTGAAAATACATGGCTGAGGTCATGATATTGCTTAGGGACGTTAGAAAGATCGGGTTCAGGTTGGTTGGTGCTGAATTCTTTGGACCCCGGAGGAGGCAGAGCGGAACGAAGACAGCTAGCCAGACAATGACCACTCCACGCCAGGATGCGACCGGCTTGCCAGTCGATGTGAGGGTTGTGAAGGCGGAGCCAGGTCTGACCTAAAACTATGGAAGATTGCTTGGAGTTAATGAGCAAGAGTTGAATACTCTCCCGATGATTGCCGGATAACACTAACTGAATGGGAACGGTGGAGTGGGTCACTAACCCCAGACTCCTACCGTCTAAGGCGAGAGCTGTAATAGGAGAGGGTAGAGGTTCCGTAGGGATGCCGGCCCTCCTGGCGAAAGTGATGTCAATGAAGTTGGCGTCGGCCCCCGAGTCGATGAGAGCCGACGAGACTTCGGACTTGTCCCTCCATAGGAGAGTGGCCTTGAATACTAGGCGGTTCTGAGCTGCATGGCTTGGTATGATGGGGCTCGTCAGTACGCCCAGTTTAACTGGCGAGCCTACTCTTCTTGGGCGAATCGGGCAAGAGGCGATCTGATGGCCAGGCTTGCCACAGTAGAAGCAGGATCTAGAGCGTAGGCGACGTTGGCGCTCCTCGGCGTTGACCGCAACTCTGCCCAGTTGCATGGGCTCCTCCTCGGAGACCCCAGACGCAGCTCTGGATCCTGTTGCAGAAGAGTGTTGACGGATGTTAGAAGAGTTGGAGTGACACTGACGACCGGAGTTCCCTCCTCGCTCGCGGGCCCGGATACGGAGACGATTGTCGATAGCTATGGCCAGACTAATGAGACCGTTGAGAGAGTTGGACTCCTCACGGGTGGCAAGTTGGTCCTTGAGCTCCTCGCCAAGTGCCTGGCGAAAGGCCCCCTGAAGGGCGGTGTCATTCCATCCAGACTCCGCTGCGAGGGTACGGAATTGAATCGCCATCTCCGCGACGCTGCGACTTCCTTGACGGACTTGAAGCAGGCGTTGGGTAGCGTCTCGCCCACAGGTAGGGTGATCGAACACACGCCGCATCTCGGCGGTGAAGGCAGCGAAGTTGTTGCAGAGCACGACCTGGCTGTCCCAAATGGATGTAGCCCACTCCAGGGCACTTCCTCCCAAGCTGCTCATAATAAACGCGATCTTACATGGGTCAGAGGCGAAGGAGGAGGGCTGCATACGGAACACAATGTCGCATTTCATCAGGAATTCGCGACATCTCCCCAATCCCCCGCGGTATAATTCAGGGTGTTGTACGCGGGGCTCTCGACAGGACGTGGAAACAGGAGGATCAACCGGCGGATCCGGAGCGGGAGGTGTAGGACCCACAGGAATACGCGGAAGCGGCTGGTGAAGCGATAGCTGAGCCACTTGCTCCGTGATGCCCCTCAGCACCTCCAAAACGTCATCCAAACGACGGCCCTGTTGGTCGCTGACCGCAGTTTGGCAGGGGAAGGCGTGACGAATCTGATCCAGGTCGGCTGGGTCCATGCTTTTTGGCCAGTTCGTTCTGTTACGACCCAGATACGAGACGAACCCAAGTGCAACGACCAGGAGACAGATTCAAGAAGGGAGATTTATTTAAATTAAGTTTTGGGGTAGTCCCAAAACTGTACAGGAAAGGCAAGCACAAATATCACACAGGGTAATGTCAGGAAGCCCGGAACGGACTGCTCCAAGCCGGAGCTGGACTTGAGGATCCGGAACGGGTTCCAAGCCGGAACTGGACTGGATAGAAGGTGTAGGTAACACCTGGACTGGACTGGAACTGGACCGGGAGGTCCACTCAGGAATCGGGTTCTGGAACGGATTGTTCCAAACCGGAACTGGACTTGAAGGAAGGTGCACGACTCACACCGGAACTGGACTGGAACTGGACCGGGAGGTCCACTCAGGAAGCGGGTTCTGGAACGGATTGTTCCAAACCGGAACTGGACTGAAGAGGAAGGTGCACGACTCACACCTGGACTGGACTGGAACTGGACCGGGAGGTCCACTCTGGAAACGGGTTCTGGAACGGGTTTGTTCCAAACCGGAACTGGACTGCACAGGAAGGTGTACGACTCACACCTGGACTGGACTGGAACTGGACCGGGAGGTCCACTCTGGAAACGGGTTCAGGAACGGATTTGTTCCAAACCGGAACTGGACTTGAAGAGGTAGGTGGGCGACTCACTACGGCTGACTGGAACTGGACCGGGACGACTACACCGGTACTGGGCAAAAAGCAGAGGGAGGTTAGTTTGGGAGTAGGCACGGGAAGGACCGGGAGGTTCTCACAGGGGTGCAGGGTTTGACAGGTAGGTAGCCGGCGAAGCACGGCAGAGCTGGGTGGTGTGGCGTGGCTGCTGTAGGTCCGGTTGGAGCTGGCTGGTCTCCAGAGCTCCCGGAACCGTAACCGAAGAACTTGGAGGCTGCTTCGGCCGGACAGGAACAACTGGAGGGTAGCCAGGCTATAACGCCACCACGGATCCTACACGAGCTGGAGGTGGAGGTACCGCAACACACACAAACAAACACAGGGAAAACGAACACTGCAACGGATGAATGGAAGCCGGGTAAGCTGGAGGTTAAAGGAAGACAGGTTAGCTGCATGCAATACTGAAATGACAGGGGAGATAAACTACCAATCCGTAGTTCGCGAGAACTAAACACTGTAAGGGGATAATATCCCACAACCAAGCGAATAGAACTTTTAAAAGACCAGGAGCGACAAGCATTAACACCGAGTGAGGATAGTTAACGAACTGGCGCCGACTAGCAGCCAGCCGAAGGTATAAATAGTGCAGATAATGACAAACCAAATAAGGCGCAGGTGTGGAAATCAAACGGGAGTGATTAACTAAACACCAGGTGAGGAATGCATGCAACGAGGGGGGAGGAGTGAAAGGCGGAAGCAAACGACGAAAGCCAGACGAACAAGTCAGGGAAGGAAACGCCTAGTCCGCAGCAGAGGGGAAAACACGGACAAAGGGATCCAACATGACACGGAGGGAAAACAGGAAAACACGGAAAACGAACAGGAAGGGAGCGGAACGTTACAGAAATTAAGTTATGATGTAATTTATGGTTTCATAGTTCTTAAAAAAATATTTAAAAAATTTCAAGATTACATTTGAAAAGTACCAGTAGATAATCATGCCCCCTGCTGGCAAATTAATTTTTGTATTTGTTATTGTTCCTTTCAGAAAATGTTCTATGAAATTGTTCAGACCTATATGTTGTTTTTTTCAATAGGAAATAAACCAGAAATATTGGTTTAACCATTAATTTCCTGAACACAATTGATAATTTGCGACTCTTATAAAAATTATGATTTATCATAAAACTAAACAAACAAAAGAATTCTGGCATAAACTGTCAGGAAAAGGGGTAGGTAGGGGCCCATTTTAGTTCTCTAAGGGACAATTCCTGTTAATGTCCCCTGGCTGGGTCATATTTGTACCTTAGAATACTAATCTACAATTTTTTTCTAACAGTTTAGTTATTGTGAATAAAAAACATGAATACAGATATATAGTAATTTACTGGTCATTGAGAGACAAATTCAATACTACATTACATTTTGTAAATGTAAATATGATATATGAAAGGCAGCTTGCAAAGGCAAGTTACAAACATTCTTTTTGGAGGGTAAGTGCTGGGTCCTTCATTATAACACCAGTTTTCACTCTTTACAGTATAATGGTATCCTTATCTAGTACATATCTTCCTTAAATTTTTCTTCCTTGAGTTGTCCATTTATACAGCAAAATATTTACTGAAGTACCTTTCTTAAGGGTGCAACAGCTATGCCACAGCCAATAATTTAAGTCCAAACACAGCTTGCTAACCACTTCACCACATTGCTCCAAACCTATTGAGCAGTTCCCCATTTTCTTTTCTGTTTACCGCATTGTGACAGCATGGAGAGTATGCATTCTATCTGGTGGAGCCTGACTCCATCTGACATTGTGACAAACATTATCAGCGCCTGATTCAGCAGAGTAGTTCCTCACATCTTGTGTGAGCCAATGGGGAGACGAACTATTGAACTGTATTGACAGAATGGCTAATTATTCCTCAAGAGCATATCAAGTTCAAAAAGTTCAAGTTCAAGACATCATGTGTATGTAGCTGACTGTAATATGAGAATCTTTGACAGTTCAAATATGTAGCATTATGCCAAATCTAATTTGCCCACTACAATGTATAATGTATAATACAATTGCTGTAGAATAGTAGTAGTAGACATAGTACTGATGTTTTTGTGCATGAAAAAAATATTAGTGAGGATGATGGAGTATTAGAATATACATACAAATACAGAGCATGCCAGAAAAGTGTCTCTACAGAGAATAGCACTATATTTCAGAATTTCTGAAACAATTGTACTGATATGAACAGATTGAGGTCAGAGCTACAGCGCTGTGTGGAGAATGTTAAGTTGGACGTTAACAGTTACTGAAAGGTCCTTGTTGATCTGGGATCTTGATCTTGTTTGTGGAGTCAAGATGATGTTTCCTAGGGCTGTGCTGATATTGTGGGTGGTCGTGATGTGTCATAGGGTGGTGCTGAGACTGCTGGTGGTGGTGTATCATAGGTTGATGTTGAGGTTGTGGGTGGCGGTGATGTTTCGTAGGGTGGTGCTGAGGTTGTGGGTGGTGTTGAGGTAATGGGTGGTGGTGGTGTATCATAGGTTGATGTTGAGGTTGTGGGTGGCGGTGATGTTTCGTAGGGTGGTGCTGAGGTTGTGGGTGGTGTTGAGGTAATGGGTGGTGGTGGTGTATCATAGGTTGATGTTGAGGTTGTGGGTGGCGGTGATGTTTCGTAGGGTGGTGCTGAGGTTGTGGGTGGTGTTGAGGTAATGGGTGGTGGTGGTGTATCATAGGTTGATGTTGAGGTTGTGGGTGGCGGTGATGTTTCGTAGGGTGGTGCTGAGGTTGTGGGTGGTGTTGAGGTAATGGGTGGTGGTGGTGTATCATAGGTTGATGTTGAGGTTGTGGGTGGCGGTGATGTTTCGTAGGGTGGTGCTGAGGTTGTGGGTGGTGTTGAGGTAATGGGTGGTGGTGGTGTATCATAGGTTGATGTTGAGGTTGTGGGTGGCGGTGATGTTTCGTAGGGTGGTGCTGAGGTTGTGGGTGGTGTTGAGGTAATGGGTGGTGGTGGTGTATCATAGGTTGATGTTGAGGTTGTGGGTGGCGGTGATGTTTCGTAGGGTGGTGCTGAGGTTGTGGGTGGTGTTGAGGTAATGGGTGGTGGTGGTGTTTCATAGGGGGTGGTGAATGGTCTGTGCCACTTTGGAGCTGCAAACAGGTCACACATGCCTTTAGGTGAGCCCAGCTGGAATGTACTTGTCTCATGCCAGCCTCTGCTTATGCGGTGTGTGCATTTTGTGTGTGTGTGTGTGTGTGTGTGTGTGTGTGTGTGTGTGTGTGTGTGTGTGTGTGTGTGTGTGTGCGTGTGTGTGTGTGTGTGCGTGTGTGTGTGTGTGTTAGTCACACTGCACAGTGAACATGAAGGTTACCCACTTACACAGTTCAGTTTCTGGGAATCCCTGTATATATCTCAAATAAGCATCATACTATGTCTTGTGGACAGTTCTTTTCTTTTAATAAAAATAATATCCAAAGAGTTCTGTCACTGCAAGCAATTTTATGTGACAGGTTTGAAAGCATTGCAGTTATCGTCAAATATCCAGCATCATATAGTAGGGGACTCAAAAAGAATTGGGGGGGGGGGTTGTGCAAAATTTTATTCAAGAGTTTATGTAAGTGGTGTAAAGAACGTCTGATACATACAAGAAACACAGCACAACTACATATTGGCTTTGTTTTATTTCATTTTGTTGTCATAAGAAGCCTTTATATAAAAAATATAGTATAGTCATAAATATAGGCATAAGTCAGAAGATGTATTTACAAGTTTGAACATTTGGATCTGCATTATAGTATAAAGTAAATTTTTTTCTAAGAGCATTATTTGTGCATTCAGTACTCAATTACATCAGTGTGGATCATCAGCACTGTCATCTCTGTGTGCTATAACCTTGGATGGTACAGACAGAAGGGACTGAAAATATCTTTACATGCTTATTTTGCACTAATAATTTCAGACGTATAGAATGGGGGTTGACGTTTTTAATCCATTCAGAGATATAAATAAAGGCATCAGAAGAGCTTCATGGGTATATATCGGCTGAATCCCAAACTGAGCCCTCGTGGACTCGTGGACTGTGGACTTGCAGACTTCAATAGCGTAATTCCGGGGGCAGGTAAGTCTGCGTTGATGCGGACTTTCAAAAAGTGTGGGTAAAGTCCGCATAAGAGCACTTGCCAGAAACGTTGCTTTCACAATGGGACAGCCCTAAGCACTCATGGACTTGACGAGAACGCACATTTGAGTCTGTGAGTTCAGAGAGTGGGATTCAGCCATCCTATCTGTAAGAGTCAGGATCTTATGAACTACAGAAGTGTGCTTTCAGACCTGAGAGGCTGCTGACATGACTGGCGAGATGGCTGTAAGTTATCAAGGGTTTGAGCTATCAAACGAGCCCCAAACCATCACTCTGTTGCCAGATATGGAGTAGATCTGGCTGGATCACTGCAAGGGTTATTTCTCCGGACTCATTTTCCTATAGAACTCTATGGGGAAAACAAGTCAGGAGAACAAACCCTTAAAGTGAACCATCCACATCTACTCCATATCTGGCCGCAGAGTGATGGTTTCAAGCTTGTTTGATACCTTAGACCCTTGATGACTTACAGCCATTTCGCCAGTCATGTGTTCCATACTGTACCATTGTAATTTACAGCTGAATCTAGTCTCACCCCCCAATTCCCCTAGAGATCCATTCAAATGCAGGGAGGTTATAGTATCGCTTGTAACAGTACCTGAAAATAAGATATCGAGAGTCTTTTGATGTTGATGGGTCACAGACTTCAGGAAGTAACAGCATGCAAAGGATATGCAACCAAAATATAAAATATGATACTTTAAAAATACACTAAAGCAAAGGCTATGAATACTTATGCACATGAGAGATTTCAGTTTTGCATAAAAAAACATGTTTTCACTTTTTCATTATGGGTTATTGAGTGTAGATTGATGGGCAAAAATGGAAATTTTATCCATTTAAAATTAAATCTACAACACAATAAAGTGTGCAAAAAGTGAAGGGGGTTGAATAATTTTCAGTGCAACTGTAGATGGGGGTAGATGGGGCATGGATCTATAACCTTAAGCCAGAGCTTATCTAAATGCCGTATCAATATTGCTATCATTACTCATGGACTCAATTATTTCACATTATTGTCCAAGTCAGCGCAACATGGCGCCCCTCCCGGGAATCGAACCAGTGGCCTTCCAGGTCGGACTCTACGTCAGGTGATGGGGAGGGAGGAAGCGTGCCTCACCTTCTCGGTCAACTCCTGGGAGTGGTGCAGCGAGTGCTCCCTCTCCTGGAACATGCGCTGCTGCTCTATGCTGGCCAGGCGGCAGGTCAGCCAGGTGCCCAGGGTGCAGCTGGCGATGCCCAGGAAGGCAAGTGACAGCGCCCCCAGGTGGAGGGAGTGCAGCGCTTCGGGCTGCTTCGCCAGCGCCCACACAAACTGGATGTTCAGGATCCCGCCGATCAGCCCGCAGATGCAGCAGGCTGAAAACAATATCATCTGTCAGTCGGACAGGGAAACAAGAGTGTGTTTATTGTGTGAGAAAGCAAGAGCAGAAGAAGGCACTGTTCATGAGGATACCTGTGATGAGGACTTTGGTGAATCACCATATTAATTGCCAGAGGTACACATAAGGTTTTGCCAACCTGGTTTCTATAAATAAACAGAGGAAACTCTTGCGAAGCAACAGTGCTAACCACTGTGCCACCGTGCCACCCAATATGGGTGCTCAGAGCTTAGAAACCCAGAGCTACTAGTGTGCCGATGTGCTGTGCTTGTGCTGACAAATAACTTAGGAGCAGCGTTATGCTGTAAAAATACAGGTATAGTCAAAATGCTCATTTGTCTGTCATTTATTATTATGGGTCTATACTGTGGATTCTTGTATTTTGTTTTATGTCTTTTATTTGTCCATCTATTTTCACACTAACTACACTAATATTACCATGTTTACTGAAGCTGATCTCAGCTGTAGAGGCAATGTATTATCTAAATATTATATAATAGGAACATCAATGAAAATAAAGTATGTTCAATGTGCTAGTGCTATCTAGTCAGATTACAGGTACTACAGTGGACACACGCACGTTATAATGGGATACTCGCATCAGCCTTACTTTTTAGGAAATCATATCAATTTTGGAGAGTCAGAGAGGGAGAGAGAGAGAGAGAGAGACTTACAATGACTCCTGACCTCTTTATGGCACACAGTACCCCACACAGTCCGCAGATGAGAAACTGTAACAGAAAAACAGCATGAAGGGAGAAGTTAAAACAAGTGAAAACAACAGAAAATGAATTCTATTAAAGGCATACTGAACTTTGTTAGAACATAATATAGTATAGCTACCTGGCCCCGATATTCACGCTCATCTTCATGACTTGCTCCAGTGGTCAGCAACTGGCCAACGGAGAATGTTTTTTCTCTCTCCATTCACTACCATTACATGGCGAAACAGGTCTCAAAAGCACACTATTAGCACATAAACGAACGCAACCAAGAACCAACGCGGATTATGCCGATATATAAAATCACGACCTCCAGTACGGAATGTTTGAAAAGTTAAAAGCTCCATTCATGATTTTTTATGCTTTTTCCAAACAAATGTTTGGAAGAAAATCCGGTCGTTAGCTTATGAGGAACTTTCTTGTTTCGATCTTGTGTAGTCAGTGTAGTTATTTTTGCGCCACTGACGGTCCCACCACAGAACTAGTATAAGAACTCCCACTGACTTCCTGAAGCGTTCGTTAGTAAGCAAACCGAGCAAGTTAGCAAAAAAGTTAGCAACAGTTGCTAGTTCCTGAAAATCAAATCAATCAAACTTTGTTTCAAAAGTTTCAAACGTTCGGTTCTGGATGTCGTGATTTTATATATCGGCATAATTCACATTGTTTGCATTCATTTATGTGCTAAAAGTGTGCTTTTGAGACCTGTTTCGTGATGCAATGGGATTGAATGGAGAGAGAGAAAAAGTAATCTTTTAAAAGTAGTCTCCGTTGGCCAGTTGTTGACCACTGGAGCAAATCATGAAGATGAGCATGCATATTACGACTCATAATATCTGTGTATGAATTGCAGCCCTTTTTATACATAGTCCCCCCATTTTAGGGAAGCAAAAGTAATTGGACAATTGGCTACTCAGCTGTTTCTTGACCAGCTGTGTGTTTTTAATTCATGCACAAGAAAGCTAACAAAAGGCCTAGAGTTGATTCTAGGTGTGGAATTTGCATGTGGAGTCTGTTGTTGTTGTCTCTCAACATGAGGACCTACAGGCTTAAAGCAGGCCATCATGAGGCTGAAAAAACAGAATAATTTATTAATCATAGACATAGCCAAAAAAACTCAGGGCAAGCATATGCTATGAATATGTTGTTGTGCAGTATGTTTGCTGAATGAGCTTATGTAAAAGGCTGCCCATTTGTCAGTGTTAGTGTCAGGTGAGCCCTGAGGATATATAAGTATTTTACAAATGTGGAGCCCGTTTATATTGATCTAAAAGGTCCCTTGTAGTGAGGGATTGGATAGCCCCTTCTTGTAGTTATTTAGCAAGAAATGTTAGGGATAGAAGATGAAGTAATTCCTCATTTCCCATCTGTGTTGTACACAACCAGAAATGTTGCTTCATTTCATCTTTCCATCCAGCTGGATAAACACATGCAATAATTTTTGTCCTTTATCTACGCCTTATATTTTGTGAAATCTGATACAGTGATACATTACAGTCGGAAATTATGTACACCTATTAATAATTAGCATCTAGAATAGTGATTCGAAACGTGAAAATATAATTGGATAAATATATAAATATATAAAAAGTCTGGCTCACTTTAAAAAACGAAAGCCTTGTTAATTGGTCTGACTTGGTCTGATCTGGACAGAAAATATATTCACAAAAGAAGGATTGCTCAACTCAATGGGGAATTAGATTTTTAGACTTAGACTTGATAATTAGGCTATGCATAAGTTTTTATGAGACTTTGATTAGATAGGCTAATACCTATTTCGCAAAGCGTAAATTCGACTGTAGGCTGCAATCGTCATTAATACATACAATTGTATTATTAATGGGTAGAATTTTTTAGGTTTTACAGCAAGTTAGCCTAGAACTGCACTATTTATCGAGAGAAAGTTTTGCCTACTGTAAACGCCCTGTATATATTTTCTCTACCGCACTGCAACATTAAAACGTAGGCTACAATTAATTTTAGGTGCATATGCATATGCAAAATAGGCTTATCGAAACACTGGTTGAAGAGCACAAAGTAGACAATAACGAAAATCCTACAATCCACACTAGAAATTCTGCTAAATATGTCAGCAGAATGTCCTGGTTGATAATTGCATGGAGTATGAATCTTTTTAATGTTTAAAACTATTTGCATAGGAGTGTATAATTTGATAACATTAGGCCTACTAATATGGAAAAACAAATAAGCAAACAAATAAATAGCTACACATAAACAAAGTGTATCAGTAATAGTGATTGACTGTTGCAATTGCTTATTTTATGAAACATAGGTTATTAATTTAAAGGTGAGGCGATTGATATTAGAAGGTATCACACCTGGACGTTTGAAACGTTCGTTAAAAAACAAAATATATAACGTACACTCATTCCGCTCCATACCGGGGAGGCATCTCCCAACTGTGTCTTCTGCATAGTGGTTTGGACCCAGCTCAGCCCCACCGCACCCAAGGCGATGCTCGACACGCCGAATCCAATCTCCAGTACTGACAGAACCAACAGACTCCAGACGATCTTCCTGTTTGTACACATCTTCTTTCGGACATCATCCCTTCACAGGTTGAACGAAAAGTGAAATCCGCCGTCTCTCTCCCTTTTGAAAGTAATCTGTCATTTATTTTGCACCACCAACAGCAACCAACGAAACCAGTGACCGATGCCAGATAGATCCATGGGGAATGCTATAGCGAGTCGTGAAAATGTTGATTCAGAGTTGATGGCGTGAAGTAGGCTAGTGGTCTTGACCGTCTGTATGCAAATCTGATGACTTTGCTGACCTTATCACGTTGAGGCGGCTGCAAGGCGCTGTCGACGGTGCTTAGTCAGGCTCAAGCGATTTATTCAATATGAAAACGCCCCGGATCAGCCTTTATTAAATACTCCACCATATAGAGTGTCCGTATAATAGCGCTTGATCTTTATTGTCTTACCTTTCTTGATCACAGGGCGCTTTTAACTCCCCATCTAACTCCCGCCCTGCGGTTTGAGTACTATTTTTCTACGGTATATGTTTAAGTAACAGGAGTCTCCAGTGAGCGCACACAAACGCAAGGCATTCATCCAATGTATATGCTACCCATTGTTTCTAGTTTTGTCACAAATAGCCTACTGTATTTGAACACTGGCCGCACTGACAGAAAACAATAGTTTGACTTGTTTTGAGTTACTGACCTCACTGTCAATGAAACCGTGAATCGAGTGATCAGTTAGGGTGTCGGCTGCATTATTTGGATTTGGAAAAATTTCTTTTCGAGGCCTTCTCCTACTTGTTTTTCCTTCACTTACTAAACTACTGCTCATACACAGGGCAATACTATCCAGATATGGGCCAAAAAGTTAAGTACAAATAACTTACTGGTTCCAAAAATGTGTCATTAAATTCTGTATTTTGTGCTTTGAAAATATAAAATTACACTTCTTGAAATGTATTATGTTTAACTGTATAAAAGGGACATGGCTGTGGAACCAAGTAATTTTTTCACGTAAACTATACCGTTTTTTCTGGATAAATTACTTTCTGTATAACTATTTGTCTGTTCTGGTAAAATGAAATAAGCTTTGTTAAATAACAAATATATTCAGTAGGCTGCATCACTTATAGTACATCAAGTTCTCCAAGCACAAATGTCCTAACTGCAATGAAACGAACTTTTAGATGGTTTCGATTTCCATAACCATTGTAGCACTAGATAATCTTCATTCAAAGCCAAGATTACCATGGCTATGATTGTAGAAATACTAGGCTATGATTATCAGTGATGCAACTCACAAACATTCCCATGTAATTTGTTAAAGAATGAACAATAACAACACGTGAAATTATAAGCCAGTGTTTTCAAATTTTCAACAGAATTACATCATTAAAAACAGAACTCGATGCATATTGTAAACAGTGAGGAAATTAGTCCCACTGTTCACATCATCTCTAGAGGGTGAGGGGGATGCTGGCTGGGGTTAGAGAGAGTTCAGATGTTTGTTTTTTGTTTGATTGGGACAGAGCTGTAATGTGATTCTAAAAGGGGGTTAAAGACAATGAACAGAGATCATCTCATACAAATATGTGTCCCACAAGGAGACTTTCCCTGTCTTTTAGTAAGCCTGGAATCATCATTCCTCCTTCAGGCACTCACACAGGTAGACACAGACTTACTTTAGATAGGCAACTACGTCCAGTCACTGCATTTAGATCAGTCCCTGTACAGCACCAGCTATACAGCATTAAAATGAGACTTAACATTACATTCATTTTCAGAGTTCAATGGAATGAAATAAGTAGCTCAGGAGGGATTTTATCTGGGAACCATCTGTCTAAACTTCCAGTCCCTTAGCATGCAAAGTCACCCTGCTGTATATCAATAGATTTATTAAAGACATATAGTAACATATTTATAATTGACAACATAGTAATTTGCTTTTGGTATTGGTTCAGCAGGTACATTTCACCATTTTACAGCACAAGGGAACAACAGCTCTGTCTGTATTTTTGAATGTTTGTTGATGTCACCACAATATTTATGCATATTTCCTCATTAAATGACAGGGACAAACACATTTTCTCATTAGTCTTGTATGTAAATACTGTAAGAAATGGTGTACCCTGGCAGCAGATCCCTGTCCCTGTGATATCTGGTTTTAGTCAAAGATTTGTCTGTTTTAAGGTTTGTATTATGAAATGAATAAAGAAGTAATGATATCAGATACATCAGAAACCTCTTATGTATTGATGTATGTATGCAGTTAAGGCTAATAATCTTTCTATGAAGCTGTATATAGTTATGGACTGATTCCTTAACAACACGTGTATATACAGTATGACAATATGTATTTATACATACAAACATACATATAGTGTACATACATGCATACATACATACATATTTGATGCTCTTGCCTGTGTACTACACCTATATAAATATAGTATTTCAGCATTACTAATAATACTCAGTTACAGTTTTAACTCATGTTCATGTTTGAGTGCAAGCTTGCAGTTGCTGTTAAAAATAAAACTACTCATCTTTATTTTTCTACTAACCCTTCAAATTATGCACATCTGAAATAGCAGGGTGCTGCTATTTATAACTCCTGCCTCAATGTTACATAATCAGAGAGGCTATAAGGGCTATTGTGTTCACACTGATGAGCAAAATGGATGGGGTCTCTGATGTCTGAAAGAACTGACAAATCCTTAACATTGTGGCCTGGGATTTCAAAAAACGGGACTCTCGACAAAACTGGTCATATCCCATTAATCACATAATAATTTGCTTCGCTGCTTTTGAAAAAGAGAGACCTGCAAATGCAGAGTGCAAATCCATCTATTATTATGCTCCTGATCCCTGGAGCATTTTTATTTGTTCTTCAGATTTCTCTGCGAGCAGGGTTAAGGCCCTCGGCCACATTAGTATCCCTTAAAATAACAATAGAGCATGGCAGATGTATGCTCCACACAGACAAAAGGAGAATTGCTCTCTTCTGTTGCTGGCATTTTTTATTTATTTTTTTTGTCCCGTTCCTCATCCTCTTCCTCATTGTTTTCCCACTCCTCTTCTTCATGTATACCCGAAGGCGATAGGACTTGATACATTTGAAATTTCTGTCTAGGTATAAAAAGGTATAATGTACTGCCAGCCAACACTGCACCCTCTCTCATTGTTCTTGAATCTGAAGACTAACTGATCACTGACTTGCAGTGTGGTAGAAACCAACATTGTTTGAGTTAAATACAATTTAAAAAAGATGTATTGGTTATTTAAAAGTGTCATTAATGAACATGGATATGACTGCAATTGTCATTTTCACTGTAGCCTACATCTGCAAAACAATTGACATATGAAACCTACCACAACTTCGCTGCAGCATATTTCCACTTTGAAGGTCAGGTGAGAGTTCTGCCATTACTGGTCCCTGTAAACTTATGCATGTTGTGGTCAAACGCAGAAATTATATATTTGCCGGGAGTTGAGTTCTCAGTCTTAATTGTCTCACTTCCCAACAAAAAAGTATATGATTCACATGGCCCTGGATGAACCTTATTCTGTATGGAAGAGAATTATGTTAGTCTATGAATAACCATGGGAGCACATAAATCAGGTCTACAAGGGATCAGAGACTGTGTTAATGTAGGCAGAAAAATTAATTAGATATGTACAAATTATTGATGTTTTTTTTTTTTACTAAACTTTCATTCTCTCAATGTCAAGGTAGAGAAATAAACTTTCGTATTCAGAATGCAGATGCATGACACATACAGCTTTAAGTTATCTTTCTCCTCTAATGACTGGCACAGTTCCATTTCTCCAGTACCCTTGATAAGCCCCCTGGAGTACTGCCAATGCATGGGACCATATGGCACCACTGCATGGAAGCAATTGGTTTAGGTGGCTGTGGGCCACAGAGAAGCTAATGATTAAATGTACACCTTGTGCAACATGGCATTAAAGTTTGTATCAATAATTTATCAATGAATACTGAGCAGGGTCAAGGATATTGATGGTCTTTGAATCATGCCCCCCTGGTAGCTGGTCAATGACTGCAACAAAACTGTACCAATTAGACATATTTTACACCCCATTACTTGAGAAATACACCTTCTGAAGGTGAAGAAATTCCAAACAACCTATCATAAATGCATTGGTCATTGTGGCAAAAAGTGCTTGGGTGAAAAATGTGTTCCCCTTTTTGTTTCCTTTGTATTGTGTTCCTGTTATACAATACCAGTTGTGCAGTGTTTGTTCCTGAAACCCTCATATTATGTTGAGATTGTATGATGCCTTTTATGTTTGGGATCAAATAGACCCCAAAAGTTTAAACTGACACAAAACTATTGTAATAGAAAACAAACTCACACTTTCTAAGTCACCTTTAGTGTGTCTCCCAATTGACTAGCCTTTTATCCCCAAATTTTAAAAAACCTGTAATCTCATTTTAGAACCTGAGCTAAGTGAAAGTTTGTGAAACCTGTATGGGAACGTGGCACCTGAATCACCCACAAAAGACCTGAGATAAAAAATACAAATGGTTGTACATTTTTCTTATTTTATACAGCTACCCCACAAATAAACCTACACAAAACCTTTGTATACAAGCTTGGTACAGGAGTTTTGAAAACATGGCATTATGCTTATTGTTATATGTTATTACTATCTAATCCAAAGAAATTCAGAAAAGTCATATAGTGTCAAGATTAAAAAATAAGGTTAACTGTCACGGTTTTTGCGGGTTTCCTTCTCCTCCCTGTGGAGTCTCCCATTGCGGCCGCAGGTCGGCGCGCTTGCCGTGTTTTTCCGTTCGCCTGTCTTTATTGGCATCACCTGCCCAGGTGTTTTTCGGGCTATTTAAGCTCTTCGCCTTCCGGTTCAGGTACTTCTGTGTCATTCTTGCCACTATAAGCCAGGTAACGCGGTATAGGAATTTCAGGCGACCACGTGCACTTTTGAGCTTCAAAAAAACACATGGGACTTGCCGGTAGAGTTTAGAGTATTTAGTTCTTAGGGTTTTGTTCTCCTTACTCTTTATTTCCTACCTTGGTTTTCTTTTCTCTGTTTCGTTACTAGACAGTAACCTTCGTCTCGTTTCCGTTTGCTTTTTATTTTAGCTCTGATAGTTTCTGAGCTAGGGGCTATTCTGTTAATTTATATTCTCTGCTCGAGTCTACAAGCTTCGCCCTGTTTTTGGGGTTTGTCTTTTGTTTGGCTCACGTTGAGAGGTTTTGTTTCACCCTTTTCCTTTGTTTCTCTCTGCTCCGTTCGCAGACCGTTTCCCATCCTGTTTTCTGGTTTCTCATCTCGGTGGGATAACTTTCTGATCCCTTCACGGTCGCACCTGGGCCTCGATCCCCGAGCCCTTACAGTTAACTGCTTTTTAAGAGACGTCAAACACTGAATCAGGTCAAATTGACCCTGAACATAAGATGAGGGTTAACCTGACAGTTCTTCCTGCCTATTTGCTTTCACATGGCACAGAACTATTGATCTCTCCTTTTCATTGTGGCACATTTGCACCAAAAGTGGAATGGTAGAGATAATTATCAATATCAAAGTATACAGGCAGAAGAAGTGGTAATAGATGTGTTCCAATTAAGGCTTGAAAGGATTTTACCCAACTAAATTGTTAAGGAGGCATAATTGTATTGATGGTGGAGACAAGTGATAAGTGCTTAATAACAATGCATTCCAGTATTATTTTTGTAGACAGCCCACAGATAATGTGGGTACATATTCCTTCAACAAATGGAATTGATCAATTAAAACTTGTAATTCCACCTGGTGCAGTATTCAATACATAAATGATCGCAGTCCGTTTATCTTGCTTGTTTTGTCACACTTGTACTGCTCCTAGCACAGCATTTTGCTAAAACAACAAACACATAGAATGCAATGTGATTTTCTGTGTATGGTAGTTTGTCATTTCCCAATTGAGAAAAGATAAACATTGCTATTGCAATATAAAAAAATCATCAACATGGCAAAAGAATAGCTGCCATGTATCGAATAAAGCTTCAGGTGTCACTATGGATAAGGATGCCCATGAAATATGTACTCCAGGACAGAGTGGCAGTCCATTTTATGCGCATTACCCCAATCCATGTCTGTAATATCCAACAGTACCAGTACCGGATCACAGAGCAGCAATCCAGGTACAAGTAATACCTCCATTTTCTTGACACTGTATGATAATACAGCTAAGGGTAAATACTATAAGTCACTCATCAGAGGACAGCATGTGATGCAACATGTCTCAGAACCAAACTGGGTCACTCTCTAGAAAAAAGAATCCCAGAATAAGTTGATGATGCATAACTCGAGACCTTCACTCAAATCTGTGTCTTTATGCTTTTTATCTAACTACATTCCCTGGGGTTCATTTTCAATGTAGCCTATATCTACTGAACACCTAAATAGTTATTCTATAATAATAATAAGTAATGACAAAAAACTATGATTTAAGTGAGAAGTTTGGCTTGGTAAAAAGCCGCAAAAGACAGGAAATTCAAATGAGTACAACCAAGCAAAACTCTCTACACTATCAAGGATTTCCAGTAGGCCTACTCCGTTTTTTTTATTTTTATATCTGACTGCTATAATTGCTACCAAACAATTCACATGTGATTATAGTACAGATTCTCAGCTTTCATTGAAGGGATAGTTCTATGGTGGGGGATTCCACGGCCGTGGATCTCCCCACAGATGTCGAGCTGAAGATGTTCCCATGGGCGGGATAGCCATGGCACTGGTTGCAGAGGGGTTGGCACTGGAGGTCCGGTTTTCCCGCTGAGGAGGCACGGTGCACAGTCCCTGACGAGTGCTTCTATGTCGCGGTCAATGCCCGGCCACCAGACGAGGTCTCTGCACCTCTGCTTGAGCTTGACGATGCCAAGGTGCCCCTCATGTGCCATCGATAGCACACGTCCACGCAGACCCATGGGCACCACTGTGCAAAGGCCACTGGAGACACAGACATCACCCCAGCACGAGAGTTCATCCCGCACCCTAGAAAATGGAGTGAGCTCATCGGGGACCTTCGCTGGCCATCCCGAGCGTATGTACATTCGTAGAGTGGTCAGCATGGGGTCGCACTCCGATTCCTGCTGTAGCTCCTCCAAAGACACGGCTGGCTGAAGAGGCGTGTGTAGCATCTGGATGAGTTTGGGTTCGGTGTTGTCACCCGGAGAGACGATTGGTGTGGGGGCGTCGATAGACCGTGAGAGTAGGTCGGCGACTACGTTGTCCCTCCCGGGGGTAAACTTAGGCTCGTAGTCATACTGCCTCAGGCGTTCACCCCATCTGTGCAGGCGCAGGGGTTTGTGGCCCGAACCCGAAGCCGTCAGCAGAGCAGTCAGGGCCTGATGGTCCGTTCTGAGGACATAATGCCGCCAGTAGAGATAGAGGTGCCACCGCTCGGAAGCCGGTCGAGTTTGGTGAACACTGATGAGCCATAGAAGAGCGCGGTGAACTCCTCAGAGGTAGGCAACGGGTATCTGTCTGGGATCACTGCCTTATTCACCAGGCGGAGGTCAACGCAGATCCGTATCCCCCCTGATTTCTTCTTTGCAATGACTAAGTTTGAGATCCAGGGGGCGGCGTTGACTTGCTCGATAATTCCCATTTCCAGGAGAGAGCCGAGCTCATGGGTGACGTCATCCCTCAAGGCAAGGGGAATCCGGCGCAGGGGCTGGATGATGGGTGAAACATCTGGATTCACCAGAGGCCTGTGGGTAAAGGCTGTGAGACAGCCTAGGCCGTCAAACAGAGCTGGCCACTTTTGCCGCCAGGTGGAGTCGACGTGGTGAATAGCAGAGCCGGCGTTGTCCCTGAGAGTGAACCCCAGGCCCGTGAACAGGCCCAGACCCAAAAGGTTGGCCCCCTTCCTGGCGATGTGAAACGGGAATGACGGCAAGTGCTTGGAGCCGTAGTGGACAGGAACACGGAGCACACCCATGATGTCTAACCTGGAGCTGTCATAGCCACATAGGGCAGTAGCAGGCTGTTCCAACGGCAGGTGGGAGAAGAACCTGTAGTACGTGCTGGAGTTGAGGAGAGATGCAGCTGCACCTGTGTCCATCAATAGAGGGAGAGTCACCTCAGCGAGCTGCACAGTGCATGTTTTGAAAGCCACCTGCCCACCCGTCACATTCCTGATCTCTGTGTAGTTATTGTGAGCAGGCGGGGGTCCCATGGCCAGTGGTAGAGCTGCCGGGGCAGAACGGCACATCTTGGCAAAATAATTTTACTTCAAACAATTCCTGCATTTTTGTCCTCTGGCAGGGCAATGTTGGGCTCTAGCATTTTGCAGCGCTATCTCTACCATTCTACCCAAAGTCAAATTGTCCGATTCAAGCAACAGTGTCTCCCTAGTTTTCTCACAGAGTATTCCCTCGATGAACTGGTCCCGAATTATCTGTTCCTGCAGTGCCCCATAGTCACACAGGCGGGCCATGTCTTTTAGGTTAGTCACATAGCTACGAACGGACTCACCGGGTCTTTGTAGCCGCTTTCTGAGCTTGTAGCGTCGGAGTAAGATCATTTGTTGTCCGGTGAAGTGGTCTGTCAAGAGAGCTACTGTGTCTTCATATGTTTCAGGCAGGCCCAGGGTGCGAAAGATCCTTTGTCCCTCCACGCCGAGACAATGGTGAAGGAGTGCTGTCTTCTCTTGTCGGGTATATCCTCATAGCCCAAAGCGTTCAGGTAGACCATGAAGGTGCAGGCGGGGGTAAACTAAATTCTGCCATCCTCGTCGCCAATATTATGTTTTAAGACGGCAGCAATAATGTAGTTCCAGAGGGGAGTAAAGTTTAACCATGCTTTAGTTAACTCTGCCACACACGCTCACAACGCATGCGCACCCCAAAAACCCCAACAGTCGTTACCCAGGTAACCTGCACTACCTAGTAGCATCAGTACTGCAAAACGTGTGCACATGACATATCGAGCATAGCGTCAGTTCAGGCAGGTCACGAGAGTGAAACCCGGCCATAGTTAATCAGCTGACAGCTCAGCTGAGTAGTGACGATTCACCCATCAGTCCATTCACATAACAAGGCGGTCTATTTAACCGCCTCGCCCTACCATGGTGGATCCCCTGCCAGCACACCCACTGCACACAAAACCCCCCCCCTCCACCCCAGCTCCATCCTCTTCAGTTTCCCATTGCGCACATACACCTAGCCTATATCGCTCCTGCATGAATCACTAACATTTTCGAGTGTCTACTGATTTATTTTCCTCTTTCCTTCCCGCTTCGGCATCCGCCGGAGCGATAGCTATAGATCAACAAACATCGTTCTCCAGAAGCAGACGGTCGGCTCCAGCTCCATGCATGTACCCAGCTATGATGCACCTGCCGGGCTTCAATCAGTCTTCCTCACCGGCTCCTTATACATTGACATTTTCATATGTTCGGTCTACAAATTTCTATTCTGTAATCAGCATTTAGTAACCGGTGCCAGTCAGCGGCGGATGGACTTCCCCCTCAGAGTCAGGTTCTGCCCAAGGTTTCTTCCTGCTAACAGCAGGGAGTTTTTCCTTGCCACCGTCGCCTTAGGCATGCTCTACGGGGTTTCAGGCCCGGTTCCTCGTAAATTGTTGTGATAATGACACTTAAAAGTGCCATTTATATATATATATATATATATATATATAACTGACTGAATGGATTCTGTCAAAACCATTCCCAGTGCTGCGGTTCTGTTCTAGCGTAACCCTAATGGGGGTTGTGCAGCTGCCCTCGCCGCCATACCCATGCTTGCTCGCGTGGATGGGCGGGAGGGCTTGGTGAACAGAACCATACCGCCAAACCTAAAATGTATTGTTTCATAATGTCAATAAAGTTATTTGAACAACAGTGGCCTGACTGAACTAATGTGCATACACAACAAGTTCACCCGTTTTGAAAAATCTGATTTTTCTTTTACTTACCCCCAAATGATTTTGCTTACTTTTCATTAGGCTACTGAATGATAAACATATGCAATTAAAAGTTAAAATGTTATTGTTGTAGTTAGCTGTTTTAGCTATGTTTGCTAGCAAAGCCAAAACGTTCCTGAAATGGGTGTCCATGGTACCAAGTCCCCAGTTTTGCAGCTCAAACACACTGATGTAGGTAATGAACCACCTCCGATATCTGCCCTCTCACGCAAGCAGGGTTAGACAGCTAACTTTTTACCATAATTACTAGACATTTTATACATGCGCTTTTCAACAATGGGGAACAGGCAGCCAGCCAGCCACTCAGACAGTCAGTTACCCACATTTAGGCATTTAGGCCTGCCCACTCTGCGTCCGGGCAAAAATTGTATACTGTCAATCTACTATTACTTTAACTTCTCCCAGTGTGGTTTACAAATTACAACACAGAAACCAAGAGCAAAGTAGTATTGCACTAAAAATAAGTGAAATCGGGACTGTATACAAACTGCCACCTGATATGCATTTAATATTACTATAGAGACGTTCATTTGTTTAAAATCAGATCCATAAAGTAAAAGTCCTACCATGTGTTTCTTCCGCCCATAGACCCATAGCCATCTGATTTAATGAGAATAAGAATTGTTCTGGCTGACCTTCTAATTAGTTCTACCACCTCGCTGAGGAATTATGTTAATTAGCAAATCCAGGTGATTGGAGCAAAATACTGGGGAGGACTTTTACTTTATGTCCCCTGGATTTCCACCTCTGGTTAAAACAGAACACGATATACAGTATAGCAGAATTCAGTGGAACAGGTCTAGAAATTCTGCTTGCTTTGGACAAAGGATATTCCCATTCCAAATTTCTGAGGCTTCTGATATCTGTCCTCCATTATTAACACCTCCCTAATCTGTGGCCACGTTCCTGCTGCCTTTAAAACTGCCTGTGTAACCCCACTCCTTAAAAAACCTAGCTTAGATCCCGCTGATGTCAGGAACTACCGTCCTGTATCTCTCTTGCCCTTCCTGTCCAAAACAATTGAACGTGCTGTCCTTAACCAACTGTCTGTTTTTCTCCACCAGAACAACCTTCTTGACCCGCATTAGTCTGGCTTCAGAACCGGCCATTCGACTGAAACTGCTCTCCTGGCTGTGACTGAGGCACTCGCCACTGCTAGAGCCTCCTCCCTCTCCTCTGTTCTGATTCTCCTTGACCTGTCTGCAGCATTCGACACGGTCAACCACAAACTCCTGATCTCCACACTCGCTGAGATGGGCATTTCTGGAACTGCCCTCTCTTAGTTTGTATCGTATCTCACTGATAGATCCTACCAAGTCTCCTGGAAGGGTTCCGTCTCTGCTCCCCATCCCCTGTCTACAGGAGTCCCTCAGGGATCTGTACTGGGTCCTCTGCTGTTCTCTATGTATACTAAGTCTCTTGGCTCAGTAATCCATTCACATGGCTTCTCATACCATAGCTATGCTGACGATAGTCAACTCTTCCTCTCTTTCCCTCCCTCTACCCCACAGGTTAAGGAGAGGATATCTGCTTGTCTGACTGACATCTCTGAGTGGATGGCTACCCATCACCTGAAGCTCAACCTTGACAAGACAGAGCTCCTCTTCATGCTGTACAAGACCTCCCCACTACATGACCTCTCCATCACCGTTGATGGGACCGTGGTGGCTGCCTCCCGCTCTGCAAGGAACCTGGGGGTGGTCCTGGACGACCGACTGGACTTCAAAGAGCACATCTGGGCGTCGGCACGGTCCTGCAGGTTCCTCCTGTACAACATCAGGAGGATTCGACCATACCTGACCACCTACTCCACCCAGCTTCTTGTCCAGACCATGGTCACCTCACGCCTGGACTACTGCAACTCCCTGCTCGCAAGCCTACCGGCCTGCACCATTCTGCCTCTTCAACTGATCCAGAATGCAGCTGCCCGGATTGTGTTCAACCTCCCGAAATTTTCCCATGTAACCCCCCTGCTGAGGTCTCTCCACTGGCTGCCAGTTGCAGCCAGGATCAGGTTCAAAGTTCTGACCCTGGCCTACACTGCAGCCAATAGGACAGGCCCCGCCTACCTGCAGGACTTAATCCAGAACTATGTTCCTGCTCGACCACTTCGCTCTTCTACAGCAGGGCGACTGGCACTTCCCCCCCTCCGTGTCAAAGGCTCTCGCTTGTCCCGACTGCGGAGTTTTTCCACATTAGCTCCTCAGTGGTGGAATGAACTTCCCATTCCCCTACGTTCTACTCCAACCCTGCCTGTATTCCGTCGAGGCCTGAAGACACACCTCTTCAGACTCCACCTTGACTGATATCCTCACCTAGGAATATCAGTTCCCTGTTTACTAGTTCCCTGTGTTTTCCTGTCTGTTTATTATAGTTTATAATAGTATTTGGAATGGAAGTGTGGTGTTGCTGATTTGCCCACAGCTTACTGTGAACTACAGTCAACGTTCATTACTAGGGATAGCTGCTACATTATGCGAAGGATGTGCTTTGTCTTGTCTGTTCTGTAGTGATCTTGATGATGTCTCTGTACGCACTTACTGTATGTCGCTTTGGATAAAAGCGTCTGCTAAATGAATGTAATGTAATGTAATGTATTGTCTCAAGTGGAGACTTTGGAATTGCTCAATTCGGGAAGGATGGAACGGTGGTTCCAATGCTTCCTATTGCAAAACCGCCGACCATCATGTCTCAGTGTTGAAGTCTTTAGATTCTCGTTTTTGTGCTTGTCTTGTTTCATGTTTACCTCCAACTCCTTTTCCCCATTGTTTCATGTCTCTTTATTGTGATATTTTAAATACATTTTGTAACTGTTCCTTTTTGTTTAAATCCTTTGTGTTGCGGCCCTTCGAGCTGGGGTAACAGGCTGTTTTATGGCCATGCTGCAATAGGATTAATGTTACGTATCTGTTTACGGGACGAACCCAAGTGCAACGACCAGGAGACAGATTTCACAAAAGGGGTGTATTTAATAAACTAAGTGTTGGGGTAGTCCCAACACTGTACAGGAAAGGCAACACACACAGTAATACAAGGTCTTGCGCCTGGAAGCCCGGGGCGGGCTGCTCCAAGCCGGAGCTGGACTGGAGGTTCTGGAACGGGCTGTTCCAAACCGGAACTGGACTGGACTGGAACTGGACCGGGTGGTCCACACGGGAATCAGGTACTGGAACGGAATGTCCCAAACCGGAACTGGACTGGACTGAACTGGACCGGGAGGTCCACACGGGAATCAGGTACTGGAACGGAATGTCCCAAACCGGAACTGGACTGGACTGGAACTGGACCGGGAGGTCCACACGGGAATCGGGTACTGGAACGGAATGTCCCAAACCGGAACTGGACTTTGAGCGAGTCGCTTGTACAACTCACGCCTGGACTGGACTGGAACTGGCAGGGGAGCGACTCACTACGGCAGGGCAGGACTGGACCGGGCTGACTGCACCGGTATAGAAAAACAAAACAACAGAGGAGGGTTAGTGCAAGGGAAGGCACGGGAAAGACCGGGAGGTTCTCACGGAGGTGATGGGTTTGGAAGTCGGGAGGTTTTGCGGTAGCACGGCAGGACAGAGTGGTGTGGCGTAGCTGCGGTAGGTCCGGAGGTAGCCGACTGTCTCCAGAGCTCCAGGAGCCGGCGCCGAAGAACTGGGTGGTCTCTTCGGTCGGACAGGAACAACTGGAGGGTAGCCAGGTAGCGAATCACCCCGGAGCCTACACGCGCTGGAGGTGGAGGTACCGCAACACACACAACAAACACGGGGAACACGAACACTGCCACGGGAGATCGGGTGCAGGGTTAGATGGAGGAGAAGGGAAACAAGTTAGCTACACAATTATGACAGGAAATTGTGCGGGAGGTAAACTACCAATCCGTAGCTTTGCGAGGAACTATACGCTGCACGGGAAACACATTCCACAACTACGCGAATAGTTTAAGCAGGGAGACCAGATAACGAGTCAAGCACTACACCAAGTGATGATAGTTAACGAACTGGCGCCGACTGGCAGCCAGCCGAAAGACTATATAGAGCTAACTAACGAGACAAAATACGATACAGGTGTGAACATAAACCGGGAGTGATTACAAGACACCAGGTGAGGAAATGCATGCAACGAGGGGGAGGGAGTGAAAGGCGGAAGTAAGACAAAACAACCAGACGAACAAGACAGGGAAGGACACGCCTAGTCCGCGGCAGCGGGGAAAACACGGACAAAGGGATCCAACATGACACGGAGGGAAAACAGGAAAACACGGAAAACGGACAGGAAGGGAGCGGAACATTACAATTAATGGTCATTGTGAACTAGCCTGGTGACCAGCAGGTAAGAGGTTCAACTTTTGTGTATTTGATGTAATATCATTATATCAGGCTTGAGTTATTTCACCTGAATAAATGAAAAAAATTATTAATCAAAAACATGTATGTATGTATGTATGTATGAAGACTGAAAAATATAAATGTAGCTGCAAGCAGTAGATTGTGATTTAATAAGAATAGTTCTGGCTGAACTTTTAATTCCCATTCAATTCCTATTAGCTACACAGGGCATCATAAACCCATTCCTTTGAACAGAATTATATTAGGGTGGTAACACAAAACTGCAACATTAGTAGGCCTATGTAGTTAGGGGTCCAAGCACGTAGTGCTGGAACCCTATTGTTTTTGCTGGTTTTATTATTATTATTATTCCCACATTTGTTACAATTGCAGCAAAACCACATGATAACTTTTGCTGAAACTTTGCACACATGTAGACACTGCGACACGACACATGTACAGCGAATTCCAACCCAATTGACCTGATGGTGGCGCTATAGAGACAAAGTGAAATTCTATAATCTTTTGGGCTATAACTTTTGAACCGTTTAGCCTATCTTCAAAATTGCCTTTAATTCCTTGGTTCGTGGCAAATAACTTTGCCATTAGGACCAATTAGGTTTGCCATATTGGATCTTTTGCAAATTAGCATTTTGTGAAAAAGCTATAAAATGGAACTCCTTCGAGACCATTTGACATATCAACATGCAATTCACATCGTTTTGTTCAGGGGACAATTCTCTAAAGAATCACAAAGCGATTTTCCTGATTTTCCAAATATCCTGATTGCAGTAAGCCAATAAAAACAGTTGTGGGCGTGGCTAGTCACCAAAACGCTAATAACTCTTCAATTCTTCAATGGATATTAATAAAATTAGGTTTCTATACTTGCACTGACCTTCTGAGCCAAACTCTAAAGTATTGGCTCAATAGAATCAAATGGTGGCGCTATAGAGCATAATATATTTATTTTAATTCATAAAAAATCATTATTTTTTTAGACATTTAAAACTTGCTTTAGTGATCAATTTCCTCATCTGGAACATATGTATGTCCCATATATGTTGCTGCCATCTTGGATTGGCCACCATTTTGGAAATGCTATTAACATTTCCCTTCATGAAAAATCACTGTTGTGTTTTAAACATTGAAAATTATGTGTCGTGATCAATCAGCGGGCGGCCACAGGTTGTCTGTCATGGCTTAGTGGTAAGAGCAATGGCTTGGTATGTGGGAAACCCGGGTTCAGTCCCCGTCAGGCAGGCCCACCATAGGTTACTTTTCTTTTCGATGAAAACAATGCAGTTTGTTATGCTTTTCACACTTAATAATGTTCTTTTAACATTATTGCAAAGGCAAAGAGATTTTACTATATTAACTATTCACTGTTTCACTAGTACTTAAATGAGTGACACAAATAAAGTTTTAATAAACTTATTCTTTTTCCTGCCAAATTCTTCATGAAAAATGCTCTATACCCTCAAATAATTCTCCCGGTACAATACAACATCTGCAATGGCTTTGTGGTTAGAGTGATTGCCTTTGATGTGGGAGACCTGGGTTCAAATCCCACCAGGTACCAAAGGTTGCATTTCTTTTCGACAACACAACATGTGCTTTCTTATGCTGTTCACATCTACAAATCTTATTTTCACATTAATGGGGTAGGAAACACTAAAACACATTTTTTGAGTTAATATCTAGGCATTGCCTCAGATTGAAGGTCTCTTTCATGAATGTCTGAATGAATTATTCAGTTTACCCAGAATTAACTGAAGGTGGTGGTCTGAAAACAGTTTGACCTTTTATACATATTCATGTTTAGACACTCATGTCATGCAGCTACATGTGTCTCACGTATACCTTCCAAGACTCGATTGTAAAAGGAAACCTATGTAACATGATTCCAATAAAATTACAACCTTTTGCTTGGACCCCGTGTAGTCGCTGCTTTGCAGCTATATTTCCTGTTTGTTTCTGTTCTGTGTTCCACACAGGATCGAACGCAGCATGCCAGCTCACAAGGACTGGTTTTTCCTTGCTCATTCATTACTCGCTCGGCTGTGCCCTCCCTTCAACAGGAAACAGGAATTCATTGTCTCCGGCCGCCGTTTCATCACAGTGCGCGTCCTAAATCGTTCAGAAAGCTGGAATGAACACAGCACAGCCATAACCCCACACTGGCAAACAGGGGATTATGTTTGCGATTGCTTACTGTAAACTGGACATTGATGTTTCACTTGGGCATGAGCTGAAATTTCTAAACAGATTATACTATAAGTTTTCTGTGACAAGTAGCGTTGACATGATACATGTTAGTTTTTCTATTAAAATGACAAGCATATATTCATGTTTGTGTAGAGTAACCTATATGAAGCTATTATTGATGGTGTTACCTCTTATAGGTATTATACAGCCTAAATAGGCTACCTGTCATTTCATATGGAGAATGACTCATTGAATGGCATCGTTGTAACGTTGTTGTAAAACACCACATGAAATAAATGCAGAATTTTGCCTCCGTCATTGTTTGATTTGAAAATACTAACTTGATTAGTACAGAGAAAAACAACCAATTTGACACAATTTCAACTATCTGTATTCAGAAATAAATAAGGTACGTATTACAAATTATGACAGATTATAAACCTATTTTGGATTGACTTGTACTGTATGTGGGGCATTTTACATGGTTTAATGAGCTTGGTACAGTATGTGCTTGGTGCAATGTATGCTTCCATTGTGCATAATTGTAGATCACGTAGTTGCAAAGAACCTGTAAATAATACTTGCAGATCAAATTGTACCATAGATAAGGAACTGAATTGAGGATGAGGATTTAACTGCTAATTTAATTCAAGATTAAACTTTTACATTACATTACAGGCATTTAGCAGACGCTAAGGAAGACTGGAGCACACAGAGCTCAGAGCAAAAAAATGTTTTAATAAGACTGACGTTTCGACGTCAACGACGTCTTCTTCAGAGTCAAACGGAAATACAGACAACGCACCGGGAGGGGTTAGGTATTCTCGGGTTAGTCCTAGCAAAGTGGTCCGGGTTAGGTATTCTTTCAATATACTAGTGTATGATGGAGATGGCTATGTATACAGTATAAACTAGATTAGGTGTGAGTCTGTCTCACCGGTGTTTGAAGTCCTCTATGAGCCAGGATGAACAGTGTCTAATGTAGTGTGTCATTAAAAGCCAAAACCAGTTATAATGCATTATTAGACATTCTATAAAAGAGAGCACTTATTAAAGGCTACTGTTACTGTTAAATCAACTCTAACATTTCTAATATGTTGTCCAAGAGGGACCATATATAATCTATTGGAATTAAAAGTTAGAATTCTTTCATTATTTTGTGAATGCTTCGCTTGATTTTGGGTCTGGATTTACAGTGTTGAACCGCTGATTCCCCTATAGTGATGCCATACAGCTTATTGGTGTTTCCATGGGTTTTATGGGTGAGCTGTGTCTGTTGTGTGGTTTCACTGCCATGCAACATACTGCCGAGGGCACGGAATTGCTTGGTTACCGCTCTGTTTTCCTTTGCTGACTCAAAATTCTGTGCAGTGGGGGCAACCCGCTGGAAAAGCAGAGTGAGGTGAATCCACATGTTTCATATCAGAGCACACGTCATACTGAGGGGTTTAATTACTTTTACAACTGATTGTTCGGTGTGAAATCTATTGACCACACCTATAGACTAAAATATTTTAATTCCAAATAAACATGTTGGTTTCTTATATCTACAAAGTATGTTCTGTGAAATTACTGTATTGTACATTATATTCACTAGTTATTCTGGGGTCTTATCTGGATAACCACAAAGTCTTGTTAAATATATACATTTATTCCTAAAACAATAATAGCTTGAGATTTTCCCTAACATGCCTGGTCCTGTGCTGCGTCTTTCCAGGAGCTGGAAAGAGAAAAGAGTTCCTTGGTTCAATTAAAGCCAGAACTTCAACCATCAATCACATTATACATTTGCCTCTGTGCAGGGAATCCACTGGAATCCCACAGTGTTGCTGTAATTAGAATCAAATGGGTCAGAGGACTGCTGACAGGAAACCCTGCTGGGGTTGTGGGGGGTCATGTTACATACATCAGACATTAGTCACATGACTACATCAGCTAGGCAAGAACCACATCCTCTAGTTAACAATCTACAATAAGGTGAGTCATTACTATAGAATATTGTATCTAGCAACACTGTACTTGTGTAATATATTATCAGAAGTGTTTACAAAACTTTAGGCAAACTTGACTCTTTTTTTTTTTTTTAGATTATCACATAACACTTTTGTTATGTGACCACTAAACATCTGATGAAGTTCAAAGCATTTTCACATTTATGTTGAACAGCCCCCTCCAATTTCAAGCCATTATTTGTTCCAAAATACATGCTTACTCTGGAAAAAAAAAATGACTAAATGATGACAAGTTATGAAGTACTTCGTAAAACAAAAACACTCAATCCTAAACTATTTTAGTTTTGTTTTAGGAGGCCCTTAAGTCTTATCTAGCATTAATGTAGACTTGCAACATATGGCTTGCAACATGTACTTTAACCCCTTCTCTAGCACCACCTTTTTTGAACACAAGCCCGAAAATAAAATGGTTACTGTCCTTTAACCTCTTTGACGACAGGCCTAATCCTGGTCTCTTCTGTAAGGTAACCCTTAGGAGTTTGTTTTCCAAGAGTTAGAATTACTCTTAAGAATTACGGAAACAAAGTAACTGAAGTTCCAGCACAGTGGAAGTGTAATTTTTTCTCACCTGAAAGATTATTATAATTTTTTGCCAGGATAAGAATACCTACTTTACCGTTATTTGTGTTGTCTATCGATTTCTGTGGAACACATAGAATGAGTTATCGTTTTGATTGAGCCTGTTTTGTGTCAGGTTACAAAATAAGGAACCATTGTGGCTATAACATCGGGATCGTAAAATACATGTAGTTTATAGAGATGGAATTGTGAGTTTTAACACTTTCAAATGGTATATTGTGTGAACAGATTATTTAAAAATGTCATTGTAAAATAAACTAAACCACTTCTTGCTGAATACGGCCAGTGCTAGTTAAGGGGTTAAAGGTCATTGAAATATTCCACCCATCTCTCTTAATATGAGCAAATTAAATGGGAGATTCTATTATGAAAGCAAGAACACTCATCTACTTCCATGGCATTCAGCAAACCTTTTCACTCCAAAAATATGAGAGTGATGTTATCGCTCACAACATTTTAAAAAAAATCACAAATGATCATTTTTAAAAACTGCAGTTAAGAGTCAGCATTTTCTCATTTTTATGCTCATCATGAATTATTGGACCAATACCGTCTCCGGGCTCATTGGAATATAAAAATAGCAGCACCAGTCCTTGTGATAAATACACAGCCAGGTCATTCACTCACCACCTGCTCTCCCTCCCTACTGTAAATGATTCACTTATTTTTGGTTTCAGCCACATTTTCCTCTTGATTTACGTGCTGCTTATTGTGACATACGTTTCATTTATTATTGCAACATACATTTAATACGCTTATTGTGACATACTTTTGGGATTCAACCAAATCTGAAATCAAGAATGTACCCAGGTGAGCTAATTTAGTTAATGAAATATGTAACATTATGTAAAAAATGCAAGAGGATTTCAAAGAGCGAAATTGGAATAATATATAATATGCAGCAAAATGCCCAGATTAATTCAAAACTGGGTGAGTTCATATTAATATTAATAATCTTTTAAGTTAAGTTACAGAGTACACTATACTGTGTATGCTACTTTATTTTAATCAATAAACACTGCACAGCTCATCTAGGGAATGTATCCATGTAGAACTAACCCTCAAGACAGCTCCTAGGTGGCAGAGCATTCAATGACAGTGAAACACCACTGGCACCACCACCACTTATTTGGAAAAGGGTTGAAGCAAACTTCGAGGAGAGTGTTAGCCCAATCTGTAGAGCAAACAGAAACAACACTGCACAGGTTACAAAGTGCAAGGGACAGATTCTAGTCAACAAAACCACCAAAGGGACAGTCAAAATGGTGAAACTGATGTAACCGAGGAAATCCATTTTAAGTCTGATGCTATAGACCAGCAGTCTATATTTTATGAGGTTGTTTTTTAACAATGAGGTCACCACAGAAGCTAGTGATGTCCAAAGAACATTACCACTAACACATGATTGATTTTATGTGGCAGGTTAGTAGCTGGACTGCACAGCATCCCGCTTCCCGGAGTGCAACATGCATAAATCAGCCTAATGACCCCCTTATTACATAAGTTTTGGAAAATCAGAAATGTACAAAAGATGTAGGCCTTTGGAAACATACAACAAATTAGCATGTCATTTATCAAATAGATTACAAATGGTTAAGAACACTTGGATTTAATTTATGACAAAGTTAGATAATCATGATCCACTATGACCACAGTACCCTTTTGTCCAACTATCATTTGTATTACAAATTATTTGTATTACATTATAAACAGGTAATTATGGAAATTATTTACTGTATGCTTAAACTAATAGTATATTAATCTCCATAACTGTGTAACTGGACACTTGGTTTTTATTTTTTAGATATAAATGTACATACTTTATTAATAACTGACGTTTTCCTGTAATTACTAAAGTCCATGTGGTATGAAGGCTAAGATATTTTCCAGGTGTTTTATTGTCATCCGTGTGTGGTTTAGTGATGAAGGACCTGGGGGCCTATCTACCCTACCCGGCGCTAAGCAGCACTAAACCAAACGCAAGTGTCTTTGCTAGTTTCAGTCAGAAGCAGTGGTCATTTTATCGCCCAGCGCTCACGTCGTTTAAATACCAAATAAACTTGCGCTCATAGCAAGTGAACTGGGCGGGTTGGTCTTAAAGGGTTAGTTTGGAATTTTGGACATAATGTCTCGTTTACGACTTACCCATGATGTTGTTGATTGATGGAGACCATTTTCAGCTGATTCCATGCTGTCCTTCTTGTGGACATACACACGTTGCTAATGCTAGCGCAACTCTATGGTAACCGGTACCATCCACTACCAAACGCACTTAAACACTCCACAGTGCACCCAAAGCAAATAAAATACGACGACAGTCTATCGGGGTTAATTTGAGTGTTTATACCATCATTTTTTAAGTCAAACTATCGTTGAATCCTTTACTTTGTGCTGACCTTTATTCTCTGTGGAAGTACGCCGGCGGAGCGAATGTGGCCATTGCAACTTGTTGCTCTTCTTTGTTGTTGTAGCAGAGACCAAAAGAGCGACACGGCAAGCTCAGGGGGTACTTCCGTCATCAATTCTGGAAAAATATGCAGACCTCGGACCTCAGAGATGAATGGGAATTGAGCTTCAAGTTGCCTTTACGAGTAAATGTACAATAGGCTTATTTGATTGAGCAACATATTTGGAATGCATTTGGTCTAAGCAACATTTTTACGTATTTAACTCGTTATGTTATTCTGCAAATCTTTTTAAAAAGTGATTTTTAACAACATCTGGGTGCGCAGTTTTTGAAGTTTTTGTGATGTGAAGGGGTTCCATTTTCGCTACGAAAACAAGGCTATTTATCGTTTATGCATGAAAATGAGAAAATATATAGATTTTTTGCAATGTCAGTTAATATTCCTGATATTTAAGCAGTTGATTCCTATTCTACAGACGATCGTAGGTGAATCAGATGTTCTGAATTCATACTTGTTGTATCAGGTCATAGCTAATTTTGCTATCAGCGAATTTAGCAGCTTAGCAAGCAGCTGTTCTGTAGAGGCTATTGTGCTGTGTGTGTTAACGTTAATAAACGTTTGGTGCAAAACCATGTTGTCCATATGACTTTGAATGTAAATTTTTGAAAGCAAAGATTGCAGTGAACAAAGTTGGAAAACGAACGAAAACTAACTGCATTTGGATGCAGTAACTGACAGCAAACCTTTATGTGTTCGCATTTCCAATTAACAATGCACAAAGTAGCCTATGTATGAAATTTACTATAGCATAGTAATCACAATTTCAATTGCTATTCACTTAACTAGCTTTCTAGTTTGTCAGTGTTTCAGGAGACAGCCATGAAGACTAAAATGCTAGCAAGGAACTGCGAGTGGGGTGGCTACTGGCTAGTGGCATTATACCCAGTAGCTTAAGGTAGGTAGCTTAATCAGAGGCGTTCTTAACTAGCAAACTTTACCTAGCATGCTAAGTGGCTAATGTAGCCAACGCCAGCCGAATTTCTAATTAAAAAGTTTAGCAAACGTTTGTGTGCTCGATCAATATAACGGCACTTTCATTTGCGAGTCTATGCTTCTATGAAGTGCCGATGACATTAGAACCAGAGACCGTGACGACATCGGTTGTTTACAACTGGGTCCTTACCTTAACGCCTTAACGGACCTCTGATATTGATATTTGTAGTTTTCGATGACGTCATCACAGAGCGTTTCTGATGACATCGCCGCCCATTCATTTTTGCAGAAGCTCACCCTCTTCTCTCTTTACACTCTTTGGTTGTAGTCGACCAGTGCCGGCACTACATTAGTAGGTGACGTAAAGTATTGCTCCGGCGCCGTACTTCTCTGTATATTCTACTTCCACAGAGAATATAGGTCAGCACAAAGTAAAGGATTCAACGATAGGTTGACTTCAAAAATGATGGTATAAACACTCAAATTAACCCCGATAGACTGTCGTCGTATTTTATTTGCTTTGGGTGCACTGTGGAGTGTTTAAGTGCATTTGGTAGTGGATGCTACCGGTTACCATAGAGTTGCGCTAGCATTAGCAACGTGTGTATGTCCACAAGAAGGACAGCATGGAATCAGCTGAAAATGATCTCCATCAATCAACAACATCATGGGTAAGTCGTAAATGAGACATTATGTCCAAAATTCCGAAGTAACCCTTTAAGATGAGGTGTGGCCAGGATCATTTTTGGCGTATTGCTATCTAGAGGCAGCAAAAAGCATTTGCGTTAAAACCAACACAAACCTGGTCTTAAGTCATGTCGCATGTTGTTTCAATGTTATTTTAATAGCACAATATAAGTGTGTCTATATAGGCATGTGCACAACGCGCGTACACTCTCCTTTCTGTTACACACAGGGGCGCACACAAGCATGCATACAGAATATTAAGATTACATTGTGAAATAAGGATTAATATTCTTCCCAAATATTCTCTCCCGGCATCGATGCACATTGTCCCTGCAATCCCGGAAAAGTGGGCTTGTTTTAAAGCATTAAGCTACCAGTAAAACGTGTTGGTCACATTCCCATAAGCAGGACATTATAAAACAAGGTAAAATATGCGTGAACCTATGGGTTCCCAACCTGACCGCTTTATTGTAGGCTATTTAGTGTCATCATTATGGCAAAATAACACTATTTATGTTATTAATCAATATGAGAATGCATGTAATATGAACTTGGTACTTCGCTAGCTGAAATGCGTTGCCTGTGATTTGACTGCTGTGAGAACATGGAATTGATGTTTAACAATGCTTCATTGTGTAATCAAACGAAATTCGTTAAACAAGCAAGCTAATTTGGTGTTTTCTAAGGTGAGACGGATGCCATATTCTGCTAGCTTATTCTCAGCGGTTGCAGGTGCTTTTTAACTAAATTAAACCTCATATATTTTCTAAAATAACAGCACTGTTGTAAGCTAATGTAAAATATTTTCCTGTTTCCCATTATTATATTTCTGAGAAACGGGAAATAGTTTGGTCGGGAATTACCGGGGACCCGTGTCAGTGTTAAACCCAAATGATTAAGATTATTATTGTGTATATGAAAACACGTCATAATGGTTAGTCCAAATATTATTGATCCTAATATTGATCCATATATTCCTGGCGCATGAGCAGGTCTGTTTCCCCAGCTGTAAATCACTCTTTTTTCAGTCTTATTAAATCCGCCATTACATAGGCAATTTGCCAAGGTGCAAATGCAGGTAGCTTTTAAAGGGAATGGGAGATAATACTCTGATTGATTTATTGGTTCATTGTTCAGCCCTTTTGAACCTTGCACCTTACTTTGCACTCAGAATATGGGCACTCTAACTAGCAAAATAGTTGGACACGCCCTAAAATGCACTTGCATCTTGCGTTCTAGACCATGCACCAAGATCGTCAAGATGGAGCCCCTGGACTTATAGCTGGAACCCTACAAGGCAACATGGTGAACAGCAGCAGTTTAAAATGGGGATATCTGCTTTCCATGCATCTCCAGGGCCCTATACGCTAACATGTTTTCCTATAGTTGAAAAGTTTAGAAGCACAATAAGGCATTCCAATTAACACACGTGCACCTAAATTATTTTTCCAGTTAGCACACAGTTAGATGCTGATGCTCCTAAAACGGGTGCACTGTAGAGTCCTGATCTTTGAATAAGCACAGTAAATTATGCTCAGAAGGCCTTTCACCCAACTATTACTGATGCTACCGCCATGTTATTAATCACAAAACTTCAAATGGCAAATGGCAAAACATTATAAAATGTTATATATCCATGGAAAATATATATCCATTTAAAGTGAATGGTAACAAAGTAACAAACATGAAAGTCTGTAAGAAATTATTGAGAGCATGTTCACAATAAACATGTATAAAAAAAAAGATACCTTCAGGATTTAAAATATACATTCAGGTTTTAATTATAACTGAAGATTCATGACAAATGCTTGTTATGAGTGCATGAATATTTTAATTGCCAGAATGTCTACAGCTTTTTACTGTATATCCATTTTGTGTGTAGACTACAGATTAATACTCTATTCAATGCTGTTTTACTACCATTAAAAAATACACATCATAATGTCCATGAATAAAGGTCTTACTCAAGGACATTTACTCAAAACACCATTCAGCTAATTTACTTCCTGGTGCTTTTGGTTACAGTAGACAGTACAGTTCATTTGACACTCCAGTGAGGGGCAGGTATATTCAGACGAGTGCAACTGTCAGGACGGCTGAATGTTTTACATTTTATCAGTGATAAAATTTGATCATATTTCCTTGAGAACATCTGATATTTCATATTTCCTTGAACTTGTCAACAAGCATTTCCACAAAACAGCAATGCTTTTCCACTGAAAGCAATGGTTTCTGAAGTAATTTTTCCAACTGTGCAGTTGGTTAGCTGGAGTTTTTTTTTTACCATATTCACAGTGACCTCAACAACCATGCCGTTTTCCAGTTAAGCCGAGCACTTGGACAATTTGCTTGTTTCTTGTTTAGAAATGCTGTTTCATATAATTATATACTGTTTCATATAATTAGATGCATCAAATGGATCAAACTGAAGCAGAGTTAGGGAATACACATCTGTAAAAATTCTAAATGGAAAAAAAAAATGTAACTGAAAGGCTCTTCAAATATAATATAGAGATATAAAAATTTAAATAATGTCCAATAATATGAAATCATAAAAAGAAAATAAACATATAAAAAATGTATTATTATGTACACCACCATTTCAGAAACTTTTGAACCATAACATGACTCCATTTCTACGTGCCAAACTACACACACAAACAAACACACACATTAACAAAAAATTGACCTTGTGAACAAAAAAGGCAATGCGGGTGGGTGGCACAAAATCCAACATGTATCCAGACTCTGGATGCACCCTGGATCTCTCACAATGTGAGGAGGTCAGACTTGGGACATCCTGAGGATCTCCCTTAGTCATGGAATGGTCAGTGTTTGAGACACCCCACAGCTCTCTCATTGTGTTGGAAAGGCAGAGACATGGAGGATCTCCATGCAGTTCACTGTGATGAGAGCACCAGTGATCTGCCTCCATTGCCTTGTCACAGGGGTCTTCATCTTATCTAAAGCAAGGTGCAGGTCTTGGATCATATCCTTGTAGCCCTCTCCATAGCGCAAGCTCCATGTGTACAAGAAGTCGTATGCAGGCTTCCACATAGACTATTGAAAAAAAAGAGAAGGAAAATGTAAAATCATTTAGGCTGAAACTAGACACAGCAGCCATGGAAATGTCAATGTAGCTCACTCACTCACAAACACTCTGACACACCATGTGAACACCTACCACAGTAATGAGTAATTTTACCACAAGAAGCACAAGAGGGAAAAAAAGAATCCCTAGAGGAGTCATAGCCAAGGTGAACATCTTTTGTTCAGGTTACACTGTCTGTGTAACCTAAACACACAAAACGACGAGTCATAAAACAAAAAATGATTATTGGTATGTCTCAAATCACCAGGTTCTGATGAGGAGTCATAAAAGGAACATCAAAACAATGATTCTGTACATTGGACTGTAGCTTGTTTCCTATTAAAGTGATCTGCGCCTCATTTGAGTGTATATTTCTGACGTTCGGATCCAGCTGACTCACCTGGGGGCTGACTTCACCATTTTTGCTTTGGTGTGGAGCCTCGTAACCAGCAATCTGAGCGCTGGATAGTTTCCCCAACCGCTCAGCAAGCTCCCTCCACCGATACCCCAGCTCCACAGCAGCCGAAAGAATAACTGTGTTTTGAGTGAGATGTGCTACAAGGTCTTGACAATCCATCTTCAAGAGTCCCTAGATAAAAACAGCCACAACTCATTATTATTGTCCTCACTAGTGGTAAACTAGTGGTTTTTGTAATTGTTATTATTATATGTTAGCAACTAACACCTGAGATTTAAGATATTTATTCTAAAAATGTACTAATCTGGGATAAAGCCAGTATTATTGTAACAATGTAGCATGCTTTTCCTAGTCGCTTCAATATGTTGGGAGATATTTATCAGCCTATTTCTCTGTCACAAAAACAAACCATTTTGAATTTTAAAACTCTCCAAATGTTATGATTTGACATTACCAACAAAGGTATAGAAAAGAGCTTATAAAGCTAGCACCATACAGCAAAACGCTAATATCCTAGACTCACAATGATGAGCTCGTGCTGGAACTTCCTCCGCCTCTTCTCTGTATGGCAGTCTTCTTTGAGTTTCTCGAGCACACAAGCCACTTTCTCAGGCTCAGTCTCTGCATGCTTCCAAGTGATCTCTTCTAGCAACAGGTTGGAATACCCAAGGGCCTCAGAAAAGGCCCTCCAGCTGGATATGTGTTCAGTGATCAGGGTCTGGATGCCAGAGTACATGTATGTCAGCTTCTTGAAAGGTAATGTGATGTTATCCAGGAGTGCCTGTGTGGTGACTTTCACCCCAGAGAAGTCAATCACCTGGTCCCTGGTGATGACCTTGATATTCTTGGAATGGACAAGGCCCACCCTCCCTCGCAGAAAGCCAATATACCACTCCTTGACTTTTGATTGTCCCAACGACCTTACTGTCTTTCGAGAGAGGAGAGCGACCGTGTCCCCCTTGAAGTATTCCAAGAGATACTCCACTCTCGGCTGACGGAACACTGCTTTCAGTGCTACCCCATACCACTGTACATTCACAGACCTATCCTCAAAATTGGGGAACTGTGGCGCTGTTTCCTCTGGGATTGGTGTGGATCGTGGAGCCTCCCTCCTCTTATCCAGTCGTTTCTGACCAAGCTTTTCAGACCTTCGTGGAGTGGCCTCTGGGGACAATACATGGAAATGGGCCAACTGGAACCCATCTGAGTCCTTCACATTCACCCCCAGTTTAAAGGCTACCATTTCCCCACTGTTAGCTTTAGACAATTCAAATGGCAAACGGAGAACCTGGCCTGTTTTGAGGTGATCTTGACTGACTTCTTTAACCTGATCAGCAGCTTTTACCTCAAACTTTGTATCTACTGGAGTAATAACAACTTTCAGATCTTTCAGGCTATTAAGATTGAACTCGTGTTTACCCCAAAGCTGCAGCACAAGTGGTGGTAGGTTCTTATTACCCCTTTTCATATCAGAGAACAGAAGTTTGAGTGGAATTTCATTGTGACAAAAAATTACACAGATGGCTTTGAAAGAGGGGTGGATATGCTTTGGTCCATAAACCCCCACAGTGATTAGTCGATCCATGTAGTCCCAAACTGAAGTGGCAGGTGGCTGGAGAATTGCAGCCTGTGCTGCTGCAATAATGTACAAGCGTGATTTCAAATCCTCCAGCTTTATTTGTAACATGTTCTTATAAACGTAACAGTTCTTTAACTTCTGAAATGGCCCCTCTCTCTTGTGGGAGACCAAGCACATAAATGTAGTCATGACCTGGCTTAAAGGGTCTTTCTTGATCTCCCAAAAGCAATTTTCATCTCCAGTAAAATGCATTCCTTTGTGTTGAGGTTGCTGAGACTCATTTCCAGGAGTGGACTCACAGTTGTCAAGATGTCGCTATTGAGTCCAGGCGGTGGATCAAGAATTGTTTTCAGTGTAATTTCTTGAACTTCCCCTGGGAGAACATGACCTTCTGGTATATGTGCACTAATGTTGGAATCAGGTAACTGTATTGACCCACCGCTTTGCCCAATTTTGCAAGATATTTGAGTCTCAGTGGCCTGAGTCTGGGCCCAGCCTGGGCTTTGACTCATCAAGCCCAGGTCTAGGCATGACCTTGTTAGCTGCCTATGACTCAGCCATGCCATCTTGTAGGCCTCTTTGTCGTTCTTCAGCCATTCAAAATCAGGGTTCAAAAACTGACTTGAATTATTAAGGCTATTCTCCTTCTTAGGATCCTTCTCGAGAACATCTAGAATGTCCGAAGTGCTCTTCCATCTCCCAGACCTCCTCACGCTCTTCCGCTTGGAATTCAAAAGCTGCCCAAAACCTGCTTCATCTGACGACAGGTTATCACCGAAAATGGCCAAAGGATCCTCTTTCAATATTGAGATTTTTGTGTTTGATATCTTGCTATTTTCCTCTTTTTGTAGAATATCATCCAAGAAAGGGTTTGAATCAGACAATCCATTCCAGAATGGATTTCTGGTTTGTATCATGTGCTGGACTTCAGGCTGTAATATTGGCCAATCAGAATGGTTCCTCCCCTCACATGCAATATAACTGCCTGAAAAATGAGAATAAGAGGATAATAATAAAATAAAAATACATTTTAGTTAAAATCTCAAAATTAAAATAGCTGAAAATGAATGATGATGAACCCCAGGAAAAAATACACTGACTACACCAAGAAGAGCTGAATCAATGCTGAGTAAACATGTGATCTAAGGATTCTAAGGAATTCTTCCTGAAGATTATTGAAAATACAAAAGCCTTTCAGTATCAGGAAAGGGATGTTATGCATTATAAGTTCAGCATTACCACTCAAATTGTCATTAAGAGGACCATCATCATCCAGATCAATTAGGGTGCCCTCGGATTTGCTCCGTGCGAGACTTCCAACACGACGCAGTGACCTTGCTCTTTTGGCTGCCATCTTTAGACCTGTGAAAATGACAATGTGCATTGTCAGTTCACAAACATAGAGACAAATTCCTAAAACCCTGTTCACACACAGCATGATAATAACTATTATTTCTAGATAATGATAACTAGAAAACATTTCATCATACAACAAAGTCAGTACTTTTTTGCTCTCTGGTCCAAGAAGAGAAGAAAACAGAAAGAATGGATGAAGATAGACTTTCTGTAGCTGCTAACTGAACAGTCAGTTAGCTTGCAACCAGAATGCTTAAATGGCATCTTCAACAAAAATATTTATTTATTTTTCCTTATAATTCGATAGGTATTCATGTTGAACAGCAAGGCACACATTTCACAGTACAAGAAAAACTCTTTTAAAAAGTCATGCAATTTCAGTGAAACTGACTGTATTCCATCTCATTTGGTTATCGTCTGCCTTGTCACCCCAGAATTCCCCATGAACCAAGTTGCATGCCTTCTGTCTGTTAGAGCAGTACGAAAATAGGGCACAGCTAAATTGAAGATACCAAACAGTCTGATAAAACTAGTTTGAAGACTGTATTTATGACATAAAGAGACCAAAGATGTTTTCCAAAATAAGTTGTAACAAGGCATTTAGCTGAAGTCCACAGAGACGTGAAGCAATGCATTCTGGGCTTTGTATTGGTGCTAAATAGCCTAAGGAAAGGTATCCTTATAAAACAAAAACATAGAATATCAAATTATCTGGTATGCTTAGTTGTTGAAAAATATTAAATATTCTAATGTGCATACCCAGTGAGGAAGCTACTTTCTGGTATAGGCCTATTTAAAATGAATGACGGAGCTAACCTCTTAGAAAACCTAAGCTACTGAGATACAAAAACAGACTATTACAGAGGCCTACTTTCAGACTACTTTGACACCAGTGCATTTATCCATCTTATTCGGTGATCCTACTTTGTGATACAGGCCCCTGAAGCACCTGAATTGAAAATAGTTAATCTTGTTCATTCGATTTAATTTCTCAGAAAATATAAATGGTTTGATTAAATAAATATGAATGACGGTCGTCCATTTATTGGTCCTCGTTGTTTGTTTGTTTAGTTTTTTGGAGGGGGGGGGGGGGGGGGGGGGGGTGATTGTTTAGGCATTTCAAACGTTTGAGAAAGTCACCACTAAAACTCTCTCACAATTGTCTATTTCAAATGAGCGTTTAATAGTAGGCTATATTTTCAAACATCCCAGAAATAGCCTAATCTGATCGTGTTGGTCTCCAAAATGAGTTTTGTTTCGTTCATCACGAGATTTTCATGAAATTCCAAGATGATTAAAAACCAGATTAAACGGAAAACCTACAAATGACAAACTTTTGCACTTAGAGAATTAAACTCAATCATTCAAGAAGTTTTATAAACATCCTTGACTCAATGAATGACTTAATGGAACAGTTTAACAATCAGCCTAATCTTCTCATACAGTTCAACCGAAGATAACATGTGATTGCCTCTGTCTCAGCTAAACTAGTCTGGTGACCACATGATTATACAGTAATGCCAACACAAACACGAAGATAAGGACTGTTTTCTGCACCGTGAGTAGCTAGGGCTGAAGAGCGCAATTTTTTTCAATTTCTTTTATTTGAAGAACTATCAGGTCTCCGTTTTTGTTTTTTTGTTTTTTTGAAAGTAGGCCACATTTTATACATAGTACCAGCTTCAGGTAGTTTTGCCTCAGTTGTGTCCAAATAAAGAGAGTAGGGCACTTGCACCTGACACTGGCAAGGCTGCTCAGTCAATAATAATATGTTTTTCTGCACCAACGCTCACAAACAGGTTGATCCTGTCTAGATAAGACCGTACGTGGCTGCCTCGGAACATTATGCACTATGTCATTCTATGCTAGTGTGCATAGAATTGCGATACCGTATTTAATATTATTTTCCACACACATTCAGAACAAGTCAGTGCACCTGCTCGAACATTGATCATTGCGTAGGTACATTCCACTATGAAGAATAACTCAACGATGACAAGACCAATGTCCACCGTTTCTTTTGCGCCAAGGTTAACGTTACACATTGGAGCGCCCACAGCAGATAGCCTAGATGTTTGATCAAGAGTTGGCTGACTTCAAATCACGGATTTCTATTGCGGACAACCATTAGCCTACGGCTACATACGGTTTTAGAAAGTATTTATCAAGTCAGACAAATCCTTTCACCTTCTGTCACTGATGTGCAACTAGGCTATATGATAACTACACGTTTATGTCTGCGGAAAAATCTATCATGTTCTCCATGGTGAAAATTTGATCTTTCACGAAACGTTTCCTGCTCTTCGATACAGCTGTTATAACAATATTAGCTTGCAATAATATTAACGATCAGTCATCCTATCAATAAATAATAAATAAAATCACTCACCATTTCAATAGAAATCAAAAACGGTTATTTGTTGAAAGTAGGCTACACATGGCCCACAACGCTCCAACTGTACGTTGTGGTTAATTTGTTCGCCAACTTTTTTTTTTTGTAAGGAGTGTCACAAACTATACACCTTGCAGTGAACTGCTCGAACTCCTGGCTGTTCTCTCTATGACACGAGCACTCTGGGACAAATAGTTCTAATGAGCAAAGCTACCAGTTTCACCGTGGTTGAACCCTATGGGTTGAACGAGAAATTACGACTACAACTCCCATAAAACCATGTTCAATTTACGCCTACCGAGTTGCAACACCTGAAACTGAAAAGTGGGAAGCCAGTTTCGGTGATAGGAAGCTGACATAGGTTATGTATGTATATGCGGTTTCTCCTGCTCGCCTCCCAGGCCACACATTCTTAATGACTAGGCCTAGTAATGTGAAAAAACTTAATCTCATATACAAATCATACAGATGAAGTCAGTAGTTTAAATAATGATCAGCCATTAAACCTTTTGCAAAATGAAAGCAAGTTGTAAGACCATTTGAGCCACATTACCTCACACATACTCACGGTAAAGGTTTTCAAAATTTAGTAAGTACTGTGTGTTTATTCACTGTACCATCCAATGAGAACATGATCTTGTAAACTGTGTGTGCCACACAAAACTGTAAAATGCCGGATAGGGTGAATTATTGAGCATATGGATAGCCTCTGTGGTTCATGCCCAGAGATTATTGTGTTCATGAGATTGTCAGGTTTGTTCAGATGGTTTGCCCTTTGCACATATTACCTGAGTATCAAATTAGTATTTGTAGCACTTAACATAAATCATAACCAAATGACATAAATCATAACCAAAATGTGTTTTATTACAGTAATGTTGTCTTCAGTTTGTTTTACATTCTTGTGTTTTATCTATCAAGATAATGTTAAGTAGCCTACTGCTTAAAGAGTATACACATCTTGGCGCGAGTATTTGCCCAACAATGTTATAGTACATTTATATGAAGATAAAACAGCCCAACAGTTATTAAAACTTGACATTTGTGATGCATCAGTTGCATAAAAGGGTTAGACAGTATGTTCTTCATATGAAGAAACAAGGCAAGAAAGAGTTCAGGAAGCATCGAATGTTATTACTTTGGAATATAGACTGTTTGGCTTGTATGAGGTAATGTGGTCTCAATTGTTTCATTTTTGATAACTTACCAATATGTTTAATGTTTAAATCACAATTCCAGAAAATTACAAACTACCTTAAGCTGCAAATCCATAAAACTATGCTTCTACAAACTACTCACACAAAATTTTACAATACATAATATGACTGTGCACTCTCTTGGTAGGTCGCCTTATTTTGTGTTATGATTAAAATGATTTAGAATAATTTAAGAACTTGATCAAAGTAAGTGTATGCAAAACAAAATCACATTAACAGCTAATTAATTTTATATATTTAATTCAATCAGATTATTTAATGCTATAATATTCACACTACGTTAAATTTAGGCAAGTTACAAATGTACATTATTGTGGTAAATATCTTTGTCTATTTTTCTTTCCTTATCATTGTAATGAAATGATCTGTAGTCACAGTGTGTAGCGGCTTGGGGTTTAGGACATCTAGTGGTCATGTTTCATAATGCTTTTATTATGGCTGCAAAATGAACCCAAAATGAAATTTGAATTTGACATTTCACTGAGGTCGATTTTTGAGGTCCTCACACAGGACTACACACTGGCCATTGGCATGTGCACAATGACATGTTACCCATTAGTTATTCTGGGGAACAACTTGAGACTCAGACATGAACATTCTATTCATCAATTTCACCACAGCACCTAGTCACCAAGGTTTCCATTGCCTGAAGCTAAACACAATAAATAAGGCCATAGCCTCATTGTACACAAATACACCAGAAAAGGTGACATCACCACAGTTTGATTAGTACCTTCGGCAAATGGGCTCATACTTTTGCGCTGTCGTTGTTCCAGTCATTGCACTAACTGTATGTCAGATATTTTAAGTTCACCAGCCTTCCCCTTTACCCACAATCACAGCATTCTACTTGACTGTCTAAGTTAACACGAAAGGCCACAACCAGGAAGGTCACAATATGGGAAACAAAATTAGTTTTAATTTGCTTGACTTAATAGACTCCTCAGTGTAATACACCTTTATACATTTGTAATACAAGTTAATATTTCTTTGTACAATACGCACTGGAAGCTACGTCATGGATTCTCTTGTCATGAATCAGACAACTCACCAATTACACAAAAGTAGTACTTTCCAGCTGTGGAAACACTGACCCTTACAAACTTTCAAATCATGTACTAGAGACCATTGTGTTTTCAAATCTTGGCCCTTTTGACTCACCAGTGGTTACAACTGAGCTGTTAATGTAAAAAGCATTTGTGAAATAAATTCAATGGAAAAAGTTTCTGTTCATTTGTGGCCCCACAAAATGTTGAAATTATGTGAAAACAGATTGGTATTCAAATTAATATATATACACTAAATAACTGTTTTATGCCCTATGAATTGAAAGATCTGATTTTATGACTGTAATTAAGTGTAAATATTAACATAAATGTTGCTTATACATACAAACTCATATATTTTCAAAAATGCAAACATAGCCAATACCAAAAAAATCTAAATCTAAAGAAAAGTTTACCTGAAACAATATTAAATTCAAATTAGTATCAAATTAGCATTAGCAGATTAGAATGGGTCCACTAGAAACACTGTGAATTGTGAAATACTACTGTAGACGTAGTGTCAGCATTTCATATGTTGATCACTGTTGAAACACTTCCAAGTAAAAATACGGTCTAACTTGATAAACAGTTCACTAATAGTTTTCACGAGAAAATTGCATTTGTCACAAATGGTTCAAATTATATACACTTTAATATTACTTTACAGTATTGTCAAGCTTTCTTTATTAATTTGTGGCAAAGTCCCTTGCTTCATATTTTTACACAGAACACATTCCCTAGCTGACCTTGGGTTTATTTTTGTACAGTGCAGACCACCCTTTTTGGAAAGTCCCCCAAACCAGTCAGCTGTGTTGCATGACAACATCATTTGAATCAGATTTTAAAACAGCTGTGTTGTAGGGACAGCAATATTTAAGGACAACTGTCCATTGTCCATCCCTGTCCTCCAAAGTGGTCAACTGCAATCCTTGAAAAAATATATAAATTTTTTTTTTTTTTTTTTTATATTAAACTCAAATCTTTTTGCAGTCTTGTATAAAACTTTATAGGAACAACCAATTAAACCACGTTAAGCTTAAACTACATATACAGCTTAGATTACAATATATACAGTGCCCTCCACAATTATTGGCACCTCTGGTAAAGACGAGTAAAAAGGGTTATAAAAAATTAATCGTTTTGTGAATTAGCTTAATCTCACACTGAAAAAATGAGAAAATCCAACCTTTAATTGAAGTAAATTTATTCTGAGAAAAGAAATACCTCATCAATAAATAATTATTTTTAACAAAACCATGTGTGCCACAATTATTGGCACCCCTGCATTTAATACTTTGTACAACCTCCCTTTGCCAATAAAACAGCACTGAGTCTTCTCCCGTAAGATTTAATAAGGTTGGAGAATACAGAGCAAGGAATCTGAGACCATTCCTCTTTACAGAATCTCTCCAGATCATCCAGAGACCTAGGTCCTCTCTTGTGCACTCTCCTCTTCAGCTCAGCCCATAGGTTTTCAATGGGGGACTGAGATGGCCATGGCAGAAGCTTGATTCTGTGTTCAGTTAACCATTTTTGAGTTGATTTGGACGTATGTTTTGGATCATTGTCCTGCTGGAAGATCCAACGAGGACCCAGTTTCAATTTCCTGGCTGAGGCAGCCAGATTCAGATTTAAAATTTCCTGGTATTTCATGGAGTTCATGATGCCATGTACCCTAACAAGGCTCCCAGGGCCTTTGGAGGAAAAACAGCCCCACAACATCACGGAACCGTCACCATACTTAAAAGTGGGGATCAGGGTATTTTCGGTATAGCCATCCTTCTTTTTACGCCAAACCCACCTTGAGTGTTGGTTGCCGAAAAGCTCAATTTTCGTTTCATCTGACCATAGAACATGGTTCCAGTCAAAGTTCCAGTTGCGTTTAGCAAACTCCAGGTGCTTACGTTTGTGGTGAAATGACAGGAAAGGCTTTTTTCTGGCATGCCTTCCAAATAATTTGTTGGCATGGAGGTGACGTCTAATGGTAGTTTTTTATGACCCCAAGATGCTACTTTCCTCTGTAATTCTCCAACAGAGATTCTTTGGGATTTTTTGCCTCTCTTACCATCCTCCTCACTGTGCGTGGGGGCAAAATAAACTTGAGTCCTCTTCCAGGCAAGTTTGTAACAGTTCCAGTTGCTTTTAACTGTTTAAGTATAAGGGTAGATATGGACACATTCAGGTGAGTAGCTATTTTTTTATAGCCATTCCCTGACTTATGAAGCTCAACACACTTTTCCCTCATTTGATTTGTGCATTCTCTTATCTTTCCTATGCTGATGTATGAATAAAGGAATATGGCCTCTGTGTCACCTCATATTTATACCCCAGTGAAGCAGGAAGTCATGGGTTACTGCTTGAAAGTTCCTAAACACTCTGATCAACTTTAAAAAGTTAAATCTAAATGGAAAAAATGCTTCAGTTACATTTTGTTCATAAGAATTTCTAGAGTTGCCAATAATTGCACACGTGGTTTTGTTAAAAATAATTATTTCTTGATGAGGGATTTGTTTTTTCTCAGAATAAATTTACTTCAATTAAAGGTTGGATTTGTCTCATTTTGTCAGTGTTAGATTAAGCTAATTCACCAAAAGGTGAATTTTTATAACCCTTTTTACTCATCTTTACCAGGGGTGCCAATAATTGTGGAGGGCACTGTATATATATATAGTCGGGTGACAAATTAAAGGAAAAACTACAGTGTGGGGGTCTGGTGGCTCTGTTATGCTGTGGGGGAATTTTCCTGGCATGGTTTGGGTCCACTTGTCCACTTAGAGGGAAGCGTCACTGCAAATCAATACGAAGTTATTTTGAGTGATCACCTTTATTCTATGATGAAACATTTCTATCCTGATGGGAGTGGTCTTTTCCAGGATGACAAGGCCCCCATCCACAGGGCATGAGGGGTCACTGGATGGTTTGATGAGTATGAAAATTATGTGAATCATATGCTATGGCCTTCGCAGTCAACAGATCTCAACCCAATTGAACACCTATGGGAGATTTTGGACCGACCTGTTAGACAGCGCTCTCCAGTCTCCACCACCATCATCAAAACACCAAATGAGGGAATATCTTTTGGAAGAATGGTGTTCCATCACTCCAGTAGAATTTGAGAGACTAGAATCTATGCTAGACTAGAGGTAGAATCTACGCCAAGGCGCATTGAAGCTGTTCTGGTGGCTCGTGGTGCCCCGACATCTCAATAAGACACTTGATGTAGGTTTTTTCTTTAATTTGTCACACGTCTGTATATACAGTATACTGTATATCCAGTACATATTCTGTGCTCTGTGACTGACCTGCTCATTAAATGACATCACGTCATCAACAAGGAGAGCTGTGTCCACTTAAAAGATAACTAGGTTTGGTTTCCTGTGTTAACCAACCCCCACCCCCACCCACTCCAACTCCCACCACCACCAGAGTTTGTGGGACATAATTCCTGGACCTCCCTTCCGATTCCATACCAAATGAACCCCTAACAGGTGTGGTGGCTTTGTAACCCTATGCACAGTCACCATACTGTTTTAAAATAACAACTAACAACAATAATGATTTCCTTCTTTGAGACATAGAAGCCACACTTTGTTCCCATGATGTTGATATTCCCACTATTGCAACATTGTAACCACTGGCATCTTAGATGGCTTGCTAACAGAACATAGTTTGTGTAGCTAGACAGAGGAAATGGCTTTATGTTGTTGAAATATTATGGTTTTCACGGCAAGGCATTTTACAGGGGGAAAACCATTGAAAACACTGAAACACTGGTCTGTAGTCATTTAGTAAAGTAACATATTAACCTAGGTGGCAATTATGGCTGACCACCTTTCCGTATGAATGACAATGCGGTAGGGATTTCCCATGTGATTGGCTTCCAGCGGTGCAATTCAAGCATTGTAATCGTGCACATTGCTTTCTTTTCATGGATATACACTTTCCGGGGAACTTTTCCTGTATACCCTACACTTAAACTTGTTCAGATTTACCATATGCAGTGTGTTTAGCTAATTCTATTCAACTAAGCGCAAACTGGTCATCATTGAGCACTCTCCACTCTACTGCACTTTTCAACTATGATGAAGAGTATGTGCTGATGAAGGGTACCTAACTGCAGTGGTATTTTGTCATTAGCTTTTCATTTAATTGTTGGTCAGTTTTACTTACTATTTCCAGTACTTATCTATCATCTTGAGTTTTTATGTCACTGAAATGAACAAAATACTGTGTAAAAAGTACTGTGTAAAAAGTAAATACTGTGTAAAAAGTCAATTTTTGATCCAGCTGTCCTCAATCTGGCACAGTATCTTGCTGGTCACTTATTGGTCTGGCATTTGTGAAAGTAACGTAAAAAAAAAAAGGTAAATACAAAAGCAACGTGATTTATTCCTAAATCTTATTGACTCAGATTTACATCAAATACATTTGCATGCTTGATTGGTAGTGGAGGGTAAACACATGCCATTTACCCACCTTTTATTTTGCATTTAGTGTTTAAGCACCTTTTTCATAGCATTTATGTAGGGGAAACTCATAGAAATAAACCCTTTATGATCTGGTTTTATCTAGCCTATATGAGAAAGGGCACAGAGCGCCTCTCGCATGTTCATTTCGTTTTAAAAAGCGTACAGTAGCTCACTAACTGTAGCAAAGTGAAAAGTGAGCAGCTATCCAAAATGTGTGAATCACATGTTTTTTCTTCTTTTGTGTGTATGTGTGTGTAGTGGTCAGAAACTTGGTCAGAACAGCTGTCACCCAATGTTAGCTCGCATTTTTCTTAAAGCTAGCTAATGTTTACTAGTTATGAGAGCAACAAGCCATCTCTAGAAAATGATAGTGTATGATGTTTTCATGCTAATTAATTAAAGACATACAAACATAACGTAGGTAATATCAGCCTCAGTTAAATTATTCTAGTAATCAGGCCACGTCAAATTAATAAAAATTAATTAATAAAATAACTTTAGTAAAAATGCTGTCTCGGGCATCCTTCCAGAATATCCCATATATGTTTTGGTGACTGAGGAGACTATGGCATACGGATTACATTGGTATCATACTCCTCAAACCAACTGGGAAACTACTCATGCTATGTGGATGCATGAAATACATCCCCTCTGTGCAGGAAAGAAAGGCTTTTACACAGGGATAAGATGGTCACTCAGATGATAACTGTCTGCCTTGCCTTCTAAATGCATGAGTGTATCAAACATGATTGCCAAACCAAGCCCTTCACTATTGGAACACCTGTGATTCTAGTACATTGACTCTATATTAGAATGAGGGAGACATTTCTTACTGCAGTGAGACTAGACTGAATTTCACATCACACATTTCTGCTCATACTGTATGTATGAGTTTTCAGATCTTTTAGTAATTACTTTAGATAATCACAGAAAGGTTTTATAAGCAGTAACTTTAGGCCAGGGGATTATCAACCATTCTAATTAGCACACATTTAAACAGCAGTCTAATGCAAAATGTGTTGAAGAAATGGGGGGATTCCAAATGCTTTTTTCAAAACAGCCTAAAACAGACAAAAGCTGAGTAAAACTGTAAGTGTCCAATCTACCATAATGGAAATAAAGTTAATGACCCTTACATTTTAGTGCATGATGTGTAATGGTGCGCAGTGGAAACTACTGACACCTATTCTGTTTATGAGTCACAGACTCATTCCAAGACTTGTTCAAAGCATCTCACACTGAGGTATCAAAATCTCACAATGACATTTAAACTCATTGCTTCAGATGGTGAAAATGCAAAACATAAAAAAAATCCTTTTATTAACTTTTTTATTTAGATAAATTATATTACATTTACAGATTTATGACATGTAAAGCTCTAGATTCTGCATCATCAGTGCACATAATGCAGTAAGTGATTAGCAAAATTATTCAGGCTGATTTTCACAATACGAAATCAAATTTTGAGATTTGCATGACTAAACTAAATACTTTATATAAGCTCTGGAACAAAAAGCTGATTTTGTTATTACTCGCTATTTACCCATAATTTTCAATTTCATAAACAGAATACCAAATGAAAAACACAGATAAAACTGGTGACTATAAAATATGAAATGGTTCAATGATAACATAGTAAACTATTTTTTTTTATTACAGAAGGATATCATTTAACCTCAAATATGATATTTTAATTTAATCAGTATAATTAAGTAGTCAAATAAAGTCCATTAAAGGTTAATTCCACAAAGGTTACTTATCTTATACGTATGTTCTAGTGTATGTCCTCTACAAACAGTTCAGAGGCTAAAATATAGTCATGTACTACTTTATCATATGGCATATTCTCAGGGGGATCCAGATATCATAGATACCATTAGGGTATCCATCCATGTGGGACCAGCAGCTAGTTCATGGACAGCAATGTCAAAACTTGTGGCTCCTGTGAATGATAACTTTTGCAATTGGTGCGGCCTTATTTCTTCCATTATTATTTAAAAAGTTTTTTTGGAAATAAAATGTCGAACACAGTAATAAAATATTTCACTACATTGGTTTTGTGTAGTATATCAGAAGAAATTGATGCAACTAATGACCAGCTAGATCAGCTGGGCCAGGGTAAATGGAAACAACATTTTTTGACAACATTTAAGGCGAAATAAGAAAACATACCAGCTCCCCTGGGTTCAATAATGTTTGACACCCCAGGTCTAAATCCTGACCTTCCTGGAGATGACCATATACCCAGACTGAATGACTCTGTCTCCAAGTGGGGGGAGAGGCACTGTCACCGTGTGGCTATGACCCGCATGACCTCACCACCCAATACCCCAACCAACCACTTTTGCTTGTCTCAGCTGCTGAGTCACGATTGCAGGAAGATGTCTGTGTATTTAGGGATTTCTAACTCCTCCTCTAGAAGTTCCGCATAACAGGCTGGTGCTTCACTACAATTTATAGAGCAGTGCACCTCAGTTAAACATCAGTTTTTAATTAAGAATCTGATTAAGTTCAGTATAGTTAATATATTTATCAACTGTAGTGAAATTGATTAATCACGTGGTAATGTGACAAATTTGTGAGAATTGTTACCTTTACATTACTCTTACATTTCAGTAGTCACACAGTTTAAATAACTGTCTTACATAATATGACTCTTTTTTTGGTATATTTCTGTAAGCAGGTAAGACCTGGTATGACATAAAGACAATGTAACAATATGATGTTAAAAAAAAAGATCTGCGCCTTTTAGAACTGAATATTTAGCATTTGCTTCAGTTTTTGTGGCATTTTTTTAATTACTGAGTGCAATCTTGAAATGATGCCCTCTCATTTTAATGACAAAAGCGGCTGAAGACATTGTACTTGTAATGCGTTTTTCCTTCTGAATCTACAACACTGTAAATACAGACCTGCTCACCTCACTAAGGCCATTTTCAATGCAAAAAACTGTAAGATATCAGTCAGTTGTCTGCACCTCTTTCCCCTTGGCCTCCCATGTATTCATGTGCTGCGTGGCTGATATACAGTACATTATCCACTCACCCCCCTGCGACCCTTGTCTATCCTGTTTCTCAGGCACACACACATACATGCGCGCACACACACACACACACACACACACACACACACACACACATTGGATGATTGGAATGGTTCCCAAACTGTACCACTGCCATCCCATTGAAAACACTGTGCTTCCATCTGGCAAAAAGGGCCCCCCATTGTCCCCTGCTTCATCTCTCTCCCTGAAGTGAGAACAAGCTTGGCGAGGAATGTATCTGTGGCCTTTGGCTGAATAGTTTTCTCACAGCACTGAAAGGGCACTGTTTTTGTTGTGGGTATTCTCCAGACAAAATCTGTGATAAAGGCTCAAGTTGGGAGGTTAATCATGCTACAGACTCTTTTAATAAATTGGGTATATCAAAAAGGTAATAATTTAAAGTTTGCTGCTAATTAACAAAGTATTTAACAAAGCAAATTACTTAGCATTCATTCAGCATGTCAATTAATGATCTGCCTTTTTCCCCCTGAAAACAGTTTTACTCACCACTATAAAATGTCTTGGTATAGCCTATACCCCTGTTGAGTTTTGGATCTTCCTACACTGTTGACAGAAAACAGCATTGACCATCATAAGTTCCAAACTGGTTAATTCTGGCCTTTTGCTGATCCAAGCTGGGCAGTGCTGCTCTTATACTGGTCATGTTGGAATACCAGTTGGTGAGTCTCATAATGAAATAGTTATACTGGTAGACCAACATGAGCAACTGATTCCAGCATGCTGGTCACCAGCATAACCATCTTCACCAATCTATGCTGGTTTGTGTGGAAGTAAGCTGTTTTGTGAAGCTATGTACCTCCGCATGTGTTCGGCAGGACAATCTCTCTACTTATTTTTGAATGGAAAATCGGTTAGGCTACTTCTTTAAATCTTAAAAGAGGCCCCAGTGCTTAAAAAATCATCTACACGTAACGTTTACTCCTTACTACTTTCCCATGTGACTGAGCAATGCGACATGTTGGAATTCCTTTCCAGTGCTGTAATTCCTTACACTAAACTGTGAATTTTAAGTTAAAAAAACACCCCTTTTCTACGTTTATTACCCCTGCAGCTTTTCGTCTACACACGAAAAGGATAGCCTATGTCACCCCACAAAAAGGAAAGAAAGAAAGTGATATCATCAAAATTCTTTCTCCCGCCTACTCACTGGTGTAAGCACTTTTATTCATTAAATTCAGCAGTGGGCTGCACCGTTCCCATGGCATTAACTGACTCAATGCCACAAGATAAAGGCGAGCATGAAGGAGACTTTCAAATTCAGACTGTCGAAGAACTTCGAAATTATGACAACACAACTTCGTTTAGAGTTTCTGAAAACGTCGTGTTGTCAAATAGAAGACGGCACCTTGTATATTCTTTTGAACTGAGAATGCAGGGCGCGGTGACGGCCTCCACCTGCCAGCTGGTTCATGGAGGAGGAGAGACGTGCATGTAGCTATACCTGTTTTCACTTTCTGATACGCGCTGTTATGTTATGCCGGGCTGTGTGGACTAAACAAACGATCCTTGTTGTCGGATTCTCGTGATAATCTGCGGCGAGGAATGTGAATGCTGGGGGGATTAACTGAGTTTATTCGTTAAATACTGAAACGTGCTATAATACAATGCGTTACCGTTCCTGTCTTTTGTTAGAGAGAAAACGGGTTTCCCATCCTCCCAGTAGAATTTCCCATTAGCGTTAGAAACTCCTGCCATCACGTCTCAGACTGAACAGTGTCCGCTTTCAATGCTGCTATGACTTCCTGGAAACACTACATTCTACATTGGTTGGTCCTCACCGTGTCTTTCACTGCCTTCATTAAAACATCTCATTCCGGTAAGTGTTGATGAATGAGGTCCGTTATTTTGTCCACATATAACCACAATAGCCATGTGCTGACCTTTAGTAATGATTGCCTGTTTTAAGAGCACTCTTGAATTCTGGTTTATGGTTTAAAGGCTCTTTAACGCCAATTCAATAGGCAACGCATTATCATTTTCTGTCTTTGGTGAGGAGAGAACGGTGAAACATTTCACCTCACCTGTAGGCTATATTCAATTTACCAGTGGAACGGATTTTATATAGGCTACTGTTAGTCGTGTATTTTGATATAGACTACTTGATTTAAAGACCATCTTCAGACAATAACAATACAAGCAGGCATAGCATATAGAGTAGCCTAGGCAATAGGCTATGAAAGATAATAACATCGGAATAGTCATAAAATAACCATTAGCCTATAACAAAACTATGAATTATTAGCCTATAAGCTATAGGTTCGAGAGCAAGGTGCAAGACTTGGTTAATTATGTCCTGAACATGCCATATAAAAATATTTAGTTATCACAAGAGCACTGAGATCTATGCAATACAGTGACGTGTTAATACTAGGCTATCCAATGCTTCGTTGCATCATCATTATTCTTTTGTGAGATCAACTTGTGATATTATTATTAATTATTATTATTTAGTTTACAACTTTTCCCTCTAAATCTTCATTTGACAGTTGATAACGGGTGTACTTCACCTTCCATAAAAACCTGCAATGAGTGCCTCTATCGTGGACCTGAGTGTGGCTGGTGCTTTCAGGAGGTACGGTACACTGCCCCACTCTCCAGCCATAGGCAACGTGATAACTTGTTGATGAAAGGATGAGCAATTGTCCTTCTTCCCAGGGGAAGACCACACGCAGCTGTTTTATCCTATCTAAGTGATACCGGTATTCCCGGAATCTTACTATCAGTCTTGAAAGTGCAGATAATCTAAACAAAGGCACACTCTTGCGAGCTTGATATTAGTTTTACAGTTCTGTAATGAGGGGCTTCCCAGCCAATGTGAGCCACGCTTCAGTAGCAGAGGGAAATGCAGTAGCCTAGTGGTTTGTAAGCAGTGGGAGTGAAAGAGTCACAGCTTTGTTCAGGAGCTTAGCCACTCATGTGGCAAGGTCAGTAAAATGCCTTGATTTCTGTTTCACTATGCACCCAACACCATCTGAATGATTATCTTGGATTGGTGGAGTGAACTTCTCACTCATGTAGTCTATGACTGGATTGTTTTGTCTTTAGACTATTTATTTGCTTATAACACACGCAGCAAAAATGGTGGTGTTAACACCCTATGGTGTTCATATGATTCAATGGAGTCATATAAACACCCTTGGGTGTTAAATGTACACCAGTAGTGTTCAATTTACACTGACATTTTTGCTGTGCAGATATTGTGTTAGTGAAAAGGGTAACATTATCTTATTTTTTTTCTTGGTTAAAAGTTAGACAAAATAAGCTACTCTGAACTCTACTATGTAGTTAACTAAGCTACCAATTACTCAACACTGGAAGTAGACTTGTTAAGCTACAACACAGCTACCAATAAGAGAAAAGTAGTTAACTAAACTAAAGCTGCTTTTGAAGAATCGTTAACTACATTGAGGCTCCTTCATGAAAAAAAATATACAGTAAGTTAGGTCACCTATGGGCCATGCCAGACGTTGGCTAATGCTACTGATTTTATGCTCAGACCTCTTTTAAATAGCATTAAACTTCATTCATAAGTTAACAGTTCATTTAGCTACATGTTTTTTCAATTTGATCTCTGGGGAGAAATGTTCAAGATGAGTTCTCATGAATTTATGCTGTTCAGTCTTAATAAAGAATGACCTAGCTAATCAGACACATTTCTGACAGTTGCTTGTTCATAATTTCATGAATCCAAAGCCAGGAACTCACCAAGCTAAATCAACCAGCTAAACCCTAAAATAGTCCATTCCTTTGCCGAAACTGCTTTGAGAATTACAGTCCCCAAGTATTAAACCGCTAACGAAAGGTGCCTTTCATTACTAAATTAAGTTAGCAGCCAACTAACTTAATCTCATGGGTGCACCAAAAGAATATTGAGAAGTTCCATGACATGATTTTGTCTAAGGACCATAGACTACTGCAGAGGGAAAAGAATCTGAGTGGGAAGCACACACTGCATGCATTGATTTTACCAGGCACCACTTTCACGCAAAGTGAGACAGTTGCACGGGCCTATATGCCTATTTTGTATTGTTATTTTTTTGCAATTTAAATTCATTTTAAAAAGCTGATCTTGCTTCTACAGTTTAACCCGGGGGGAAACGCAGCTTTATCCATGTTAATTGGTTTAAAAAAAATGTTTAACTACTTGAAAGCTAATTGTTTTTCAGAGTAGTTAAGCTACCACATGCTACTGGAAAATGTAGTCAGGCTAGTAGCTCTGATACATGTAGTTCTGCTACTCCCCGACACTGGTTTACAGATACCACATGGTATAGAGTAGCCGTGGGATTGCTGGCTTGAATACAGTAGGTTTTGTTTTATCATATATTTCAGTGAGAATATTTACTTCCATTCAACAAGAAGTAGGCTATATGTTACTCGAACAATGTCTGTCACGGATATTTTTGGCTGCCTAGCAGTTCATATTCATATTAAACTTGAAAAGCATGAGAATAAATTGACCTTTAATATGATTCAATCATGATTCACCACTGAACTTGTTTTTATCTCTTCAACAGGGATTTCTAGATGGAGCACAGATAAATGAAAGATGTGACTTTGTTCCCAACCTGGTGCAAAAAGGTTGTGAGCTGGAATTTATTGAACATCCTGCAGTTAGAGTGGAAGTGAACGCCTCTCTGTCCAGCACACAGGTGACGCCAAAAGAGATCACAGTTCAGCTTCGACCAGGTCTGTTTCTGCTGTAGAGTAGCACATATTTCTCCCCCAACTTGTACATTGGATTTCAGAGGTTATGTTCTTTGGTAGGGGTCGTCAAACTGGCCTCCTACTGTACTGGCCTCCTGGAGTACTGCTATGCATGCTGCCCTTAGCCCCAGACTCTGCTTCACACTTCTTAATAAGCCAATCATTCATTGGCTTTCCTTTGTTATATCAAATGGCAGACCCTAGCTGAATTTTGCACATACAACATGCTTAAATATTTTCCTGTATTTCTTTAAATTCAGTCTGTAATGCAGAGCAAAATGAGAAACAATGCCCAGTTAATCTGGAAAAACTGATTTGAGGAAATGCAGCATATACTTGAAGTTACCTTTCTCCTTTTCAATTGATCTGGTCAGACTCTTAACTTAATCCTCAAATGTAATTTTTAATCATGACACATCAGCTGTCCTTGGATTGTCAATTGGATTATGTAATGACTGAGACTGGAAGACAGGTGCTGTAGCCTAACGAGTCGTTATCAGTTGCAAAATGAAAGCCATTGTTTGACCTGCAGGCAGTTGACCTTTTCAAATAGATATTGATCATATCAGCTTAGTGTTAGTCCATTTGTGTATAATACAGTATGAAGTTCATGTGCATGTCATACAGTGAGTGTGAATGTTTTATGTTGGTATATTTATGTTATACAGTATGTAGTCATTTGTATGAATGGTGTTGGTTCACTCATGTTTTGATGTGAACATAATTTTTAGATTTATTTTTAATAGCCAATAGTAAGCTATTTATCAATCAATGTAAAGTATAGATGAGTCATTGGCTCACAGGTGTGTGTATTGGAGGACCGTGCGCACAAGGGTGTGGGTGGTATGGTTGTGAAAGGGTGTGGGTGGTATGGTGGTGATGTGAGGCCACAGAACAGTTGGCAGTCTCAAAAATTTAAGAAAACGTCAGATTTAAAAGATCAATTTGTTATAAAAAAAAAGGAAAATAACTGACTTTATGACAGCAATTATGACGTGAACGAAAGCTCGGTAGGCATTAGAAGTGGAATCCATCCATTATTTTGGAACTAAAATAAATTGTTATATTTCATTGCAGGCAGTGAAACCAGCTTTGTTTTGGAAGTACGACAGCTGGAACGGTACCCTGTGGACATGTACTACTTGGTGGATGTGTCAGCATCGATGCAGGACAATCTAGATAGGCTGAAGACCGTGGGTATCGCCCTGTCGCAGCGGATGAGGGAATACTCCAGTGACTTCCGAGTGGGCTTCGGTTCATTTGTGGACAAACCCGTCTCTCCGTACATCAACGTTCACCCCTCAAAAATCAGCAATCCCTGCAGGTATGACCCCTTGAGATAAATGCTGCATAACTAGTGTGGTTATTGCGAGTCTGTGTCATTTTGCAGTGAGCATTGGCCATTTTGGCCAATCTCTGACTTTAAGGATAAAATGCAGAGTATTTGTGATTGATCATGTGTTTCTGAGTAGTGGGCCTTATCCATGGTGGCACTCACAACTGCACCCAAGTTGAGCTGTGGCGTAGTAGATTGGGAAATGGATTTGTCACTGTATGTCTGCAGGTTTAGGCAGCAGATGGGGCACAGCTGTTGTATCCTTGAGAAAGCACAGTATTTCATACGTGATGCGCCGCTGGTTGTGTAATGTCAAATGACGGTTTTTACTTCAGCTACAGCTTCAGCGGTGAGGATTCCGCCAAGAACGGTCGGTCAGGTCCGAAACCTGAATCACAATCTGCAGTGCTTACTACAGTGTCCTTGTCATCAATTCATTCCTGATTTTCTGAATTTCCTACACAGCGACTTTGACACCCAGTGCCGCCCAGCACACGGGTTCATCCACGTGCTCCCCATAACTGAAAACGCGGCCGAGTTCACCCGCGTGATCAGGCAGCAGCGGATATCTGGGAACATGGACACACCCGAAGGGGGCTTTGATGCCATGCTGCAAGCTGCCGTGTGCCAGGTGAGCCATTTGCCTCCACTGGTTTTTACCTTAGGTTGATGTGATTGGTCCTGTACATCTGATCCTTCATCATTCGCGATCCTGTTCAGGTAGGTTTCACTGGAATTATGTTAATCCGTGACAGACTGATGATAAAAAAAAAGAAATGACGTCATGTTGATTGGAAAATTGGTGACTCACATTGATTCTTTGTTTCAGAAAAGTGCAAGTCATGCAGAATCATTTGACTTTTTAGTGAGTGACTCATGAGGCAAATACCAACCTTTGTGAAACAGAGATATCGCAAGCACTTAACTAACTCTGTCCAGTAACAATAAGTGCACAGTATAAATGCATACAGCTGTATGCGAATACAGGCAATGTGTGTTCACGGATTAAGCTGCCTACTAAACACATGAATCAGACTTTAACCTAATATGGAGTATCCTTAAATACAATGCTACGCATGCCTACTGTTTGGTAAGGGCTCCTCTGCTGAGTAACTTACGGGCTACAGGTTTCTCTGTGGTCAAGGTCCGCCTCACGGCGGTAAATTAATCAAAGCCGCTTTCGGTTTTAATGAATGCTGGAGGATTCATTTTAAGTCCTTGAAAGTTGCACAGAAATGAAAGAGACACAGTGAAGATTTCAAACAAGCATTTCAACATATTTCCTGTACTCATCCTGCCATGGGGATGGTTTAATTATTCTACAGTTTTAATCAAATCAGGAAAATTTAAGATGATCATAATGATGAACTATATATTTGTTTATATGTACAGTATTTTGTATGTAATCATATATACTGTATTTGTATCAATGTATATAACATTGACAGAGTGGTAAATGAAACTGTTAAACATCCTATCAGAACGTTTCAGGTGTGAATTCCACATGGAGGTGTGATTCAAGTGTGAATCTCATACACTGTACTCTTTAGAAAAGGTATCCATTGGTGTAAATGTAAAGATCTCCACATCAAGCACAGATTAACAGGAGTACTTCACTACCCTTTAATTGCATATACACCCTGTTTTTGTTGCTTCTAAATGTTAACGGGCACAAGATATTTAGTTCTCGGTAATACCTGCTCAAATAATGTAAATCAAAAATAATGTAAATCAAAAATATGAAATTTAAATACAAAAAATCAATTAATGTTGCTTGAAAGTCATCAGGCCCCCAATGACTGTAAATGTAAAGTATTGTGAGCGCTTTACTCTGTTTACAGAGGGAGATCGGCTGGCGCCCGGAAGCAAAACATCTCCTCTTGGTTATGACTGACCAGCCCTCTCACCTGGCCTTGGACAGCAAACTGGCTGGCATTGTCGTGCCCCACGATGGCAACTGCCACCTGGAGAACAACACCTACACCCAGTCTGCCACCCTGGTGAGGCATGAGACTGCGTGTGCTATGCCACACAAAAATGCTATTACTCTGAATGGCTGATTCTCAGGATTACTTGCATGTTACATATTCCACATAATCCAGCTCCATATTTGAAATTGGTCATTTACTTGCCCTTCAATTCAAGGTTTTTCATGAAAGCTGAAAGGGCCTGGAAAATATATGCCTTAAAGTACAGTATATCTTAGATGTGAAATGGAGCCGGAAATTAGTGTTTCCTTTTTAATATTGAACTCTAAAACAGCGTTGAAGTGGACATACCAAAGAAATGCTCTTGTAAGTCGTGCTTATAAAGTGGTGTTATGGGTGAATGATCCAACCAACTAGAATGCCTTCCCTAGGCTTTGTGCTGTGAGTCATTTAATGAGTGATGCAGTCATCAGAGGTGACTCACCTTTGTTTTTTGTTTTTTTTCAGGAGCACCCCAGCATTGGCCAGCTGGCTGAAAAACTACTGGAAAACAGCATTTATTCCATATTTGCTGTGGAACAGGTGCAATATATGTGGTATGAGGTAATTTGTTTCATAAAATGCTGAGAGTATCTGATTTTGATGAAAAAGTTTGCTTCATGTATGATTTGTGGAAATACTGAGCTGTCATTTCTCCCTAAATAGGATCTCATTCCATTACTGCCAGGTACTTATCTGGGAAAACTACTGCCTAAAGCCTTAAATCTAAAAGATTTGGTCATTGAAGCATACAAGGTAATAATCCAACAACATTGCGACATTGTGTGAGTGAGCATGTAATGGTGTGGTATCACAGTCCAGGATTAGCCTTACTCCTGACCTAGTGTCAGTGAGTTTAAAATGGAGGTGCAAGATGTGCATTAATCTTGAACCACTTGAGCATATGTGTGGACAGAATGTTGTTTTATCAAAATGCATTGCAATACAAATATTTATGAATGGTGTGAGGGTAGTTTGATATTTAAAGGGAAAAAAATCTATTTTTAAACCTTTATCGTTATTTTAAATAATGGAAAAGTACCTCTTTGTTCTGAAATGAAGGGGGAGGGAGTAACAAGAAGTCGCTGGCACAAGCAGTAGGCATTAATCTCATTGGAGGCACAACAATCTATTGTGCCCCCTTCAGAATGCAAAGTTCCAGAACTCCGCAAACAGAGGCCTCATTATTAACAAGCTTGACAACAACCCAATACGCAATTCTAATTAGCGACGAATACAAAGGGGCTATTTTTGGCCGAAATGTCCCCCTTTAAATACCTTTTATATAAAAGATGGTTGATAGGGTGAATGATAAATGTGGCAGTTTCTTTCCATGTTTCAGAAGCTCCTCTCAGATGTGGAAGTGGAGATTGTGGTCCAGAACCATCAGATCCATCGATTTTGGGTCAACGTCACTGCCCTGTGTCCAGAAGGATCCAGAACCCAGGGCCCAAGCAAATGCTCCAATGTCAGACCAAATCAGATTGTATGACATTTATAAAAAAAATTTATTAAGTACTTATTTGATTCTGTTGTAAATCCATTCTGTTCAAATTGGAGTCACTGTATGTGGACTGTTGGTTGTGAACCCTGCTATCTTAGTTTTGCATAAATTGCAGTGGAAACAAAACATTTGAGTTAACGCTAACCTTTATTCATTAAATGCCAATGTGCTTGTCTTTTGGTTTACTTCACCCAATGACTCAAATATACTGACCCAGTCTGACCGTATATAACACATCATGATGAGGTTTCCTCAGACCTATGTGGTTTGTTTCAGGATTAGTATTATGGGTCATTATGTCCTTGGGACACGGTAGACATGTCAAAAACAAGTATGCACTGCGTCTGTCTTGACCTTGGCGTCTGAAAGAAGCAAATGTACTGAGAACATTATTAAGCTGCATTGAGATTAGAAATGTACACGTGCTACAGAAAATTGGCAGCCACACTCTGGTTTCACTGTTGTTTCATTCTGTTTCTAAAACTGCGAGCCTCATTTTAAGCTTAATTGCACATTTAAAATGTACTTTCCCGTTTTTTCCTCAACATCTGTGCTGCGTTCAAACAGCTCTTGCTTTTGCGCATTAATGAGCGTGAAAGAAGGTACATTCCTACTTAGTTTGTCCAATCATAAAACACACCCTCTCTCACAGTCATTTTATACTATAGGCACATTTCAATCATTATTCAATTAATATCAATGTTTTTTTTTTTTTTAGGTTTACTTCAACATCACAATCGGTATGACAACCTGTCCCAGCCTTGAGGAAGAGGACGAGGCGCTGGTCATCGTCAGACCTGTAGGGTTTAACGAGACCACCGTGGTGAGAGTGAGACCCGTGTGCGGCTGTCGGTGTGGAGAGCGGGCGGGCTGCCTGGACGAGGAGGCCTGCGATGACGCGGGCGACAGACCAGGACCGGCGCAGGATTGCCAGCCCGCCGGCGCAGGGCCTGAATGCAGCGGCAGAGGAACGTGCGCGTGCGGGAAATGCGCGTGCGACCGCAGCGGGCTGGGGACCATCCATGGGAAATACTGCCAGATCGATGACTTCTCCTGTCCCTACTCGCAGGGCCTGTCCTGCGGAGGTTGGTGTTGAAATGCTGCCACATTTCATAGTTCACTGCGGCACTGTGTGACGCTTACGGCGCCCCGTCTGGTCATAGTGCATGTTTATCATTCTGGTTGTAGTTGCAGCCTACATAAATTGGTCTCAGTCGATACATGTAAACAAATCGGGGCTGGGTCACATCTAAACCTGCTTTTAAATAATGACAAGGCAAACAGTGGTGTGTGTTCCAGGTTTGTACATTCTTTAAAGGCGGGGGATGTAAGTGGAGGCTTGGTCTGGCCTGTCGTTGAATGGGAGTCCTTGAAATGATCTAGTAGGAGGCACTGAAAGAAACAACATAATGAGTAATTAAATCCTAGTGTATTGTTTGGATATTCAGGGGGCCCTCCTTTTTATTCACATGGCTGCAGACAGCATTTGTATGCTTTTGCCACAATGTGAACTAAAACCCTGTGTGACGGTTGTATTGACATGCTGTCTTAAGTTTAATTTGAGCATTGCATTTAAGGCTCTTCAAAATGTTATGCCAGCATGTTGTGACTACCACAACATGTTGTGACTACTACAAATTCTTGTTTTTACATCATATTTCATGCTTGAACAGAAAGCATTCGCATAACATTGCTGTGAAGTCATTTTGGTTTTTGAGCTCGACTTAAAATAGTGCACAGAAATATGATTTCTGAAATGTTACACTATTCCTCCAAAAAATAACCAGTTGTTGTCAGAATGTATTTTTGAAATATTCCTTTAATAATACAGACCAAATATACAGGGTTTGCACCATAGGGTGCGTTTGGTCTTGTAAAATGGCTTATTCCTTGCTTGTTATAAGACTACGAGGAGGAATCATCGGACCCAATAACTTCCACGTGATGGCTGCCCATACCATTACAGATCGACCACCATGTTTAACAGTTCACAACAGACATTGTGGTTTGAAGGCTGCCTTTGGTTTTCTCCAGATGTAAACCCATCCAGATGTAGGAAAAATGCTAAAGGAAGACATCAGACTATATTACTTTATTCCCATTGCTCAGGCGTCCAGGCTTAGTGCTCTGAACACCAGGTGTTGCGTCTTTGTGCACATAACCTTGGATACAAGTGGTTTCTGAATGGTGGCCCGGCCATAAATACCAGCTTTGTGAAGCTCACAACATAGTTTTTGTTGAGACTGGGTCACAGAAGTGTTGATTCAATTCTGTGGTACTTTGTGATGCCATAGTTTTTGTGCGATTAGCAGCTATACCATTAAGTGTGTATCTGTCCCTATCAGCAGTGAGCTTTGAGTTATGAGCACTGCTCCTCTTTGCCAGTGCAGTTTGTTCATCGTTGGCATATATTGTCGTAATTTTTTATACTGTTACTTGCCACAATAAATAATTTAGCAGTCTTGTGTCCGATTCAGTCAGCAACGATTTGGATACTTTGGCACTTTGTTAGTTGCCTCGTGGTACTTTGGAAACTTGCATATCAAAGTGCTGATTGTCACACCCCTTTCACAGCTGAACCATACTGCTAATTGCCATTCAACTTAATCACTCACCCGTGTAGCTGCCTTTTGTAACTGTGATTTAGTTCCTTTTCATGTTATGTTTCCTTTATTTTGAATATTGAGCCGGGAAGATTGCAGATGTAAGCGTCGCGAACGTTTTAACGTGCGCAGAGCAAGTTCTGTCAGGAAACTCTTATCATAGCCGACTATGGTCGGCTAGCAATCAAGCGTCCCATACTCAACCAATCACATGCACACACCTTGAATGGAGCGCCCTTTTTAAGCCAAGAATCAGTTCTCTCTGTACTGCTTGAATGCTGATGCGCTGCTCTTTGTTTGCTTATGGCTTGTGTTAAAAGAAATTTGCTGTCACCCTCCACCACCCCAGCTTCCACCTGTTGTTTGGATCTGCTTTAGTATGGGGGGTTTCTGGTCATTTCCTGTTTAGTGGGGGGAGATGCCCGTGCTCCGGAGCAGTACTAAAGCAGATCCATTCACCGCCAAACTAAAATAATTATGCAGCACATTCATTCATTAGACATGTCATTTAATGCGTGAGTTGTCCTGACGAACTGCTTTCTGCTCTGAGTATATTTGTACCCTCTCAACCTAACTAGGGAAGCGTCATCTCAAGGAATAATAACCTGTTGTGTATTCCACAGTTAAAGGGTGGTAGATATGAGCATGAGGGAACTTCTGGTCATATCTGGTGTAGGAGTCTAATGACCATTTCTCCTTCTGCGTCAGGACGTGGTCAGTGTGTCTTGGGCGAGTGCCAGTGCGTGAGCGGCTGGACGGGTGAGAGCTGCGGGTGCCCTCTGTCCACTGAGACCTGTCTCTCAGAAGATGGGGCCCTGTGCAGCGGTCAGGGCAGATGCATTTGCGGAAGGTGCCGGTGTGATGACCCCCGGCGTTCCGGGCAGTTCTGCGAGAAGTGTCCACTGTGCAGCGGCTCCTGTCAGTCACACTGGTAATCACCGCTGGCTTCCGTTGCATTCCACAGATTGCTGATCTCACATTAACTGAGTTTGTTAGCAAACTGGGTGTGTCTGTCCTAGAGTTACCTGGATAGGCTCACCCTGATCATGTTGTACTGCTAGAAGCCACATGGAGTAAATTGGCAAGAGCACTAAAAGGAGTAGATGTGTGTGTCGAGAAAATGGTGTATAGCACTGGGATTCATCAGCACACACTATCAGACATTTAGGCAAAGCCGTCAGCTGGGTTGAGTTCTGACCTGTTTTGGTGTCTCACCAACATTGAACTTCATTCATTGGGTGTGCTGTCAGTTTGCTCTCCTTTTTTACAGCCTCATCCCTGAAGAGACTTGTTTGTGTTTTGGAACAACACAAATGTAATGTTTATTTCAGTGGGGCTTACTGCAAGGGCATTTTACCTTTCACTACTAAAAGATATGAGTCTTTCCTGGGATTTGAACCCAAGATAATCAAGTGCACTGATTACTTCTCCCGCCCACACTTACTGCTGAACAGTTAGAGAAATTTCACAGTGTGTAAGTGGATGTATACTTGTGTGCGTGGTAACGTATCCCTTGGATTAATTAAATTTTTAGTTATGGTTCTTTTTTCAGGAGGTGTGTGCTATGCCACCTGTCACATGACTTTTCTGTCCTGGGAGCAACAGAGTGCAATAGGACCTGTTCTTCTACGGTCCACTATGTTGATGGCACTCTTGGTAAGTGTCTCCTTTCCACAATCACTCTTGCAGTAAATAAGACCAACACTTCAGCCATGACTTCCTGTGAATGACATTACACGGATTTGTGTCACTTGCATTTATTAATGGTAATTGAAATTTGACACACAGACAGGTTTACATCAGTAGCCTTGAAATGAATGATGAATGTATTTGAGTTGCTTTTGATTTTGGTAATATTGGTTAGTGAAACAAAACACTCAAATTTTGTTTAAAATGCTCTCTGCTTTATTTCCACAATTAGAATATCAGCTGCTGAACTTGGGTCCCATGCCCCTTTCAGGCTCCACCGGCGATAACTCCAAGCTTTGCCTCTACCCAACTCATGAGAGATGCCACTGCAGGTTTCAGATAGGCTCTACGCAGGGTGTCACAGAGATCCTCATAGGCAGGCACCCAGGTGAGATAACTGCTTAACTGCTTATCTGACCGGAGTATAGTATCACCTCGGGTCTTTACCATGGTTAGGAGTCACATCAGAGACTATGGAATCTACCTACAGTATGCATGCCTAGATATATCCATCTTTATCTATAGATGCACTATGAAATGTATGCACACAACTAAAAATGGCAATAGTAAAACTAGTTGCTTTGGGGTAGGATCAGACAGAAACCATAAAAACATATTTAATGGGAAGCGGTGTTGTTAACAAGACGTGACAAACTCTAGTGTGCCATAGAGTCCAGTGTGTAATGTAGGTCCTTTTTGCTTAGTTCTGTCAGCTTACAATACTGCATCTGCAGTGCTCCCGTATCTTCTCCAATTCTGCCACAGCAACAGCCCCTTGCGTAACCCGCACCCTTTTACACAGCCTGAACCATTGTGTGTGTGTGGGCCCACCCCTTACTCCCCCGCCCCCCTCCTCGCATGCACACAGAAGGCTTGCATCAAAACAACCCCAACTGGCCTAACCACCCCCCCAAACATGCCTCATCCCAAACTCTCAAACCACATCTCCATAGCAACTTACAAAAAATGTCAATACTTTGGGCTCTTTGTTTGCGGGGCTCCTTGGGATTAAATGTGCCTGCTTTTTGGCCGAATTTATGATTCGGACAGTCCTAAAGACTATCAGACTCTGGATGCCCCCGAACAGGCATGCGCTTCTCTTTTTCAACAAATGCCCTTTTCTGTTTGTACTTTGTTTCCTACTGGGCATAATGGGAAATTGCTGACTGGACAGGAGAAATGGTCAGTCCGAGAGCTTGTGTTTGTGGTTAACCAAGGATGTTTCGCACTAGTTTATGTAGGCTACCCAGCTTTAGTCATTTACTCCTTTAATTATGACACATTGGCAAACCATCAGGACTGCATGGCCTGAACTTTCCAGGAAGAGGAAAAGTTAGGCCCTCATAGTCAGATATCTAAAAAAAAAAAGACCAAGCATTGTGAATGGGGCTCTACATGTTTTTATGAATGGGGGTTACAAGTTTTGTTTTTCTAGCCTCCTCCAAATGTTGACGTCAGTGGGGCAGGCTAGTTTTTGGAGAAGTTGTAAACGCTGAGTTTGAAGGAAAAAAAATGTCTCGTCTCTTTTCCCCAGAGTGCCGTTCAAGCCAGCGGTACATTACTACATTCATCCTGGTCTTTCTCCTCACGCTTCTCCTGGGTTTGAGCGGCATAGCCCTGCTGAAATTCCTGCTGATTCGGAGAGCTCAGACACCTGGTGAACCCACCGTGGCAGTGTTCCACGTTACTAATAAGGTAAACAGTCCTTTGGGGCTTTTATACGAGTTTACAAAACCATTTTAGATGGATCAGCCGTAGTCGCTGTGGCGCTGTACTCACCACGAGTGTTTAAAATGCAATTCAGATGGGGCGCTGTGGTGGTACAACGGTAAGAGCGCCGACTTTCAGTCGGTGCAGTTGTGCTCAGAGGATCGGGGTTCGTGCCCCGGTCCTGCCAGATCCGAGCATGGCCGGCGCCCTGTGGGAGCAGCAATTGGCGGCTGCTTCCGGGTGGGGGGAGGGGCTCGGAGAGAATCGCTGCACGCATAGCGGCCCTGGGCTGGCTGGAATCACGGTCAGGACCTAGGAGGAGTCACGCCCTGAAGAGGACGTGGCGCCCTCCCGTCCTACCGCCGGCTGACGGGGTTGCGTTGCGGTGATTCTCTAGCGGTTGCTACACGGGGCAATTGAATTAGAATAGGGTTCAATTGGCTACTAAATTGGGAGAAAATGGGGAAAAATCAGAAACAAAAATAAAAAATAAAAAATAAAAAATAAATGCAATTCAGTGCAGGTGTACCCTTGAGTACGTTTCTTCCCTGCTACTGCAATTAGCAATCAGTGTGCATATTTATTTATTTAACATATGTGTTTACGCAGCTGTATATTTAATAAAACAAGTTACTTTCCTTAGCTCAAAGGTAATACACCAGTTCCCCACCAGGGAATTTAGCCTACCTTTTTCTGGTTAGTAGTCCTGCTCCCTAACTGCCATGCCACATGGCTGCCTTTTTATCAACTGCATCATGCCGTCTTGTGTAACGCAGGAGAATTCCTACGTCCCTACTCCCAGCGAAAAGACTATAACTTACAGAAGGGAACAGCCCCTCGAGATGCACATCCATGTTCACAAGATGGCGCTGAATGAGGTTTGGCAGTGAGTTACCGAGGACAGTGGCCCAACCAAACCACACGCTTCCTGTGATTTTGATTCAGCAATAAAATATAGGCTGCGGTTCAAATCTGCTCCATGAAAAACCTACCACAGCAGAATGCCTATCAGGTAGGCCAGTTTAGACATTTAGCCTTTAACAGTGAACGAGGTTAGGACCTGTTGTGTATAATTATTTATTGGCAGAGTTAATCTTCCATTAACTGCTCTCTTGTGATAGACAGAGATTATAATGTGTAACTGGGATAGAAAAACATCACTGGTGAGCATATGGTCAGATATGTTTATAGAACTGTAGTTTATATTGATTTAGCTTGTGCCATTAGAGCTGAATTAAATAAATTCCATACTTGGAATGATGTTCTGTATGTGTTCTATCAGTTTCATACATCATGTAAGGTTCATTTTACATTTTGCAAACAGCAGTTCAGAGGCTGTAGAGCAGTTTTCTTTTATTTTATTTATCTTGGAGTGCCATGGTCCTTTGGTAGGGGATTTATGTCTGGAACACTATGCGATTCAAATTGTGTTCAACTTATCGAATGCAATTTATAAGTGATGGAGATAATTAGGGGTCAGAAACATTTGGATCTGAATGGCCACCTCTGCTGTTTGAGTGGTGTCTTGTTTTTGGTTAAGTGAAGCCATTTGATAGTTTGTGTTGACCGTCTCCTTTATCGGTGAATTCCTTCAGTCCAGGCATCTTAAAACAGACTAAAGCTCCTTTCATTCAAATGTATTTAGCGTTCGCTGATTTTTCCTGATATGATGTTCTACTCTCAAATTGACAATTAGATTTTCTTTATCTAATAAATGTTCCATCAACGGACATTTACAGTGTTATAATCTATAAAGGTTCCTAAACTCAAGTATCAATTCCATTTCTAATTGTTTGAGTAAAATTCAAACTGAGACATTTTCATGGATGAAGAAAAATAAAACCGTACCTTTAGGTGTACTTGGTGTAATAGAACCTAATAATAGTATTATTGATGTATTTTTATTTAATATTGAAAAAAGAGGACAATATGGTACAATTAGACAGAATTTTACTTGCCACTATTTTTAAGAAATTTGTTTTCATATGTGTTCCTTCAAGTTTTTTCATTTGATGAGGTGCATTTCATGAAACCTTTGTGAAGTTTGGGCTTGCTTATCAAGGAAGTCAATCCTATTAAAGCCTGCCATCTAGAGGTCAGATGGTCATGGTGTTTGGATTCAAAAACAAATTGAGAAAGTGGTATTTCAAAGCTTGGATTCATATTCGGTCATACTGAAAATGTTAAGGTGTTCATAAAGCATATTTAACACTATTGTGAATATTGCACTTCTGGTTTATAAAGCATTCATAGACAACTGCACTGCTTTATTGTGGCTGACATGAAGGTTGGCATGTTATGTAAAATATGTAATCACATATATAAAAATGTGGCATATCACTGTCAGCTTTCATAACTAATTTTCCCATAATTGCTTTTATAAAGTGCCAACGCCATGCTCTAATGTAAGACCAAGCAATGTATACTTCATTGTGAAGCATGCAAACCTTATGTTACATTTAATATAAAGTGACTTAAATTGTGACCTTATATTTATATAATCAAAATATTATTTTCACATTCTAGTGAATTTCTTTAAAAAATAATTGGCCAGTTTAAAGAACATGAATGCTAATCCAAATATATGCATCTTCCCTCTAATTTTCGAAGAACCAAACAGACATTAGCAATATCTGGGTTGATTGTTGATGTCTTGTGCCAGTATTTAAGATGCAGATTAACACATTTGACAAGAACTTGTTTTCTTTGCTGAAATTATATATTTTATTTTAGTGTAAAATCAGTGTTTTCTTTTCAATAGATTTTATTTTAAATTATTGTGATCATTTGTGCATTACTACTGTTTTACTGCCTAGGTATTGTAAGACAGACAGTGGGGGTTGACCCTTCTTATTTCCACCATGCAGCCTACATCTGTAGTTCAATGTATGGCTACCGGAGGGAGCTATGCTGGAATTAATAGCCTGGTGGGTCATGGAATGACAGAAAAGTTTAAGGACTTAAACTCAGAGATGTTCAAGTGGATACTTAACTTTGGCCAGTATATGAATATCTTCAACATCAATTAACTTGATTCATTTGACATGGAAATATAATGCAAAGATATTGGTAAATCGGTGCTAAGGCCTTGTCCATAGAGAATGGAGTTTATAGTGGGTTACAGAAGCTCTACCCTGGTGAAGTATCTGGCACTTTGAGAATCTGTATATACTCTCTGCTAACACCAAGGTTTTTTGCATTTAGCAGGATAACTGGAGTACTCACCCCTTCTGTTTGTCTTGTGAAATTAATGTTAACATTTGTTTACATTAGCTGCTGTTAATGTTTTGTTTAACACTAATATATGTATTTATTGAGAGGTTTTGTGTTAATGTTTTGAGTTCAGATGTATATTGATGTATATTTTGGATTATTTAAGTTTTGGATTATTATTATAGACATTGTAACTACCCAGAGCATTTATTTTCTAATTGACATTCATATTTTACAAAATGTGTAATGTACATGTTTACCATGTAGTTTCATTTTATTTAAATATTAAATTACCTAGACAATGTAATTATGATATTGTGATGAAAACATGAAACGAAGCAGTTAAATGTCATATTGAAAACAATGTGATTTTGCAATAGGTGAGGCTTAGGGCATTATTTTAGTCATAAGAAGAAAGGTACGGTCGTAAGTCATTGAATGCACTTTTCTGTTGGCCTTATTTTTCATTGGTTACTATTTGTAAATTTTATCTTAAGATGTACGAATATTTTGAGTATTATGAATAAAACAAAATGGTACAATACCGTGTCAATTATTTCCCCATTTAATTTTTATCCTGTAACCTTTTGATGTCACATTACGAGTACTTTGTGTGCAAACTAATTTAATTCTTAAATATCCATCAATGATGGGTTCTGTTGCATTGTTTTGACTCATTATTTTGCACAAGTACACCTGCCTGTATAAACTCTCAACATAAAGCCAATATAGACAACTGGAATGCATCAGTTAAACCTTTTATATTTTCATTGTGATGGCGAAGATTATTTTGCGACCTAAAATGTACGTTGTGTCCAAATTATGACGTGTTTCTTTTTTTGCAGTCAAAGGCAACTTCGTGGAACATTTTTTTTTTGACATTTATTTTACTCGAGACCTGCAACTATAAATGGTCTGTTATGTATTGTTTTCATCAATTTAATTACTCAGCAATTCAATTTTGTAGTTGTTTTTATTTGCTGTGCACCTTTATCTACATTTGTGCACTTGAGAAATTTTACCTATGGTCTTTCCTTCAACAAACATAAGTTAACTTACTACATTACACAAGAAGGCATGACTCAACATGTCTCAGCCCTACCAACCAACATGAAGCAAGCACCAAAAGAAATTTAATTAAAATTCAGAATGTCAAGTTTAAGTGAATTTGTTAACTGGTGTCACCATAGAAGTAAGCTAATCTTGACAATAGAACATCTGGAATTATATACATGTTCTATGATGATTACAAGAAACCCATTAATGATGATGGTGATGCTAATGATCATTAGGAAAAGCAGCTGGAAGCCAATTGTATTTGTTCCTATTTTCAATCATTTTATTAGCATGTATTGCTTATTACATTTTCATCCACCATTTTTTTCAGTTCTGGTAAAAACTGGTTGCATTTTACCAAACTTGGCACTTGATAGAAGGTTACTCAACAGCCAATGAGCAATTTTGGCCCTGATTGGCCACTTGGTGGCACTACAGTTTACGGTTGAAAATGCAAACTTTGACTGGCCATTACTCCTGTCCCCTTTGACCTAGATTAAAAATATTTTTTTCCTAGATTCCTCTCCTAGAATGAATTAATCACATCCACGAAAAAGTATGTGTCCATTTCAAATGTTTTGAAAAAACTTAAATCTAGATGCTTTTACTGATTTTGAAACTTTGAATATACCAATTACTCTTTAAAAGATTACCGATTACTCAATTAATCTTTAAAAGTTATATAAACAATGTTGCTACACTTAAAACAAAGCCCAGAGAAAACCAATGAAATTGCATGTGGGTGTAGCTTTTTACCAAAAAGCTCATAAATCCCAAATGGTTTGACAAAAGTCAATCAAACGTTCAGCTTGAAAATTGCCATATCTCAGTGGAAAAAAAACATTGCGGATTTTTTTGTACATCTTGCTGTGAGGATTGCCTTTAAAATCCACAAATAAATGCAATGGATTCCACACACGCCAAGCGTTGCGTAAACACAGTCAGGAGACATTTTGGCTGTGACCGAATATGATCCCTTCACCCCTTTGATGGCGCATACATTGCATTACATTAGTCATTTAGCAAACGCTTTATCCAAAGCAACGTACAATAAGTGCATACAGAGACGTCAACAAAGTTCCTACAGAACAGACAAGACAAAGCACATCCTTCCCATAATGTAGCAGCTATCCCTAGTAATGAACGTTGACTGTAGTTCACAGTAAGCTGTGGGTAAATCAGCTATACTACACTTCTATTCTAAATACTATTATAAACTATAACAAACAGACAGGAAAACACCATGAGGTCCTAGGTTAGAATATCAGACAAGGTGGAGTCTGAAGAGGTGTGTCTTCAGGCCTCGACGGAACGCAGGCAGGGTTCGAGTAGAACATAGGGAAATGGGAAGTTCATTGCACCACTGAGGAGCTAGGAGGAAAAGCTCCGCAGTCGGAACAAGCGAGAGCCGTTGACACGGAGGGGGGGGAAGTGCGAGTCGCCCTGCTGTAGAAGAGCGAAGTGGTCGAGCAGGAACATAGTTCTGGATTAAGTCCTGCAGGTAGGCAGGGCCTGTCCTATTGGCTGCAGTGTAGCATATTTGAGTCAACTTCGCCAAAAGGTTTTTGAGTGGCCGACTTTTTCAAAACCCTTATTTCTGGGGTTTTGTTGAGGGGATTCAGGAGCACACTCATCCACAGAGCTGTGACTCATCCGACAATTTCAGAAAGTAACCCGGAAGTAAAATCTACAACTTGTAGTACAAGACGAGGCTGTGTCAGAATACGACACCTGTTCCCTGTCCTCTGTCCACTCAGACCCCTGTCTACTATGTGCCCTGTCCCCTCACTTTGCAAGCAATGTGCGAAAGAAATCCTTCAAAACTCTTTCCAAACTAGTGAGGAAATAGTTTGAATGTTCAAAAAAATAGCAGTACAACATCAGTAACCTGGTGAACCACTGTTATTAGTAGTAGTGATATTTCTGCATGGCAAATCATTTACTTGTAGATGTAGTAGTGTAATAGAAAAACAACAGACCCAACTGTCATGACATGCACACTGCTTGTTCTGAGTAATTGACTCATTCATTGAAAGGGGTGTGTTCAAAATAATAGCAGTGTGGAGTTTAATTAGAGAATTAATTCTGTGAAAAAACAGGTGTCATTAATTGTCCTTTATTAAGGAAGAAGGGAAGAAAATGTTTCAGACATTGTAATAAAATATATTTCCTTCTGAATTGCTAAGTAAAATGGGCCGTTCCAAACATTGTTCGGAGGAACAACGTAATTTGATTAAAAAGTTGATTGGAGAGGGGAAAACGTATAAAGAAGTGCAGCAAATTGTAGGATGCTCAGCTAAAATCATCTCAAATGCTTTAAAATGGCAACAAAAACCCGAAACACGCGGAAGAAAACGAGCAACTACTGTTAAAACGGATCGAAGAATAGTCAGAATGGCAAAGATTCAGCCAATCATCACCTCCAGAAAGATCAAAGATGATCTAAAATTACCTGTAAGTGCTGTTAGTCAGAAGACGTTTGATCGAAGCTAAGCTATCAGCAAGAAGCCCCCGTAAAGCACCATTGTTGAAAAAACGGCATGTGCAGAATCGGTTAAAATTTGCCAAGGAACACATTGATTGGCCCAAAGAGAAATGTCGTACCATTCTGTGGACTGATGAGAGTAAAATTGTTCTTTTCGGGTCTAGTAGTCGTCGACAGTACGTCAGACGACCCCCGGGTACTGAATTCAAGCCACAGTACACTGTGAAGACAGTGAAACATGGTGGCGCAAAAATCATGGTATGGGGATGTTTTTCATACTACGGTGTTGGGCCTATTTATCGTATACCAGGGATCATGGATCAGTTTGAATACATCAAAATACTTGAAGAGATTATGTTGCCGTATGCCGAAGAGGAAATGCCCCTGAAATGGGTGTTTCAACAAGACAACGACCCCAAACACACGAGTAAGCGAGCAACATCTTGGTTCCAGACAAAAAGGATTGAGGTAATGGAGTGGCCAGCTCAATCCCCTGACCTCAACCCCATTGAAAACTTGTGGGGTGACATTAAAAATGCAGTTTCTGAAGCAAAACCCAAAAATTCACAGGAACTGTGGAATGTAGTTTGTTCATCCTGGGCTGAAATACCTGTTTCTAGGTGCCAGAAGTTGGTTGACTCGATGCAACGCAGATGCGCAGCAGTTATCAAAAACAATGGTTATGCAACTAAATATTAGTTCAGTAATTTAAAGTGAAGTTAAATCTTGAAAAATTTCTTCAGTTTATACAGTAAGTGTTTGAGTTTGAAGAGAAAAATGTCGACACTGCTATTTTTTTGAACAGATTAATATTCCTTTTCTTTGCTTCCTGTAAAAGAATAACGCAGACTTGATAAAATTTGTTAATGCTTTGATTTGGAATTGAATGTGTAATGTTTCCACTACATTTGAAATATGGAACTAAAAGCTATTAAAAAATATTTGCACTTTATTCACTTTTTTTAACTCACTGCTATTTATTTGAACACCACTGTATACAGTATATATTTTTTTTAAATTGAGAATATCAATCAGTTTGCATATGGCGATGGTTACAAAGTGTAGATTATGAATTATGATAGAATTAACAAAAATAAAAAGAGTAGTTTGTAATATGAATGAATATGTCTGGTACTTTTGAGCAAAGGCCCTATATCATAAATGCAAAATGCCGCAAAGTGTAGTTTCTGAATGTCAATTAGAATATGACTAGATTTTCACAAGACTAAATAGCCTTTGTAATGCACAAGGCAAACATAATAAATTACTATTGTAAAAAGCAAACACTTTAGATTACTCCTATTAATCAATTGTAGACTATGAATCAGTTTATATAGACCCATAACGTAATGAATGCTCCCAGTACTATTTTTCTCAACTGATAAAAATTTAAATGCGATATGAAGTTGCTTACAGGTCTATGGCCAGCGTTACAATGGTGTGCTCAATGGCATGCGTTGCACACGTGTATCAAGGCTCCGTCTGGTGATGCGTTTGCATATATGAATAGAGAGGACTATCACTCCATCAATGTGCAGCTCATATGTGATCCAAAATTGCTCAACTTTGTGGTGGCCTGGTGGGACCTACGACAGCTTCATTCTGCAGGGCAGTTCAGTTGGCACTCATTTGGAGAACGGTGCTGTGAGAGATGGCTGGCTTATTGGTAAAAACATACTTGTCCTTGGCCACCTCCCACAGTTGTGGTGCTTCTGTATGCAGCTATGCATTTCTTCGCCTCCAAATTAATGTCTATCCATTTTTTTACTACCTTAGTGTGTTCGTGTGATTTGTGCGATGGGTGATCCTGCATTGACGGCCCATGTTATCTCCTGCCAGGCCTTTTTACTTTATCAGTTAACTTCCTATGACACCGGTACTGACACTACTCATTTTTATTTACTAACAACGTAGGTTTTGTAGAAATCTGATCTTTCATCTATAGCGTTTACAATACTGAACCTGCATGTGGCCTGTGTGTTTACATGTCCATGCATCTTGTATGATGTGCATGCGCACAGACTAACGCAGGTAAGGTTAACATGGTAGTGAACTTTTTAGAGAATAGATATACATTCCCCCAAGGTGATCCTTTAAGTCATGAATGACTTATGAGCGAGAACCACAGAGCTTATTTTAATTGCAGCGTGGCTGGCACTCGGTGATTTTACAAGCTGTAGTGGACCATAAATTCTTGTGAAATCACATAGACCTATATACAGCACCCATCACAATTATTAGCAACCTCAATATGAGCAAAAAGTGCAGGTTTAAATTTAGTCGATTGTTTATCAAATGTCTTCTATATGCTCAGAAAAATGAGTCCACCGCTGCAATTGCGCTCACTACTTACGCGATTACCAGCCACGTTTTACCTGTGTCACTCATGAGGGCTAGTGATGTTACGTTCGCAAACGATCCGATTCTTTTGAACGGCTCTTTGGTACGAACGAAGGGAACCGAGTCGTACTTTGTGAGAGCCGTTCTTTTTATCGTTCGTTCACTGCCTGCCCTAAATCCACTCCCCTTTCCACAGATGAACAGTGAGAAAGCTTGATTTTGTTCCCCAAGCGTATTCCGTGAAGACCCGCCCCTACTCTGGTTAGGTTTAGGCACGAGGAGTGAGATGTTGTGGGTTAGGGTTAGCCAATCAGAGGCAGAGTAGGGGTGGGTCTTAACGGAATACGCATGTGAGAGAGAGAAGTCACAACAAGTGGTACAGGTAGACAACGTGTTTTTCGGGTGAAAAAATGAGCCAAATGCGAAATCGCAGCAGTATTTGGATGCACTTCAACAAAAACATAAGCAATGATAAAGCGGAGTGCAACATTTGTAAAGCCAAAATATCAATTAAAGCAGGTTCAACAAATAATCTCCACCGCCACTTAAAAACACAGCATCCGACGGTGCAAGTGGCCGAGTTGAGACAACAAGGTTCCAACAATAATGACGATGACCAAGGTAACGACGGCGCCAGTGCTTCTGCTGAAACCACTACCACATCAGGTACAAGTCAGTCATCTACCTCTGAAACTACCACTAGGCCTACATTATTGCCTGGCCAGGCACCAAGCTCTCATAGAACCACTGGCACAATACCTAAAACTATTTATTCTTAAAAATTATCTCGTGAAATGTTTTTTGTTTTGTTGTTTGATTTGCACTAAAATCTGTTTTGCACAAAAGTTTATTATACTTGTTTTTTTATTGTGCCAATAAAAAGTTTTCTAATATTAAGAGTTGCATGAATTGCATTCAAGGCAAGGCAACTTTATTTACATAACACATACAGAGGGTAAATTCTAAGTAGTAAATTCACTGACATGAATGACATGGATATGGCGCCACCTTGTGTAATGTTTACAATGCAGATCATTGACATTAGGTCTGGCAATACAGTCAATCATTATCCTGGGTGATTATTTCGCAGATAAACCTAGTAACCCCGCCCCTTAAAAAAAACAGCTCTTTTGAACGGCTCTCGGAAAGGAACGGAGCCATAAGATCCGGCTCCCTTCAAAGAGCCGTAATTCCCATCACTAATGAGGGCTAACTGAGCTCCTTAAATAGATGGACGCCAACTACTATGCTTGGAACATACCATTTACCGTAAAATGACAGGTAAGGCAAACACATGAAAATAAGAAAATCACAGAAAACCAATATAGTCTAACTGATTATTAAATAATAAAAACAACAAATAATCAGTAATGGCAGTAATGTAATCAAATATTTGAATCAATAGGCCCACATGTAAAGTAAGAATAACATAATTAATTCAGCAGTCAAAATAACTCGAACAATAGTATGTTCCCGATAAACATCCCCATCTGGGCTGTGGGAAGGGCGTTGCTCTTTAATGAGCGCTCACTCACTCCACACCCCAACAGGGGATTCTGCGTGCTTCTTATACTGCACCTGAAGTTCCATCTCTCTCCATGGCACGTTGTAAGTTTGGCTGGAAGTTTGAATGAAAAATGTGATGGTTGGTTAGCGAAATTACTGCAGAACTTAAAAATACATGGCACAATTATGTTATAGAGAACATAAACCGGAGATTTGCAAGATAGATAGGCCTACGTATGTTGAATGAAAGACGTTTCAAAAACAGAACGAACATTGTAACGAAACTGCGCAAATGAGGACATTTATAAAGAGATCGAACAAATAAATAGGCAAACATAACGGTCTAGTTATTAAACAAAGTAGCCTAGCCTATAACGGGAGTCTGTAGACTAACCCTGGCCCTGCAGAGCCACATGCTGGTTTTCATTGTTTCTCTGCACTTAATCAATTAAAGCAGTTGACAACTGTTAACTCACTTTACCTGGTTACTTTGTTTTGAATTGGATGTTGATTTTCAGGTGAAGACAAAAGCCAGCAGCTTGTGGCTCTCCAGGACCAGGGTTGCAGACCTCAAGTAGCCTAGCCTATAAACCTTGTAAATGGCCACGGAACGAAGTGGTTTTAGCTTAGATATGTGCGCTAATTAAGCCGACTTCGCACAGACTACTGCGACACTAACCTACACGGCAAAACGTTTTTGGTGTAAATTAGTGGTGTGTCGTTCGTGAACGAGTCGGCTCTTTTAGGTGAACGTTGGGAGCCGACTCGCATATCTGAAGAGCCGATTTGTTTTGTAAATGAACATAAGACAAGTGCTTGTGGTCTTGGTGGAACTTTTATTCGTTTTTTTCTTCAAGTTCCATCTGTAATCAAAGAGACTAATTTTTTAGGCCAAAAATAAATAAAACCACGATAAGAAAATAACATTAATAATAATTTAAAAACCAGTTTAATTGTTGGTCAGTTTAATTGTTCTGATGCTGCAGTTTTGGACATTTATTTTTTTATGCATTTATTTATTTTTCTTTGTTATGACGCAATATTATGTTCTATTTTATGAGTGTCTATTTTGTTTTGAAATGTTCAACTACGCACTGTGTTTATTGTGCAATTTATTTCAAGGCATAAAAATGCCTGTTAGCCTACATTACACTGTAAATCCGGCAATAGGCTACAACAAACAGACGAACGACCGGAAGTAATTAATTTCCTATGCGAGTCGCAAACTGGATTGCGAGGGCTTCCGACTCAATGCGATGCAGAGATTTTTATTTGTCCGACTGAAGCTTCGGGTACGTTGGATTTTTTTTCATCTTCTGCTGTGGGATGCAATCCAATCGTGCCACCGGAAGTCGTGAATTTAAATGGAGAGACAGTTCCCAGCAAGATGCGAGTTAATGATGACGATGACGATGATTTGAAAAATGTATAGGCTGCGTCCCAATCCAGTTTTTGCTCCACCCTCGTAAACTTCACTTGCAAACTTCACTTGGGAGGATGTGACGCACATACCAATAAAACAGGAGTATAGCTACACTTGCGTTTAGCGAGTGGGAGGGAGCGAGGGCGGAGCGGGTTATTTGAATTGAGACGCACTTCACCCTCATCTATACTCGGAAGTAACCGTGCTGCTGCACAGTGGCGTATCGTGGGATCTCGGATCATGTAAAACGCCTGTCACCGTAGACTACATTTAAACGGATGAAACTCTCAACCTGTTTACATTAATTATCAGTCAAGCAACTGATTTACTGAATAACAAATATCAATAAATACAGCAAGTTTTGTGGGCAAGCATATTTCTTTATGTCATAAAATCGTGTAGCATTTAAATATATAGGACAGCCCGTGCGCTGGAATAAAGCATTTAAACCGAGCATATTCTCAACCTGTTTCCGTTCATTTTGCTTGCTTATGTCAATCAAACAAAGTCCCTGAATCAATTAGTATATATAGGCTAATGATTAACAAATGACAATGACAAAGAGATTACTAACGTGAGATTGTTTAATAAGGGTGGCAATAATTCTGAATAATTAACTGGCAAAAAATCCCAACGTTTTCTGTGAGTTGCACGTCAGCATTAAGTTTTTCCTCATCACGTTAAAGAATGTAATTTAAGACTTTCGATTTGGTCAAAACGATTTATACATTAGAAAGCATAGGGTACCTCTCAAGAAAGAAAAAACCTCTTAAATTGCTGGAACCAGCGTTTAGCGCATTGCATGCTTTCAAGCTAGAAAAACGAATTTACCTATATATGTGCTGTTCATTGATCACTTCGCATGACATAGTCAATTAACGCATTTTGCGTCAGCACAAATGTGGATAAAGCCTAGTAAAATGCTGTACAAGTTGATTTACCTATTTGTCTTGGTCATTGCGAAATTAAATTGTTTGGCTATCTGGGAAATTATAGGCTCCGGAAAAATATTTAGACACGAGTAGCAGAGTAATAATCCGTTTAAAAGCAAGATTAAGATAGAGAACCTGGTAGCCTACATCACACAACAGACTCGTTCCCTTGAGAAAAGTTGAGGGTGGAGGGGCTATGTCACAAACTTCACTTGGCTTTCTAACGGATTGGACTCACACTTAAAATGGAGACCGAGGGTACATCCTGGTCTCAAAAGGGATTCCCCCAAGTGAAGTTTACGAGGGTGGAGCAAAAACTGGATTGGGACGCAGCCCACAATCTTCTTCTTCTTCGGGTTTTAACGGCAGCTTGCATCCTTAATGTTGCACTACTGCCATCTTCTGGAGTTAGTTAACTCCTATAGTCCAGTATATTAAATTTTCCTCACCAGTCCTGTTCTTATTAGGAAGCTGACAAAGCATCTTCTGCCTTGTCCACTTCCACCACACTCCAGTATGTTCTTTGCTCCTGTTAGCCCTAATCTTTTCATTTCTTCCATCATGTCCTCTCTAATACATATTTCCTGCAACTAATAAGTACATGCTCTACAGTTTCTGGTACCTGACAATGATCACAATAACCGGTTGGATGCTTCCCTATTATGTGAAGTGTACTGTATAGATTACTGTGCCCTATTCTTAACCTAGTCATGATTGTCTCCTCTTTTCTGCTTCCTCCCCTACTTCTCACATTACCAACTCTATTTTGAATGGAATGTAGCTGACTTCCTCTTATCTCCTGATCCCATTTCTGCTGCCACTCTTTATTGATTTCCTTCCATACAATGCCCTTTCCTTCTGATTTTGAGAGTCTAACATGTGTATCTATGTTTTCTTTTTTAACAGCTTGTTTAGCCAGTTTGTCCACTCTTTCATTACCCAAAATGCCTGTATGAGCAGGTATCCAAATGAATATGACCTCCGTGCTTTGTTTCCTTATTCTTGTGTGTATTGACATTATTTCATAAAGTAAATCCTGTCTTTACTGGATACATCTGACATGAGACTGTACAGAGCAGAGACTGAATCACTACATATTAGGACTTTCTTTGGTTTGTTTTGTTCAATCCATTCTAGAGCCATCAAGATGGCGTACAGCTCGACCGTATATACACTTAGGTGATTTGAGGTCCTCCTACATATCTCACCTCTGGCTTGCAACTGCAGAACCTGTGTTTCCTGTTATTGGATCCTTTGATCCATCTGTAAAAACCTGCACATAGTCTTTATACTTAACTTCCTTATAGCTATAGAATTCACTCACCAGATTTGCACTTTTATTTATTGCCTTAATTTGCAATAATTTCAAATCTACCACCGGAGTTTCTAGTGTCCACACTGGGATTATAGGCCATATTACAGTTGGACAAAACTCCTTGTCATGCACTCCTAAGTCTCTTGCTGCTGCATCTCCTGTCCAGCCAAAACTTAAATTTTGTTTCCCTCTCCCTTTCCCAGCTGGTCTGCAGCACTCTCTTGGTTGGATGACTATCTCCATGCCCCCTCAGATTTATCCAATAGTTTACCAGCAGCTGTTTCCGACGAAGACACAGTGGCATTTCTCCTGCCTCAACTTGAATTGCACACACTGGCGATGTTCTCACTGCACCTAAACACACTCTCAAGGCCTGAGCTTGTATTACATCCAGCCCCGCAAGCACAGATTTTGCTGCTGATCCATATACCACACTCCCATAGCCTAGTCTTGATCTAATTAGAGCAATATATATACACTACTCACAAAAAGTTAGGGATATTTGGCTTTCGGGTGAAATTTATGGAAAATGTAAGTTCACGCTACAGTGATATTATACGTATCATGAAAGTAGGGCATTTAAGTAGAAGCATGCAATGGTGATTTCCTCATCTCAAACAATTTATTGAAACAAAAGCCAACAACAGTGGTGGGTATACCACAACAAAAATGTCAATGTCTCAATAACTTGTCATGTGCCCTTGAGCATCAATTACAGCTTGACAACGACGTCTCGTGCTGTTCACAAGTCGACTTATTGTCTGCTGAGGCATGGCATCCCACTCTTCTTGAAGGGCGGCCCTCAGGTCATTGAGGTTCTGGGGTACAGAGTTACGAGCCTCTACACGGTGAGTCAGCTGATCCCATAGGTTTTCTATGGGATTCAGGTCTGGAGAAAGTGCAGGCCACTCCATTTGAGGTACCCCCAGTCTCCAGCAGCCTTTCCCTAATGATGCGACCTCGATGAGCTGGAGCACTGTCGTCCATGAAGATGAAATTAGGCCTGTGTTGTTCATGCAGGGGCACAATGACTGGATTAATGATGTTATTCAGGTAGTATGGGCTTGTCACTGTACCATTCACAAAGTGTAGGGCAGTTCTGTATTGACTAGACACACCTGCCCACACTGTAACACCGCCACCACCAAAGGGTCGTCTGGTGACAACAGTGGCTGATGCATAGCGCTCTCCTTGACGTCTCCAACATCGTTGGCGGCCATCATTTCTGCTCAACGTGAATCGACTCATCAGAGAACAGCACTGAGGCCCACTGGTCCCTCGTCCAGCGTAAATGCTCCCTGGCCCATGCAAGACGATGACGCCTGTGCCTGGTGGTGTGGTCAGGTACCCTTGCAGGTCGTCTAGCACGCAGACCACGCTGATGTAAACGGTTTCGAATGGTCTGACGTGACACTTGGGTGCCTCTCACCTCCCTTAAATGTGCCTGGAGTTGAGTGGCATTCATCATCCGGTTCCGCAGGGCACTGTTCACAATGAAGCGGTCATCAGTGTGGGATGTGACCAAAGGACGTCCACTTCTATGCCTTTCTGTGACTCTTCCAGTCTCTCTGTATCTCTGTTGCAACCTGCTGATGACACTCTGTGACACTCTAAGCTCAGTGGCCACTTCCCTCTGAGAACATCCTGTTTGAAGTCTCGCAATGGCGAGGTACTGTTGATCAATTGTTAGGTGTCGTCTTGGTCTCATGATGTCAAAATGTGAACAGCATGATGAAGAGGACTGTTTAAATACCAATTCCAATTGAACCAGGAAATTTATTGGTCGATTCATGGATCAAACACCTGTTGTGAATTTTGTCGTTCAGCTCCTTGTTAGAGAACAGCAAGTTGTGCAAAAAGTACTGAAACATTGAATAGTTGGACATGTGCATTCAAAAGTTTAGAGAAGGTCAAATTAATTTCACCTGTAAAGGTTATAGTGCATTTTAGGTTCATCCTGAAATTTCACCCGAAAGCCAAATATCCCTAACTTTTTGTGAGTAGTGTATATTTCAGTGATGCAATATCAGCTCCCCATCCCACTCCTGCAAGACATCTCATAACATTTATAACTTTCTTACACTTCTCCTCCACCCTTCTAATATGCTCTCCATGTTAATCTCGGGTCAAAATACACTCCCAAGAAACGAAAACTTAAAATTTTCTCCAAGTTACTTCCATATAATTTCAGATTATTAATTTCCCTATGTTTCTTTCTTGTGAAGAGCATAACTTTTGTCTTCTGAGAATTTAAATCCCCATTTCGTCCCCCACATTTCCACTTGCCGAATCCCATCTTGTATTTTCTTAACTATATGTTCCACATTTCTCCTCCTTTTCCACAGAGCCCCGTCATCTGCAAACAGTGATCTTCCCACATCCATTGGCATATTTACAAATGTATAATTTATCATTGCAGAAAATAAAGTGGGACTTACAACACTCCCCTGAGGTGTTCCATTCTCTACAACATATTTACTTGACAGTTGATCTTCCGCTCAGAAAGTCCATAATCCAGTTAAAAACCTTCCCTCCGACTCCCATAATATGTAATTTGATCATCAGCCCCTCTCTCCATAACATGTCATACGCTTTTTCCACATCAAAAAACACTGCCGTCACTGTCTCTTTTATTATATTACTTGATATAATATGCTTTTCTTATTTCATCTTCCAGACACAACACTGGATCCATAGTGCCCCTTCCTCTTCTAAATCCACTTTGGTATGTGGCCACCATACCTCTTTTATATATTAACCTCTCATTGACCATCCGTTCCATCAATTTACATACATGTGATGTCAAGGCAATAGGCCTGTAGTTTGTTGGCTTACTAGCATCCTTCCCAGGTTTCCTTATCGGAATAATTATCGCTTCCTTCCAGTTCTCTGGGATTCTTCCTTCTTCCCATACTTTATTAAATAACATCAACAACTTCCCTCCATACTTAAATGTTTCAACATTATGTAGCATATATCATCTTTCCCTGGTGCAGTCTTCCCAGTTTTAGCCAGCGCCTTACTTAATTCTCCCATGCTAAATGGGACATTTTGTTCATCCTCAGTGCTTTCCTTTCTCCTTAGTGCCTCCAAGTTGTCAGCTTTGGTTTTCTCTCTGCCACTTCTTCCCTCCTCAGACAAATTATTACAACTGTGTACTGTAACAAAAGTATTTACCATTAACTCAGCTTTTTCCTTATTGGATACTGCAACATTATTTCCACTACTCAAAACAGGATAACTCCACTCCCTCCTGTCCCCACCCATCTTTTTAATCATTCCCCCATACCTCTCCTACCTGAGTGGTGTTCCCAATTGAATCGCAGTACTTTCTCCAGTATATCCGTTTTGCCTGTCTTATTGTTCTCCTTACTACTGCCTGAGCTTGTTTGTACTGTATCATTTGCTGGAAATGATGTGTTCTTTTCACTAGTTTAAATGCTTTATTTCTATTTTTCACTGCTGCCTTACATTTGTCATCCCACCATGGTACTGTTTTCCTCTTTACTTTGCCTTTACTTTTAGGAATGGATTCTAATGCAGCTGATATTATACCTTGTTTTATTTTATTATCAAATGTTTCTATGTCCATATTATAATCTGTCTGACTCAGGTATCTATCACTTTCTTTCTGAAATTTTTCCCAATCAGCCTTCTCGAATACCCATTTCCCTCCCCTGCCTTCTATGGTCAGTGCTGTAGAAATGTTGACTTTGCACAAGATTGGGTAATGGTCACTCCCTATGGTTCCTTCTTCATACACCTTCCAATCACACTTTGGTGCCATATTATTGGAAACCAGCATGAGATCAAGCACAGATTCCTTTCTGGTGCTAACATCTATCCTTGTTTTATTTCCATCGTTTAAGCACACTAAGTTTTTTCCATCCAACAACTCTTCTATTACTTGACCATTATTATCCATTCTCTCACTCCCCCACAGTGTGCTATGCGCATTAAAATCCCCACGCCATATAACATTATTTCTATTCTGCCCCTCTATTTCCTCAAGCGTGTTTAACTCTAGCCTTTTACATGGGTTGTAGTAATTTATGATTACTAACTTTTTCCTCTCACCCCACACTTCTAGTACCACATATTCCTGTTCACTCCCTACACCTAGTCGTCTGTACGGAATCCCCTGTTTTACAAACGTGATACACCCTCCACCTCCACCATCTCTCCTATCTTGTCTAACTGCTTCATATCCGTATAAGACAAAATCCAAGTTAGGCTTTAGCCAGGACTCTTGAATGCATATAATGTCTGGTTTTTCTCTTCTACTGGCTATAAACTGTTTGAAGTCTTGTCCATTTGCAATCAGGCTTCTTGCATTCCATTGAAGGAGTAAAATTATTAGTAATATCAACCCACACATGCTGATTCTTGACTTGATTGTACACTGAGCTCATCCCTTCTTCCCATTTCAACCCTATCATACCCAAGTGGTGCACTGCTGCTTTAACAATAACCTGGATCCTTTCAGTTTTAGATTTGATCTCAGATGTTGCATTTATCACCCCTGCTATAAATGTCACCAGTTTCTTCTTTTCTCTCCATACGTTTCTCCGCTCTTGTTGTTCTTCTGTAGCTCGCTCTTTGTCATATTCTCCGCCCATAATCTGTTTTTTCTGTCCAGCCCTCTTAACTGCCTCTGCATAAGAAACTTTTTCCTTCACTCTCATCTTCTGTACCTCCACCTCTCGTCTCATCACTTCACAGCCCCAAAAGGCTACACTGTGATTACCTCCACAGTTACAACACTTTGGCCTCACTCCCTCTCCACACTTCCCATATTCATGTTCCCCACCACACCTAGCACATCTTCTCTTTCCTTTGCATACCTTAGCTGCATGCCAAAATTCCTGGCAGTTAAAACACCTCATAGGCTTTGGTATGTACTCTCTTATACTGTACCTCATAAATAGTATAGTTCCTTGGGATAACCTTTGTTTCAAATTCAACCAAAATGGTTTCCGTCTCCACTTTCTCGATTCCCCGTGTCATTCTTTTAGCACTTTTCACTGCACTATTCCGCATCCTCAAGTTCTCCACTAGTTCCTTCATACCAACACAGAGAGGTACTCCGGACATTACCCCCTTGCAACTACCAACCCTCTTTTCCCCCACTATTACCACTTTGGCTACTTTTACTTTTCCAACATTACTCATTTCCTTTGCTTTCTCCATCTGCGCTTCAGTATTACACCCTATAAGCAAGTTACCATCTCCCAAAACTCTTGCATATTTCACTTCTCCAACTTGCCCTCTAATGATTTTTGTTAGCCTTAGCGGGTCGATTTTCTTTACTCCTCCCTCTCCTTCAAATCGTACCACTACATTAATCAATCCTGCTTTCGGGTCTTTCTCCTCACCCTCTCTTCCCTCACTCTCCGTTCCGCCTGAGCTAGCTGCGTCCTTTTTTTTCCTCTTACGACCAGTCGCCTTTGTGGTTCTACCCCCTCTCACCACATCCTCCCTCTCACTCTCCCTCCCTCCTTGTTGCCAATCCTACAACTATTTAGTCCCGATGTCCGTATTCAGTAAGTCAGTGTCGTTTGATCAATTGTATTATAACGCGTCCCACCAAATGGCGGTTTAAGAGAGACGAGAGAAGGCAATGAATAAATATAAAACAACCGTGTTTAACTTGCAAACAAACGATGCAAAATAAATAAAACAAAACAAAACTTTTGAACAATCCGCCGGTACTCCCCACGGAGCTTTGCCTCGAACTTCCGCGTTCTCGGCCTCGGCACACAGTACACAAGTACTACCGGTCCTCAGACGGTGGTTAGTCTCCTCAGTTCCTCTCTTTCTCTCCTGTTGGAAGCAAATGAGTCGAATGGACACAATATGTTCAGGTTAGATAGCTAGATAACAATATACTTATTCCACTGTCTGTTTCCCGACCTGTTAACGTTTTACTGACATTTATTTACAAAAAGCCCTTTTAATTTCTCTTCTTATCTTACACGTTTATTTTTCTTTTTTCTTTCCTCTCTTGCTTAGAATACAAGATGGCTCAATTTATAATCAGTCATGTGCATCATATTCGAAGATCAGTTATTTTGTTAGATTTTTTGTTGTAGCTACATGATTTGCTAGCTGAATAGGTTAGCCTAGTATCACTTTAAACCACCCGGGCATTTAATTACTAATTAAACAATGCACACTATCACTATAGGTAGCAAAAAAGAAAATTATGTTAGGCTATATATTATTTTTTACTTTTTACATTTAAATGACCGGGTGTTGCTGAGCTTGATAACGAGAGAGCGACTGCCTGGCCTGCGAATCTATAGATGCATGTCCTACAACGGCCGCTAGAGGGCATATTGCAGCCGTCGGATGCCGATGTCGGATTCTGTGTGAAGGCTTCAAGTAGTGTACCCTATTCAGCCTACAAATCAATTGGCTACACACAAAAAAAAAAAAAAAACAGCATGACTGATATTCACTCATTCGTCACTCATTATTAATTATTAATATGTTCATCCTGATCATTAGCTAGCCTCTTGCTAGGAAGGTCGTAGGGTCAGGTTGCTTCGCACTGCAAAATATGAACAAATCCAATGTGCCCGACGCGTCTATTGGACATGAAAATCTCTTTGCAAGTGTGTTTGCAACTCCCATAGGAAATGAATGACTTCCGGTCAAACATTTGTCATATTTCCACCATGCTGACTGGTGGTAATAATAATGCTGTCACGTCTTTTATGAGTTTTGGTCACCCAAAGAAACACTTCGCTCTGCTTTACGATGGGACATATTTATATACAGGTTCACTTTTTTATCTAAAACAAGTCCAGTTTTTCTAAACCTGTTACTTGGAAGTGAAAATGAGTGTGTATTGTGTAAGTTCAAATTAATTTCGAGAACTTAAAATTAAAATACATTCCATTGTTTGTTCTAGGACTATAGTGTAGTAATTTTTCTGTTTAATTTCTGAATTAACACCTCTGAATCAGAGTATTTCCACTATAAATTATTTTCATTTTGCAGTTTGATGTGGCACATACAGTTTCATTGACCACATTCTCTTGAGATGGTAAGATGAAGAAACACAGGGCCAAGTTGCATTAAATAATTTAGGAAAGTTTGGATAGCATTGCTTTGGAATAGAGCTAGTTTATTTAGTGTGAGCTACGATAGGCAATATTGTTAGTTGTAACTTGGCCACATTTTGATATCAAGACTTTTAAAGGCAGGCCTAGTTTTTGCAAGTTGGAATTAAGAACATATGGACAGCGTTATGTACGCTATGCGTGAGTAACTTGGCTTTTTTTACGTTGTAGATGTTTTTGATCTGATATCACTTATTTTTTGAATAATGCATGAAGATAAACACGGAGAGAGACATGCATTCCAAAGAAATGTATGCAGACATTCGCTTAACCATAACGCCCTCTATTGACAAGAATGAGAACAGTTATCGTATTAGACAGCACACAATTACATTAAAAGAGTTTGTAGATGAGCAGTATTTAATGTGTACTGAAATAAAATGAACAGCACCACCTGAGCTATGGATCATGAAGAAGCATGTAAATTAATGAACCAAGTCTACGTGGAGACATACATGCACAATGGGCTAGACGCAAACACATTTTATTCTAGCTGAAAGGCATACAGCCTAAATAGCTAGTACAGTGTAAATAGTTTGCATCAGTAAAATATGGAAATACAGTTTTAAAATAGGGTAGTATTCTATTAAATAAATTTAACGTTAGGCTATTCAACACTGGATTGCTGGATGCGTAACTCCAACCTTCCATGTGTGGGCTACGAGCTAGCGAGCGAGCTAGTGAGTTCATAAGCACAGCAGTTAGGCTATTCAACACTGGATTGCCGGATGCGTAACTCCAACCTTCCATGTGTGGCCTACGAGCTAGCGAACGAGCTAGTGAGTTTCTGCACAGCAGAGTTTTTTTTCCGGGAGTGTAGAACGTTACCTGCGGGAAATGTTTTGGTACCGGACAGCTAGGTTTAGTTTAGTTTTCTGTAGTGCAATCAATGTAGGCTATAATGCATGTTGATTCGCTTCGTCGTAGCCTAGCTTGTTTCTGCTTCCTGACGAGAAGCAGGAAGTAACGTTGGCGAACAAGCTTAATTGGACAACGCATATTTCCCAGGAATCTTAGCCAGAAAGAAAACCGTAGATACTACTAAGAAAGTACATACCAGAGATTCTTATTATTATTATTATTATTATTATAATTAAAAGTGTTTCCAGTAAGCTACATTATCAGCAGAGTAGCGTAGACTAGAGCCACATTCGGAGGCTATCTATTTATAAGTGACTAACCATGAATCAGATATGTTTGGGGAATTGGCGGTTTATAAATCCGATCGCTTAAAGGCTTGCAGCTTAAAAGAGGCTATCCTCAATTCTTAATGTAGGCTATTATTGTAAATTCTTAATTTTCCTAGTAGTTAATTTTATGGTGACTTTGTGTTATGTGTGAAAAGGATAAAGTGAACAGAGCTGAAGTGAAGGAATTAATGAATAAAGAAATGTTGGCCGAGGCAAGGGGTTTCCACAGTCAGTCAGTCATGAACGCAAGAGCAGAGCGTAACACCCTCCCCACACCAGACAAAAGCGAGCGCAGGTTTGGGGAGGGTGTGAAAAAGTGAAATACAAGTGAAACATTGAACAGTTAATATTGTAAACCTCTTTTGCCTTTGCAATAAAAATATGTGAATGTGTCAGTGTGAAAATAATAACAGTCTAAGAAATGAAAAGTACTTAACAGTTGCACATTGCTTTTGTGGAAAATACACGAGTGCCCTGCTGGGCTCGAACCCACAATCCACTGTGTGAGAGACTGCAGTTTTAACCACTAAGCCACAGTAGCTTCTTGGAAAGCATGAAGCCATTAGCTATATTAACATTAAAAAAAATTAGGATGAAACGTTTTTATTGGACGATAAGCTTGATGAGCAGGTATACGGACCATACCCTCAAATAATAATTCTCCCCATTGGATAACAACGCGACGGAGGCAGGTAGTTTGGCAGGAAAATGGGAAGAAGAAGAGGAAGAAGAGGAAGAGGAGGGAGAAGAGGAGGGAGAAAAACTGCAAAATAAGTTTGGGGCTTTATTGTGTGGATGTGTGAAGTTGTATCTGAATGCTGTGTGGTTACATGAGGTCAGAACATACAGAAGTTAATGTTTTTACGGGCTGAGAGTCTATGGTCATTGTGGTTACTTCTGTAGGAATCCCTGAAAAGTGCCAAACTCTCTGTGCTGTATAGGTATGGGGCATGCCCTACCAAGCCGTAACTTGGCGGATGGCATACCTGCCATCCCAATGTGTCTGGTATGATATACCAGACGGTCAGTCATAGCCTACTTTTACATATTTTTCTTTTTATGACAGCTCTCTGATAATTGCAAGTTAGATATTCAAAGGAAAATATGACCAATATTATGTTCAAATAACATGCACACATTCTAATATACATTTATGCGGAAGATGCTGTATTTTTTCATAATAATCTATTGGACATAAATTACCTTTTTTTCCGAACAAAGTTGCGCGGAAAAAAATGATTAAGTGAAAACTCTGAATACGCGTATCTTGAACAACTTGCAGACGCCTCATTTTCATCAAATCTCCATCCCGCGCGTAATGCCACCTATCTACTGGAGAGACGCTTAAAACAGCGGATAAGTCAAATGTCTGAATCACAAAAAGCTTAAGCTACGCGGAATTTCGGGAGTATGTCCCATTTGCACGTGCTTCTCAACTCTGAATCTGGCCCTAAGCAAGCAAATGGTTGTAGTCTTCGTATTTTAATTAGTCTATACTTTAAAAAAGGAAGTATCGGTACACCTGAAAAGCATGTTTGTAGGTGATACCAAATTAAGTGTCAGCTAAATATGAATAAGAAAAGATTTGCTGCGATCTTGCAACACATAAAACTTTAATAGTGAAGTTTCGGTCAGAGACCTTTGTCGGAGCATGATGGCAGTGTTGCAGCGAAGCTTTCCTTTATAATTAGGCTGTATTTAAAATAACATTAAGGTGCCTTATCTACATGTGTCGTGCTGCTGGCAATCGTTGCATCTCATTCCCCAACAAGTGCCACTCTCTATCTGCATTTAATTTGAAAGTATACTTTTAATATGTGCTATAATATTTAATATTTTTGTCTCAATTGTAATTCTTCCTTGGTTTAGGCTGATTATTCTGTTAAGTAGCTTAATTTTCCATGTTGATTGGAAGTGTTACAAGCATGGATTAAATGTATAAGCTTTTGGGTACATGTAGCATTCACGTAAGTGTATTCTGAAATGTAAAAAATATATACAATACAAAATATTATTCCGGTTGTGATGGGTTATGTCTTCACATTTGTTACATAGCTATATGTTTCTGTGAACCTAGGTCTAATTAAAAAACCAATTGACTGAGACCTGATTACGACAGTCCATGGACAGCCTTATGGAGACAGCAGTTATTTGCTTATCATGTAATGTTTATTTAGAATTTTTCTATCATATCTTTTTTAGGTAACACTTTACATTAAGGTGCACCTAAGTTGAAGTCGGAAGTTTACATGCACTTAGTTTGAAGTCATTAAAACTCATTTTTAACCACTCCACAGATTTCATGTTAGCAAACTATAGTGTTGGCAAGTCCGTTAGGACGTCTACTTTGTGCATGACACAAGTATTTTTTTCAACAATTGTTTACAGACAGATTATTTCACTTTTAATTCATATCACAATTCCAGTGGGTCAGAAGTTTACATACACTACGTTGACTGTGCCATTAAATTTTTATTATTTGGTCGCATATTCTTTGCATGTCATGACATCCTGATGTCTGTGACCCAACAACATCAAAAGACTCTTGATATCTTATTTTCTGGTACTCTTACAAGCGATACTATAACGTCTCTGCATTTGAATGGATCTCTATGGGAATTGGGGGTGGGACTAGATTTAGTTGTAAAGTATGCTGGAACAGTATGGAATAAGATATCAACAGTATGGAATAAGATATCAAGAGTCTTTTGATGTTGTTGGGTCACAGACATCGGGAAATCATGGCATGCAAAGGATATGCGACCAAATATTAAAAATCTAAAGGCACAGTCAACTTGAGCGTATGTGTATGTAATGTGTGTATGTAAACTTCTGACCCACTGGAATTGTGATATAGTGAATTAAAAGGGGGGAAAAAAGTGAAATAATCTGTCTGTAAACAATTGTTGGAAAAATTACTTGTGTCATGCACAAAGTAGATGTCCTAACTGACTTGCCAACATTATAGTTTGCTAACATGAAATCTGTGGAGTGGTTAAAAATGAGTTTCAATTACTTCAACCTAAGTGTACGTAAACTTACGACTTCAACTGTATAACTGTAGTTAAATTATAACCAATTTGGTAAGAAGCGGTTGTTACTGAGTAACTCCAATGTAGGTAACATGGAACAGCAGTTAGTGGTATTCTTAATTACACATGTGAAACAATGCCAGCCCTTTTACATCTCTCCTGCAAAAATTAAATCATTCCATATCAAGACACATTGTGAAATTAAAACATGGTGAATTTTTTGTTTTGTTTTGGAAGGGTAGGCGTGGTGTCACTACCTATTGCTTCCACTTATGACCTCAGGCAGGACTTCAGGAGGAGCAGGACAAGATTCCTCTACTTGTATGGTATTCATGATGATGGCAGTGTGTCAGGTTCTTCCACTTAAATGTCTCATGATGAATGCGAAGGTGTGGTCTTCTCTGTAGGTGGGGGGTCACAAGAGCTTTCCCCAACTATACAAGGAATATCCCCCTTCTGTGCAGTTTGCCACTGTTCCATCCTGGGTCCATCTCAGTCCAGATCACAAATGCATTGTAATGCAGTAATGCTAAAAGATGACCAAAGGTTGGCGGGCTTTCATCCTCTTACAGCTGTATGTTCCTGTAAGCTTATCAAAATTGTCCAGTCCTCCCTTGTTGTTGTAGTCAGGCATAACTGCTTATGCCGCCCACCTCTTCATGCTATGTTTCACTGACTTGTTCAGCATGGCCTGAGGGGGTGTCAACAGCTTGTGAAAGGAACCAGTCTTTCATCCACTAATTTCAGGCCCAGGATTTTACAGGCTTGGAAATCACTCTTCCCACTCATCCTGAGTAGCAACCAGTTGTCTTTCACACATCGAGAAGTTGTAGTTCTTGTATGCGTCTGCTGTGTACGTTTGTGTGCGTGCATGCATGCATGCATGCATGCCTGCAAAACCTAGTCTGACTTGATCAATAGACAGTTTTTGTACTCTGCTGCATTCTCGATGACCATTATGTACCAAATTTGACTCGGAACTGTATTAAAATGGTCTACCAACTTAAAAATAATAATAAAATAAAATAAAAATCTAATTGGTCATCAATTTTACATGTTCATGTCATGAGGGTGACATCAAGTTTTATGCTGAAGAAATGCAGTTTATGGGTGTTTCAATGACGTTAAAGTATGAAACCGGTCAATTTTAACCAAGATATAACCCCAGTCTGTCCACACACCACAGCACCACACGCCACTAGAGCTGGTATAAACAGTGTGAGGTGCGGTGTCCTTGGGCACTGTGGTACAATATGTATGCTTGGGTCTCTGAGTCAGAGTCCCCGTACCTAACTTGGAGCTGGGTGCAAGTCCAAGACTTAGATTCTAAGATAGATTCGAATACCTTGGACTACCGAGTTTCTTGCAGTAGAATCTAAGTCATTTAACCTCAGAGTATGGAGTCCGGTGCATAAACTAGGACCTCTAAGTTCCCGCCCCAGAAGCTAAGACGACTGCTGCTACTCCACAGCAGGTACAAGCCCCCAGGTTGCAACAAGACTCGAGACTGTCTAAAATCTGTTATGAGGCAACCCTGCTTCTAAATTTCAGAGATCAAGGCTGGTATCAGAAGTAGACTACAGAATACCGGGCTCAAGATGCATCGCAGAACCTCTGGGTTCCACAGCAGATACAAGTCTCAAGCCATCAGACTGCAGCCACAGGCTGCAGCAAGTCTTGAGATCATCTGGAATCTGCCACATGTGGAACCCATGTCTAGACCTCTGTCATCCTCATACAGTTGGCCTTTGGTCATCTTTCACATTTGACGTCTGCATATAATGCATTTGTGACCTGCAATGAGATGGACCCAGGATGGAACAGTGGGTAACTTCACAGGAGAAGGATAACCCCCCCCCCCCCCCCCCCATACTGAATCAGACAGTACCTTACCAGAGCCCCACCCTCTGAATTAATCATGAAGGCCATTCAAGTGGAGGAATCTGATCCTGCTCCACCTGAAGTCCTGCCTGAGGCCAAAAGGGGAAGCAAGCGGAGGAGTTGCCATGCCTGACCTTCCAAAAAAGACCCAAAACCAGCACAACTTGCTACAAATGCAAAAAGTACATCTGCAAGTGTGCAGTTTGAATAGATAATTTGCTGCAAACCCATCAGTCTCTACATACATACATGCATACTTACAGTAGTGCTGTTCAATGATTAAAAAAACAATCAAATCTGACAAGTGGCAGTGTAGGCTATATGGATAAAATTGTTCATGTTCAATAAATGAGGTCTGTATGGACTGTAAAGTGAAAAAAAAATTGTCAATAGTTGTTGGTGTCTGACTAGGTAGTAAATAAGCTAAAATACAACTGGGAGGGTTAAATGCCTCTTAATCTTGGTGACCCTCATGTGACTATCATATTTCACATACACAAATTACCAACTTGGGTCAGATATGACCCCACAACAATACAAGAGTAAAGCCAAAATGAATAAAAAAATATATATTTTTATTTAAAATGTCATTAGACAAGCACAAAACATTTAATTTGAATAAGAATGACCATTAATATTTTATTTCATACAATTATTTCACAGATCATTTTTGTATTTCAGTTATATTTTGGTTAAGAAAAAAGTAAATGTCATCCGAATTAGATAATGTTAATATTGTAATTATTCAGTATTTTGTGTCTGTTTTAAACCACTAATAATGAACCTTTCTAAGATAAGATATACTTTATTGTCCCCATAGGGAAATTTGTCTTGTACTCACTCATTGCAGAATTACAGAAGACATAACTGCACAGACATGCGTATATGACAAATCTCATACACATTTTACATACAGTACATATCGACAGCCTCATAACAAAAGTGCCTAAGTCATTTTTTGGACATTTTGAGATTTTCTGCCTAAATCCCTTGATTTATCATTCGCCAACAGTGTAAAAATGCTCAAGTCACTGCTGGTCGCTGTGCACTTCCTGAACCACTTTATGCTATGTTCAATGATTTGCAGTCAATGAAGCACGTCTTGCCTCAACACTGTCACCATTATTTTGACAGCTTACCCCATTTGGAAGCATAAATCTGCCTAGGAAGTGTCAAATTTGATACTTTCTCTGTACCAGTAGATACTTGACATTTGCCTAAGTCATCAGTGGATTCTCGACTTTTGCCTAAGTCATGTATATAAATGCCTAAGTCCCACTCAGTTTTCAATATTTTTGCCTAGGTCATCATTAGCCATTATGTAATCATAATACAAAGTCACATGATCTGTATTTCATTTAGCAGCAATTGATATGTGTTTGTAAAGTTAATAAATACTCATTGTCGTAGAATTGCATCAGTTTTTTGCCTTTTTCTCAAAACTACAAAAAATGACTTAAGCACTTTTGTTATGAGGCTGTCGATATATAATATTGCCAATAAAAACCAAAGCATCATATTGCACAACCCACTGTGACCTCAAATTGCACAACCCTTATTGCACCATCCCCCTATAACACACCTAACTAGGCACATAGTGCACATAGTGCTGTCACAGATAACTTATTGCACCATCTCAAACTGGTGCAACAGGAAAAAAATATTTTTCATGTCTCAAACTAAAAATGACGGTTGCAATGACCTATATTTCTACAGGCAATCAGTCAAACAGAACATTCCAAACCACAAAATTGATATATTTTAACCCTCTAATGGGCCAAGTGATCAGCGCATGACCCATTACTAGACTGTCAAGTCACATGCATTTTATTTTTCAGAAAATAAACATTTACTTGTATGACAAAAAATACACCTTGATGCTAACTCTGAGTCTACAACAATACATCACATTATATTATCACACAATGGGCCACATTTCTCACTATAATGTCCATATGTGTAACTTAAACATTTAACATTTGTTATAAAATATATAATATGTTACATATACTCAAATAGAGGATTGTTTATTTAGAGCATGTTTTTACCTGACTAAGAATAAAAGGAAATCAGAAGGGAAGATATTTATCACTTGATATCTGGTCCCCCCCAGAAACATGAATTCTAAGATTCCTTTTATCAAGTCATATAGGTGGAATTAGTTGATGTACTGGGGTATCCAAGGGATATGTCATCACTCAGTCCAAATTAATGCAGACACAAAAAAACAGTGCTATACATTTGTTGAAAATGACATCAATGACAAAGACATTTGGGGGGGGGGGGGGGTTGCCATCACAGACCAAGGGGTGGGGTTGTATGGTCCCACCTTTCACCCCCTTGATCTCCGCCTAGTTCTGTGACTTGTATCACTCAAACTTCTGCAATGCGAGTCTTTGGTCAAGTGATGTGGAAGGCAGCTAGCCTCTAAATGTCAGCCGCAACATTGAATGGGATGTTGTCCTTTTATTGCTATTTCAAGGAAAAATACATATACTACCTGCATTCCATGCAAAGAACTTGAGGAAGGAACGTGAGTCTTATATATACCTGCCTATTTGCTGCTATGATGATGTAATGTGTGTGTGGATCGGTCACTGCCAGGCTATTTTAACAATGTAAATAAGAATTTTGTTCTACATCTGTAATTGTTAATACTGATTAATTTAATGCAACAATTTATTGTGGGGTTTTTGGACATAACTTCATTAAATGCATCCATTTTTCATTAATCTTAAATATTGACCTACTATGTAGTCGGCGACATCTACACGTTTTAACTTGCTCTTTCCGTTTGCAAACCTGTCTCATATAGCAAATATTGTGTTTACCATGTGCAAGAGTAAACAAATAAATTCCTTCAAGGGATATTTTGACCAAGTCTATTAGTAGCCAAAACCACATTTATATACTAATGTGTTAGGCTAATTGGTGTGCCTCTACTATTGTTAGGCTGCCAATTGCTTGGATGAGTGTACACACAGGTTATGCTAGAGTAGCACAAATGTCTGACTACATTGTTCTATTTTAACAGGACTGACTGTAAATTGATTCCAGGAACTTGGTAAATCTATTCAACGGAGTCACTATGATAGATACTGTGGTCGAACCTATAACACTCCCTCAGGAAGGTATGTGCTGCTTATCCTAAAATATGTTACAAAAATATATTTCAATGTCTGATTTTATTATAAATAACATAAGTTGAATACAGTGCCTTCCAGAATTGTTGTCAAGTACCAAAATCTGGCTGCTTCTGCCAGGAGGTTAAAACTGGGTTGTGGCTGGATCTTATGTAGGACAGTGGTCCAAACATCCTTCCAATCATTTCTGGTCAGGAAGAAATGGTTAACTGACCACAGAAACGAGCTTTTGAAATGGAATCCTAGTCCCCTCACCTAAACCCCATCAAAAATGGGTGGGGTGAGCTGGAGAGTCCACAAGCAAAGACCATGGACTCTGAGGAGATTCTGTATGGATGAATGGTCTCAGATCCCTTGTGGTGTTCTCCCACCTCATCAAACATTAAAGGAGAAAAATCAGAAGACTTTATTATCTTGCTGAGCATAGAAAACAATTATAAACAAAGTTTATTTTATCCAGCATTTTTGTTCATGTTAATTGGGGGTGGCAATAATTCAGGAGGGAATTGTTAACATGTTACATGAGAAGTTACACGTATGCAGCAATCTAGTTTCACCACACCTGGGAATTTTGTCTGTTTCCAGAGGTGTTCCCTGAGGCGTATACAAACCTGGCTTTTGACAATGAGATACCAAAAGAGGAGCCCTTGCCTGTTGAAACGGCCCCCAAACCAAAGAAACAAGGACGGTAAGGGTACACATCTACACTGTTATCAGAGTATTTAAATGCACCACCAAAGCTGCATAGCGCTATTTTTACACCTGACATAAATGGGTAGACCTGTAATCAAATTTAGCTTTTTCCTGTGTCATTCATTCGGATTCAAAAGGATTGAATTTATTAGGAATATCAGTATTGTCTAGGGGTGTGCCCTTTTGCTGCAGTTGTGGACATGTCAAGCCGATGTCACTGACTTGTGTCATAACATGCCATTAATCAACTTAATTTGGCATGGCCTTGTTATTTTTGCATGTGCACCATAGCCTATGCAAATTGTGTTCATAAATTCCTCTGAGGGAATTTGCATGCCCACGCCAGGCATTATTCCTCAAAGCAGTCTGTTTGATTTTCACTGATTGCTACCAAAATATTACAGATATCTTGTATAACCAAGAGCAGGGGTGGGTAATTTTATCTGAAAAGGGCCAGTGTGAGTGCAGATTTTTGATTTAGCCCAGCACTAAGATGCCTGATTAAACTAATTGACTAATCATGGTCTTCAAGACCTTGATAAGTAGATTCCGGTGTATTCATGCTTGGCTAAAACAAAAATATCTTGATTTTCAGGTTGCTCTTACAACCGATACTATAACCTCTGCATTTGAATTGATCTCTATGGGAATTGGGGTGGTGGACTAAAGCTGTAAATTACACTGGAACAATATGGAACACATGGCTGGCCAAATGGCTGTAAATCACCAAGAGTCTTACTCTGCTGCCAGATATGCCGTAGATCTGGATGGATGACTTTTAAGGGTTGTTTCTACCGACTCATTTTCCTATTGACCTCTATAGAAAAATAAGTTGAGAGAAGAAACCCTTAAAGGGGACATGAAGCACTCTGTAAAGTGGCTCTGGTTCGTTGGCTTTTTACCTGAAATTAGATATGACCGTACATTCACATCTCAAATCGACCCGTATTTGCTTGAAAAAGAAGTTAGTTAGCTTTTTTTTTCCCACTAGGGCGCTGCGGTCGTGACGTCACTAGCTTGGTTGGTCAATGTATTACTATGGGGAAAATAGCTGACTTTCGACTTTCAGTGAGCTCAACGATGTATAAAACAAAAAACGCACAGACGGTCTTTTTGTATTGCCCCGAGATGCTCAAATGAGTATTACCAAACAAAACTTATTTTAAAACTTAATTTTCATGAACTGCTTCTGACCATATATCTAATATTGTGGCCCTGACGAGTCAGTAACTGCTGTGCCGCTGCATTGCCTTGATATGTTAGTTAACAGCAGGGGTGTAGTGGGCGTTGGACGCGGGGGAACGCCGTTCCCCCACTTCTTCGAGCATGATTTTATTTTTATTAAAAAAAATTTTTTTTACTAATTCTTTTTTTTTTTTTACAATTTTAATATTAAAACAGCGTTATTGCCAATGGTAACAACAAGTGCACACATCAAGCAAACCTCTCCAATAATGTCTTTGTCATAAAAAAAAAACAATTTCCCCCCAAAAAAGATGTTACAGGATCTGATCGTCATCACGCTGTGACACTCTAGCCTACTAGCCCGCGTATGCGTAAAAAAACGAAAACTAACAACGATATTGCTGCAGCTCGTCCTCGCTCCTCAGTGTGGTTAAAATGGCAAGTCGCCAGAAAAATATAGATTTTTATTTTCGTAAAGATAATGTAAATGACAACGAAGCCGGAAAAAGAAAAACAGCATCGGTTCTTCAGCCATCTGAGCAAACAGCCAGCACCGAGGCAAGTAACGTTACCGCTGGTAGTTCAGATGCTAGCTGGACGCCTGGAGAAATTAGCAACATTCCCCCAACTTGTGGTCAAAATCAAAACATCAAAAGTGAGTAACACTGGTGATTTTTATCGAGGCAGCGCCGCCTGCTGTGCTTGGTGTGTTTTAGGGATTACAAACTAAACTTCAAACTTTGCATTATATGTAATCGAAATGACTGGTAACGTTACAGTAAACCAATGTAAGTGATGTTGAATAATGAGCAATGGCAATTAGTGTGTCGTTCGCGAACGATTCGTTCAAAAGACAGAATCTTTTGGGTGAACGAACTGAACTGAATCACTTACTGAAAAGATCCGTTCATTTCTCAGTTCAGTTGAGCTCTCGAACGGATCTGATCAGCAGCGAGCGTGCACCGTGCAGGGAGGGGGAGGGACTGCCGCGAGCGAACGTGATTCGTCCCTTGCGAACTAGTTCTGCTGTGCTGAACGAATCATTCGCATTTGCTTCTTCCTATTCCATTTCGGACGTATTGTTCTAAGTATTGTATAGCCAAAATGAGTACCGTGTTTGCGTGTAGTATACTAGAAAGTTTTTTTTTTTTTTCTCTAATTTGTTTCCTAAATTGTTCGAAATAAAGTTTATAAAATAAAAAAAATTTATAAAAAAAATTCGCGGGCGGGCGCCGAGCGAGGCAGCGAGCGTGCAGAGTGGACTTCTGCGAGCGAACGTGTAGTGACTCATTCACTGCGAATCCCCCAGGGGACGTTCGCGAACGACACAACACTAGTGCAAGTTGAGTGATCCGTTCACTGAAGGCTACTAGACACAGTGAGTTAACGTGACGTGATCCTGAGTGATAATCAGCGGCTCAAACTGCCAGAATCAGGCCCAGCAAGTTAAGACTTAAAAGTCATTGAAAACCAGCGTTCACCTCCAATATTGATATTCAACGAGGAAACTTTTGAAATATCAAGATTTGTAAACGGAGTTTGGCGCATTTGACAAAGCGACAGCACTTCCGCATGAACTGTTCGGCCATTTCAGTTCACTTCAGTACGCAGTCGGAGCTCCGCCCAAGCACTGAACGATTCGGTGAACGAATCTTTTGAACAAATCTTTTTAATGAACTGATTCTAGTGATTTGTGTCACTGAAGTGAACTGTTTTGCCCATCACTAATGGCAATGATATGACGCCCCCTCCAACTTGGAGCTACTCCGGCCTGTAATTGTAGCCTAAATACTTGACTATGCGTTTGGTGTGAATTAGTTTGCGGATCCTGTGTGTCTGCTATTGTTATGAATTGGCATGATTTGTGTGTGGTTAAATGAAGCAATGCCGCACACATTATCGATTATGAATGTTGTTCATAATGTTAGTTTTTGTAATACAGTAGCTAAAGTAAGCATAAGTAGTTTCTGTATCTGGCAATTATTTTGAGTGTCCGTGTGTGCGCACGCGCGGCATTCTTTGTGATGACGTCCTTAAAATAGCGTTCCCCCCACTAAAAAAAATCCCCACTACACCACTGGTTAACAGCCTGCAAATATATACCTACCGCGACCTAGCATCACAAGCTTAATCACAAGCACAACGTTTATTTTCTAGACAATATTGGCTAGACACGAATTTAGCTCCCAAACCGATTATTAAGGCAAGGCAGCGGCGTGGCAGTTGCCGGCTCATCAGAGGCTACAGCATTATGGTCTGAAGCAGTTTGTGGAAATTCAGTTTTAAATGTTTTGTTCGGTAATACTAATTTCAGCGTCTCGAGGCAATACAAAAGGACCCCCCCCCCCCCCATTCCCATAGAGATCCATTCAAATGCAGAGGCCAGAGGTTTATAGTATCACTTATAAGAGTATCTGAAAATAAGATATCAAGAGTCTGTTGATGTTGTTGGGTCCTGGGACCTTGGGAGGAATCTCTCAAGGTGTGAAAACCATCCGGAAACGTATGGCAAGCCGTTTCAGCTTTTATTCAACTTTTTTTTATTTTTTATATGAAGAATTCTATTGTAACTAGTTATAATTCAAATTATTGATATCAATAATTCAATTTGAACTTGTTATAATTCAAATACTTTATCAAGAATTACATTTGAACTAGTTATAATTCAAGTGGTTTTCCCATTCATTTCAATGGGGCCTTTCATTTTTGACTTGTTCAAATTGTTATTCTTGATATCAAGAATAGCATTTTAACTAGTTCAAATTGTTATTCTTAATATCAAGAATTGAATCTGAACTTGTTCAAATTGTTGTTCTTGATATGAAGAATTATGGCAAGCCGTTTTAGCTTTTATTCAACTTGTTTTTGATATCAATAATTCTATTTGAACTAGTTATAATTCCAATTCTTGATATCAAGCATTACATTTGAACTAGTTGTAATTATGGCAAGCCGTTTTAGCTTTTATTCAACTTGTTTTTGATATCAATAATTCTATTTGAACTAGTTATAATTCGAATTCTTGATATCAAGAATTCTATTTGAACTAGTTGTAATTCCAATTATTGATATCAAGAATTACATTTGAACTAGTTGTAATTCCAATTCTTGATATCAAGAATTACATTTGAACTAGTTGTAATTCCAATTCTTGATATCAAGAATTACATTTGAACTAGTTATAATTCCAATTCTTGATATCAAGAATGCAATTTCTACTAGTTCTAATGTTAATGAGCTTCATTTCCATGTGTGACATTTGCATTGTGACTTTCTTAAAGGACCAAGCACCAACAGGGGGAAAACACTGAAAAATAAACTTCTCGTGAAAAATAAAGCCTACAGTAATTTTATGAAAAGGTCGGGAGAGTGGGACAGTGTGCAAGAGATCGTGGAGTAGGCTAGGTTGGTTTTGGTCTCCCATCAGGTTACTATTACAAACCATTAGAGACCATCAAAATCCCCACAGATACCATTAGAGTCCAACAGAGCACCACCAGATGACCATTAGAAGCCACTGGATTACCAATAAAGACTATCAGAAACCAGCAGAATCCATCACAAAAACATGGAATTCCATTAAAACCATTAGGAATTGTCTGATGGTTTTTTAATGTTTTTTCTAGCAGGGAGCTCATTAATTATACGTTTATGATTATACCTTTACCACACTTAAAAATGCAAACAAAGAAAGTTGCTATGTAAATTTATGGTTTTGATAAAGTGAGACAGAGATATCAATCTTACTAAGGAATTACGACAGGATGTTTGTTTTTTTCCTTAATTAGGATTAAGGGGTTTAGTAGGATCATTAGGACCCATGAGTATTTTTCTACAGTCTATTAGTAGGACACTTTGAAACTTTGCTTCCTAAGCTTCGGAAGTCTCAAACACAGAGAGTCTATTCTTTGTCTCCGGCCCCAATTTAGAATGGCAGACTTGGTGCTCCATCGAATCAGAAGAAGGGTCATGACAATCGAACAAAGCTTCCAGCGAGGGAGCGATGGAGTCGGTGAACTGATAACAATAGATTCTCTGATTGCAAACTTGTGACGTATAGAAAATTATTTGAGGTTGGAGACATTTAGCGAATTGGTGCAGAGTCTAACTGCTCTTCAGGCCTCCCTTGACATTGATGCGCCAACTGTTGTTTCCTACTTGGCCCAACACATTCGCACAGGTATATTGACCAACAGTTACCCTGCTAGAAAAAACATTAGAAACCATTGGGACATTTTGGTTTTGGTCTCCCATCAGAATGTGATGGTTTTAATGGTTTCCACTGGTCTCCCATTAGGATGTGATGGTTTTAATGGTTTCCACTGGTCTCCCATTAGGATGTGATGGTTTTAATGGTTTCCACTGGTCTCCCATCAGGGTGTGATGGTTTTAATGGTTCCCACTGGTCTCCCATCAGGGTGTGATGGTTTTAATGGTTTCCACTGGTCTCCCATCAGGGTGTGATGGTTTTAATGGTTTCCACTAGTCTCACATCGGGGTATATATTTATATTTATTCATTTATATTTAAATGTGTACACATACAAACACCATTATGAGCTTTCATCAAATCTAGTTCAGTACAATCTTAAGTACAATAATGCATTGTATATCTCACAAAGTTTAACAACGCTTGTGCATGCTACAAACTGTGCACGTGTCTGTAAACACATATAGATATCTAAAATACACACAATGACAAGAAATTAGGGTCAAAATATTTTAATTTGAAATTTAAAAGTATTTTAACCAAGAATACAAGTATGAAACGTAGTAACCAGTGGTTCTGATTCCAGATGCATGGGTGCTGTCAATCTGCAATGAAAAAGTAGGCACATGTAAATACAAATATGTAGACACCAAAGTTAATGCATTTGCAGTTTAAATAATATGCTATCTGTGTGTGGATAAATACATAGCTAATATTACAATAGCAAATGTTGATATTGTCTAAAATGGAACAATATGAATTCCGTCAGTGGTGTTTGCACTACACTAATTGCAAGAAATACACATCTTATTGTTTTGTTTAACATTATCGTCTTAAACCTTATGCATGCAATATTACATGACACATTAACATTAAATCATTACTTAACAATAATTGAGTATAATATCGCTTGTAAGAGTACCAGAAAATAAGATATCAAGAGTCTTTTGATGTTGTTGGGTCACAGACATCAGGAATCATGGCATGCAAAGGATATCCGACCAAATATTAAAAATGATTACTTTATTCTACATTATGTTAAACTGTCCAATATTTTTTGATGCCCGAAAATGGGGGGGGGACTATGCACAAAAGGTTCTATCATTTCTAAACGGTTCATCAGATATGGATGAAAATACCCTCAAATTAAAGCTGACAGTCTGCACCTCAACATCATTGTCATTATACCCTTTCAAACACAAAGTGCTAGAGTACAGAACCAAAATAACAAAACAATTGTCACTGTCCAATGAATTATGGTGCTCACTGTATATATATATATATATATATATATATATATAGTATATAAAAACAAAATCCAAAATTAAAACAAAAAGCGTACGTACCTTGAAAAGAGAGGAGATATTTGAACTAACGTTAATATGTTAGCAAGCCAGTTGGACACTATTTACCGACAGAGACTGCTATGGGAGGTAGTTTACACACAGCACTAACTTCGGTAACGTTAAACACTAATCTGAATGCAATACATCTAAAAAACTTTACACTTCGGTAACGTTCAACACAAAATAAATAGCTGACGGGGGTAACGTAGGGTACCCCTGGCGCATTACCCTTCCAAATTTTTCTTTTTCATAAGTACATTGTCTGGCACGATGTAAACACATTAATCACGGGTTGTGTAGTTTGTTAATGTCGTGATTGCCATAAAAAGTTATAGTATGTGCTAATGTATGTGAAGCAAACAAAACATAAATGTTAGCCAACTTACCACTCAGCTAGGCAACATGTGCAGCTAGTCCGCTAGTTAAAGTTTTCAGTATTGACTAATATTTTTATAAGTATTTTATTTTATTTTTTTAAAGTATTTTATATAGCCTATTATATGCTTGACTCTTTATTAGACCTATTCGCTTAACTCACATTAACGTTAGCAATATGCTGCGCATCAACTGCAGGTCGACCATTCCTCTCGATGAGCTATTTCCTTGCCTTGATTCTAAATAATATTAGCTAACCAGAGATATGACATAACTTACCTCGACTCCTGATATTGCTGGGACCACCTCGACAGAAACTCGTCCGAACAGAAGCTAGAAGGGTTGATCCGTCGCTTGTCCTTGGGCAAGACAGTTGCCGTCTTGCCGAAACAACGGCCCTGTAAACTGGGTTAAAATCTGGAACAGAAACTTGCGGCTCTTCTGTCGCTTGCATCCTGCCCCTCAGTCTGATAAATTATTTGTACCCTCCTTTCATCAATTAGGAAGAAGAAACCAGAAGAACAAAAAGAAATTGCGAAGACCATTGGATTCTTTCAACTGGTAAGAACTCTTAATTTCCCACAGAATCCCAGAAACAATCGAGTAAGGAAAGTTGTAATGTCATTACTAGCCTACTTTATTAAAGGGTAAGTTCGCTATTTTGGACCTTGGACCCTATTTGCGGTCCGTCTTCCATGAACCTGACCCATGAAGTCCATTTTTTTCGCTGATCGGTCCAGTATTGAGTTCGGTACAGATTTCCTGTAGGCTCTCACTGGGCTACAATGGAAGTGAACGGGGCAATCAGAAATGTTCGATAAATGTGCTTTCATGTACAATAAATGAGACGGGAAGCTCAGGGTGTATTGTTACCGGTCTCAGTATGCTCTCCTGTGAAATGTATCTCAATCCGAACATTTTTTACGTGCTTGGCATGGCTTGGAAGTAAGCATTTCTCTGTTGCTTGTTTTCGCTGCTCCCGCGGAGTACTATGTGTCGGGGGTAGGGGAGCGGGAAGGTGTGCCGGCCGTTTACGAAACTATCTAGCTGAGCAGTCTGCGTTTGTTTACCTGCAGCAACGTAGGCTACAATTTCCACAAAAAAACTTGGATGATGGATGACTATAATGATTACGAAGACGAAGAATTCGATTTTGACTTTGACGTTACTGGCTACAGATTTGAGCCAGAATACACGGACACGGAACTACAAGAGATGGATGATAAGAGAGCAAGAGAAGAGAGAGAGGCTGAAGTTGCGCAGGTAATGTTATCCGAAGTGGCTGCCGAGGCTAGACCAAGAATTTCGGGGGACTTTTGGTGTTCTTGCAAGAGGTGCAAGCAGATGCCCAGAGAGGAGGAAAGTTTGTGTTGTAGGGAGTGGGATCTGTTGCTACCGAATGCCATTGAAAACCTGGATGTATCCGTGGATGACACTGGATCATCTCCATTGATTACCATTACACTATGACTGCCAACAGATATGTGATAGATGAGAACTTTGGACAGGACACCATGCGTCAAGCATTTGTAAATAAAACATTATAGAATTGTAAAAAGTTATAGTTGATGAACGTTTCCTACAGTTTTGTTACAAGAAAACAACTTATGTCAAGCTCGGATTTTGTTAGTTGGTATTGAGTGCTGGGTCAGAGGACGCGCTCAAAAAAAATAAAAATGTTAGTAACGTTATAGCTAAATATAACTTACCTCCGCTCCGGTGCTTGATAGTGCTGCAGGTCCGACACGAGGAACAGCTGTGTTCTTTAGAAACCAGTGTTTTGCTTCTGATTTGCGGTTACAGAAATCAGTAGCGTCGAAATGCGCTCCACAAACTCGCGAGTCTGCCAAACGGAGTTGATTGACTGGAGTGTTTATGTCGATCCGTAAGACAACCAGCCAAAGTCTCAATCTTTCTGGGTCAGAGAACGGAAGCCTGTGAAAACTGGTATTTGAGCGTCCAGACATTTTATTCCCACAACCGGGGACTGCACATTCGCACACCATTGCTGTGATGAATTATTACAAATGATGATTACAAAAACTGCGTTACAAATATTTCTGCTGTAGGCTACTAGCTAGTAAACTCCAACGGGAGGTCAGGATTTGTGATCAACTGCTTTTCAAGCGCCCCCCCCCCTCTCTACAACGTAGCTAGACTGCGGAAGTTTACAGTGCGAGGTAGTGCGGTCGGAGAAATAGTTCTGTTTCAAATGGAACTGTTGTTTCAACGTTCGGTTTGCGTTTGCGATAGCCTACATTTCACAGGAGAGCATACTGAGACCGTAAGAATACACACTGAGCTATAAAAGCACATTTATCGTTGTTTTTCCATAACATTTCTGATTGCCCCGTTCACTTCCATTGTAGCCTAGTGAGAGCCTACAGGAAATCTGTACCGAACTCAATACTGGACCGATCAACGAAAAAATGGACTTCATGGGTCAGGTTCATGGAAGACGGACCGCAAATAGGGTCCAAGGTCCAAAATAGCGAACTTACCCTTTAAGTACAATCTATTAAAGCTCAATGCAATTGTGAAAAAGAGCATCTCTGTTTTTTCACTTGCCCCATTCTCCTTACATGAGGAAGAAACGTAGCACACCGCAAGCGATATAAGCAACCGTCAACAGCATGTGGTGTTATGTTTTTTTTAAGTTGGGTCCCCCGTTTTCAATGGCAGTTCAATGGTATCAAAGCGGTGAAAATACAAAGTCAATAATAGTTAATAATGTGTTAACTTGCCGATTTGTGAAGTTATTGTGTTATTTGGACAATATTTTAATATTTTGTGGACCAATCGGGGGGGAGGGGGACCCGGCCCAGACTTTAAGGCTATATAAGGGTCCCCCCTTTTCCCTACTGCCCAGTTTCTGGCTCCATTTTGTTTATGGAATGGTGGCACAACGACTGCACTTCCACAGCTTCAAAATGCTTTCCCGCAAGCCCATTGAAAGTCACTGGGTGATGTCACACTCACTTTGTCCATGGGGGGGATGCTTATTCACCACTTTGATACCTTTGACTAAAACTACCATTGAAAATGGGGGCAGATAGACCTATGCTGTTTATTAATGAATGTATTTCTGGAGGATTTCATGAAAAAAAAAAAAAAAAAAAAGAAGATTATTCAGACCAGAATTAATATTGAAATAGAAAATAACTTTTGTTTTTCATTTTCAAGCTGTAAATTATGTGGTGTGGCCCTCCTATCAATTTAAGCAAGCAGGATGGGTCCCATACACTCATACAGGCACTTTACGAACACCATGGTGCATGAGGGGATTACAGTCAGGGAAATGGGTAACTTGACACAGGACTCCAAAAATGGTCATGTCTAGATGGGATACAGGAGGTTTCAGGAAGAAGGGTAAGCCTGAATATATGGGAGACTAGTAACCCTCCGTTATATTGAAGCTTACAATGTCCTTTTTTATGCTCGACTTCAACAAGCTGTAGTAACTTCAATGCCTAATGTTGGACAGCTAGCTAGCAAGGGGTTACTAGCTTGGGCTTACCTTTCTGTCCAATGATTTATCCTTAGTTTGGCTAACAAATGTGGTCATAGGCTACCACTTCCTGAAACCTCTTGTATCCCATCTAGACACGACCCTCCAAAATACGTTCAAGGCATTCATAGGTTTTAATGGATGAAATGAAGAATCATTTCACAGCACACAAGCTAAACTATATAATGACCAGTATGCTACGTCAGTCTGTTAGTCTACTACAAATGTCAAACAAAAGAAAGCAGTTGGCTATGCACTCAAAAGGAAATGGCAGTCGCACTAATAAATTAATGGAATAACAACAATAACAACAAAAATCATTGAAAACGGCAAAATATTTTTTAATTTAGCCCGCATTTCCGAAATTGGCACACTAACTAGCTAACTTTAGCTAGTTAATTAAGCTAGCAGTGATAATGCCACTAGCCATCCCACTTGCAGGTAGGGTTGCCAACCGTCCCTTGAAATAAGGGACGATCCCTTATCTGTTCAATAAGCCTTATTGAACTGATAAGGGATCGTCCCTTATTTCAAGGGACGGTTGGCAACCCTACTTGCAGGTCCTGATCAGGAGCTAGACAGCTAGATTTAACTTGTGACTAGCAATTGAAAGCGATCATTTTGATCCGGGACACCTCCGTTTAGTTAAGTTTTTATTCATCATTTGATTCATTTTTACCCACATATAGTACAATTGTTGATGTGTTTACATGTTAGAATATTCATGTGAACTTTTGTTTTGTCCTTGCTTCATAAATTTCAAGAAAATGTTAACTCACAGCTGCAACCTGATTATGAAATGTGACGATATTAAATATTGAGCAAATATAGATGGGCTATGCTTCTGAAATGAAAGATTTTATAATTAATTTTGGCTGCTTTTGCATCTGACTCTTTGCATTATGAATGAAGGTTAGGTAGGCCTATGGTGTGATAGATTTTCCATCTTTTGATGTTTCTTGTGAACAAATACAATTAATCAAAATAAAATTATTTTAGTAAGCCTGCTTGTCTATTATTCATTCTCAAATTTTTGAAAGATGCATAGACCACACATTTTATTTTGTAAATTCTCAACGCAGAAGGTCTCTTAATCATTTTGGAAGTGTTATGAAAGATTCTTCATTATCTCATGCATTAAACCTAGTCTTGCGTAAGGTCATGCCCCCTGGAGTTCGTAAAGTGCAACTGCACCCACCTTTATTAGACCCACCCTGCTTGCTTTGATTAATAGGAGGGCCACACCCCCTCATTTACATACAGCTTGAAAATGAAAAGTAAAACGGTAAAAGAAAAATTTAAATTTTTCAATTTTCTATTTCAATATTGGGCTGAATAATGCTCCATTTTACTCAAAATTGGTCATAGGTATGAGCAGGGCTCGAAATTGCGACCGTTTTGGTCGCATATGCTCCCGAAATTTAATCTGTGCGACCTCGAAATATAATTGGGAGCATTTGTGCGAGTGCAAATAATGGTTTTGGTGCGACCTTTTTTTCTTCTTCTTCCCCCCCCCCCCCCAGTCGAACGTCCCTTTCTCTGTACATTCGCTAGTTAGTACACTCAGTATGTGCCTTGTGAGCTGACAATGACCATTCTAACCAATCAAACGTGACCTTGACGTTCTTACCTTTAATGCTGATTTTAGATTGGTTAAGATTAGCCTTCAATCACTCCCTTTCACGGCACTCCACTGTTACGTGACACAGAGAGCTAACGCGTTAACTAATGTTACCTGAAGACAAAAGTTTATCAATTTATTAATGTTACCTAACTAGCTAAATTGGTAACGTTAGCTAGCGTTATCGAAAGCTAACATTATGAAGCGAACGATTACGGCATTTTTTAGTAACGTTACTAAAAACGTAACACGTAGTCGCCGTGGCTGCTGAAACGGTTGGCGATGGCGACGTGGGTACACCAGCAGCGAAGAAGGCGTACACTTTTCGGAGAGAGTGGCTGAAGGACTTTGAATGGCTTAGGTATGACAACGGCGCAATGCACTAGCCTGTGGGACGGAGATAGCAGGTAACAGTGCCAGTGGCGGCTCCTGAGCTGAAAATTGGGGGGGCGGAAAATGTACCTTTAAACTGATTATTGGTCTTAATCATTTTTCAATCAGTTTCCTTGATTAACAATAGGCTACATCAGCGTTTAATTCACCAATTACTCAATGCCATCAAATGTAGCCAGTTCTCCTCAATTAGGCTATTAGGCAAGTAATACAATTATTTTAACTTGCATCGCAAAATTGTGCAACATTATTATAATTATTATTATTGTCAACATTATAATTGTGGATACATGTGCTCTTCGTTCTCTGCACTCTTAATTCTGAAAATATTAATGGAAATTAAACGATCTTAAAGCTCAGCTTTTGTTAGATTTTTTTATTTATTTAGCACAACCTGCAATAAAAAAATAATCTAACAAAAGCTGATCTTTAAAATAGTTTAATTTCCATGAATATTTTCGGAATTAAGAGTGCGGAGAACGAAGAGCACATGTATCCACAATTATAATGTTGATTAAAATGTGCACAATTTTGCGACGCAAGTTAAAATTATTTTATTACTTGCCTAATAGCCTAATTGAGGAGAACCGGTTACATTTGATGGCATTGAGTAATTGGTGAATTAAACGCTGATGTAGCCTATTGTTAATCCAGGAAACTGATTGAAAAATGACTAAGACCAATAATCAGTTTAAAGGGAAGTTTTCCGCCCCCCCCCCCCCCCAATTTTCAGCTCAGGAGACGCCACTGAACAGTGCGTTTGCAACCAAATTTTAAATCCTGGCCCCAGGATATTGCGTAAAGCCCCAGTGGTGGCCTACCATGCGTTTTTAAGGCTACTTTCACCGTACTGTTATATTGTCGTTTTTTATCAATAAAATAAATAAATATATATTACATATATTGTTGGTGCTCCTTACATTTTGGTGGGTGCTCCTAAATTTTTGCTGGTGCTCCTAACTTTTTGAAGTTGGGAGCACCAGTGCTACCAAGTAAAAAAGTTAATTTCGAGCCCTGATGAGTGTGTGAGTGAACGGTGTGTGTGCCCTGCGATAGATTGGCGACCTGTCCAGGGTGTATTCCTGCCTCACACCCAATGCATGCTGGGATGGGTTCCAGCCTGCCGCAACTCTGACCAGGAATAAGCGGGTTAGATAATGGATGAATGGATGGATGGATGGATAATCCTCCATTTTAATTTTTCAGTTGCGATGTAGCCATTTTGCAATATTCAGTGCAAATATTGTTTCATGTTTTGTTTCAGGTTTGTTGCTCAGACCTTGGAAACAAATACATTGCAGTATGCCTGAACAGGCCAGGACTGTCCACAATGCACAATTATGAAAATACATATAGAAAATTGTAAACATTATTCAAATGTTTCCACTCAGAAAAATACTGCTCACTGGTTGAAAACCACACTGTGTGACACAAGATTGATGTGTCTTCTGTCTTGCTTCCGTAGTTTCGATATGCCACTCCCCTGGACATCTTCGCGATGATCGTGGGCGTAATCTGTTGTGCAGTGCATGGCGTCTCCCTGCCACTCATGATAGTGGTGTTCGGACAGATGACCGACAGCTTTGTCCGGAATGGACAGCAGGGCAATCTGACAGCCGGTGAGACTCCCTTGAGTTCAGGAGATCTTTTTTGTCCCCAAAGGGCAATTTTGGACAAACAAAGATAATGTCACCTGCTAGTAGCTCTTACCCTTTAAGGATTTGATTCCAAGAGGTCACACTATTTGCACACCGCTGGGTTGGGTTTGTGTTACGACCTCAATGCTGTCTAGGGGCAGCAACATAATCATTGTAAATTTGCTTTTACATATATTTATCTAAGAAAATATATTTAATGTTTTACCTTATCAACTTTATTGATTTTTGTAAATATATGCTAAAATTTGAATGGATCTCTATGGGAATTGGGGGGTGGGACTCGATTAAGCTGTAAATTACACGGGAATAGTATGGAACCGACAGACTAGTCAGATCAGTGAAAGAATGAGCCCTCTGCACAGGTGGATGAACTAATATAAGGTGTGGAAAGCAAGGATTGGGGTGATGGTACAATGCTGTGGACCAATGGTGTGAGACCTGAGTCACATGACTGAGAAGGAGGGAAAGCGAGAAACATACAAAACAAAGCGAGTGCCTGCCCAATGCGTAGCGCACATGCATCTGAAAGTTACAGTTTGGTTAAATCACTTCTTTCCACAGTCAATATCAGTGTGAATGTGAACTCCTCAGCAGAATGTCGCCAGCTTCCTGGAGTAGATATTGAAGCTGAAATGCAAATGTAAGTAAATATGTTTTATTTTGTTAATTGTTAAAAAGTTTTGGTCAACATTTAATGTTAAATGGTACCTAGTGCCACTTATAAATGTTGAGTATTTATGAATACCTAACCTTTATAAATTGGATTATGAATGTATTAGTAATAAATGCTGAGGGCAATTGACTTGATGGGTGCTTTGTGATTTTTTAAAAAGTACTCTGGTGTGTGAAACTAACTATACTTGTGGCTTAATCAAGTAACTTTCACAGAACAATCCTCCCTGTCTTTTCAGCAGTATATGATCTGTCAAAAATGGGAAAAATTGCATCATCTATAACATGTCAAACAAAACATGTCTGTTTGAGAGAGTTCACACAGTCTATATGGTTTTTTTGTATATATTCACGCGCCCTCCCCTTCCTCCTCTCCAGATTTGCATATTACTTTGTGGGAATTGCAGCGGTGGTGATAGTCTTTGCAACCCTTCAAGTCATGCTGTTTGTATTCACGGCCAGCACACAGACTAAACGGATTAGGTCAAAATACTTCCATGCCATCCTCCATCAGCCAATGGAATGGTTTGACACACATAAGATTGGTGTGTTAAACGTCAGATTGACAGAGTGAGTACTAAAGAACTGTGTGAAAATGACTCATTTAAAACTGCAGATTGTTGAATGCACTTGTTTCTCCCACATAGCAAATTGCTCTGGACAAGAGCGCCTGCTAAGTAAATGTAATGTAACCATAACAGCACAATCTTAGTGGGCTTGCTCCTCTCCCATTATATAAAAAATGTAGTTTAAAGAAAATGTTAATTTAAGAAAATATTCTCTGATCAATTTTGATCATTTAAGTCATGTCAGTTAAATCATTAAATTGTTTAAATCACTTCAATACTTCTTCTTTTTTTGTATTTTTTTTAGTGACCTTAACACAATCAGTGATGGACTGGGAGACAAAATAAGCATAATTGTGCAGTTGTTCTGCACGACTTTCTCAGGAATAATTATTGGCTTTATCTACGGCTGGAAATTGACCCTGGTCATCCTCTCAGTCTGTCCACTGCTCACAGGATCTGGTGTTCTCTGGTCTAAAGTAAGAATGGCTGAAGTTCTTATAGTTTCTGCTAAGACAGAATGCATTTGAATATCCTAGACTATCTGCTTAGATATTGCAATTCATATATGCAAAAAGTTTAGAAAACATAGTTGAAAGTAATGCAAGGTCCGTCACTTGGCAGGTTCAGGGTATGAAACGATGGCACTTTATTTTGTTGCCATTGCTGGTCATACATTTGTTGACACTGTGTGTGTGTGTTCGTGTGCGTGTGCATGTGCGTGTGCATGTGTGTGTCTGTCATTCCAGGCCCTTATCATCCTGAGTAACAAAGAGCGCTCTGCATATGCCGAGGCTGGATCAGTAGCCGAGGAAATCCTTGTGGCGATCAGGACAGTCATGGCTTTCAATGGGCAGAATAAAGCCACTGAGAAGTAATGTTCACACTTCAATGAATATCACTTATTTGAAACGGCACCTAAGAACCTATCATTATGGAATGTCTGCATTCCTAACTCTTGCAATTAAAAATGCTGTGATGTTGCATTGCTGGTAAACTGAATAAAAAGAAAAGGAAAGTATATTGTTTTATATGCAAATTGGTGTTACCAATTGGAGAGAATTTAAAAATAGGCATTTTTCTTGAATAAATTAGAAAAAATAAATGCATTTATAGCTTTGCTTACAATCTGGGGATTCATAATGATAATGAAGAACAATTTACATTGCTCCCCTGATGATCACTTTTTAAACATACTGGATTTATTTAAGAATACCACAGATTATGAAATATTTCATCAGTGTATTTCTTTTCTTCTCCTTGTAGATATGAGACCATCTTAGAGGATGCTAAACACTTTGGCGTGAAAAGGGCCCTCATCAGCAATTTGTCCCTGGGCGCGATGCAATGTATAATATATTTCACATATGCCCTGGGGTTCTGGTATGGAACAAAGCTTTCTGTGGATGAGCCCGAAAACTACTCAATTGGATCAGTTGTTATTGTAAGCTGCTTGATTTAAAAACCGTTCTCATATGTATTACAAACGTAGTCTTTTTGGGTCTTGAGAAAAGGGCGAGACTTTGCCCTATTTGTCCTTCAGATGAATTTGTTCGATCTGCTGCCACCGTCAATGAAATAAACGTATAATTGCAGATTTTGGAGTACATGTTGTGGTGGTAAAAGTGAGCATAAGTAATTTCTAACAGTTCTGACCGTTCCCAGGTGTTCTTTTCAGTGTTGATTGGATTATCCTCTTTGGGCGGGGGAGCCAAACAATTCGAGGCTATAGTGAATGCCCGGGGTGCTGCCTATGAGATCTACAAAACGATCGACTTGGTACTAACCTGCGTCTCTCTCTCTCTCAATAAGTACATTCCGGAATTATTTACAATAAGCATATCCCACTGGCAGATCAGGCCAATCGATTTAAATTAACTTTCTGTGTCACAGCCTCGCCCAATTGACAGTAGTTCAAAGGAAGGCCACAAACCAGATAGTGTGAAAGGAGACATTGAATTCAAGAACATCCAATTCAGTTACCCTTCCAGGAAGGACATTACGGTAGGTGAAGCATTTAAATTAAAACAACCATAACACTGGTAATAAGAGCATATTGTGGCTAAAAGAAAACTTACTGATACCATGCTTTTCTCTGATAAAGCATAAGTTATTAAGTAAGTTATTATGCAGATATCATTTAGCTTGTGTGTATGTACAGTCAAGCCGGAAAGTCTGCACACCCCTTTCACCTTCTCCACATTTTATTAATTTACAGACATATTCTACAATAGATTGAATTAATTTTTTGTCTCAAAATTCTACACAAAATAGCCCATAATGACAAAGTGAAGGTTTTTAGACATTTGTGCTAATTTATTAAAAATCAAAATGTAAAATATCAGTACACAAGTGTTGATATGACACCCAATGGTGAGCTGAGGTGCATTTTGTTTCCACTGATACTGCTTGAGATGTTTCTACAACTTAATTGGAGTCCACCTGTGATAAATTCAATTGATTGGACATGATTGGGGATTGCCAACACCTGCCTATATAAGGTCCCACAGTTGTCAGTGCATGTCAGAGCAAACTCCAAGCCATGGGGTCAAAGGAATTATCTGCAGACCTCAGAAACAGGATTGTGTCAAGGCATAGATCTGGAGAAGGGTACAGAAAACTCTCTGCAGCTGTACAGGTCCCAAAGAGCACAGTGGCCACCATCATTCGTAAATGGAAGAAGTTTGGAACCACCAAGAATCTTCCTAGACCTGGCCGCCCGGCCAAACTGAGCAATCGGGGAAGACGGGCCTTAGCCAGGGAGGTGAGCAGGAACCCGAGGGTCACTCTGACAGCTCCAGCGTATCCTTGTGGAGATGGGAGAACCTTTCAGAAGATCAACCATCCAGGCAGCACTCTACCAATCAGGCCTTTATGGTAGAGTGGCCAGACGGAAGCCCCTCCTTAGTAAAAGGCACATCACAGCCCGCTTGGAGTTTGCCAAAAGGCACCTAGAGGACTCTCAAACCATGAGAATCAAGATTCTCTGGTTTGGTGAAACCAAAATTGAACTTTTTGGCCTGAATACCAAGCGTCACGTCTGGAGGAAACCAGGCACCGCTCATCACCTGGCTAATACCATCCCTACAGTGAAGCATGGCGGTGGCAGCATCATGATGTGGGGATGTTTTTCAGCAGTGGGAACGGGGCGACTAGTCCTGATAGAGGGAAAGATGAATGCAGCTAAGTACACCGAGATCCTTGAAGAAAACCTTCTCCAGAGCGTTCTGGACCTCAGACTGGGGCGAAGGTTTACCTTCCAACATGACAACTACCCGAAGCACACAGCCAAGAGAACAAAGGAGTGGCTTCGGAGAAAGTCTGTGCATGTCCTTGAGTGGCCCAGCCAGAGCCCAGACCTGAATCCAATTGAACATCTGTGGAAAGAGCTGAAAATGGCTGTGTACCGACGCTCCCCATCCAACCTGACGGAGCTTGCAAGGATAGGCCAAGAGGAATGGGCAAAAATGTCCAGAAACAAGTGTGCCAAGCTCGTAGCTTCTTTCCCAAGACGCCTTGAACCTGTAATCGCTGCCAAAGGTGCAGCAACCAAGTATTAGGCTAAGGGTGTGTATATGTAACCCCTAAATAACCTATTTTTGTCTGTAAAATAAAATAGCATATTTTCTAAAAACCTGTTTTCACTTCGTCATTATTGGCTATTGTGTGTAGATGTTTCAGGCAAAAAATGAACTCAATCTATTGTAGTATAAGTCTGTAACGTAATAAAACATGGAGAAGGTGAAAGGGGTGTGCAGACCTTCCGGCGTGCGTGCGTGTGTGCGTGCGTGCCGGAAAGTCTGCACACCCCTTTCACCCTCTCCACGTTTTATTACGTTACAGACTTATACTACAATAGATTGAGTTCATTTTTTGCCTCAAACATCGACACACAATAGCCAATAATGATGAAGTGAAAACAGGTTTTTAGAAAATATGCTATTTTATTTTACTGACAAAAATAGGTTATTTAGGGGTTACATGTACAAAAATGCACCTCAGCTCACTTTTGGGTGTCATATCAAAGGGTGTGCACACTTGTGTACATATGATATTTTACATTTTGATTTTTAATAAATTAGCACAATTGTCTAAAAACTGTTTTTCACTTTGTCATTATGGGCTATTTTGTGTAAAATTTTGAGACAAAAAATGAACTCAATCTATTGTAGAATATGTCTGTAACGTAATAAAACGTGGAGAAGGTGAAAGGAGTGTGCAGACTTTCCCGCTTGACTGTATATATATATATATTTACTGTATGCAGACAATGTGTGGATGAAACGGTCATATGACAAGTCAGTGGGCCTTGTTGTAAAAATCTGTTAATTTTAATTATTATTATTATTATTATTTTTTTTTTCTTTAATTTTACCAAGGGAAAAAAGATAATGGTACATAAAAGTCCTAAAATCTTTGGGCCCTACTCAGTACATTACTGGTTTACAGAGGGTTCCCTGTCCTACAGCATAGGGAAAGAAAAAATAAAATAAATTGAGATGAACAGAAAATGAGGAAAAAATAACAAATTTGTATGTATCAAAGCAGCCTTTAGTCAAATATTATCTTGTTCAAGGTAACAAAAGTCAATCATTGTTATATTATTGTTATATATGTTTAACTAAATATTATTTTAAATATTATGTCGTTCATGATCTTTGCAAACAATCATGTCCATTTAGTCAGTGCCAAAGCCTTTGTTGTTTAATGTGGTGTGGTACTGTAGAACCTCCTGAAGCACTGTGTCCTTCTGGCAGATCCTGAAGGGCATGAGTCTTAATGTCCCCCGCGGGAAGACCATCGCCCTGGTTGGAGCAAGTGGCTGTGGGAAGAGCACCACCATACAGCTCCTGCTGCGTTTCTATGAACCCAACACAGGAGAGGTGAGGGTTCATGGGGGGTTCACGTTCAGCCTGAGTGACCAAGTTGTCTGTCACAGGAGTGGGAAGTCGGCCTAGGAGAGAATGAAATTCAAAGGTGTTCTTTTTTGGATAAATGTAGTATTTATAAAACAATACTTTGTACCGTTCTACTTGCAATGCATTTGGTATGCCAGACTAAACACTTTCTCTATTGCAATTTTTTTGGTGGTTTTAACTAACTTTAAAATGAATATAAAAATTCCCAGGTAGATATTTTAAACACTTGGTCTTGAGTAGTATTTTAAAAATAACATCACTTGCTGTCCAGAGTTAAACAAAGATGTCCTCGTACTGATTTTATTTTTCAATGTAGTGTGGATGAGTGGAGTATGGCTGAATACCCCTGCTTGGCTCTCTCGCAGATCCTGCTGGACGGCCATGATATCCGCTCCCTCAACGTGAAATGGCTGAGAGAGAACATGGCCATTGTGAGTCAGGAACCTGTGCTCTTTGCCACGACCATCGCACAGAACATCCGCTATGGACGTGAGGACGCCACAGATGAGGACATTGAGCGGGCAGTCAGGGAGGCCAACGCCTATGACTTTATCTCCAAGCTTCCTGATGTGAGTCTGCTTCCTATCTCATAACACCAGTGCAGCATCGGTTATGGACCTGAACCTCGTTCACTATTAGGTAAAAGATAAATTACTATTTTGACAGTAAATCTGCAACCACTCCCAGGCTCTTGCAGACCCACTATTTCCAAATAGCACATATGGCACTTGCTGTGCTTGTGCATAGAAGTAGAAGAGCACTTTTGGGGCCTGAGAGACTATTCGGTGAACATACCAATTCAGATAATTACACCATAACGATGCTTTTTCACTTTTTCAAAATGCAGGGTATATAATAATATATAATAATATTAGTGCAGGGTATATGATAATATATAATAATATAATAAATTATTATTATTATATAATAATAATAATTACAAAACTGTGTTTTGATAGGTTTGCTGAAATGGAGCTTTTTCACACACAGTGAGAGTTCATTCAGAGTACTGAGATGCCTTTTTCACCACAGAGAGCAAGAGAGCTTGTACTTGATACCCATGTGATACTTTTACTCCGGCCTCTGCCCAAGACAGAAGCTGAACACCATGGTTGGGGAGCGGGGTGCCCAGCTGAGCGGGGGGCAGAAGCAGAGGATCGCCATCGCCCGCGCACTGGTCAAAAACCCCAAGATCCTCCTATTGGACGAGGCCACATCAGCGCTGGACACACAGAGTGAGGCCATCGTACAGGCAGCATTGGACAAGGTGAGGCTGGATGCAAGGGCATGTCTGAGAGAATTATGTTTAGCAGGGTCCTGTGTAGGGGTCAGGAGTCAAGCTTTTGAGGAATTATTTTGTGTAAAGTTGCATCCGTCAAAATGTGGCAGGCTACAGTGGCTATATAACAAAGCACTTCTGTGAAGATGCAAACAATGGTGTGATTGTATGGCACTTGTTTCAAATGTTGTGGATAGGCGAGAGCTGGCCGCACAACCATCATCATCGCTCACCGCCTGTCAACCATCAGAACGGCTGATATCATCGCTGGGTTTGACGGTGGTGTTGTGAAAGAACTGGGGACACACAGCGAACTGATGAATTTGAAAGGAATCTACTACTCTCTTGTCATGCAGCAGGTACCCACCACTATCAACACTGCTTTTTGTTTCTGGAATGAAATGACACCCTCGACACATTACGTTACATAACATTACATTAAGTTGCATTAATTTAGCCAACAATAAAAGCAGGATAGGCTATAAAGATGTTCAGCGCTGTCCATTTAAGCCAATGTTAACATATTTTCCATTATCTGTATGTCATGGAACTTGCCTCTGTTTTTAAGTTTGAATTAAGTGTTCTGTTATCCTCCTCCCTATAAACTGAATGCAATGTTTTGCTGCTGCTGTTCAGACTTCAAATAATAACGACAGTGAAAAGGAGTCAAGTGACTTGGGCACTTCTTCTGATGAGTCATCTGATGAGTCATCTGATGTGGCCAATGAAGAGGACCAAGATCAGACATTGGAGGAAAACAGAGAGATCAAAAGTATCTTTCCCAGAAATAGCCTCAGACGGAAATCCTCCAAAAAAAAGGGGAAAAGACGCAAGAAATTTGGAAAGAAAGGGAAAAAGAATGAGGAAAAGGTAAATTAAAGCTATGCCCTGACCCAGTGCCCGCTCAGCACTGTGGATTGCCTGGTAGTCCTGTGCTTTGTTACTGAACAAATCTAGTGTGGTTCGGTCAAAAGCTAAAGCTCAGGGAAAATGTTTTATAGGCCGATTATTTATTAATTTATTCACTTATAGAGGGCTGTTTATGTTTTGTATGCCTGGAACATCTGGCTAAACCCTTTCCCTGGAACTCATTTTCAATGTTAACAGGCTTTTTAAACAAAAAAACAACAACAAAAATGTATAGTTCCACTTTAATTACATACATTAATGTATGCACCTACCTTTGATAAAGATGAGTTAGGCAGGCTGTATCAAATAAGAATATGGGTAAGGAGCTATATTGTTTGCTCAAAAAATATATAATTTTTTTATTTCTCAGATGATGATGTCTTTTTTATAAGTAATATATTATTTCCCTAAAGGATTTGTCACAGTTATTCAGACCCCATATAATTATTTTTTATAAAAAGAAAAAAGATATATGCATTAACATGGTATGTTTAATTTAATCTGTATAAATGTCATCCATCACCATGGGAAAAAGGCAAAGAACCCTCGGGGGGGGGGGGGGGGGGAAATACAAAGGTTTGTTGACTAGTGAGGAGATTTTACAAAGAAATAAACAGACCTAAAGATACCACTTTCTGCTATTAGGTCAAGAATGAAGAAGTTTAAAATCATGAACAAAAACACCAGCCTGGTAGAGGACAGAGTGAGGCAGATGGTTCGGCAGGCGCAGAAAAACATCCAAAGGCCCCAGTTTGAGATCTACAAAACTAAGTTGCATCTTGGCGACATAAAGTCTAAAAATCTACCACCAGATGCCGCCTTCATGCCAATAGGTTTTTTGGAAGGGTTGCCAGAAAGAAATACTTTTGTGCCTGCAGTTTGGTTAAGGGGGCAGTTCACCCAAAAAAGGAAATTCAGATATGTTTCTATATACCCAGAGTGTATCCAGTTTTGCTGAGATTTCACAGGTTTTTATAGAAGATATCCACTGCAGCTCACCGTGATATCACCCTGATAGAATGGACCTCAACTGGTCCAAAGTCAGTGGCACTCAAAGCACCAAAAATGTACATTAAAAAAAAGAAACGTCTCTTTCCAAATATAATGACACGGTTACTCAAGAACATCCACAGGCCTTGTTGTGCAGTTGTCTCAACCACAGCACGCCACTATTCTAGAGTGCACTGTGTTGACACAAGCCCCAGAATAATGGCGTCACTTGGATACTGGCATTGGAACTTCAGTAAGAACTGGGTGTTGTGGTGAGACTAGGCCAGAATTTATCTTTTTGGCCACACACATCCGCAGTGGGTTTGGTGTCAGAAGGATATTGTTGAAAAGAACGTCATACCTACGGTGAAATATGGTGGACAATCTTTATATTGTGGGCTTGTTTTTCCATTTACTGGTCCTGGGGCTCTTGTCAGTATCCAGGCTTGTACCTGATCAAAAATAGGTGGTTAGAAGAGGGCAATCCACAAGCACAGACCATATGAAAGATTCAGTTAGGTGGGATGGTCAAAGATCCGTCCCAGTATGTTCACCAAATTCATAAAACACAATAGATGACTCAATTGTGTTATCTTTATGAAGGGAGTTGCTCAAAGTACTGAAAGCAGGTTTGTGAATATTTCTGGTACTTATTTTTTGGGAAATGCACTTGTATCATTCGAGAGGTGTTATTTTGGTTGATTCTGTTGCATGATTATTAAAGCAGAATATTTTACATATTTTTGATAATTTAAATGTAGCTCAGCATGTGTATTCTTTAGTTAGTGATATTTGTAATTGCAGGGTGAGCTACTGACCTCCTTTCACAACACAGCCATTACATTAATGTGTGTTCCGAGGCTTTGACAATGCTGTAGGTGCTTACGTTTCTTCTCTCTCAGGAAGAGGAACCTCTCCCTGATATCTCCTTCTCTAGGATCCTTGCCCTGAACAAATCCGAGTGTCCGCTCCTGGTGATCGGGACCCTCGCCTGCGTGGTAGATGGAGCTATTTTTCCTTGTGTCGGCATCCTCTTTTCCAAAATCATCGGTGTGAGTATGAATAGGCTGCACGGACGACATAAAAATAACTTGTACCTAGTCGGGATGGTTGATTTCTATACTCTGACTACGTTGATTAATAGGACTGGATGAAGGGGCGGGTCTGTTTGCACACCGCAAGCCACCTTTAGTAAAAAGGAAAGAAAGAGGAGAAAACAACAGAAAGAATTTTTCAAAAATAGAGCCATGCAAGGCACTTTGACAAAATATTTACCTCTGTTGTCAATCCTATACTTTTGCGCTTTGCTAATTTTTTCACCATGTAAATATCATACCATTTTATAAATGATACCGAAGACCTCTTTGTCTAGGAAATGTGCAGTGTGCAGACTGCTCCATTCCTTCATCCATTACTGATTTGTAGCTCAGTAGTATTCGGGTATAAGACATAGAGAAACTAACCTACCCTGGATAATGAATTATGTTTACATGCATACAGTATGTACTTAAAAGTGGCAGGGCAATCAAACATTAAAGGTCAGTGCTGAGCCCTAGGGTGTGTATTTCACTTCCAACATTGAGGTTTCTACTTGTTCTTGAGACTCTCGTGTACTTGTGCAAGTGTTCATATGATGTGTCCCACATGGTGTGATGTTGTTCATTTGGGGGACTGTAGGTGTTTGCTGAAATCGATCCTGATGTGAGACGTGAAAAGACCATGCTGTTCTCCTTGCTTTTCCTTCTTCTTGGAGGGGTGTCTTTTTTGGCCAACTTGATACAGGTCTGTGAATTTAGTGTGTGCATGCGTGCATGTTTATATATAGATCCATCTGCAATTAAAGCCTGCCTTTGTTCTTGCCACTCCTTTGCTGCATTTTACATATAGATTAGTGTTACCTGTGGGAACACGTTACAAGTGTGTGTCCTTGCCGCAGCAGGCCTATGTGTGATTTGTTACACAGGCAAATAACCGCAATAGCATTGCAATTAAGTTATATCAGAGATGTTAAAGTAAAGCAGAATGTGCTATTTTGTATGAGAGGTGTATCTATCATATTTCTCAAATGTTAAACAGTGCTGCGCCAATAAATATCTACCACTACTATCTATGGGGGAAAGCATTTGGTGTGAGTTGTAGTAGGCTGCATGGACTAATATAAAACAAATTTGTACCTAGGAGGGATGATTTTCATGTTCTGTGAATATGATGTCAATGAAAATGTTTAGATGAAGGTGTTGGGATTAATATAATATAGGCTGTGTAAGTTTCCCTCAAAATGAGGGGATCGGCTTAGCAAAATAATAAATGATGAAAGAAAAGTGTGCATCTGTTACACAGGTAATTTCTCAGTTCATTAAACGTCACTTAAATTCTTTCTCAGGGTTGCACGTTTGGTAAATCTGGTGAGATTTTAACATTGAGACTTCGAAGCCAGTCTTTCTATACCATAATGAAACAGGTAAGGCAGACTCTGCATACTAAAATGTGGTTGTGTCAAGGTATGTCCTCATTCTGTGTGTTTGTATGAGGTCAGAAGGTATAGAAGTTAATGTTAATAAGGATAAGGACTCGGCGACTCCTTTTCAAATGCAAAAGAACGTGCTACAACTAAGGTCACAGTATCTACATTGGAATTACTAAATGGTTCTTCCTTTTTCATGCAGTTAAATCTGATGATGCATATATAAATATATATAAATATACCTGGTGTGAACAAATTTTCACGAACGTTTTGTAAATTACGCCATTTAAGTATTGGTGTTGTATTCTTATGCTTGTAATATGCCATTGTGACCATTACCTTGATTTCCTTATCTTAAAGGGATAGTTTGGAATTTTGGACATAATGTCTCAATTATGACTTACCCATGATGTAGTTGATTGATGGAAACCATTTTCAGCTAATTCCATGCTGTCCCTTCTTTTGGACATACACACGTTGGTAATGTTAGCGCAACTCTATGGCAACCAGTAGCATCCACTACCAAACGCACTTAAACACTCTACAGTGCACCCAAAGCAAATAAAATATGACGACAGTCTATCAGGGTTATTTTGAGTGTTTATACCATCATTTTTGAAGTCAAACTATCGTTGAATCCTTTACTTTGTGCTGGCCTATATTCTCTGTGGAAGTATGCCGGCGGAGCGAACGTGGCCATTGCAACTTGTTGCTGCTCTTTGTTGTTGTAGTCGACCAGTGCCGGCAATACATTCATAGGTAACGTAAAGTATCGCTCCCCAGATAGACTGTCGTCGTATTTTATTTGCCTTGGGTGCACTGTAGAGTGTTTAAGTGCGTTTGGTAGTGGATGCTACCGGTTACCTTAGAGTTGCGCTAGCATTAGCAACGTGTGTATGTTCAAAAGAAGGGACAGCATGGAATCAGCTGAAAATGGTTTCCATCAATCAACTACATCATGGGTAAGTCGTAATTGAGACATTATGTCCAACTATCCCTTTAAGTTAAGTTTTCTTATTCTTCGGTTGCCTCGCTGCTTATGCCCGGTAGCTCTGTATACATTTCTTTGCAAACAATATGCTTTAATCTGGGCGTGAAAGCATATAGTTTCTGGCCCTTCTTTGAGTGTCTCCTCCTGCAAAATTGTGAATGAGGGCATTCCTTTTTTTTTTTTTTTTTGATTGCATAATTGGGGCCAGTATTTTTTATTTATTCCCCCCCATTTTTATTATTTAATTTTTTTCCCTTTTCTCCCAATTTGGTAGCCAATTGAACCCCATGTTATTCAGTTCCCCCCCGCTACACAACCTCTAGAGAATTGCCGCTACACAACCCCTTCAGCCGGTAGTAGGAAGGAGGGCGCCATGTCCTCTTCAGGGCGTGACTCCTCGAGCTCCTGACCGTGACTCGCCGAGGGCCATTATGCGCGCAGCGATTCTTACAGAGTCTGTATGCACTTGGATATGTCGCTTTGGATAAAAGCGTCTGCTTAAATGACTGTAATGTAATGTAATGTGAGTCCCTCCCCCCACCGTGGGAGCAGCTGCCAATTGGCACTCCCTCTAGGCACTGGCCATACTCGGATCTGGCAGGACCGGGAGCGCGACTGCACAGACTGAATGTTTGTGCTTTTACCACTGCGCCAAACCCAGTGCTGCATAGGCATGGAGTATGCACCACCAAACTGTGACTTGGCAAATGGCATACGTGCTATCCAAATGTTTGTTGTTTTTTACAACAACATATGAACATATTGAATATTTCTGCATTTTTCCTCTCTAGGAAGTTGGTTGGTTTGATGACGACAGAAATGCCGTAGGAGTTTTGACGACTAAGTTGGCCACTGATGCTTCACAAGCGAAAGGGGTACGTAAATACCACCAGTCATCGTCTTTTTCAAAGATTCAGAAATAATAAGGCCTTACTCTGAGGGGTCTGCCTATTTAGGGAGCAAGTCTAGGATAGGCAGCCATTTGCTTCAAGCACAACAATCCCTCTTACTTTCCCTGTTCCACTTTTTCCCCAGAGTACCACAAAGAATCACACTTTTCCCCAGAGTACCACAAAGAATCACACTTTTCCATACAAATGCTTTTAATTTTTCTGGTTAGTAGGATTTTCCTTTGTTTCACTTCACTACTGTCTTTTAAAATGAGCGAAAGCTTCGTTGCCAGTGTAAGAAGAACTCACATTTACTGCAGGGGTGTCCAACTCTGGCATTCATTCTGTTTTTGTTTTCACCAAACAAGTCCTCATGTTTAACCATAAAACTTTGTTATGCTAACGGACAGCCAGAATATCTCTGTCTGAATGAATGAGGGTTCTGGTCCTGAGCCATTTGCTGTTCTCTCTCTGTCAGGCGACTGGAGCCAAACTCGCCATGCTCACCTTGATGGTCTCTTCTCTCACTACCGCCGTAATCGTGGGCTTCGTACACTCCTGGCAGCTCAGCCTCCTCCTCCTCGTCTGTGTGCCTTTGCTCCTTGGTTCCAACATCATAGCGATGAAGGCTTCAGCTGGACATGCCTCTAAGGACCAGAAAGCTCTGGAGCTGTCTGGAAAGGTGAGGCACTCATTCTTGGAGGGGGGCGGTATTTTGTGTTTTTTCTTTAAATTTTTTATATAATAGTCTTATCAAATTATAATCTTGAATACATTGAAGCTGACAGACCCTATGAAATGTAGTGAGGCTTCTGGTGAAGTCTGTAGAAAAATAGAAATGGTTGGCATATGATATGAATGAATACAGGACAGATGCATGTCACTGTCATGTCATTAGGTTAAACATGTCACTAAAAATTTATTAATATGTGTAGTGTGCACTTTGCAAGTAAAGTGGCTCAGAGAGTGAGTTGTACTGTGGAATGACCTAAGGACTTTCCTTATAACATTATAAAACATATGTGAACAGTTAGGTATGCGTGTTCTAGGAACAGCTGTGCCATTCTTGGTGTACAAACACCATGTGATTTCTGTTTGTGTAGATATCCACAGAGGCTGTGGAAAACTTCCAGACTGTTGCGGCATTAACTCTGGAGGATGTCTTCTATCGCAAGTTCACAAGCAGTCTGAGAAGTCAATTCAGGTAGTGAATTAATGTTATTCATTTGAGGCATGTGCCCAGTTAAATGTTGTAAAAGCATGTTCAATAAAGTAAAATCCCTTTGGCTCACTTCTGAGCATGACATGTTTTGATTGCATTGATAAGTACTAGTATATTATGCCGATAAAATATGTAAATGTTGGGTGAATTGATATCAATTTGTTTTTCAGGACTGGAATACGGAAAGCACCACTCGATGGAATGTTTTACGCCTTCGCTGAGGCAATACCATACCTCATCAGAGCTGCAATGTTCCGGTTTGGATCTTGGCTGATTGCTCACTGTTACACTAACTTTGAAAATGTTTTCCTGTAAGCACCCTTTGTCATCACAAACCAACATTTTGCCTGGAAAGTCTAGTTTAATCACATATTTTCAGTGCTATGTATTATTATGACAGATATTAGTGGTAGATTGTAATTATTGTTGCTGCTATTATAAATCACTGGTGGTGCCATTCTGTGCCCTGGGTGTCTTAGGCACACCCAGTTTTTGGTTGGTACACCCAAAAGCCGAAGGTTCCACAATCACAACCGACCCCCCCCCCACACCCACACACACACCTCAAGTATGCCCTTGATTGCAACTATAGCATCACTACTAATTTGAATAATTAAAAAATGGATAATTGTAGCATCTAATAACTGTTAAAATCTGATCAATTCGTTTTCCTGATTGTCATTCCAGGGTATTTGCTGTGGTTGCATTTTCTGCCTTGAGCCTTGGAAGGATCTCGTCTACTGCTCCAGACTTCGGCAATGCGAAAGCTTCAGCACAGAGGATAATAGCTTTGCTACAGCAGAAGCCAGAGGTCGACATACACAGTGAGGATGGAGAGAAGCTGGTGAGTGCCAAAAAGATCTGACCAACCTGAATCATTCAAAATCATATTCCAATTATTAAACCAGAATTTAAATATCATGCATTCTTTAACTCTTAATTAAATGCAACTTGACCATTTCTCTTCTTCACAAATGCAGTTTAGTGAATTTTGCTGCTTGCTGAGCATCGCCAAAAGGTGTTTGTAAAGTAAAAACGAAACCTTTCCATTTGAGTCAAAATTGAGGGAAATTGTTGATTGCATCACTTCATAGTTTTCAGAGTTTAATATATCTGGCTTGATTGTACTATGGAAGTGCTATGAATAAGAGTCTTCCCCTTACTTTTCTTTAGACTGACTGTGTGGGTGACATAGAGTTCCGTGACGTCCATTTTGCATACCCTATGCGGCCGGACATGAATGTTCTCCAGGGCTTGAATGTGTCGGTGAAGCCGGGCCAAACCCTGGCACTGGTCGGCGGGAGCGGCTGTGGGAAGAGCACATCCATCCAGCTGTTGGAGCGCTTCTATGACCCGTCGGCTGGACATGTGGTGAGCATGCACGTAGTACAACCTCCCTCTGCCCCCACTTCCTTTTTTAAGTAGGCTACTTTGCATACTGGTCAGAATACTGGGAGAATTTTTATGGCATAAGTCATTGTGGTGGAGGGGTTCACCAAAAGTGATATTTCTGTCAGGATAACTCACGTATTTAATATATAAATGAATATATAATTATTTGTGTTTGGCGCTAAATGGATCTGCTCTATGTACTTCTATCAAACAGGGAGCACAACATCTCCCCCCCCCTACTAAACTGGAAATATACTGAAACCCCCAAGTACATAGAATCAGATCCAAACAACAAGTGAAGGCTGGGGTGGTGGAGGGTGAGCAGCACATTTTTGAGAACAAGAAATAGCTAAACAAACAAGAGCAGCACAGGCCAAAAGCAGTATGGGAGAGATCTGACTTACTTTTAAAAGGGGCGCTTCATTAGTGATGTGTGTATGTGATTGGTTGAGTATGAGAAGATGTGTTTGCTGAGGTCGACCGTTAGTCGGGCACAGCAAGAGTTTCCTGACTCAACTTGCTCTGCGCACTTTGTTCGCAATGCTCATTTCTACTAGTAAATCTAAATATTAGTCTCCAAAATCCCTGAGTATTTCTGCACAACTTGAGAGTGGAATATCTGTAGTTTTGGTGCACACTTTTGCCTAAGTGTTGGTATTTTTGCACTTTTTCTGAATGGTGTTAAGAATTTTTTGAGGCATTATTTGGTGAAGATATGCTACAGACAACTGTTGATGAATGTGTGGCACCTGTCTGTTTGCCACTTTCAGTACATGGATGGGCAGGACACTAAGGAGCTGAACCTGGCATGGCTCCGCTCCCAACTGGGCCTGGTGTCTCAGGAGCCCATCCTGTTCGACTGCACTGTCGCTGAGAACATCCAGTATGGAGACAACAGCCGCATCATCTCTCAGGATGAGGTTGAGGATGCAGCCAAGAACGCCAACATTCACGAATTTATCCTTAGTTTGCCAGAGGTGTGTGACTCAAAATATAGGGAAAAAACAATTAATATTTCACTTGTGAGTACACTTTCTCCATTAGACCTCTCAGTACTCGACCCCCTATTAAAGACACAAAAACAATACCCGTCACCTTAACTATAGCCAATAAAACCGTTCACTTGACCTGGAAAACCAGAAATACATTAAACACCAAACAATGGTTAAACCTTCTCACAGAACAAATGTCAATGGAAGAAATGACAGCCTCTCTCCAAAACCACATTCTGAAGAAAACTTGGGTCCCAATTATCAGTTCTTGAGGTTTACCATTGCATTTTCCTGAATTAGTTTTATATATCTGAGGAGGGCTCAGTGACGTGACTCCACCATTGTTTGTAATTTATTCAAAGAAACACTGGTATTACTGTAGAGCTGTTCAAGGGCATTGTTGGATGCCAGGGAATAAGTGTGTAAATCTACGTAAGTGACATCAAGTGATTAAGCTATGACATTTAGTCAAATATGATGATTGTAGACTGCAAGGCTTAAACTTCTCCTGAAAAAGTATCTGTTGGACACTGTTGAAATCCTGGTGACCATATAATAGAGCCTTTGTGCTCTTGAGTGAGGTACACATGCCTGGGTCAAATGAAATAGGACATTTAGTGATGTCATGTTTTGTTTCCTCAGAAATATGATACCAGAGTTGGAGACAAAGGCACCCAGCTTTCAGGGGGACAGAAGCAGCGGGTTGCCATTGCACGGGCGCTGATCCGTCGGCCAAAAGTCCTGTTGCTGGATGAGGCCACATCTGCACTAGACACAGAAAGTGAGAAGGTCAGTCTGGGAACCTTTTTGATTTATTATAAATTTTAGTTAATTTATTTTGTCACGCTAACCACCACTCTTATACAGGCTGAATTGCATTGCATATATTTAGCAGACGTTTAGCATTTATACCGCTACATTTTCAGTCAGGCAATTCAGGTTACGTGCATTACCCAAACTGTGATCCAGAAATCCATCTGGTTACAAGCATTGGGTTTTGGGATTTTGACCTTTTGCGATTTTGACTTTAATTCGCACTACTTTCGACAAGGTTTATTTTTTTTCTGACAAACTGTGTCCTAAGCAAATAATGGCTAGGCAGTAATATTTCAAGCAGGCAGTGCATGAAAGCACTATTAATGTTTCACCTGTTTGACCTGTAGCGATGCTTCTTTTCTCCCTGAAAACAGGTTGTTCAGAAGGCTCTGGACAATGCACGACTTGGCCGCACGTGCATCGTCATCGCTCATCGCCTCTCCACCATTCAGAATGCTGACATCATTGCAGTCATCCAAAATGGGATGGTCATCGAACAAGGCACACATGGGGAGCTGATGGCCAAACGCGAAGCATACTATGCTCTAGTCAATTCCCAGGGGTCTCACTGAAGGCCAGGTGGCATCCAAACTTGGGTGGCAGTATGACGCAATGGTTTTAGGGAGCTGGGATTTTAACCGAGAACCTGCTCGTTCATTTAAGTACGACAGTCGTCCCCAACCCTTTTCCTGGAGATCTACTGTCCTGTAGATTTTCACTCCAACCCGAACAAAGAACACCTCATTCAACCGCTAGAGATCTCATTGAGCTGCTAATTAGTAGAATCAGGTGTGCTAAATTAGGGTTTAAATGAAAACCTCCAGGACTGTAGATCTCTAGGAACAGGGTTGGATAGGACATCTGTTGTTCACTGATTGTACTCCACTTAAGGGACTCCATTGCCTCAAACGTTTACCATGCTTTACCAAGCCTTTTTCCATGAAGTTTCAAAAATCTCAGTGTAGCATCTTTCAGATGCTCTAAAATGTATATACGAATTGATCGACATGACAGAATTGAAAATGTGCTGTTTATTGTTTTGTTAATATTGTTTTGCTATATTAAAGGGATAGTGTGCTTTATGCAATTTTAAAAAATATTTTTAGAGAGAAGGTATGTAATTAAAATCTAATGTAAAATATATTTTGTTTTGCTTTTCCCTGGTTAAATATTTTATGGTTGTGCTATTTAATTATTTGCATTAGCTTCCCGTGTTTTATTGTTTAGTGTATGTTTCCTTAAAATGTTTATTGTTGTTCTTTTAATACCTGAACATTAAATCCTGGCACTTTTCATGACTATTGCAACAGTGCTTGGCTTTATGAGCTTTTAATGCCCTCTAGTGACATGGTGGCGCACTGCACTATGCTCATGGAAGCAAGGGCTCCTTTAGTGGTTCCCCTTGACACACACACAAATATTTTTTATGTATTTCCATATAAAGGATTATATATGGATATATGTGGCTCGCACATCCAGATAATGGAAGACTAAGCACTAACACTAAGCGTTTATTCGTTACTCTTTTGTGGCTTCCCATTATTGTAGTTTTCTGCAAGTCAGCCAGCTCCGCATACAGGTGGGGTCGGCTGTCACAGAATGAATAAAATAAGTAATTTCTGTTTTAAGTAATATAAGTTAGAATATGATCCATAACGGTGCTATAAACTGCATATTTTCAGGATACAAAACCTTTTGTCACAAGACGTATTTTTAATACTAACACATTTGTAAGTTCGATATAGGATTTCCAAAGTAACTTTTAGGCAACTGTGAGAAGCGTTAATTTGTGTAGTCCTACCTCCTACCGAGATTGCATTTGCTCCGGTTTGACATTGCTCATCTCTTCAGAAGAAGGCTATAGGGTCCGAATGTTTCGCATTCACCCTGTTGGCACAGGACGTCGGAGCATTGGCATGACGGCTATACCTAAGTGTATGCCTCTAAAGAGCGACATCGAGCAAAAATGTTAAAGGAAAGATAAAAAGTAAACGTATTTACAGAAGACCGTAATGTGTGTTTAAAATGTACACTTCAACTGACTTTTTAGGTTTAAAAGGCTAAGTGATAATTTGACCAGACTGGGCCCCGTTTCCCAAAAGGATCTTGGATAAATATCATCTTAGGCTATTTTGTTTTTATATTTCCTTGTTTTTCCACATTTGTTATTTCTCCTACCTTTATTATTTTATTTTATGTAATGTCAGTGAAACAGAAATAACCCTATACCCAAAAGACCCAGAGTTATGGGAGAATTTCTATACTACTTCTGTAAACATTGATCCATTTGTTACAATATTTATATTTTATATTATGTTTTACTTTAAAAAGAATTGTGGTAAAAGGCTAGCCTTCAGCACCTTCCCAAGTAGAAATTGTTTTTCTAAAATTGTAAAAAAAAAAAAATTTAATAATAATACACATAAAAGAATACTATTTCTGCACTGAAAAAAAGATTGTTGTTGCCTTTACTCAAATTATAATGGATTTGTGCAAAATATAACAAACAGTGTTATATAGGGTAGCCTTTGCTCATATGAATATTTTAACTTTCAAACAAATCAGACAAAAACACAGAACGCAACAAAAGCTGGCCAACCTCAATTTCTCAAATAAATGTGCCTTTGGTTAATTCAACATTTGTCTGTGGGGAATGTTTTATGTTAATTTCACGTGTGGAGCATGATAATGAGCTATGTGGGTTTGTATATGATGTCTGGATGTTCTGCTACATTCAGAGATTTGCTGAGTACCTTTCCATCATGGCTACTTTCCTATGTAGGCCTAGACCTACCTCTGTATTAATCAAGCATTGGCAGACTGATTTTGGTCTTGCAATAAACAGGACTTTTAACAAAAGTGTAGTAGGTGGCAATTTTAGGTCTTTTTTTTGAAGATTTACTGAAAATGCATTTGTATAATGTTTTATACATGTTAATAGTTTACTAAATGTAATTAGCATAAATGTAAATATTTAAAAGAAAATACATTTAACTTAAACGAGTGAAATAAATCAAAAGTTGTAAGAAATTGAAAAAGGGCCATGTTTGCCTTCGTTGATTTTAAGACATAGCCCCTTGCCTATATGTTTTGAGTATATGTAAATGACTTGGTCAAACCAGTAACGTTACTTACAACCACCTAAGTTTAACAAGGTCTTCTTCAGAGCAATTCATACAGTTTACTGTTGACATTTTACATTTTGTATTACTGAGGAAATTTAGGTTAATTGCCTCAAACACATCGACAAGATCAGCCCAACTAAGCTTGTAACACTGCCACCCAAAAAGGCGACTTTGGTAGAAACGGTTTGTGATGGCCTATTGTAGCTATGTTCTGGACTCATATGCTAAATTTTGAGATTGAAAGAAAGTAAGAACCCGAACAATAGCCTAAACGTAGTGGGCCTACTGTCCTCTTTGCCAGTTTCTAGTAGGCTACGCCTAGTGACTTTTATTACGGCTCCACAAAATCCAAGCAGTATGTCAACCCCGTCTCAAAAATGCAGCAGTAGGAAATAGCAGGTGTAATCCCGCTGTCGGTTTAGATTCTAAATTGTAACAGAAGCACAAGAAGTGATAAACACAAGATGGCGCCATTTGTCAATGAACAGCACCCGCTCCTTCGAGTTGGAATAGCCTTTTTGAAGAAAAAAAAAACCACGTCAACATTTAACTTTTATTTTTCTTTGGTGGGCTATCCATCTTTTTTAATTTGGAGCTAAAAGTTCTACACCTAATAAAGATATTGAACCTTTTCTACAAAACGCCATTCTAGCGTCGATGGGCTAAACTACACTGCTATTTAAATGTTTTAAGTGTTCATTTTTGTATTAGGTGTTATTCGATTATTAATATGCGTGTTCACCAGTTTCACGATTGTATGGGGTGGGGGGGATTCAACTAAAACACAAAGCATTAACCTTCAATAAAGCCACTGTTACACATTAGCTTAGAACACATTTCTGTTTGTGCAGACAGGCTAGGCTATGTCGCTGTTGTGGGGGCAACGGGTTAGTATTTTTGGCTGCTGTTACCATTTCAGTAGGCCTTGGCTAAAAATTCAGTCGATACGTATAATTGTGGTGAAGCTGCAATTATTAATGAAGATTTTTCAAGTGCAAAACTACTCGAATGTCAGTCTTGTCATTGTTATTTGTGTTCTTTCAAATATTGCATTTGCTCATGTAAGTTGTCAATTATAATCATCGTACTGTAGCCTATTTTAAGAGGTTATATAAACATTATTTTCATTTTAAAATGAAATAAATATTCTTAAAATAATTATAGTTCGATATGGAATAGCTACGATCATGCTTTTTTAAAACCAAAGCCAGATTTAATAGAACAATTGGCCAATCACTGATAACACGCGGGGTAGGCCTATTATATTTTGCATTGCTTATATTGAGGACGGGTCCCTTTATAGGACGTAGGCTATAGTTTAACAGGTTTATAGTAACAGGTTTGTTTTTTTTATTGGTGAGACAGATGTCCCGCTTTTATTTTACTTTTTCACGGAATAGCTTTTGCTTATTCTTATGAGAAATGCCTGCTTAAACTTGCTTTGAACTTGATATAAATTTTAAGGCTAACATCTTTGTTTCAATAAGGCCATAGTTCTAGCTAAGGCTACAAAGTATATGAATACATTTATGGTACAAAATTATTTATGGCTATTGAAAGAGGACCCAGAAATTCAGTTTATTTTTTTCAGGGGGAAAATGACCTGGGACCTGGTCAGTAGCCTATTTGAGTTCACGACTAGGTTGAAGTAGAATTGGATGGCTGGTATGGGCTGTTCCTGTAAAAAGTTTAAAATAATGCAATAACGAAGACACTGCCTATTAGATGAAGTGTTAAGCCCAAATGCTGTCACAGTTGTCACAAAACATCCCATGCTACTGCTTATGTCAATGAGCAAGTCCTGTCCCCAACCCGCCTCACACAGGTAGCCTATAGGTCCTATACTCATTGATGGTGAATTAATGCAAAGCGTAAAGTACATTTTAATTTTAATTTAACGGATAATATTCTGGGGGGAAAAAGATAAAGTAAACAAATGTTTCCTTTAAATCCTCAGTCAAAGCTAAGGCAAAGTGTAAAGCGGCAATAAGCGAATGAATTAAACATATATACGTAATACGCGTTGAGTAGTTATAAAAAGAGGACGTATAGCTATTGATAACTATGTGATTGCAGCAGACATTGGCGTATCATATTTCTTAAATGTTTTATTTATGTAGGTCTATTTATTTATTTTGTTGTAAGCCTACATGAGAGATTGCAGCGGACTGTTCTGCCAAATCCATTGCTTTTTTCCTGAATGGCCTAGACCTTTATAGAACTTCACATTATTTAAATTTGTGGGCATTTAATTAGGTAGGTTAGCAAATGCCCCTTTCAAAGATTTGAAAGTTCTAACAATAATTTAAATAATGTTAATTATTTAATCCAATGCATTTAATATCTAGGCGTGACTTAGAGGGACTTTCATTATAGTTTAAGTATTTTTATAAAAACAAAATGTGCTGCTTGACATATGGAATCATTTACGTATGTGATGCACTTTTCTTGTTCATTTCATTTTTTCCTAAACAATATATTTATTGTGTAGGCCTATAGCGTTACGCTGTTATCGTTAAGTAGTCTTATTTTAAGCGATTAAACAGCTTGAATTCACTGACTGAGGCCACTCTCTAGGTTGTTAGAAAGATTGTCTTTTAAGTACCCTCGAGGTTTGTCCAAAGACAGGGCAGTCGTGCAATAAACATATAGGCCTACGCTAAATAGATTGATAGGTACACATCCGTATATGTAGGCTATATGAATTAAATGCATGTATCAAGACTATGCTGTAGAATAGTATAACACAGTAGGTACCATGTAGAATATTGAACTTCCCCTATTCAAAGATTGGGTGGCTCTGAAATCACATTTTGGCCTACACCAACCTTTTGATAATTATAACGCTTTAACAGCAGTTCATCATCTGAGGTTAGTCTGCATTACTCGGATGCTTTAATTCTTACATTCTTCGAATGGTACAAATGGGGAAAATATTCGATTTTCTTCAGAGAACCTCCATCCCTAAAAAACATTTCAAACAATTTTCCACTATCGATTGTCTATAGGTAGGCCTATGCCGTAAAATGTTCAATGCAACCTGTTGTAACCTCTTCATAATTGTATATGTCAATCAATCATTGAATACAAATAAACTGAGTCTATACAGTTAATACACTGACTTTATTGTGAGGCTTCAACTGAAAAGCCAATCCGTTGTGAAATTATCGCAAATTGCTAAAACGGTCAGTATACAATAGTTGCATGCTCTCTTAAATAAAAACGTGATTAAACACAATGCACTTAATCAAAGAAAATTGATTCTAAACGTTACAAATAAATTCAAAGTGCATCTCTTATAGACCTCAAGTTACAAGTCCGACTTGAGCATAAATACCACTGCCACATTCATATACATTTTTCATTTTGTTCTTGACAAAGAAAAAGAAAATCAAAATGCACTCCCATATACTTTGAGATATTTGCTAGAAGCAATGTACAACTAGAAAATACTATACAAAATCGTCTCCCGGACAAATACATTACTCACATGTACATGAGTCGTGTAATAATACGCTAACCTACGCGATTACATTCCCCCAGTATTACAGGATTTTTGTATGTTGATTTTTATTATTTTTAGCAACTTGCACTATTACTACAGGTCTGAAATAAACTTAGAACTTTTGAACCAAATATTCCCAAATCTCGAAAAACATTTTGTATTCTCAAATAAAAACATTGACCACCAATTACTCCACAAAGGAAGTGATAAAGGCAAATAAGGACATTACGAATATTACATAACACCATTTTCATTTGATCGGATAAGGTTAGCCCGTTTAAAGGACTTCAAATCTTTCAAATCTAATAGTGTAAAGTGCCACAGTTTGGTTCTGAATGAAGTAGGCCTATAAATGTGAAAAGTTACAGGCAAAATGCCACTTTTTCATCTTGCGTATATATCCTCCTTATTTTCATCTTATTCTGTCCTTCTAGGCTATTCGTCAGTGTTGCCCCTTGAAGTTTTCCATTTTTAATACTTCGAATTATCTTTAAATCGAGTTTAATTTAATAGTTTTATTTGGGCTATAGGCTAAATGGCCCAGGATCGATAATATTATACTATTAGACATATTTTAATTGAAGCAGTCCTTACCACATCAGAAAGAGAAATGATATTTCATTCGTAACATTTAGGGGGCATTCTACAGACCCTTGTTGATTTTGTCCGCAGGTTTTCAGCACACACACACACACACATTTACAACTCATTGAAAAGTCTTAATTGTTTTTCCCAAAAAAGTCTTGGTTTTTACTCATTCGATAGAGTTATTGTGGCCGTTCATGACCGCTGTCTGGACAGATTCAGGCTGTTGCAACAGGTCCGGAGAATGACATGCAGGGCTGCCCGGTGCACTGTGCTCACTGTCGGTATCGCTCCCCCGTTTTCCTCCGCTGCCACCGGAGCCTGATCCAGCGGACCCTCCGACGCTGTGAGTTTTAACGTGTTTACTGAGGTGGTCGCTGCGCATGAATCGCTTGTTGCAGACAGGACATGCGAACCTTTTCTCACCGGTATGTGTGCGAAGATGTCGCTGAAGCTCATCAGATCGCGTGAACCTCTTTCCGCAAAATAACCAGTTACATACAAACGGTCTTTCTCCAGTATGCCATCGTAAGTGAGCCTTGAGATGCGAAGTTTTCCCGTAGACTTTCCCGCACCCCGGGATGTGGCAGCTATGAAGCCCTTTTCGACGCAGGCTCGCTCCCGCCGGCCCCAGCCTTTCTGCCTCCTGGCAGTTCGGACAGTCGCAGGTGGCTCTGCCTGAATAGCGCCGCGCTGAGGACCGAGGGGATCCTGCTAAAGAAGACGTGGGACCTCCGGTCAACATGGTGCCACCTGCCCCTGCTAAAGGAGAGGGGCTAGAATCTGGGTAAGAGGGTAACACCGGCTTGAACCCGTCCATCAGGTGCTGACCGGTAGTCAACAGATGCGGGGATGCACTGGTACTGAAGGCAGAGTGGCTCAACCCGGAATAATCAGAATTATACCCCCCTAGAGGAGAATGTAGCGACGTTTGAAGTCCTCCGGAGTGCAAGGACGTCTGCAGTGCAGCCCCGTTCGGGTTCTGCACATCAATCCACCCCGCGCCGACATCCCACCACGCTGAAGCACCACTGGTACCAACATCCCCCGTAGGTATACCAGGATGGGACGACTTGAACCACGACTCGTATGGATGCGCAACGCTCATTCTCGGATAGATGCCTTGCAAACTGTCCACCGATGTATGTACCTTGGAAATAAATACCGGCTGATGGTTGGGCTCTTGAGAACTGTTTGAAACAGAGGCTTGGAAAACAGAATAATCGTTTCCAAAGTGGGAGTTAGATGAGGTGCCAGACGTCAGGGAAAAGGCACTGGATCCTGTGGAACTGTTCGCGCCAAAGGAGTCCGACAGTCCGGCTCCGTTTCTGGAAACCCCTGAGACGCCGAAACCAGAGAGGCTAGAGCCGAGGCTGCAACTACTGGCGGTGGCTCTTTTCCACGGGTGAAAGCCTTTCCCGAACGAGGTGGAACTATCCGAAATGGAGGAAGGCGAAGGGCTCGGACTCCCAATCTTGTTACAGGTAGCAGCTAACATGGCTAAAGGAGTCGATCCTAACCTCGGCTCCTCCTAGACAAAAACAAATAACAGACAGAAGTTATTTTTTATACAAACGTGGCTCTTAAAAGCATTTCGAAAATTAGACTCAATAAATATGCCCTTACTGAGTAGGCTACCAAATCGACTGTAGCCTAATGCAATACAAGTGTCAATGATAAAAGTCAGGACTTCCAGCTCAGATCAGTAGCCTATGTTTAGATATAGGCTATACGTGTAACTTTGCATAATATTGCATTTTATCAGCTTACTTAGCTAAACAGAGGTCCCCGAGTTGTTTTGTGTTAAAACATATGCAGATAGGAACATACCTGTAGATCGGAATGAACAAGAACGCACAAAAACAAAAATATGAGGAAAACGTAAAAGTTTATGAAAAAAAGATTTACCGATTATCTAACACAAGTATCGTGGGTGCATCAGTAGGTGGGTGACAGAAAAGTTCACTCCAGTCTCGTTTTCGTCAATTCGCTCTCTCTCTCTCTCTTGCGCGCGACCCACTTGCTTAAAACATAATCAAGTGACTGACTTTCCTACTCTGACCGAAGTAATTTTAATCCCCTCGCCGGACAATAAAAGAACTAATTAAACCAGCAAGAAAATCCTCAGACTCACCCCTAGAAGTGAAGTAGCCATCACAAAAAAGTGCCCTCCTCCGAGGATCTTTTTATATTTATAAATCAGAGCTCTGTTTTTTTAGAGGTGTGCAATACAATGATGTGTTCCGCCCATTCCACCACAATTGTAGGTCCTCTCCGGCTTTGAAGTACCGCTGGGACACGGGCGACCAATCAGAGTTTCGACACCTCCACTCTGCCACATTCTAGCGTGAGGTCATCAATAGACTACTTCAGACAATCTCTCCTCCCCCTCCCCCACCCCTCCCTCATAAAAAGAACGGAAGAAGGTAAGTTAAGGGAGCGTGGAATAAACGCTTAAAAAGTTTCCATGACATCAGGTATTCTATATTCCATTATTATTGTTATAATGTGAATTATTCTTCTTTTATCATTATTATTATTATTTATTTTTTATTGCTGTTCTTGTTGACGAATTGGGTATACAACATATGTTACTAATACTAATAATAATAATAAATAGTCATCATATATAGTCTTTTTTCACAATTATCATCATTATAATGATCTCCATCTTCCGCATCATACCCGTTCGAAGTCTTTTTCGTACATGCTGCTCTAAATGTCAAATAGAACAGTATAAAGTCAAATATTTATTACATTTTATTAACAATTCTATCCAATTTTCTCGCAAAGTTTTACATTAAATTACCGTCATTTACTTGAAAGCGGTTAATAAAAACAACTCTGACAGGGGAGACAAAGGGCCTTTTTGTTTTCAGAAGAACCAAAGCGTGTTTTATGAAAAGTTCACAGAACTGTAATTGTGTTCAATTAAGTTGACTACTTTTATTAAAACAGGAGAATGTGGTATATTCCATTATTCTCTCTCTCTCTCTCTCTCTCTCTCTCTCTCTCTCTCTCTCTCTCTCTCTCTCTCTCTCTCTCTCTCTCTCTCTTCTTCACATACAGAAGGCGCCTGTTACAGCAAGATATTAAATTGGCTTGTGTAACCAAAGATGGTAAGTTGACATTTGCGCACAAAAATGTATATTACACATGATTTAATGGTGTAACTTTGTTTTGAGTCGATATTGTTTTTTTTCTTCGTTATTCGCAGTTTGCACAGTTCTGAATATGAATGGCTTGTTATCATAATTGATATTTGCGAGTTTTTCAGGTGCCTGCGGATGCGTAAGTGAATGCAGTGTTTATTTGAGCTTGCTGTTGAATGACTTAAGCATGTTGAGAGGGCGTGGCTGTCCGGCCTTGGAGGAGGGAGGGGTGGGGCGAGGAGAGAGCGCGCGGCTTAACAAATAAAAAGGAATTAACTTCATCACTTTAGCCCTTCTCGTTTAATTTAATTCACCCCGAATGTAGACATTTGTTTTATTTGGTATTTCACTGACGATATATTTTAGCCTCTTCTTTACCGAAGGTTGTATTTTTTTGGATACATAGGCTATATTTTGCCCTTCACTTTCAGATGGAAATATGGACATTAGATGGAAACAGTTATAGCTACTAAAATAGTGACACATTGTGTCCTGGGACGGATAGCCTACACATGTTTATTTCATAATAGATCATATATGATTTAGCAAGCTTAAAAATAGTCAAACGCAGGCCTAAATTAGACGTCTTTTTTGTTGGAATTTGTTTTGCTTTGTTTTTTTAAAATCAGATTCTGTTCTTCTTATCACATGTTGCGGATATTTTATAGTTGGACTATTTTTTAATCATTAGACATGCAATACGGGTTATTACGTAATATAGCATACGCTAGGCTATGTCCAGGTACAGCACGTGCGTGCCTTGAACTCTTGCGTCCTTTCTCTGTAATGGTTGGGCTCCATTACTATGCAGTGAGCATGTACGGCATAAATTTCATTTGAATTTCAAATTTAATAAAGCGGGAGGTTTTTAATCATCCGCAGTTTTATTTGTTTGATATTAACATGCTTATTGACCGGGTCTGTTGACCAGCTTGGTCATTACAGGACAGCGAAAAGTTAATTAAAACGACCACGGATTATTCATCATATCATCTGCCTAACCCATGTCGCCTCCTTTATTACACACTATGATGGATGGGGGGTCAGATTAATTTCTCTGTTTCTTCGATTTGGACAGCATCTTTTTGGGTGTAATTTACAATGACCGATCAACTAAAGACATGGCCGAATAAACAACAAAAAAAGGGAACAGGATGGCTCTTAAACCTAAAACAAAAACAAAACAACAGCTATATCAGCACGGATCCCTAAATGTTTCAAAAAGTCATATTAGATGACGGCCATTGTTTAGTCAGCCATTATACATGATATTAGATAGGCCCATGATTTTTTTTAATCTATCGACACGTCAAGCAATATAATTTCAGAGTAGTATAAAGTGAGAAGCGTATTATTATTATTATTATTATTATTATTATTATTATTATGTAACCTATATATATAGGCTACACAAACTCCATCCAGCAGTTATGGAACTTAAAAAGCATTCAAGAATAATCCAAAGGTTTGATCAATTTGCCAAACAGATTGAATAGCTATATATCTTCTAAGAACAGCTGTAGAAATTAAGACAGGGATGCAATGGAAACAACTGTATAATCTTTTAATTTTCTAACATTTTAACACCGTGTTTACAAATTGAACGAAATAAAACAAACTATGTGGTATTTTAAAGACCTGTAGAGATTTAACTACTTTTTCAAACATCTGTTGCGCTTGCAAATGAACGTACACATTTGAAAAGTTCTTCATCAAAATAACATTTTGATTTGAATACAACACAGATAAACGTCGATTAGGCTACCAGTTGTTATTATTGCGAGAACAATCCAATTAATAATTAATATATTAACCAAAGTAATCTGACACCAAGCTATAAACTATATTATAAAGCACACAGGTCTACCAGGGACTACTGGATTAAATTATTATTTTTTTTGCATCACGCCGGGTAACGCTAGGTAAAGGCTTTGCGACCCCATTGTAGCTAGTTTAGACAGTGTAATGCAAAAAGCAGAAATGTTTAGAGATTAGATGTCTACGTACCGTGCTTTTCTCCAAGGCATTATCGATTAGACTTCGGCGTGTCCAGTCACAAGAGCATAGCTAAAACATGACGACTACACAGCATCTCCTCCACACGGTCTACCGTTACAACGGCAGCCCATGGAAGATAAATATTACTTTGGGAATTGAGCTTAATTACGATTAACCGAGGAGCGGCTCGGCCACCTCTGGTGTAATCAAAACATGTGTTCAAGCCCTTCGACAAGGTTTAAAGGAACGTGTGCGAGCCTGAAGAGGTGGCTATTTACCTAAAGATTCACGGATAGGTTGGCATCTGAGGGAGAAGCCCGCAGCCACTTGATGCAACACGGTTTCCTTTGTTGGTTGAAAGAACCTTGGAGTTTACGATTTAGAAAAATTGGAAATATTTTTGTCCACAAAGATTTAACTTTATTAATACATTTTTCAATGTAGTTTACACGTAATATGCGATACAACGAATGCCACAGTTGTAACAGATGTCACAGTTAAATATGTTGACGTGGGCCCATGCTATATCGCTATTCCAAAAATATGCATCCAATTGTAATGGGATTAATTTTGTTAAAAAAAACAATGTAATGAAATTACAAACGTGCACTCCATATAGACACCAAGGTTCGTTCTTTATCATCCAGAGTATAAATCTGCATTTTAAACGGTGTTGTCTATTATTGTTCTATATAGCCTATTTAGCTTCCTTGAGGAACCCCAGTGAACCTTGCGAACTAATAGTTCCTGTAAGTTCAAAAGGTGGCGCGCAGGTTGTTCTTTTCGGTCAGGCCCAACTGTAAGCCCCATTGAACAGATGTCCCCATTTAAAGCCTTCTTTTCCCACATGTATGGTCTATATTGCCATCATGAAATCAAGCTTAAAACCTGTCCCACTCATTCCCATAATGGCCGCGTTATTCTGGACCACTGAGCACGAACAAAATGTGTTTAATATCGCGTGCTTTCGAAAAATTCTGCCCAGAGAAAAGAAAAGAAACTAGGCTCTGCACCGGGAAATGGATCGAGAAGATTTTTTTTCAAATATGGTAATTTACAAAGCAACTCAATAATCCGAAGGGCACTTGTAAAAGCCCTCTGCGACGTAAACTGCACGTAATTACCTGCCACCGCAATTAGCTGATCATGGAGAAATTAGATCGCTCAGCCTAGCATAAAATAATGTGAATAATTGTATAAGAAGAATAGACAAGCCCCCACCCTCCCAGAAGGGTGTTTCTTTTATCAAGACCCAACACAACACCTCAAATTTAAACGGAAAGGAAATATAACCTATAAGTGGACGTCTCTTTATATGGCCACTACTGTAAAGAAACCCAATGATTTCCTTATAACCATTTTGCTTTAGGCCTACAGTTAAAGTTTAATTTTGTACACATAAAATGTGTTCTGAAGTTTTACTAGGCTGACACATTTCCTATATTTACTGCACTTAATTTGCTTTGTATATCACAATGGCAGTTTAACACAGCATATATATTTCTGTAGCATATTCATATTTCAATGTTTAATTTGGAGGAGAACTAAGGAATAAGAAATATAAAAATACATGCATACTTGCGTATACCTTGCGTAAAATGTACCAAAATGTGTTTGATTAAAAAAAAATTCCAAGAATTTAAAAAGAAGTATCTATAAAGCAGCTATTGGATTTTAGACTACAACATACACATGCTGCTTTATAGTTACTTGTAGATATATGATATATTTAGAGATAGATTCAGTTTTTTAAAAAACATGTTTTTCCATTTGTATACAGTATAGGCTATTAGCTTGAATTAAATAATAAATTGCTGCCATAAACCTTTTACGTTTTTTGCCAACACTTCAGATTTGAAGGTATTCGTAGGCTACTAAAATGAAAAGTTGCTCTCAACATTTTTAGTGACCGCCCACTTCAGCTACAATCTTGTTTCGCATTTGTTTTCCATGCTAAAAATGAAAATTAACTTTATAAAATTGTAACTTAGAAAAAAAGACAAGTTCACACTCATTCTTAATTGTACCCCTGTCAAAAATAAAATCCACGACCTTGTATTTATAAGAGTAGGTATTGCAGTATTGGTCACTAACAGATTAGTCAAATGACGAACATTTTCTGAGGATTAAGATACAAAACGTTGTAGCCTAGTACTCCTCTAATCACAATTGAAACGGTAATACTGTACTCTTTACAATAGGCTAACAAGTAACCATTCAATCAGTTAACCCGGGGCACCAATACAGAGACAAACATTTTGATATCTTCTTCAAATCGTGTTTTGCGCTTATCCCCACGTTTCAGTCAGTCGTCTTCGAGGATAGTTATGTTACAGGTCAAAAAGTAAGAGCTGTAGACTACAGTAAGTGAGTGTACAACTTCGAGTAGCCTAAATTTTGTAAGCAGACAAGCACGCACATATACCTTTGTTTCTTGTTTATTTTATAACATGGTGGTTTAAATAAACATCTTAAATATATTGTCAACTATAAAGAAAATACCAGTGCAAGTAGCAGTTGCTCTTGATTCAGTTGCGCATGCCTTTTCAAATTCTACTGTTGATTGCATGTATTACGCTAGTTCACTGTATTGCACTCAGTTAATACGGTACGCATCATGTTGGGCCTATATTTATATGATACAGAATGCATGAAGCTGAACATATAACAATAGTTTGTTTTAAAGTTATACGCCTTATTCGAAACGTTAAAACATGTTTTTTTTTTCTTTCAGATTACAGTAACTTCACCACAGCCTTTCCCTCGAAGTCTACGTCACTTAACAGATGTCCCATCGGTCCCTAGGGTCAGCGCTTTCAGTCAACCTAAATAATTGTCCTGTAGTAAGTCTCAGTTGTAAATTCTTCACAAAAGGCCACTCCGCGTGCAAGCTGGCCAGGGATACGCGGGGGCCACCACAGTAGTGACTTAAGAGAGGTGACTATCAACAGACAGAGGGAGGATTGTAACCAGTGCACAGGGAGGCATATGCACCAACAGAGGACTCAAAAGACAGCATATAACTCTTGGATGGAATGTGCACATTAGAATTAGTGCCTAAATTATGCTTATCTTCTAACAATTTAAGCCTGCCATTTTCATACCCAGTACTCCTGGTGAGAAGTAAAACATTTGTCACTACAAGCTTGTATGTAATGCTGTGATAACATTTTGTTGGTTGCTTATATGGTGTATACATTCTGGTGAATAGGCCTACTTACTTACTTGTTTTAAGGGAAAACAACCTGTCATAAGAAAACATCCATCAGACAACATCAATACATTTCAAACCAATTTAGACATCAATAATATAAAAATGTAATTGAGTTAATTCCATAATGTAAGGTCCAATTCATAGGCGTATCTGTTTTGTTCAAACACTAAAAACCAAACACCAAAGCTCACCCTTGGTGGAACCACACTCTTTAACACAGTCCCCACCTCTAGAATGGCAATTCTGCATTGTCAAAGAAAATAAATAATGAATTTTCCTTAAGCAATGAGGCAAGATGTAATTGTAAATCTGATGTATCACTATTAGAACATTTTTACCTCTTGATATATAGCTACTTCCCTATTACTTGAGTGGTATGATCTTCTTCATCTGCTTGTAGCAATGTACGCTTAGCTTTCAGATAAGTAGGCCTAATGCAAATACTGATCAAAGAAATAGATTTTTTTTACTCAGGCTATACAACTTTTTTTACTCCTCTTTGCACTGTTTTCTGTATTGAGCACTCGGGTGTGATTCTAAAGAACATAAATATTATTGTGAGTCCCATTTTATGGTTTGGAGGTTAGCCAGCTTGCAGGTTCTTTAGCTTTCTGCAATGCCCCGGCAGTGTGATTGCAGCCGGGATTAGTTTGATGGTGTGTCTGTGTCACGGCTTTAAAAACATATGTTTTTTAAAAAGTGTTATGCGTTCACTGCTGTGACTTTATAGTACATAAATGTGATTTTTGTGTGTGGAAGTGCCGTATTTCCTTGACACAAGTGTGACGGCTTAAATAGCTGCTCTGCGCATATCGCGCTTCCATCCGTTTGCCGGGAGGTCGAGTGGAGCAGATGTCCGTCTGCAGAGTGAGCTGCCAAGTGAGTCCGGAGAAATAGTGCCACAGACACAAGAGCCCAAATGGCGCGACAAAGGATGTTCAGGAAGCCTCTCTCCGCCTGGGTGAGCCCCAGAGAGTGCCTGCACTTCTGCCAGAGATAGGGAGAGGCAGAGGGAGCCAGAGTGGGGGCTGTAGCTCCATGTGTTGACTTCTGATGTAAAGCACATGCATGGCCGTACACAGGATTTTACACAATTATACACATACTGTACATACACACCCACAAAAACGCCCTCGCACATACGTACATGCATACATATACGTACACATACATCATATGCACATAGACACACACATCCATGCGCCCTCTCTCGGACATACGCACGTGCTCTCCCACGCAAACTCTGAAAGCACATACACAGAGGTGTTCACTCTCTTGAGACTCATACACACATAAGAACTCTGCATTCAACCACACGCATGTGTACACACATGCATATGTACACTTGTACACTAAACACACCGTAGATATAGACACAGTTTTAGTGTAGACAGGTTGATACTGTTAAAATTAGCATGCAGTTTGAGTCAAAATTCTGTAAAAAAAAATACTGTTTCAACAAAATTACCTTTTGAAACATTCTAAAATTGAAAATTTAAACATTATTAACAGTAACTGAAAAACAAAGAAGCAGTGCAGTGCAAGTTACCTAACGGGTCACCACAATGTTCACTTTTTTTGCGGCTGCAAAGGAGTTTGCAATTGTTAGCAATCATTTCTTAGTTATTAAATCTACAATTCTACTTGCTGTGCCTTTATCATATTTTACATTTATAAACAGAAAGTTGCATGGACAATATTTATATACCATGAGTAATGTAGGGAATCCATATTTGTTTAATGACAGAAATATATAAAATTCTTTACATCATTAATTAAATGATCTGTCATGAGAATGTTATGTAAAATACCGTGGAGACTGCTGACTGAAGCATTTTCTCATACTTTAAGCACTAACTGTACTGTTGAATAAATTGCAATTGTGTGCTTTCGGAAGGTAAATGTTTCAAATGTTGAGGGAAAAGCTGTACCACAGAACTGGAATTAAAGGGGATCTATGTTTAGTAATGCCACACATATTACTTTTCACAACTGTTGGAAGAGAAGTCTCTTCAAAACGTCTTCCATTACAAGTCAGTTGGATAAGTCTCAAATGTGTTCATGATTTGTTCATATTGCCCCGTGTGCAAGTTTTTCTCCTGATGGGTTAAATGTAGAGTTTATCACTAAGTGAAAACCGAAAATGTCTTCACCCTCAATTTGCAGGAGGCAAGTTTTTTTTTTTTTTTTTACTTGTTTTTTTTTTTTTTCTCAGCCAAACTGACATTGTACATAGAAAATGCTTATTTGCTACTCAAAATGATGGATAAATTGCATTGTGGGTATATTGGGCTCCATGTTAAAAGTAGGTGTACCCTGTCAAGTTCTCGATGTTGACAGTATGATCTCACTTCGTGTGGGCTGGGAAAGTGAGCCAGACATTGGCTATTTTCCGGACAGTGAGGTTTTTTTGTTTGTTTGTTTCTTTTTTTTTTAACATGGGGCTGACAGGCGCTTGGACAATCCAAGCACAGGTGTGCAGCACCGATGTATTGAGAGAGGGCATTGGACCGTAAAGAATGATATAAATGTCTGGTAGATAAAATGGCCAGTTAACAATCTTTTGACTGGCCTAACCTCTGGGCCTTTGTCAGGGATCGATCAGCCAGCTGCCTCTGGAATGGTCAGCCTGGCCCAGAGCCCTTCTGGCTGGTAAATGCTCTCTAAAACACTCTGTATCTAAAGTTTAGGCTGGGGGGGGCTGGGGAGGTTGGGGCAAGGAGACTTAAAACTGATTTGAGACTTAAAATTGATTTGCTTTAACATGGAAATCGCAAGAATGTGTTCCCCAAATAAACATTTACAAAGCATGTCACAGATACAAAAAAATTGTCTTGAATGACACACAGTGAATTTGGATCGACCAGTAAAATCAGTGGCTATCGACTCACCAGTGAAACATCCTCTCTTTATAAGCCCCTGTTTTAAACTGATCTTTGATGGCAATATCTGTTTTGGATGTTTAAATAATATAGTCAACAGGTAGTTGGGATTTATAGTCATTTTAAAGCTTTGATAACTTATAATACATGATATAACTTATATACATAACTTATAAGCAACATTAGCGAACATTGGCTCTGCAGCCTTCTTACAGACATAGTAAAATTAGTCAAATTTACAATGTGGCATTAAAGACAGACAAATATAATTGAGTACACTTCAACCGAAGAGGAAATGTGCTGTAACATGAGAAATTGATAATTTCGCGCTGACAATAAATTATCTTCCATTTACAATAACAATTACCAATGACCATAAAGAAACATATCTATTATTCAAAGTCAGCGAAGGCATTGCTAATAACAAATTGTCTTTCAGCGCTATTGATCCGTCTTATGAATGATTTAAAGTGCAAGGACAACAATGAGGCTGCGACCTATAAACAATATTTCCATGAAAGATTCATACAGACCCATAAATGGCACTCGATCCGGTTATTGTGTTGTGCAATGTGCACTGAAAAAGTTATGAAAAATAACGAGCAGTGTGGTAATTCCAAAGAGTTTGGACAGTGGTGAAATGGCATCGAGAGGACGTGGCTGGCCATGCTGGGGCGTGGTAATGGTTGGCTCCTGGCACCCGCCCTGTCCGCTACATGCCCAGGACCAGAACAGCCACAGCTGTCATGCTGGGGACGGGCTGTCACTGCTTCTATGCGGAGCCCAGCGAAGGCCAGCATCGCTCTGCCAGTCGTCTTGTCATCCCGTTGTCCGGGCGGGTCATCTCCAATGCATACGCTTCTGTTCACGTTCTCAGATCAATAAAGGTATCATCATCCGCACACGTTCTGTTCTTTGCGGCTTTGCTTTCCTGCTTTGTCACCTCATATTCTCCTTGAATAAATTGGGTTCAGGCCTTGGGCTAAAGGAGAAAGTCAAGAGTTTTTTTTAAGTTTTTTTATCTGTATTATTCACTTTTATCCAGAATTTCAATGACCACTGAATAGTTTTTTTCTTGAGTTTTTAAAAGCATTAGTTAAATAAGGTTGTTTGAAATAAAAACGGTAGTATTTCTTCTGCTACATATTATTCAAGACAGGGATATAGACTTGCAAAAAAAGGTTTAACCAACCAAAATCTTTAGCATGCAAACCGATGATAGTTTCTGTAAGTGCACTTGTTCACGTGATGGCGCGTAAAAAGAAAGCAGCATGCATGCTGTCGATAGCGACTACTTTGCTGTAAAATAATATGCATTGAGGCATGTCCAATTTATTTACATTCACAGGGTTTAGGAGCCAACAATTGCCCTCCCCTCTGTGGATTTATATTAGAGTGAGTCAGAAAGGTAATGACAAACTTAAACATTCTCAGAGTAGTTTTACTGTGGCCTGTCTGAGCCGTCAAGTCGTTTTATTGACACTCTCTGAGAGCAAAGCTCTGCTCTCTGTCAATATGGCCAGCAGTCTTGGAGACAAATACGCCAGGCAGCCACATGAAGTTAAGTACTCGGGATTAGCCCTGGTTTTTGAACTTCCAGTAATTATCCTCTCGAAGGCATCTCGTCCGTCCGGGATAACTGTGGAAGTCTGTGTCTGCCTGTCACTTCTGAAGTGTGGGAGGCGGGAGCAAGCGAGAGGCACAGGAGGAGAACAAAAATGTTTGCCTTCATTGTTAGTTTGATAGCAGAAGGGCACCAGGGGACAAGGATGAACTCTTTTTTTGTTGTTTTTCTGCAACAGAAGAAACTCAGGCCTTTGGGATTGCTGATGATACAATATTCATAGTACCTCAGGAATAATTCTGCAGCAAAAGAAAGCTAGCCAGAGTGTTAGCCTATTTTCTTATTTTTCTTGATACAATGTGCGTGTGTGTGTGTGTGTATGTGTTATATAGAGCAAATATATTAATAAAAATGGCTATAAAAATGTCTCATTTATCAGCATTGCCTTACACTCAAAATATGAGAAACACCTAATCTTTAATTTAGGTAAAATTACTCAAAGAATGTTTTTTTAATAAAAAATTATTAAATAGTTACAAGCAAAACGTAATTGAAATATATTCCCATTCATATTTTACTTTTTTAAGCATTGAGCCTTTAGGAACTATTATGTGGTCATTAATAGAAACTTCCTGTTTCACTGGGGTATAAATATGAGGTGACACACAGGCCAATACCCCTGGGTGCTTCCCAATAGTTGAAAAATGCACCCTCCCTTCCTCGACATACTTCCGGGTAGTAGAGGAGTGGTAGTGGGGGAGCGGAGGAAGGGAGGTGGGGAGTGAAGAATATTGGGACGCACCCCCTTAGTCATCCATCAGCATGGGGAAGATCAGAGAACACACAAATGAAATGAAACAAAAGGTTGTTGACCTTCATAAATCAGGCAATGGCTATAGAAAAATTGCTTAATGTCTGAAACTACCTATTTTCACTATTAGGACAATAATTAAGAAATTTAAAGCAACTGGAGCTGTGATGAACCTGCCTGGAAGAGTGAGCAGGATGGTTTGAGAGGATTTCTCCAAGGATCACAGGTTGAGAATTGCAGAAGTTGGTTGCATCTCGGGGTCACCAAGTTTCCAAAAAACACCACCTCTATGCCAACAAGCTATTTAGAAGGCTTGTCTCTGTTGTCATCATAGCACAAACGTACATGGAGTTTTATAGATGTTACTGAAATTTATATTGGAACTGGGTACTATGGTCAGACGAGACAAAAATTGAGCTTTTTGGCAATAAATACCAAAGACGGGTTTGGCGTAATAAGAGGCATAGTTATGCAGAAACAAGCCTTATCCCCACTTTGAAGTATAGTGGTGGATGTGATGTTGTGGGGCTGTTTTTCCTCCAAAGGCCCTGGGAACCTTGTTAGGATACAAGACATCAATGCAAGACATCATGTACTCTATCCAATACCATGAGAATTTAGACCAAAATCTGGCTGCTTCTGCCAGAAGGCTAAAAGCGGGGATGCCAATAATCGTGACATACATCTTCTTCAAGATAAAAATAATTTAGCTTTTAGATAAATTTTTCCTCTGATCAGTGGTATCGCAATTAAACTATATAATTTTCTAATTTTTATGAACATGGAAGACATAAACCAAAACAATAAACCAAATTTGATCCTGCACTTTTTGCTCATATTAATTGAGGTTGCCAATACTTCTGGTGGACACTGTGTGTGTGTGTGTGTGCTATGTATTTTAAATTAAGCTGGAATAGTCTGATCTATTATCTGTACATGCATGCTGCATAAACACAGACTAGATAATGGGTAACTAGGTAGATGGCTACTATTTTGGAAATAATTAATCATAGATCAAATCCTTCATTTGTTATTTAGGAATGTGTCCCGCAAGGTGCACACTACTGCCTCTTGTTGACTATGACTAGGGTGGCAGTGTAGCATAACAGTTAGGGAATTGGGTTTGCAATGTCAAGTTGTTATGTTTGAATCCCAAGTGGGACAGTGCTGTTGCACCTTTGAGCAGGGTACTTGTACTGAATTGTTTGGTTAATATCCAGTTGTAGAAAGTGGTTGTATGGACAAAGAATAAGCTGTGTAAGTCACTCTAGAAAAGAGTGCTTTGTTTAAGGAAAATGTCAGAAAGAGAAAACATGGCATGTAATACTTGATAGTTTTATATTCTATGGAAAACAATCTATGTGCATGTGATATGTTATATATTAATTTTATATGCGATGTTAAATTACATTATGTAATTACATTATCTGTCATAAATTAGGCGACCAAATAGACTGTACAGTAACAGTACAAATAACTACCCTGCTATTGTGTCCTCAAAGCTGTAGCCTTTAAATGATAGATTCACTTCTGAAAGTGTTTCTTTCTCTTCTTCCTCAGACAATATAAATGGCACATCAACAGCAGGGACCACAATGATTTAATTAGGGTTCAGGCCACCATTTCCCTGAAGAGAAAGTGTCTTTTTCCATTACGTTTGCTTATCATAAAAATCTGTAGGCTCCTTTGTCCTTCCTTTCATTGACTATTGTTTTTAATCAGGCAGCATCCTTCCTCTTTGCTTATAATTTATGCTAAATTGACAGGCATACCGGGCAGGTATCCCAGGAAATCATTATGATGGAGCCTAGGTCACTAAGCATCACTGTCGCGAGGCTGTGAGTTTATGATTATTCTGGGAGAATTTAATTGCTACAGGTCTACATTTTTTTACCCCATGTCTTTTAACATACAGTATGTGCATATAAAAAGCATTTTCTCCACACAGTCTAGTTGTGTGTGTGTGTCTGTATGTGTGTGTGTGTGTGTGTGTGTGTGTGTGTGTGTGTCCTGTGTGCGTGCGTGCGTGCGTGCATGTGTTTTGTTTTTTGTCACTGTTGCATTCTTAGTTTATAACATTTATATTATCTTTAAATTATGAATCTCATAATATTGCATAAAATTGAAAGCACATACCACTTAAATCCATTGCAGTTATACATCAGTGGAAGCTTTGATGTAGATTGGGTAAAGATTCAGAACCTCTATTAATGTGACATCCTGAGAGTAGCTGCTCTTCTTTCACTCCCCCTCCACCTCCAATACCGGAGGGATTATATGATGTCATTTTGTTTGATATTAGCAGCTCTATTTATTATTAGCTGTAGCGTGAGAGCTCAGAAAATGAGCATGTCACAGGTGTATCAACAGGTTTCTCTCTCTTGTTTCTAAAGTGTTCAAACATGTACTATTTGTGTTATTTAGTTAATTCGCTGAATGCATAAAGTGTATCCATCAAGCAATACCCCATATGCATCTGATTGGCTTTTTCAATTTATCTGACCCACCACTTTTTGAAAACTTGAAATATCCCAACCACAAGCTTTTGAAAGCGCAATGGAAGTAAGATTATGATTTGAAATGTAGGGGTTGTGTGTGTGTGTGTGTGTGTGTGTGTGTGTTGGGGGGGGGGGGGGGGGGGGGTTGGGGGTTGGTGGGTGGGGGTTACAAGGAGGGAGCAGCGACACACATCTAGCCTTGCAATTTAATCACTGTATACCCAGGGAAGTATTGACAGTTGTCCTGTGGAAGCTATTAAAGTTGCTGTCCAAGGTTAAATGAAATTGCAGTTTATCAGGGAAGCATTGAGAAAATAAGGGAATCTGTTCATGGCTGTTGATTAATGTGGAGCGTGATCAACACAAGGGGTTCATTAAGCCATACATCACGGGGGTAATTCAACATGTCATCACGCCTGCTGTCTCTTCCCCTGACACATTGTGAGTGTGTGTGTGTGTGTGTGTGTGTGCGTGCGTGCGTGCGTGCGTGCGTGCGTGCGTGCGTGCGTGCGTGCGTGCGTATGTGTGTGTGTGTGTGTGTGTGTGTGTGTGTGTGTGTGTGTGTGTGTGTGTGTGTGTGTGCTAATGTGTGTGTGTGTGTGTGTGTGTGTGTCTGTGTGTGTGTCTGTGTGACGTGCATGCATACATGTGTGCATTTCAGTGTGTGTGTGTGTGAGAGAGAGAGAGAGAGAGAGAGAGAGAGAGAGAGAGAGAGAGAGAGAGAGAGAGAGAGAGAGAGAGAGAGACGCTCCCTATGGTCATTCTTGTCAGGTGACGCAGATGGTATCAGGACAGCGTGAACATGCCCCCGTATGTATCTGCATTGTGTTCCACATGGACCTTTGATTTATTTATTCACTGCATCACTACGATAAGAGCAACGTGGAGTTCTTCACTCCCAGCAGGCCACAGGGGGTAGGGTGGTTTTTTTTTTTTTTTTTAAAAGCATGTAAGAAAATGGTCTTTTACAAAGTTGTATTTTTTTCAGATGATATGTTGTGGATATTTTCTTTTCCCCGTAGGCATCCGTCAGTTAATGTCGTCTTATTATATCAGTTTAGATTAAAACCTTGGACATGGTTCCGTTCCACAAATCTATATATATTTTTTTTAATTTTATTTATATGCCTTTTTCCATGTAGTCTTAATATGAGTACAGTACGCAGAATATGCTGTTATAAAATATCAGTGTCTATGTGTTTGTATGAATATGTAATTTGGATCTATATTGATCAAGGGTCACTTGTCTTTCCTTGTGAACTGGTCATTATCTTCTTGTCACAGAACAACAAGAGAATCGCACTTCCTGTCCCTTCCTCTGGACTCCATCCTGTTTAACCCTTTAGCATTTTTTCCTTAATTGATTTTTCTCATCATTTATTTTCCCCCCTGCTGCCAATTGTCTTCAGCGTCCAGCCTCCTAATCACGAGGCTTTTTTTGATCACTTGCAGTTTTTGCGGGCATCAGACACGCATAAATAAGGGTATGCTAATAAGACCCAGTTCTTGATGTCATTTATTATCAGGGATTTGTTTACAGGGGGATAATTGATGACGCCAGGGGGACAGCACAGAGTCGGACATGAATCACAGCCCACGAGGCTCTTGATAAGGAGCTGCAAGTCGGCTGTAATTAAGCAGGGCACTGGAGACCAATTGTTTGTAGAGCGATTTTGCCAGGGCTAATTGACACTAATTGTTTAATCTGATTTTCTTCCCCTCCACAGTACGGCCGACGTGTGAACAGCGAACTCCCCGGCTCGTTCACCCAGGGAGGGGCATTAATATAGCACTGTATAGTGAGGGGGGGGGAGTGCGGGCATTTTGGAATGTGCCCGTGTGTGTTTAATCAATGCACATAACGCCAGACATGCACCCCCTCCCCCTTCCCATCTGTGAGTAGACAGTGACAAAGACAGGAAAATGAATTGGTGTAAATGACAGACAGGCTGTCAGAGGCATGAATGAGCCTAGGTTATTGGGCAGCGCTGAATATTCTGGCATGAAACAAAGATAAAAAGATGTTTTTTCTTGATGCAGAGGAAAAAAAAGACATCTTTGAGGGTATTGCTCACAGACAAGCATGGTATTATAAAAGTTAAAAAGATCTGGAATGCAACGTTCTCAGAAATATCAATTTCACCATGAAAGAATCCTACATTAATGGAGTTGGTAAATTGGTAATGTTCTCCAGACATGTTTGGACCGCAGATGCAAAATTGTCTCCTGAAAAAAAATCAGTTAAATAAATCCCACACTTCATCAGTGTTTATCTGTGTACCAGAACTTGCCTTGTCAGAGTAGCTGTGGAGATTTACGAGATTTTCACTTGGACCTGTAAGTTAACACAGTAATACCCAGTGCTCATCCTCTCCTCCCAAACACCCCTCCAAGTGTTAACTGGTGGCATGCAACACTTGGCTGATTTAGATGCTGACTCACATTTAAAAGCAAGAAATCCCAGCTCAGTTTTGTGAATTTACTACATTTCCCATGTTACATTGCAGTCAGGGGGCTCAAGCGCCAAAGTTTTTAAATATATTTTAGGGCTTGCTTATCCATTTTAAAAGTGACACAATTATCTACATTTTAATTAGCTGATGTCTCACTGAAGAAAATAACATTAGACATATGCAATTGTGCTGATGTAAAAGCTTGTAGTACACACACTCCTTTTGTATTGCTTTACAGGGCTCTAACTAAGGGGAGATCCCATCTAATCACTGTTTTGTCATTATCTATGATTAACAAATTACGTAAAACAACTATTCCATTTCAAACTTTGTTCAGAAGAAACTCAGGCCTTTGGGATTGCTGATGATGCAGTATTCATTGTACCTCAGTAATAACTCCTGTAGCAAAGGACAGCTAGCCAGAGTGTTTGTGAGTGTGTGTGAATGTGTGTGTCTGTGTGTGTATGCATGTGTATGTACGTATGTGTGTGCGCACACATGCGTGCGTATGTGCATGTGTGTGTGTGTGTGTGTGTGTATGTGTGTGTTAAATATTATGCAATCTGGTGGCTCACTGCAGTATTGTGGAAAAATTCTGCTGTGCGAAGAGTTTACCCCATGGAGAGTTTGACTCAACTTGGCTGAGTGAAAATACTGAAATAATGACAGTATCATCTTTAGCAAACTGTACATGTATCCATTTAGAATCGATTGCTCTACTGAGCCAGGTTGGGCATTATACATTAGGGACCAGGAAGAAGCTAAATCTGCCAAGCCTCCCAACTCAAGCAGCTGTAGAAAGATAGGCTCCAGGATATGACTGGAGATGTTAAAATTATGTAGAAAATAGTACGGGATGAAACATGAATAATCCTATGAGCTCAAGAACATGGATTCCATATGAAAACTGGCTGATTTGCTTCGGCTATATTAAGCTTTATTAATAACATGATAACACAGAAAGATGAACAGGAGAGCTAGCAGTCTAAATCTGCCACCGAGCACAGAAACAATGAAAGAATTAAACAGACCTTGAAGAAAGTAGTCTTTAAATTGAAAATAACGTTGAACGTAAAGTTTCAACCTGTTAAAAAATGTAAAAACTATAAATTAAATTCTTCAATAAATGAAAGTCAAAAAAAAGATTTATTGGTCATTTAAAATGTCAACAATTTGTCTCTCACTGAAAATAATAATAACAACAACAATAATATTAATATTAATAATAATAATCATAATAATAGAGGAATAATAAGAAGAAGAAGAATATTCAATATGCACAGTGATTACGTTTGACGTGTGCTCAGAATGACACACACACACACACACACACACACACACAAACACGTACACACATGCATAAACATGTATATAAGCAAAAATGCCTCTGGAAAATCTTTTGCTGTAAGTGATGGTTATCCTTTGGAATTGATAATGGTCTATGACTTTAAAGGGAAATTCCCCAATGTTATCATGGGTGGCTTTTGTAGCTTACACCGATGTACTGTGTTTTATCTGAGCAGGTTGAATAATGAAGTATAAGAGCTCATTAGAGACAAGGGAATAAGGCTTCCCTCTCCATCTGATTACATCCAGCAAGTCTTGAGTAATGAGATGATGATAGATGAATCCCTACAAATGAACATTAGATCTAACATCATTACATTTAACTGCAATTAAGCTTGTAGCTCTTTTTAATTAACACAAACTATGGCAGGATATTAATGATTATTACAGAGAGAGGTTATGAAAACAGCGGAGTGTACATTGTCCTGTCACCATGGCCTCGGCCCTACATGTGCAGGGTACCTATTGGACACCTGTGGTTATAAGCAGGCACAGCTGTGGGGAGATTCGGTTATGGCCCCTGGAGCCGGCCTGCCCCCTTAGAAACCTCAGCTTGAGGTCAACCACATTAGGTCCTTTTACATCACAGCAAAGGGCCTGATGCTTTTCTCTCTGTACATGGACATGCACATGTCCACGATTAGCCCAGAAAGACTCCCCCCTTAGCACAGAGCAAATTGTGCTTTCCCCTCAGCATGTGTGTTTTGTGTGCCTGCTTCTCACCATGTTAGGGAGTAGGGACCCTAATCTAATGGTCTCCACATCCTATCCTACAATCCAGAGTAGACCCCCATAAAGCTCTGCACGTATATCTCAGTTTTGTGCTCCTCTTCTTTCTCAGTAATAACGACCTATTAAGAACGTTTTTGTAACTTTTTATAACTTTGCCTTAAAAAAAATTTCTAGCAATCTAGGCTTATTCATTTTGGATATGCTCAGATGTATAAAGCTGGCATTTTAAAATTCTTACACAAGCCCGATGTAAGAATTCTAGTCTGCTCCTTAGTGTTATACACAAATTCAGCCACCCTCTTTATAATGGTACAATCCAGGGACCGAACTCCAGGGACCGAATAAATGATAGGGAGGGAGGTGATTTTGCCTTTACTTGCTATGACAGCATCTTTATAGAGCAGTTTTTTGTTGTTGCTTGCTATGAGATTTCTAACGTCTAAGAGGACAACTGGTGGCAGAGGATGGCCATTTGAGCTCAAGTTGTTTCAAAACTTGAATAATTTTTTACTAGTTTAGAAATTGAATTTATGCTTCGAGCAGTGCTTTAACAGATTTAACAGATTTAACACTTTCCATGTGGTCTAGTCGCATTTTAGAATGCTTTCTGTTAATACTGCATTGTTTATTTTGATGACGCAGGAACATTGAATGCAATGAGCATGTCTGAAGCGGGACTAATTCCAGCAAACTTTTACCTGAAATGTACGCATCTCAAATTGGCTGATTTTATTAGTGCTGCATTAAGCGTTATTTGCATTTCAATTAACATTTATCTTGTCCGTGTCTGTTTTCAACGAAGTTTTCTGATTTATTGAGGAAGACTGCCTTTACTTTGTGCTGATAATTGGATGCTATTGAAAGGATGAGTTTTCATTGATTTTGTCAATGACCGCGAGCATTAACGGACCAAACCCTTAGAGTGTCGGCGGGGCCTGTGTGGAGCCAGGATCAATGCCTGTGAATCTTCCCTCTTGGGTTTTTTATTTTATTTACTTTAGTCTCCATTGATTGAAACACGCGATAGTTCAGGGCGTTTTTGTCACTTTGATGCAAACTTTCATTATTTCTCTGTGCGACTGTCTTTATTTTCGGCAACAATTCAGTAAATACCCCCCCCCCCATTTACATAATGAGGGGAATCGCTTTGACCTGTCTTATGGGGTCAGCCATGGACCGCAGACTCTGTGAGATTGCCGCTCGCTCAAAGGAAAGCGAGAAAATATAATGGTACATGGTTGAAATAAGAGACGTGGATGATTGATTGCAAATGATTTTTGCGAAAAGCTCAATAGAAAATAGCAAACAAATACATATTGTCATCCAGTTTCGCAAAGTAAAATGGATTGCGGATGAATAAATGTGATTATCAGGCCGATTCCTTGTGGAAATGCAAGATGTGAATATCGACGGTTTTATCAGGAATGCAACGCCTGGCTCATTCATGTCTGTCTTTTGTTTATATTGTCCTTACCCTTTTTTTGTATTCAGTTGATGTTCCCGTTTTTGATTTGGTGCTCGTATTGACAAAACTGAAAATCTCCTTTTTCCTCCCTGTTTTTCAATGTATTGTATTACTTAACTTCAAACAGATAACCTGTGGAATCTGCCTTGCAGTTACTGCCTCTCCCAATTCATATTACAATACAACATATGTACTTCACAGGCGTTGGGCAGGCCTGCTTTTGCATGACTTATCTCCCACAGAGTTGGGAGAAAGGTCATCGTCGTGTCCTAGCAGGATTGTCCCAACTGAATGTAATCAGGAAACACTTGTTATTCTGGGGAGGTGCATTTTCTTTTATTTGCTGGCCGAGAAGTTAATTTCCCTAGTGACCTTTGTGTAATAAAATAGTATTATCTGTTTCCAGGAGGGACCAGGAGGGAGCAAATTGGCTTTCCGACAGCGCATTGTCACCGAGGTGATCAGCCGTTATAAGTTTATTTTCTTTAATTAGATTAACAGTGCAGGACAGACAAGAGATTGTCTGGGAGAAACATTGTGCTTGACGAACAGAAATGGTCCTAATGGCTTTATGCATCGTGCCACAAGGACCGGGGGTTTCTACTAATGATGAACACATTTTTGCACTTCAGGGATCATACTCTTATGAATTTAGATCATTTTCAGTTTTGTATTCCAGTTCCACGACTGTATTCTCTGTCTGGAGTTATGAAAATACCGAACTGTTTTGTCATCTTGAAAAAAATATTTTATTTGCCTTTTTTTTAACGACGTTCAAAAAGAGCCAACACTAAATGCAACTCAGTCCGGGTACTCATGGGTGTGTTATGAAGTATAGTGTTGTCATAGAGCTAAAATTGAATCTAATACGAGAAAGCATTTTTGTAAAAACCGGACTGGGTGCATTAAGTCTGCATGCGCTCCCCAATCAAAGCATTCAGCACACAAATCTATTACTGGTGACTAAAGAAGTTATTGTGACCGTTTCTCACACCTAGACACGAACATATGCCATTTGATACCCTAGAATTTGTTTAAGCAATTCTGTTTGGTTAATCCTTTCCCCGTGTTCCAGTGAATTAAGTGTTGTTTAAACAAAATCTCTGGTATTCCATTGTGTCAGGTAAAGCTTTGCGGTCGACAATAATCTGTCAGCATGGCACAAATGACCTATTAGGCTTTTCTCTTGTTTTTTGGTTTTCTTTTCTTTCTACCCTCATGTGCAAAGCAAAATGTGACACCATCCATATAAAACTCCTTTTAAGTTCAGTTTGTTCACTGTCTGGGCTATGCCATAAGAATACATTGAAACAGCAACTGGGAAAAAACTGGGAACATCCAATAAAGATAAAAAAAATTCTGAAACAAAACAAATGTCATTAAGAGGTCTCTCACACAACTGTAAAAATTGGCAACAGCATGGAACTTTGGATAAAGAATAAACTTGGGCTGAGTATCTCCATGTCATTAGTCTCTCTCTCTCTCTCTCTCTTTTCTTTCTTCTTCTCTCCAGTACAGGCGGTGAGGGTGAGGAGCAGGGCTGGAGGCCAGGAGGGGAGCCCAATGCATTACTGACCCCAGGAATCTCCTTTATTATCTGGCCTTTGTGCGCGTCCTCCTTGGCTGACCTGTCAGATCATTGAGGCGCCGTCAGAGCCACCTACATTATATCCTGTGTAGGCAGGACATTCATGCTTTTAGGGGTTTTTGTAGCCCCCCATTGTTATTCACGCGCCGCTGAGAGCCGGGGCCAGGCATGTGAGAAAGCTGGCCCCGGCATTGTGTCCCCTCTCCGCTCTTTACCGGCACCGCAGGGGACTTCCTTTTTCATGTTAGGGTAATCCGAAGGGACCTGGCCACAGGCAAGCGAGGGTGGGGAGTTTGGTGGGCAGGGGCTTAAAAGTGCCCTAATGGTCGGTTAATGTATCGCCTCCGCCTTGCCCGGCGATCTGGGAGCACCGGGTGTCAGATCTGGCGGTTTCAGCCACAGGGATGTGCTGTACGCACGCTGAGAGCGCTGCAGAATTTACGAGCTCGGCAGACGCCCCTGATGCGGGGAGACGACGGGCCTTTGCGTGGGGCGCACTAACCGATCGGGTGTTTTGTCCGTAAATTCTAATGAACTTGTCTAAACACTGCCGTCTTTTATTATGCGTCATGTATTTGGCGCGTAGTGAAACAGAGAAAAAACTGGCTTTTTGAAATTCTTCAGTTGTCAATGAAATTTTAAAAAAGACATTGTGGAAGAGTAAAATCTTAGCAGTAGCTTGATCAAATGCCACGCACCAACCTTTAGTTTTGAATATATGTACAAGCAGGAATCATGTTCAACTTCCTCAAACAATGGGGCATCTGTCTCCTTGTGAAATATTAACCTGTGCCTCTTGTCACAGATTTAGCACCCTGGCTACTGTTTCAGTGAATATGAGGGGAAAGCAACAGGACTTATTATCCTTGTATGTATACAGGTGAATTCTTGCAGGTTAAATATCCTGTTCAAATATGAACGTATCCAATTGGGAATTTAACTTACAGCTTGCTGTGAAATGCCAGGCATTTAACTGCTCCACAAAGCCACTGTAGGTAGGCCTACATATGTGTTTGTTTGCACGGAGGAGAGGTGATAATAAGACTTATAGAAGTTACATTGAGGTTAGCGTTGTGGTGTGGATCGTTTTATGCTTTGATCCTATGGATTGTGCGCTTAAACGTGAAATTGTGAAGCATGCCTGTTGTAGAGTATATTGAGCTAAAAGGTCAAAGGTTACAAAGTGTGCATGCACAGTATTGACTTCTCGAAGCAAATTCTGTACAGGTCATGGCGTGACTAGCCACGGCGCCTGTGTGTGGCGTGGAGGCGGAAGTCCTGTGAGATGGCTGCGATCGTTGTCACAGTGGGACCTGCTGCTGATGTTAGGGATGTCAGGGGCATGCTGGGATAATCTCATTAAGCGTGACTCCTCCGGCATGTTTCCCAGCAAGGGAGAGCTGAGCTTTATGAGGAGCTGACGTACCACACGCAAACTGCTCCTGTATCCTGAAACATGGACGTACCACGTGTGCGCGTGTGTTAATGGCCTGACGAGCTTTGGATTTAGTATGGCGATCTCTAAACTTGGGATTCAATCAATATTTACCCCTGAATGTGATTTACAGGTAAATGTAGGTTTTCTTCCCAGACATTATGGTAGGTTATTTTTTTGGGGTAGGCCTATGTGAATTCAATTATAACCGTGGTAGCAGTCACTATTTTTTCAGCTCAAAGGACATTGTTTTTGCTTGTTGTCATCTCAGCAGTCATCTGCAGATTCTGAACAAATCTCTGTCATTTTATTCTTCTCATCAAATGTTTAATCTAAAATGTAAAGCGGAGACATTTTAGCAATGAACTCTGAATTCAGCCATTTTCTTTTTACTATTGTTTGTACAAAGTATTTCCAAATTTCATACGAATCCTTCTCCCAGTTTCTCCTGAAACTTCTACCACATGTAACAACTCAGGCTACACTGAAGCAAGAATCACCTGCCCTTTTTGCCAGAAAAAAAGTTTATGATCTTAAAACTTTTTTTGAGCTGGGCAGACAGGAGCGTCAGCAGCAATTATATCTTTTTTTAGGTCGCTTGGACTAAATAGTAATTTTCTTTGAATGTGCTGCTCGGGAGATGAAAGCAGGAGTGGGTCTCTTGGCGTGTAGGAGGATCTGTTTACAGGAGTTGACAGCTACATGTGGTGGTACAAAGCTCAGTCATTAGTTAAAAAAGAAAAATAAGAAAAAGCAAATTGCACTTAAAGCTCTACCCACATTGTTATGACAGTCCCTGTCTCCTGCTAAACGATGTAATTCATTGTGCATGTTTTTTTCTCTTCACTTTAGTGTAAAACAATCAGATTTGATCATGTCGCATGAATGGCACAAAACATATACATTAATTACTAAGGTGTGCAGATTGCACTCCGGGACTGATTTTTAGTAATCTGTTACAGCCTCATATGTTTGGAAGAAAGAAGCCATCTTTGCCGGATGCAGAGAAACGCTCCGCAGTTGAAGTCATTGTCAGTCATTCAATTTAAGTCTTTATCTTTAGACATGTCAGTGCTGCAGTTAAAGCAAACAGAAACCTATTAGTGATTCCGAAACGAAGAAAAATACTAAAGGTGGAGGTCAAAGCAAAATAGCAATGACTAACAAAGAGCAACGGATTGTTATCCATCGCAGGGCTGCAATCAGAAGCTAAAGATCAGCCGTCAGGATGTGTTACATGCCATTTCTATATGAATAACATCTTAGAAAATAAACAATTGCGGATAATTATTTACAGACGCAGGCAGGCACGCACGCGCACACACACGCGCGCGCGGGCGCGCGCACACACACGCACGCACATATATTGTTCCCAAGTTACACTGCATTCAGTTGTAATCTCATAATTATCTGTAAAAAACAGAACAATGGGACACAGTGTTGGCCATAATAATTTCTTCTTCGATCAGCTTTTTCACATATAACTATAACAGCAGCCATAGTGATCACTGCCTTTAGTAAATATGGTAAAATTAATCACACTCGATGCTGCAATACAAAGTATGCCGTATGGGATGTAACAATCAATATTTTGATTTCTGAATCACTTCATGAGGCTTGGAAATGTCTAGCCCATGCCACACCCAAATTTACCCTATAGACTGTACATATAACCGAGTCCGGGTTCAGGTGGAAAAATGAAACTCATCAGTTTAAAATGAGGCACTTTAAGTCCTGCCTCTACTATAAGTGGACTGTAGGAGTATTTGTCATTTCTGAAGGGTAGCATAATAAATTGTGTTACATTTGCCAGGTTAGATCATAATTTAAGGCCTATATTCATTTATGTTTATGAAACAATTTTTAAAATTTATTTTTTTAATTGTAAATTCAATATAATAGTGCTACTTTTTTCAGAGCATGTGCCTAGACAATGCTGAGATAAAATAATAAGTTTAAATAAACAACGAGGAAATCAAAACATTTTTTCATTTGTTGCTCAAAGTGTATTACGAGCACATGGAATGTGGGACTTTGTTTGCATTAGGAATGCTATGTGGAGTGGTTTGGTCATTTTCCATAGCTTCACATTCAAATTCCACCTTTTCCATCAGCAGCAGTAAAACATGCCTAATTATGGACCCAATCTCCCTTCCTCGTTAACTGTTCTCTGGGGAATTCCAAACAACCTCTCACCTCAGGCAGCGCTATGAAAACATTGTATAAATGTCAGCGCAACGCGACCGCAAAATGCAAACAGCACGCAGAATATCCTGACTAAAAATGCTGCCAAATGACAAATCCACAGAACAGCCACCGAATGAAAAGTGCCAGAGCTACCGAGGTACATCATGTCCATTTAGCAAACGGCCTCTTTTATTGGATTCATTTTCCAAACAATCATTTGCAAATCATCAAGCGGTCGCCATCATTTCCAGACAGGCGCATGCCTGAAATACAAGCACATAAAAAAATGGATGATCATTTTGTCTTGACATAGCTTGCCAAATTAAGATACAAATTTAATTACAATAAAAGTCTTTATCGCGACGGTACATTTCTGATGTAATTATGTCGTAGTATCACCCTCATAAGTAATGCCACCATACATTGCCTTGGCGATTGTGTATTATATTGTTTTGTCGCTTATAAATGTTCCACAGTAATTCAAAAAATCAATTAAAATGCTATGTTGCCTATAGAAAGGGGGAGGGACATCTAAAAATAGAGAAACACATTCTCATTTCAGTCTGAAAATTACAATTACTAGAGACATTTTAGAAGGCAGACTCTGTCAGTGTTTTTGATGCTGAGACCTTTTTGATTAAGCTCAATACAATGCAAAAATCAACCTCTTTGAAAATATGCTCTGATGGTTCAGAAAAGTGCTAAGATTGAATCAAAACCATGTCTGCTAAAATGATGGTCCAAGTGGAGCTCACCATGAGATATTTTATTGTAACCCAGTCTGATTTCATTAATAGATGCAATGAGGTTTCAAATCCCATTGACAGCTGGAATGAAGTTTCTGGTCTGTCCTTCTTTCCCCACTCCTCTGCAGGAGCTGTATACCTCCAGAACTAAAGACCTCACTAAAAGCACTTTAGAATTCTGTTCCTGGGAGAGCGGGGTATTGGACTGAAAACAGATGAGAGATGAGAGGAATCAAAGAGGAGAGCACCGAAACCAAATGCTAAACGTGCCAATTTAACAAAAGACCTGAAGGGCCTGGTACTGACATGCCAGCCAAACACCGACGCCACATGTTCTCAGCCAAACAATATTTTATGTTCCTGTTTTAATCAGTCTTTTTGCACCCCTAGCCCGAAATACCACACACAGACACACACACACACACACACACACACCTACACGCACACACACAAACGCACACGCGCGCACACACGCTTAAGTTCAAAAAAGATGCATGTTTGTTTGGCCTGTCACTCCATCCAGTGGTCTGTGGCCTTCCAAGGATTCCATATCTCAGGGGGATTTCGAGGAAAGTCATTTCAGTTGGAAATCTTCTCCGGCAGAGTGCGGCACTTCATCAAGGGTGAAGACTCCCCGGCTATCAGCAATGTATCTGTCCGTCTGATAAAGCCCTCACCCTAGTCCCTGCACTGGAACTTCCCATCATAAATAAAGCCCTGTAGAAAGGGGGCCTTTGTCACTGTTTATCTGCCTGGTCTTTCTTCCTCGCCCTTGATTTCCTCTTCAGAAAATTGATGCACCCTTAAATTGAAGCGGGGGGACTTGACAGGTAATGGTTAGCGTGATAACTGCTCAGATTTCATCAGCCGAGGTTTTTTTTTTATCTGTGGGTGCAATTGTAGGAACTTTCAGCTAGATTACCTGTCAGCTAGTGCATCAGATAAAAAGGACGTGCCGCGTAGATGTTGACGCTGTCAGCGCTGATAGGGAGAGAAAGGGCCAGGAGAGGGAGCGGAAAAAGCGCACAGAAAATCAGGAACGGGATTTTATCTCTGGATATCGGGTTTTTATTATCTGGATAAAGGTGTCTGCCAAATAAATACATGAATGAATAATATCACCAAATACTGCTATGGAACAGATCGCCTTTGAGTGGCGAATGTTTTATTTATTTTTATGATTTTGCCTCTTTAAGATCTCTTCGATAGTGAGAGCCGTACTAGATTTTACGATTGGTGAAAATGCACAGTGTTTGAAATGTAATTCCAAGTCCGCCTTGTGCAAAAACGACTTTTTATCACTGAGACTTTTCACAATGGCAAAACCTGTTTTGAGGTTTTTCAATATTTTTGAATTAATTGTTAGTATGATTAATTAAACACAACACAATTCAATTATGCAATATTTCTGCTTTATGGATTTTAATTGAAGGAAATGTGTGTAAATTATGTTGCTGTATGATGCATTTTCTGTTTTTAGATCTACATAAGAATCATTCTGTAAAGGCAAGGTTACTTATCTATAGTAAATAATTCTGTTAAATGCTATATTTAAGTTTTTCAACATAAAGAAGATTTGCGATAGTGTTGTTGAAATTACATGAGTAATAAATTAAATTACATGAGTAATAAATGTCCTCACTGGCATGTTAAATGAACAGCCTTTTCCTACAGTTTGTCAATGTTCCACCTCACTTTACTGTGTGAGTGGACGAGAAGTAGATTTGTTTTGCAGCATGCTTTAAACGACTGCTGAAGCAGTGTTGCCTGGTTGCCATGGCACCGAGAAAGAGGTGCAGTAAAGTGAGCTGGACTGACGTGCAGGAAGCTGTGCAGTAAGCTGTGCCTACAGGGGACCCCTTTGTAACTTGATGCAAAAATTGAAAGGTGTCTGAACGGTTATTATTGGCTCTTTGCTTGCTCTTTGTGTTTTGATGATGAGGTTTCACGTGTGCACTGAGGCAGAATAAAGAAAGTGACAGGTAGGGGTCAGATATATTTTACAGGAAGTAGCGCTAGCTGTGCTGTCTGTTCATGAAATATTGCCATTAAATAGTTCAAAGTGGAAATGTGCAAAATTTCTTTACTCATTCAAAAATGTACTATTGTACAGGATATTATTGTATTATTGTAATTAAACAAATTAGATCCGGTCTCAATATTATCCTTTTGATTTGATTTCAATAGAAAGACATGGATGTAAAATTAAGAAAAATATATACGTACATGCAGTCATACATTTCTGAATTCAATCAACATTTGTTCTTACTGTTAAATCAAAATCACATACAAATGTTTTTGTTATTACTCATAAATTAATAATAACAAAATGAATTGTTATTGTTATTCCGGTGATCTGTGAAGTTCCCAAACTGTATGTGTTTTAAAAAAAGTACACTTCTATTTAATCCTTAATAAAGTTAAGGAGAATTGCTGAATCTGTCTACGCCACAGTCGTGTCTACCATTTCACTCTGTTGTTTAGACAATTGAATACATGTGAGAAAAAATAAAATACAGTTGAATATAAAGAAGACAAGTAAAAAATTATCCAAATCTAGAATGTAGTAGGCTACTATATTACTTCAGGAATCAGGAAATACAAGCTGAGGAATGAACGGGTATTATGGTGAAAGGAATAATCGGCGGTATTCACGATTCATTACGGGAAAGAACTCAATGAGCCATGGATAATCTGCACATTAGAAAAGCTGAAATGTAGTTTCAGTCTGTGTCCTCAGGAAACCTCTAATGGTACCGTGTAGTTCTGAAGTTAGCATGCAGCTCGCCCCTCCGGGGGAGATAAAGGTAGAGGGGACGTTGGGTTTGCTTGTGGAGTACAAATATGCACCACTTCCTTGAGAGAACTTTTGTCACCTGTGACCCGGTAGGCGGCTGGTGCGAAACTTTCCCAGTTGCTCTTGAGCAGGAACTTCTGATATGATGAGTGATGTGAAGCCGAAATAACAGAACGCAGATTCTGTCTTTTTATTCTGTCTACGTAGCCATAATTGATAGAGCTTAAATCTTTGGCAGATGCGTAGCTGCAAAAAAAAAAAATTCTTCTTTTTTTTTCCGGCGCCTATTAATGCATTATAAACACCCTGTTTGAGTCACATAAAACATGTCACATTTTTGACAGCGAGATTTGCTGAGGAGGGAAACAGCTGTGTGGGCCTTACAATGCATTAAGTATTTTATTCCTTTTAGATAGTTAAATTGTGCATGAAATGTTGCTGGCGCGCGCTTCTCCGTAGCCGGAGTGATTAGGGAACATCTGTTACATTGGGAGAAATCCGTGTCTCTCCTAATTAGCTGTCAGGCTGAAGCACGTCCTGCCTGATGGTGCCGGGAGCCGCCACAGGTTCCTTTTCCCCGTCCCGTCACCTGCCCGTCCCCTTCTGCTCCCACCCCCGCGCTCTCTCTCTCTCTCTCTCTCTCAGAGAGTCATCAGCTGTAATTAGAGACCAGACTGGATACAAAGGCTCAGGCTGGTGTCGGCCCCCGCGCCCATCTGTACCATCCCCCCCCCCCCCCCCCCCCCCCATTGCCGTCGTTTCCCTCTTAAATGGCAGAGGCTTCCGAAAAAATGAGCCTGGTCAGTACCGCAGGCGCTCGGGCACCCCCTTCATCACATCCCAGTCCCCGCCCCTGTCCCAACCCCGCTCGAAAGGGAAGGAAATCCATAGCGACTAGGGCAATTTGTCTTGCTTTAATAAGGCTCTATCCGCAGTAAATATTAAGTACGCCTCAGACAGGGAGGATTGTCAGACGACAGCGTTATCAGGTATTGACAAAAAGGCGAGTTTTGAGGGATGAAACTGGATTGCCTGAGAGCCGGACAGAAAACTAAGTGGAAGTGGCCACGAGCGCTCCGAATTCATTCATTTATCTGTTGTGTTGGTTTGTTTGTTTGTGTGTTTAATTGCACTTCTGCTATGGATTTGTCATTTGTGGGATTGACTGTGGGCAGGGTTGTTGTAGTGTCAGAGGGGTTACTTTCACTGAAGGATTTCAATCATTTTCTAAAGTACCACTCTCTAAGTGTTAGGTTTACACATGAGGTTTTGCTATGAACTATGACTATGAACTACAAGTGACATTGTGGCATTTGACAGACTGTATGTCACAGGTCTGATCTTTATTAGCCATTATTGTTACAATATACAGTATACAGTATGGTGGCTACCATCGCAGGGGTTACACCCCAACAAAAAGTGCATAATATGTCATTAAATTACTCTGTGCATACTGCAGATTATTTGTTTTATAAGACTACCTACATACACTGCCTGGCCAAAAAATCGCACACTCTAATATTTCGTTGGACCGCCTTTAGCTTTGATTACGGCGCGCGTTCGTCATGGCATTGTTTCGACAACTTTATGCAACGTCACAACATTTATTTCCGTCCAGAGTTGCATTCATTTTTGGCCAAGATCTTGTACTGACGACGGGAGAGTCGAACCATTCCGTAAAGTCTTCTCCAGCACATCCCAAAGACATTCAATGGGGTTAAGGTCAGGACTCTGGTGGCCAATTCATGTGTGAAAATTATTCCTTATGCTCCCTGAACCTCTCTTTCACAATTTGAGCCTGATGAATCTTGGCATTGTCATCCTGGAATATGCCCATTGATGAGATAACCTGGTCATTCAGTACATTCAGGTACTCAGCTGACTTCATTTTATTGCTGTATAACGTTGCTGGGCCTAGACCTGACCAACTGAAGCAACCCCAGATCATAACACTGCCTCCAGAGGCTTGTACAGTGGGCACTATGCATGACGGGTGCAATGGTGACTTTTTTTTGGCCGGGCAGCGTATGTACAACTTATCAATAATTTTATCAATTATGTTTAAATGTGTCCTCTGCAATATGTTACTATACTGCTTAATTTATTCAGATTTTACAATATTACCTGTTCTCTATATCAAAATATACTGTAATATGACAATTCAATGAAGTTAATAGCATCTTCCCAAACATGGCCTATGTTTGCAGTCTCTCCATTGTTGTGTTCTCATTGCAGCCTTTCTCCTCTTAGTTTGCATTCATCTTAAAGGATTCCTATGGAATCAAGTCAGTCCTTGTATTCTCCCATAGATTTACTAGATCCAGTTTCCAGGAGGTTGTTTGCTATCTTGGTTGTCATGAAGAATGATTATTATCCTTGTCAGCACAGCTCTGTGGTCTATCTGGTGCTGGTTTGGTTAAAGCAGGCTAGGGACAGACTTAAAAAGTGGCATCAAATAATTCCATCAGTTCAGTCTGAAAGAAGCAAATGTTAGGAGATGGTACTGTAAACTATATCTACCTCCGAATGTACTTAAATGATTGCACATGTGTCCAAACTGCTGTACAACATCTTGTCAAACTGGGCTTCATGAAGTTCAATGTGCAGGTAAAGTGTTCAATAAAACTAGTCCCATTTAATTAGGATACATACAAATAGAGCTTCATTATTTTTCATGTTCATTTGAAAATCGCAAACTGGAAAACTAGTTTTTGCTAGTGCTTGTTTTCACTTTGTTTATGTGTCTACAGAATGCATCTCATCCTCCATTCAAATTCATGCGATGCACTGAAGTCCAGGCACTACAGGGAAAAACAAACTGATGTGTGTCAGCCAAGCCCAGCAAGGCTCCAGCATGGCTTGGCTCAGCGTGAAAAAATGGTATAAGTAGATTGCTTTATTCGGTGAAAACACAGTTATCACAGCAGATCTATTTGTTGCCATAATTGGCTCTCTTATCCTGGCCCCCACTGACTGCTGATCTGTGCTCATGTTTGAACTGAACTGCTGATCAATACCTTTTCATTGATATCTGCCAAGGTCAAAAGAACTTGTGTTGCATACTGTTTTCTTCAGTCCTCATTTACAGTGGATTTTTTTCAGCGTACGTTTCTCACCATTAGGTTGTGTTTCCTGGGTTATGTCATTTGTGTTGAAACATTGTTCGTTTGTACATCCAGGAAACTCCATATTGTTCATTTAAACATACTGTGAGTGCAATACACATCTATATCTCTGATTATTGTTCGCTGGATGTTGGTACGATTTTCTCTGCATGATAACAAGCTGATTTGTCCTTGCGATTACTCGAGCACTCTTTTTTTCTCGGTGCCTAAAGCCCACTTTACAGAATCAGACCCGCTTTAAGTCATCACAGAGCATTTTCTGCAGCTTTGCTTTACACAGAACATTAGGACAGGAATAAGTGAATCAGCACCCAACAGCTATCTGTCTCCTTTCCAATAATTATCAGGCTTTAGTAGACTGATACTGTAGGCTATACAGACATTGTGTCTCTCATGTGCACTGCACTCAAGGGGACAGAGGACCACAACGATAAAATATGAGGCATTGTGGGAAATGAATGCAGTAAATTAAGCTAACCTTCTCTTATACTTGACAGTGGTTGAATCCAAACCAAAACAATTAAAAATGAGATTAAAAAATTGGTGACAATTAAGAACACAAAGTGTTGTGCTCAGAGGTGACAACGAGTGAGTCTCCCGCACAATGGGTAATCTATTCTTGTAAGCTGCACCTGCATATGCAACTTGATTTGGCCTATAAAGCATACACATACATTGATGCAAGAGATAGGCCACTGATGATATATCATATCATATATTGTGATCAATTTGACATTTTTGTGAACTACTTTCACAACTATAAGCCTATCTCTTGAATAGGCTAGAATAAATAGTGGCATGTTAACGTAAGGCTGCTTTAACCCTAAAGATAGTAGCCTATACTGTGTTTGTGCTGTTAATCTTCATCGAGGCAATTGCTTTAAAAGGAAATACATTTATTAATCGTATGGAATCCTCTCAAATTTCAGGTTAAAGTGCTTTTAAATGAATACTCGTTACAGCATTAAATGCAAAAACAGTATTTCATTTTAGGCCAAGAAAATAACAAAACCATGTATAAAAGGTTGATTGTATGTATTATCTTGTGTTTTTCTAATAACAGTCATAGCCCTACTTAATTAAACTCCATTTTTCTGTTTTAGGTTTTCACTAGTGTTGCATATCACATCACTGTAACTTTATACAGTATATTAGGACATTTTTTATGATATTTCCATTGTTCCATTTCATCAATTTTCACTGACAAATTAGATGTTTAAGATAATTCATAGGGTTAGAATTAATTTAAGCATGGTTGAGTGAACACACTCAATGTGTCACTAGTTAACTAGCTCTAATCATTTGTCTATACATGAAAATACATATATGTACATATGTTGAAGTACCATAGAAGTAGAGCTAATGCGACTTTTGGGGGTAAATGTGAATATACCACATATATGTACAGACGCACACACATGTGATGTTAGCAGTTTTTTGTTTATTTATTTTTGTATATTGGTTGCGTCTTTCATTTCATTCCTATTTTCCCATTTTTTTTCTTCTCAGCGATTAAGAATCTGCTGTCGAGTACTCGTTTATTCAGGAATATGGTCCCACACCTACTCGCTATACCATGTTTGTATAATCTGGTATATATATATGTATAATTCATAAATGTGCCAGATGTTTAAATATAGCCTAATAGCGTACAGGCCATTATCATGAATATATTATTTTGGCTGCACAGGGGTCTTGTGCTGCACAACTTTGCCTCCAATCTTAGTTAAAGAGTTACAAAGTTTGTTGGTTTTCTTGGCCACCTTGAACTATATTTTAATGTCACCTTTCCTGGCATTATTTTAAATGTCAAAATCATTAAAACAACCAATCAGAGGCACAATAGTTAACACAATATATGTGAGCTTTGTTGACAAAATTATAATACCCATAATATTGTAAAACACTTTTCATGACATCCTCAGCTTTGGATCACCGAAATGTACATTGTGTCGTACTCTTGTAAGACATCCACTCTGCACATCTCTGATGATGATGGGCACTTCAAAAATCATTCTCAAGTCTTTCATGGCCTACAAGCCACTTTCATTTGGTTAAAGCATTTTTCAATGAAAATTAAGTGCTCCTTCCAAAACGGTAAAGAACAATTGCTTTGTGGGAAATAAGCCAGTCAATCCAGGCACACAAGGAAATTAATACAGTTGTCTGTTACGACCGGTGCCAATTAAAGCATTCTGTAATTAAACTGTAAGCATAAATTTGTATCATGACACTCGACGTCTTTGGGTTTGGAGGGTCTGAAAGGATTCTGCTCCAAGAGAATTACAGACATCTGGCACAAGGACACACAGTCAGGCAAATCAAGGTAACCACTTTCTAATGTGTTAAACATGACAAGGTCACAATTAAAAAACTAGTAACATTCTTTGGGAAACTAATTGTTTAGCATTTTAGCACTGTTTTGCCTTTTAAATGCTTGTTTTTACATAGGCAAAGCACTGTGTTTTACCTGTAATGGAAGCAGCTCTCTACTGCAGGGCTTTGCAGAAGAGACCTTTTGAGGGGCAGGTGCTCAAAAAGTGAGAAAAGGGCACACCAACCTAGAAAAACTGTTTTACAATACCCGGTTATTGTACAGAATATATTTTACCAAAATGACGCGCAGTAGAGCAATAATTTAATTAAAAAGGAGGACATGGGGCACTTGGGGAGAATGGGGCCGGTGCTCACCTGGAGCTCTATGGTAAAGGTAAAAATGGATCTTTATTTTTTGGAAAAAATAAAAAACATAGTTGCATGCAGTTACAAATGACTGCCGAGGGGTATGATTGGTGTCATAAGTGAGATGAGTATAACTTTTTTTTGCATTTTAACACTCTTCAATTCAGACCACAGGTTTCCAATGGGGTTATGTCCAGGGACTGAGATAGCCATTGTTTTCACAGAACCATTTCTCTGTTTATTCTGAGATCTGTGTTGGGTCATTGCCTTGATGGAAGGTTCACCTACAGCCAAGTCTTCCTGGCAGAGGAAATCAGGCTTTTGACAAGACAAAATGTCTTGTATTTGACAGTAAGTATGAGGTGCCTTTTCTTTTATCTATCCCTCTCTCATCTCCAAACATGGTGTACATGTACTAAAAGTTCAATTTTCATCTCATCTGATTACAACACCCATTTCCAGTCATAGTTCCAATGATGTCCAGATGCTTGAAGTGACTGGTTTCTTTCAATAAGCACTTTCTTCATGCAACCCTTCCAAAGAACATGCTGGTTTGGGGGTGGTGTATTATGGTCGAATTCATCTTTGTGACCCCAAGATGAAACTAGAATGGCACTCAGAGAGATGCCTACACCCACGTGCAGGCAAAGCCTGTGATATAATCAGCAAGTGTTGCTCTCCCCCATGTGCACTCACGTGTGTTCAAAAGGTGAAAGTTCCTCCGAGGTCTATTCCTCCAAGGTCTACTCCTCCGCATTAATTTCATTAGACATTGGTGGAAATTAATACGAATTAAAATACTTGTTGTTGACCGATTTAAATAATCTTAAATCAGGTCAGCTTGTCAAACAAGATAAATTAGGTCCTTAGCCACTTGTCAACCTTTGTGCGTCAACCTATTTGAAGTTTCATCAAAATTGGATCCGAACTGTAGGTGCGAAACAGAGAGAGATATACAGACACACTGACAGACACACGGATGGTAGTGATTGCAATACCCCCTGTCGCAGTGTTATGCATGCGCCGGTGTAACTAAACTCCGCAGTTTCTCAACTGGGATCCTTGGGTCCCCCCCCCCCCCCCCCCATCTTCTTCATGGTGTGTGGGGACAACATGTACTTGCGTCCCCTTCCTGGCAAGTTTGCAACTGTACCAGAGCTTTGTGGTAGGCTATGTATTGATTTAACCACAATTCTGGACCTGGCTTTTTATGCGCAAGTACAAAAAAATAAATATTAATATATAAATAAGAACATTCAAAGAGATGGCTGCCGAGAGATGAATAAAGACTTCACCATGTTTTTTTTTTAACTTTGTTGTTGCCATCTTTGTTTATTATAGTCAACTTATTTATGACAACATTATTATTTTCTTTTACCGTCACCAATTCACCCACGTAAGTTATTGTTGTAAGTTACCAAGCCCCAATGGTCTCCTACAGTCTACAGTTTAACTAGTTTTTAATTAGCCTACTGTACTACCTTGCAATTTTTGAAGTTACTGTTAGCTACACCAATAGATCATCTACCCACTTTCATTTATTTTTAATTCATGGTAAAAAAAAAACACTGAATCCAGACCTATGTGTTTTTTTCACGTAGAATGTATGTGTTTGCATGTACTGTGTATGCATGTGACTCTCTACATTTAAGTATCGTATGGTCCATAAATATATTTGCATTATCAGTTACTTGTAACAAATACAGTACAAAAAGAAATGATATCTCAACAAAAAAAATTTCAACGTACAAAAATGGCAAGTTAATCATGCATACAAAGAACTATAAGTCTATAAGTCATTAATTAAAACTTGAAAACTCTATGCCTGCCATTAAAAGTATTGATATGAAAATGAGGCCAACAAACTATATTAAGGTATCTTAGCTCATGCAAATTAAACAAGCTCTATTCCAAAGAAATGCTACCCAATGTTTCCCAAATTATTTCATGTAACTTGGCCCTGTGTTTTTTCATCATACCATCTGAAGAGAATGTAGTCACTAGCAGTCTCCCCAGTATTGAGTACTTTACATAAGCCTACATGCTTGCCATAAATCCTGAATTACAAAAAAAAAGAGTTGGAAAAGCATTCTTTTGTAAGTAGTGGCAAGGTTGTCACGAATCGGCTGACTTAGAAAATCAAGCCAGAGGGATGAAAAAAATAGTTTGTCGTCGAGAATGACAGGCCTTGGACTCTGAGAATGTCACAGCAATTGTGGAGCCATCAGTGGCAAAGGACAGTGGGTGATTGCTTCAAGCTGAACGGCGAGTCCGTCTGCATGGACACCTCGCACCCTCGCTTGTCCCTAGCCAAACCCTCGCCGCTGACATTTAAAGTGTTGATTTTTCAGCACTTATGTTAATTGTTGTAATTTTCCTGATGAAGCGCCATTCTGGTACCTTGATGCAGCCAAGATAGTTTTACATTTTCTATGCGCTCCTCTTTTGCCATTTGGTCTGTGTAGTGTCAGCTTGGAGTGCTACTGAAAGCAGACAAAATTGCAAGCAAATTGCATCAGATTGCCAACATTGTGAAAAGGTAAATTGCTTGCAAATCTATTTAAACCACTGGCCTATTTTCATCAGCTATGGTACTTGGTATTCATGATTGCTTAATTGGCGACCTTTTCTATTGTGTAGTGCTTTATGGTGTGATGGAAAGCGATCTTTACCAAACCAATTACCCTTTTTTCCTCCAACTACTACATTATTGCTGTGATTGCGACAGCTAGTCCTTTGTAAATGAACTTTCTGATTTCAATGACATTTTTTTTTACTGTTAGATGAAAAAGTGTCATTTGTTTGCTATGATGTTGTGTTTTGAAGGCTCTTTGTAGAGGTTATTGTAAGAGAGAATGGACTCTCAAAGCCATGCCCTACCTGCCCATGACAGTCATTAGTGCCAACATAATGTGGCTTTTTCATGTGAGGGACCAATTAGGAATAGGATAGGAGAAATATTTTGTCACCCTGTCAAAAGCAAAGAACTACCACTATCTGGTGTATGAATATATCAGTTATATTAATAAGCAGGCAACCATGTAAGTATTTATCAGCCTATTCACAAATTACCATTTGCTCCTGGTTCTTGATAGCACACCCAGACAATGATAACACCTGTGAGTAGCATATACATTGATGAAACATACATTTTATTAATACTGAAATAACACTGATATGCTTGAAGTATATCTGAGGTGCTGTCCAGTAATTCATGAAAATGAAATCAAAAATAGTAGTAAAAATGGAAATTATCTCATAAGTAGGAAATGTAAGTTTCATTTAAATTATCTTATGTTTACATATTGTGCGTAGGCCGATCTGTCCTGTAGATACTGTATGTTTTAAACTATATTGTGGGAGGGAAAAAACATTTTTGCAGTAGTTTTGCAATAGTATAAATATACAACTGACACATTTTCAATTCCAATAACAAGCCCACATTTTCAAAAATTAGTATTTGACATTCTTTTACATTACACATTTTGGCACTGGTTATGTATAAGAGGGTATAAAGTTTTTGGCCAATGATAGAGTACATTTTTTAAAAATACAAATCATTTCTGCCTATGCTGGTTAAAACTCCGTAACTTCAGAGACTCAAGATAATTTAGTTTTTTGTGTTATATTGTGACTGATAAAATAATTTAATAGAGCAATAAAATAGGGCTATCACACTATATGCAATCAAGTAAAAAAGAATCAGCTGTAAATGGTGGTGCTTATTTAAATTGTTTTCCTTGTTAATCCTGCAGAACAATCTAAGGAGGTTTAGAGTGATTGTCAAATGATGGTAAGTTCACTGCTTCCTCTATTTGCAGCTCGCCATCTACCACAGATACTTACCTCACCCTGAAGGACAGTAATGATTCCTGTCTCTTGATTATTACTGTCCTGAATAAATCCCTCCCTCCCGCTACCTCACCCCCGTCCCCCACACCAGGCAACACCCAAATGACAAATAGACCAAGAAATATGAACATTAGTCTGTCAGAACTCAAATCAATACCAGTAAAAACAAATATGTTAATTTTCCTGGAACATTCATCACATATTAAGTACGGGTACCCTCGGATAAGGGCCCAGTAGTTTTATCATGAGATGCTTACATTTTCTAATGAAAAAAGCTTATTTGGCCTGCCCCTTCTAAAAGACTTACACAGACACATCATGTATCACTGCAGTCTTTAAATATCTCTCCTCAGACTTGGACATAAGCAGTCAATCCAAACTTACTGTTATATGACATTTTTCAAGTGGAAAATGTAGATGTTTGAGGTCTATGAAGCAACGAGAAGCATACACACAAATGGAGTACAGAGCAGCTGGGTGTTCCTCTCATTTGTTTACATTTTTTTAAACTTCAATTTGTTGCCAGAGAACGATAGGGTTATTATTTAGTCATTCCAAGAGAGTATTCTGGAAAGAGCACGTGAGGACAGAGCAGCACACACAGGGGGATGTTTTTTTAATAATTGTGTTTCGTATGAGTTCTAGGCTACTATACTAATATTAATGCTAAATTTGTAACATGCATTCTTCAAAACATCCCCGGAGAGCCTGTATAATCTATACTTTCCATCAGTCCACTAGTCTCCACAAAGACTGTCATCACTTTAAAAAAAAAAAAAAAAAAAAGCAAATTTTATAAATCTATAGAATGGCTTCACAAATCTGTAAATTGATGTGAGAATACACGCAAGAACAGTTGCAAAGTTGTACAACACACTGCAATCAAATCCATGGATTACAACACTACGGGTCCGCTCCTGTGAATTACATATCGTTTTGCCAGTGTTGAATCTGCGGATTTGGCGCTCTCAACTTTTGCACCAAATTTTGCAGTGAACCTTGAGCAAAAGATTTGCAAACTTGCAAAATGGTATTCATAACTGCAGAATGGCTAGGAGTGCTCTGGTGGGCAGGGTCAACGCCTGTTCTTCCAACCAATCAGATGAGCAGATTCGGGATGACATGCTGTACTGCCATTAAATTGAGTGGAGTATGCTACCTCACCAGCCAAATGAAGGAGAAAAGGTGGTCCACCATGCAACATCATGAGTATATAATAAGAATCACCCAAATAGCAGAGTGTAATTCAAACAAATTGCAGTGCTACTGAGTCGAAAAGTCCAGAATGTTCTATACTTTTATTAAATGAAACACATGCTAAGGTAAGCCTAATCTGTCACTCAGAATAATGTACCTGCAGTTGCCATCTCTGTACACTTCATAGAAAAAGCACCTGCCACCACATGAGCATGTCAAACTAAAGGCATCATGGAGAGGTAAATCCAAAATCGAATGTGGCCGCCCGCCCTCATCAGTACCAGCAGTGCCACTGATTCCTCTCTCTTTCTCTCTCTCTCTCTCTCTCTCTCTCTCTCTCTCTCTCTCTCTCTCTCTCTCTCCCTCCCTCCGTCCGCAGCAGAATTAACCCATAATTAGCCCAAAAGGGGCATGGGTGCAAGGTAATGGGGTAGGGTAATGTGTGTATCTATGGCACATGGAAAGGGTGCAGTGACAGCATGGCTGTCTCTATGCAGCTGGCAGCCTGTACCGTTGGCAGGCGCGGGTAATGTCACAAATTGGGCAGGTTTAGCACCGTGCCTCGTGGCACTACAGGAATACCCCCTCTTTGTCCTTGTGCACCTCTTTAGTGGTAGTGGTGCATTAGAGGATGTTATGTTGGTTTTCTATGTTTTATCCCCCTCTGTGTACATATTTCAAAAGGCACGGTTGACCACTCAAAAGTGGTCATAAATGTGTTCAGTTGTAGTCAATCTGTATTGGTCGGTTACTGTGGCGGAAGTGTATCAGCAATGTTCTTTGTAATTACCTTTGATAAACAAAATTTATGTCATAGTTTATTTTTCTTCTGTCCACTTCAGTGCTCGCATAATTAAATGAATAAAATAACATTTTCAACAAAATTTTGAAAATAACTTGAAACTTGAAAAATGACATTGTGATTCCCTCTAGATAGGAGTATCTGCTAAATGATTGTAATGTAAATGTAGATATAAAATGCATAACTGTTTTGGCAGTCAAAAGCAAAGGTCACTGCAGACAGGTTGAATCATGCAGGTCCAACACGTATTGTGAAATAGTGCCTGTTGCACTTATTTTCTATACTTGTTTTGCCCATGAAAGTACAGACATTAGTCTGTTGGGGGTGATCTTAATAAAAATGAATTTAACCTTCCTTTTAATGATGTCTAGTTGGATCCTGAAGCACTAGTAGCAGCAGGTATTTGTGGGCTGTGAGGACACATCACAGCCATTTCGTTGTTGGATCCAGAGCAGGATTCTGGTGTGACTGTTTCAGCATGTCTTGTTTTCAGCTTTATCATTATTTATATTTATAGACGTTATCATATAAATCATTATTTTATAGCTCGGTTTACGTCTGACAGTTATATTATTCTGTAGAAATCCAGGTCCAGTGTCTTACTGAAATGTGCAATGGCAACATCACAACCAGGATTTGAACCTGAAGCCTTTTGAGTTGCAAGCCTAGTTTTAACCATCCAATGGGTGTAAATTGCAGTTTTCTGTCTAATCTGAGAATCGGTTGGTGTGTGTCCTACAATTGTGCCAAAATCAGTCTACCTCAGCTCACAATCTGTCACGATCTTTACGTTTCTGCAGCAACCTACAGCGGTTTTATCCTACATATTTAGAGACTAGTGTGATTAAGTTACTGAGTCTCGCTCCAGTGTAAAAAAAAGAAGCTAGCGTCTCACATGGGACGCAAACCCACCAGCCTCACATCAGATCCCCGGTCCGGTGCTCTAACCACCGCGCCACACGCCGCCCTCGCTGCGAGCCGGGGCGGGGAGTGGATATTCGTTATCAGGGGGACGAAGATGTGGGCTGAGCACCTTGTCAAAAAGGAGGAAACTCCCCCCCCCCCTTAGATTAGCTTATTTTGACTGCGGCCGAGCCCCCGCCCCAAGGGGTGGATATATTACCCCCCCCCCCCCCCTCTCTGTGTCTCCTGGCTCCCCTGCTCGGCAGCTGGAGGCAGTGTCAGGGAGCACCGTAAATTTTGTCTGAGTCAGGGCAAAGCTGATTGATCTCTGAGTGTAAAATCGATAAGGAGACACTGTCATCTTTGTAAAGGATGAGCTGGAAAAGGAAAATAAATGAAGACTCGGAGGATCAAGGGGCCCGGGCGAAGCGTGAGCCTCATTAATTCAGTCTGGCCGGTATTTTGGAAATGTTGTGTCCACGGCTTCAATCTGGCAGGTGCCTGCAGTGGCGGTGCGCGCGCGCTGTCAACGGCAGACCCCGTCGTCGTGTTATGTATATTTCATCCGCGCCGCGGCAGAAATAAAACATTTGCCCTCTATCCCCTGTGCCTTGATTCCTGATTAATCCCTTTTATCATTTCCAGAAATACATCATGCCCGGGGGTTGATTAAATCAAAAATTGAAAGCCATTGTCTTTCTAACGTGTCCTTTATCAGAACTAATATACCAACTGTACTCATTTGTCTTGAGTTGTTACAAGAAATAAAGACCGGCGTGCTTTTTCCTCCCTCCGTGAGATATTGCGCGGAGATTAATTTACTACTTTTCATCTCCAACCTCTTCCGTTTTCTGTCTCACCCGTCTCCTCTGATATTTTTCACATACAGATGTGCTGTTCTCACTTATGTGTTCCTGTTTAACCTTGATCTGCTCATCTATTACATTATACTTCTTCCGGGCACCGAGTGAGTTTTGTCTCTGCGGCTTCATTGGATTGATGGTTGGAAATACCGTAGCATAATCTTAACTCTAAGGAAGCCATTTTTCACCAGCTGGCTTCCTGTGTTCTATTTGATCAGTGTTCAGGATGGGCTGCCTATTTGCACTGGAGTGTGGTGTGTGGGGTGGGGGGTGTGGGGGTGTGTGTGCTTGTTTGAGCGGGTGTGTAGGTGTGTGTGTGTGTGTGTGTTTGTGTATGTGAGCACATGGTATTGTTTTGTGCGCATGACTTCAGTGGGTGCGTGCTCTTGCATGTGGGGTGATACCTTTTGTGTGTTTGTAGGTGCATGGTAGTGTGTGGTTGTGTGTGTGTGCATATGCTGTCTCTGTGTGTTTTCTCTGTGCTTTGAGTGCGTACGTGTGCACATAACTTTTTATAAATGTGCACGCGGTTGTGTGCGCACACGTGTTTTTACATGTGCGTTTGTGTTCACCCGCGTGTGCGCCTGCACGGACGCACGCGCGCGCACCTGCCTTCTTTGTGCGTCTTCTGTTGTGCGTCAATGTACGCCTGTGAGTGTTCGGCCATTTTTATTTCCCCCGACCTCCCCAGCTTAGCCCATCAAGTCTGTCGGCGTAGCAGTTGTTACCGAGGAGCCACTTATCACAGAGCTGTCTCCTTCACTCGCAGGAGCTATTAGGGAGACAGCAGGTCCTGGAGGAGGAAGCTCTCAGGGACTTTGCCTTGAAAATGGACTTTCTCCTTATTGCCCAGAGCCACTGAAGGGAAGCTGGATGATTTCTATCTTCTAGGGCCCGGCAGTCATTAAGCGGCTCGGGCGGATTCGCTTTAAACAAGCTCTCGATCTGTTGCCTTTATCAGCCCCATCTCAGGCCTGTCTGCTTCCTCCCGCTGCCTCAGGTGCTCCTCAGATCCGGGCCTCACGTAAAGACCCCCCAACTGTAGCCCCTAACCCTGCCCTCATCCTTTCCCTGGACAGTCAAAGACCGTATATGGCCCTTCTCATCGCAGGTTTTTTGGTTATCAAACCCAGGGAGAGTAGACGGATGGGATAGAAACAATTACTAAACATGTATTTACTCAGTACGCCAACTAACAAGCATTAATATAATATTTAATATTTGATAAAAATTATTTAATCAACCCAGTGGATTTGCATAACATCAGTCAGGGACACAATAGTACAGTAAAGCAGATAATTTATCAGATAATGTAGTTCATATCAAATGTGCCCATAAGAATAATTTTTACTATCCCTCAGTTGCAGATGTACTATATATTAACCAATAAATTATCACAGAAGTTGTCAATACAACAATAAAGTGCAAATTGGACAATGAAAAAAGGTTTAATTTTTTAAAAGCATCCACCCGAACTTCTGCACAGAAGTCTAGAGAAAGGTGTTGTTTGACATACCAAGCCGGCTCCAACTTAATGGGCCTTACAAGCCAGATTTGTTGTAACTTGATGCGTTCGATCATAAACATTCCCTGAGTTTTATTGTAGAGCCGCACAAAGAAGTTGCCTCTAAGATACAAAATAAGTATGAATACAACAGCAATGAACAAATGACAACTTTGACAAGGTTTTGTTTTGATTCAGTCCAGACGTGGCTGTGTATACCGGACAAATGATGCCCTTGCTGTCACAGGAGGTCATCTACAAGGAAACCCCTTCAGCCAGTGGGTGATACTGTACGTATGATGTATGTACAGTTCAGTTTTTTTTATTTCCTGCACGTGCGTATGTATGATGTATGTACAACTGATAGCAAACCAGTAGTGGTGTTTTTTTCATTTCCATTAAAGAATGTGTGGTTTTAATGTGGTTCTTCCTTTCCCTTGAAGAGCACAATGGTTTCTAATATAAAAATGGAGAAGGGTAATTGAAGTGCTTCTGCATCAGATTGCTTCCTAGCAAAACACAGCCAAACCATTGAAATCAAGACAGAACAGAATGACATTTTCCTTTCACTAGGACTGATTCAGATACCTGGAAAACAAAGCAGGATTTATTAGTAACTTATCTGGTTAATTTATTAGCATGTGAGTTTGTTTTTAATAGTTACAAACTCTGTCTGTCCAAATATTTGGTTTACTTAATCAAATCACTTTGGATACATTTGAAATTTTAATTCATTGTTTTATCATTTTATTATTATGTTGTATCACTGTTATTGTGTTTTTTAACACAAGTATATATTTTAAGTTGTTAAAAATATATACTTATAAATATAATTTGTTGAAACTACAAAGTTTGTGTGTTTTCCGTTTTTGTGTCATCATATTATGTGTATAACTTGTATGTATTGTCCAACTGAATTTGAATAAATTAGCCATTTTATGTTTGACTCTTTGTAAATAAATGTGAAATTGAATTATGAAGTACTGATGAGGAAATCAAATAGACAACCATGCTAATGAAATCAGTTTTATCACATTAAAAAGTTATCTTGACTGAATTTATTTTTAACTGCTGTTTTGTCCTGGACTGAAACCCTCGTTGTGTAAGGCCAAAGAGTTGACACATTGAGAGAGAGACAAAGACCTGCATAGTTGTCGAACCACTGAATTAAATTACATTGCTTGAGAGTGCTTCAAGAATATTCAGAGAGAAAAGGTTTCAATGAAAATGAACACCAAAAGATTCCATGTAATGTAAAAAAAAACATGTAATGATTGGCTGTTAGTCTATGGCATGAAACATCACAAGCATCTTTACAAAGGTACGATTTTTTAACATTTATTTCATGGATTTATTTTATCGTTTATTTATTTTGTTTGCGCATTAAGTTAAAAAAATAATTAATACATTCCTTTTAATTCATAGCTATAAAGTATTGTGTTCAAATTACAAAGCTGATAGGTTCTCAGGTTTTACCACTGTTTTGGTTTTTTTTAAAAACATAACCAAGACCAGAAGAACAAGTCTTTTCAGAGGTTTGTGGGGGAAGAGTCATTTGTTAGTGAAATACTCGTTTAATTCCTATTGAATACGCGGGTTATCAAATGAAATGAGAGCGCTGTCAGGCCTGGAGGCCTGGCTTTTGGGCTGGCCGTCATGTGTAAAATTGGCCAACAAGAGATTTGGGGGAGAGCCCAGCATGCCCTTGTCACATCATCCCCCTCTCCCCTCTCTGCACCCCTCCAGCATTCCTGGCGGGACGGCTGTAAGGACTGCCACAGGGTGACAGGGCGCAACACCACCTCCAGCTGAGCGAATTATTACACCCGTAACTCCCACCCCCCACCCCCGCCACCACCCTCCTCACCTGCCCCATTCATTCATAACATCATCATACCATCAAATATTCATGAAGCTACCAGTGGGGGGGGGGGTGGGGGGGGTGGGGGGGGCTTCTGTTGCTGGGGGGTGGGCTTCTGCAGGTGGCTGTCACATCCGTAATTGCCCGAATCTTCCCTCCGCAGCGTAAAATTGTTTTCATTATGTGCCGCGCACACAGAGCCAAACCCAGGCCCTCGAGAGATTTCCCAAGGCCTGGAGGGAGGTGGCTTTCCACTTAAACAAGTGCTTAGCTTAAAATAAGAAAGCAAAAAGAGGAGAGGAGGAGGAAAAGGAGGAGGGGGGTGTGGATGAAAAAACAGAGGAAGCTCATCATTAACTGCACGCTAACAACGGCAGACAAGCACAAGCTCTCACAAAAAAAAAAAAAAAAAACTTTAAAAAAAAGAGGCCGGCGAGATTATCTTAAAGGTCTCAGTTACGAGGGGGGATTTTAGTGGCTTTAGGCACCCTTATGCTCCTGGAGGGCTTCCGCAGTCACAGGAGGGACAGAAAGAGGGAGAGAGGGAGAGAGAAAGAAGAGAAGTTTCCACCTGACTGGAGTTTCCATGGTTTGCCATGCAGGAGGGTAAGCAGGTTTCAGCAATAAACTCGGGCTTTGTGGGCCAGTAATGCTCGGTCAGGTCCCGCCATTCGGATTCAAGGGTGTCTCTTTCTTTTCTCCCCGCTCCGCACTAATCACAGCCCTACTTTGTTTAATTGCGGCAAAAGGGAGAAAATGTATTTAAGAAGTCAGCCCGCCCACCCCTCCTTGACCCCCCCCTCCTCCTCACCATCCCTCGCTTCCCTCCTCTCCTGCTCCTTCCATCCCCCTTCTTCCTTTTTTAATGAATTGTGGAATTCCGCAAAGACAACAAACAGGGCCGCATAATAAATAAGGTTTCATTTTGGGGGCGGGAGGGGGGGGAGAGGGGGTAAAGGGGGGGGGGGGGGGTCAATAATAGCCGGAGGCTAAAGATGTTGGTGAGTGATGTGTGGAGAGAAGCTTCCGCTGGCTGTTGGTGTGAAGCGCGGTCAAAGAGGATGCAACAAGTGGGATTAGAGGGCTGTTTTGATGCCGCTCCGGCTGTTGATGCATGGGGGGTAGGATCAATTGGGGAATAAAACCCCGGCACCGTTAGCGACTGGTAGCCCGCTGGGCGTTCGGCTCGCTATAATAACCCTGGTAAAAGCGCGTCAAAGGCTCCCATAATGGACACAAATTCGCTCGTTCTGTTTTTCAAACGGAGATTTAGAAACTTAGGGCGCAGCGTATTGTACATGATGACTCTGAGGTCACAAACTCCGAGGGAGGGAGGGAGGGAAGGGGGGTGGGGGCAGCGCGGGGAGGGATTTATCAATCGGGACCTCTTATTTCTAAAGGCGAATAAAAAGCTGCTCAGAAAGACACAGAGCAGTCCCTCTTTTAAAGGGAAGGCTTTTCTTATTCATTAGACCAGACCCCTCTCTGCTTCCTTCTTGGACTGGAGAAGGGGGGGGGGGGGGGGGGTTCACACAAGCAGAGATGGCCACTCTGTGCTGAAAACAATTTTTTGTTTTTAAACATTTAAACATGCAGTCTGTAATTTTCAAAAATCAACAGCAGCTGTGAGCGGAACGGGGAGCATGAATACACGGTAAATTACAATTGCACAGTTTGACAACATTGACTTAGCGTTGTGAAGGAACCTTCGGAAGCCTTATGAGGAAATAAATCCCTGATAAAGATATTGAAAATCGGCCTGGAGTTTTTCTTACAGTGTGCCTATCCCCAACCTCAAACATTTTGTGGTTTGTTTTTTTCAAGTCGTTTTTTTTTTTCTTTTTAAAACCTAGTAATTGCTGAAAGTGCTAAATAGATATGAATGGTAAATTATAATATCAGGGTAAAACAACCCATGTGCTGTAATGGACAACCTTTTCTTTGTGGAATTGATTTTGTATATTTGTCCCACAATCATGTTACGAGCAAGCAACAAATCTGGTATGAGGAAAGGAGCAGGCTAGATAATTAAATTCAAAGACAATCTTCAAGAAATAAGAAAAGATAAGATTTTTTTTTCTTCTGTTTAAGAAATAAGGTTACTGCTATTAGTTATTTAGATTTTTTCTAAGTAGTTGTCAGTCATTGAAAGTTGTATTCATTGGAAAGTACCATGGGTAAACCAATTTATGATGAAATTGTGATTTATTTGATTTGTTGAAGTTCTGACAGCCTGTGCATGTTTAGAATCACAGGGAGGAGTTGTGGAGTTGTCTTGAATGATATTTAAGAATATTATTCTGTTCCCGTCTCTTCTTGCGAGATGATACTACTGCATTTACATATGCACTTTTATTCACGTTGTAGTTTATATTTCAGTTCTCAATGTAATGTGTAACGCAACTGAAATTAGAGTAGTAATTTGTTTCTAAATTTTTTTATTATACATTACATTTTGTACTCTACCCCAGTATGCTGAGGTCTTCCATCTACCTCCGCCACTCATGTGGAACCATGCATGTGAGGCCGCTGTGTATGAGGGGCCGCTTAAGAATAATAATTTCAAAGGTTGTTGGGGTTTATTACTTCTATGAAGTTACTTTATGTAATTGAGTTGAAGGCATTCATTTTCAGTGAAACTTTTTACATTTCCCACCTGTTCCCACCAGACGTACGGTGGGCCTTTGCACTTTTCCTCAGTTACTCCTGGCTTAGCTGCTCCGAGCGACGCTCCAGCTGGCCACAGACAGCCATTCGTCATCAGTGAGAGATAAGCCTCTCCCCTGATTGGTTCTGCCTCCTGTAGAGATATGTGGCCTTCACTGTGGAAAAACACATCATAGTACTGGATACACTTCAGGTGCAGGGTACATGTTGTGTATGTGCGTGTGGTGCAGTAATGACTCTGCTTTCAATTATACAAAAATGTTTTTAAAAAACTGCGCTTACCTGCTATCTAAGTGCATGGTAAAGATACCAGGGGAGCATATGTCTGTCTTTTAATAATGTGATAATGTTTCAGAACACGTTGACATTTATATGAAAATATATGACAGTAAAGATAAGCTTATCTATGAGCACCGGCTAAGTAGCAGGCTACAGTACAATAAGTAGGCTAACCTAGCTACCATTAAAAAAAATGTTAAAAAAATAATTTGGAAAACACATAAAATCTAATGACGAGCAAACCTAACCAAAACAATTGATTGTAATAGTTATCTTAGAGCTGTAAGAGGGGGCGGCCCTGATTTGACAATGTGGAGCCCCTCATTGTTTTCAGAATGCAGAGTTGGTAAGTGTGGGAAAAGATTCAGACCTGACTCAGTCTTCTCCTGAATCACAGTAACCTGGGTCAAGCTCTGTTCAAGGTCTAGCAGAGTTTAGTCATGAGCTAAATGAACTGAGCTCAGACCGAGGAACCTTGGCAATGTTACCATAATTGCATTCTCCCGAATACCCAAACCCATTGGGAGGAGAATTGTGAATCACTGGGAAAATAATGGCATGTCACTCCATTAGAACATTGTTGACTACAAATACAACGTAAATAATGTGATGCATTCTGATATGTTGCAGCTAAAGTTTTTGGTAACTTCCCACAGTCCTCTCTGAGAAGCATGTACCGTAAAAGATTTCACTCCCTCGTTGGATTCCTGTGCTAACCAGTACCACAGAATTTGAACAATGGCTTTCAGTATGCAACCCTCGAGTGCTTAAGCCCAGATCCCTAATCATGACTCCATACTGTGACCACACCTCCGAAAATGTTTTTATTAGAGCTGAGTGTTGTGTAACCGTGAGGCTGATGTGATTCGCGGTGTCAGTTGGATGCTAGTTTAGCTGTGATTCGGGGTGTCAGTTTGGATGCTAGTTTAGCCTGGTAGATTCGGGTTTGAGACAGCCCCTCAGGGGCACAGGGGTGAGCTTGAATGGAGTGAGGGGAGCCCCAAGAGTTTGGGGGTTTTGGTGTACAAATCCACCCCTGGTAAATGACTTCCCACGTGACCCAGGGCAAGTCACTTAACCTCTGCCCGCATGCCTGCCACCCACCTTTAAATGGAGGGACTGTATAGCCTGATGCACATTGATCCTTTAAATGGAGGGACTGTATAGCCTGATGCACATTGATCCTTTCATTTCATCACAACTAAATCATTTTGTTGTTTGGGAGGGGGGGGGGGGGGACTTGATTTCTCTGTTTGAGTCGCATGGTGTAGAGGGGCCCCAATCCCCAGATCTAATCCATAAAAAAAACAAATGGCCGTTCCATCAAAAGGGTCACGAAGCAATTTCCATTACTGAAGAGATTAGCAATTTGGGAGCATATTTTGGAAAATAACATAGAAATAAAAAGCACTTGTTAAATATAAGGAAAAAACGTGGATGCGCGTTTTCATGCACAGTTTAAAGAGATGTATTTATGTCCTTATGACACATTCTTACTATTGGAATATGTGAATAAAAGATCATCTGTCGCAAAGGCGGCCAGTCAATAGGCTATAATTATTATTCATGTATTTTTTTCCTTGAAAAGATGGTGGAAATTATCATTGTATGGAGACCTCCCTCTGTCTCCTTCACTTCTGTGAAAACTTGAGGACTGTAGCAAACCGATGAGATCTACCGTTGACTGTGAATGTTGCATTATAACCTCCCCACCGCCGCCCCCACCACCCCCAGCTTTTTTCACACCCTGAAAGACTGTTTAAATGGTTTGGTTTATTATTGCCAAAAAAAAAAAAAAAAAAGAAGCTAAAGGCTTCTGTCAGCATTTTGAGAAGGAATCGGTGCCTTTTCTACGGCGCTTTACCGGACAGCTGTTCAAGGCTTACTCCAACTTTTCATATGGATATGTATGTTAATGACAGGGATGGAGTGGAGATGAAGAAGCCTGAACGGCAGCCCATCTCTTCAGCGCACTTCTAAAACCGCCACAAAAGGAGCAGTTAAAGGAGCCCGCGATGGTGAGGCTTCCACTTTTGTGTCCCGAATTAGTTCTGCAAGCAATGAAAGTGATCTTTTCTGTGCGACAGGGGAAGTCAGGTCCATGCCTCACAGAGCTCATTAGCACAACGGTCTGTTGGGACAAATAATTGACTAACGCAGATCCCCCCCCCCCCCCCCCCCCGTCTGTCACAACACGCCAGACACCGTCGTACACACAAAAATATTTTCCTTCAAAGTGAACCTTAAAGCCGTCCTCCTATTTTTAAAATCCTCCGATACGAATGTAAATGGCAGACCTCATACATGGTGAGGAGGCCTTTTGAATTCCATTTCCTGTTTTTATCCAGGCATTTGCAGGCCTACCTTGTGAAAACAGAAACAATGTTGGAAAGGTGGAATGATCTAATCATCTTAAAATCCGTAAAGCCATGTTGCTTTTCTAAAAATAGAAGTTTGCCGCGTTACATATTTTGTCAAAGTTTTTTCCATGTTACTCATAAAAGAGCATGCATGGAAGTTACCTGAGGTGTGTTCTTCATTTAAATACTTGAAATGTCACCGTTTCCACCTTCCTCCTGGGCTGTCTCTTCTGTGACACATCCTGTGGACCATGGGCATGAGTCCTTCCTTATCTCTGCATATACACAACAATGGTCCAGTTTTCCTGCTTCTTCCTTTCATAAAATATAAAACAGCTTTTAAAAAAAAACAACCACTGATAAACAAAAGTATTCAGTTTGACGTTTATAGTGTCTTTTCATGAGGTTTGTAAACTCAGTGGGAAAAAAAACTTTTTAATATAAGTTTTGTCAAGTATTTTGTTGTTGTTGTCGGTGTAAAAAATGTTAGTTCTCAAATTTTCTTCTGACCAGTAGCCAAGGCTGTGGTCCATACAATCCGTCAGCCCAGACCTGCACTCAAGCTAATGGCTGCCTAAGAGCCTCATGGTTAAATTGACTGGAAAATGCTGTTTTAATTTTTATGTTAATTGAAATGGACTAATTGTTAATATATTCAGAAAGCAAAGTACCACAGTGAAATGGTTTATAAATCATTTGAGTTTGTGTTTGATTAATACCAAGATTTCCTGCCAAAATAATTTACAAATAAGACAACATGTAAGAACTGGGCCTTGAAATCATTTTCAGTTTAATGTGAATAAACAGGTTGTGAAATTGTTCATGTTCATCCCGCATTGGTTTCCAAATATCTGGAGTAAGGACTACATATCCAGACTAAGTAATGTTTAAATGATGACATTTATTTATTTTTGCTCGTGACTTTCTGAAGAAAAGCAATGTGTAAGAGTCTGTGTTTTAGACTACAGTAGACCAGTATCCAATTGACCCATCAAATATTCCACTTTGAAATTGTATTTGAATTTCTTAAGTATTTTCAAGCACAAGCAGAATAAAATAAAATAAAATGATGCGAGAATAAAAAGTTTAGTGAGGCTGTGGGGGTGAGGGATGCTGGCGGTTTGGGGGTGGGGGGGGGGGGCGCAACAATCGCTGTCCATTTTATGAGCAAAAGAATTTTGTCAAGCAGCTAAACAGGGTATTCTCCATGGTCTCTCTCTCTTCACGGGCAACTATAGAAATTAGCCCTGCGTTTCTCGGCTCTCACACATGGATACACACGCTTGCATGGACACAAGAAAAATTTCTTTTCTTCTGTCAGCATTCCTGGCCAACAATGGCTAGATTAGTGGACGTGAGGGCCCCCTTGGGGGCGCTCATTGAGGAGCAGAATACCCCCGGCAGGAACAGCTGGTACGGGTTAATGGCTACTGAACCTCTCAGTGAGAGCCCTTTCTCCATTGTGTGTTCCGCTCATGGGAAGGAAAGAGGCCACTGGCAGCTTATGGGGTGTGAGGGATCCTCCGAACAGCACCAGGGTCATCCAAATGGGGGGGGGGCGCAGGTGGGGGGGGGGGGGGGGGGGGGGGCTCTATGGACCCCCAAGCCTAGAGCTTTGCTCTGGCTCTATGGACCCCCAAGCCTAGAGCTTTGCTCTGGGATGGAGGGGGGGGGGGGGAGAAACAGAATTAGCATCAGTCTATATTCACCACCCACCGATAATGGATGGACAATGGATGGACAATGGAGGGGGATGCACTGTACATGAATGGCAGGGACGGAGGACAGTGGGGAATAAATGGCCATGCGACTTGTGAAGAGACTAGGAGGGGAAACATGGCCGCTAGGTACTCCAACAGGGGATTAAGTTTGCCGATAACAGGTTTGCCTCCCAAACAAGCTGCTAATGGTTTGCTGTGTGAAGTCAGTGATTAGCAGGTGTGTCCTTTTCTCTGTACATCCAAGTACCCCCATTCATTATAACTGCGACCCTTTGTCCATATTACACCAAGTGTGATATCTTCTGTTTGTTTTCGTCTTAGTTTTTAATTTTTGTTCATTCTTTTTTACATGAAAGACTGCTAAATTTAGAACTCTTGTGTAAGAAATTTAAAATAAGTAATGCTGGCATAAAATCAGCATTCAGTGTTAGGAAAACAGATTAGAATGATGTTTTATTAAGATTAAATATTGTATTAATGTATAATACGTTATGTAACTGAAGCCTACTAACTCTTCTCTGCATCCCGTGAATAATTTTTAATTCCTTTTGAAGCTACAGATGTTAAGATGGGTCTGGTTGATGCATTAATAAGTATGTCTCTAAAATAAACATAACTTGTTCACTTTTAGGTGTCATTCAATATATTAAACTGCATATTTTGTTCAAGACCTTTTCCAAGGCATCAAAATGAAAATGAAGGCTGAAGCCATTGTCATTGTCATTTATACGCATACGGGAATGTGTATGGCATTGAACTGTGGACTGCTGAAAAGTGGATTGCTCATAATCCCTCAAACAGCTTGTCAAAACATAAGAAGTGGGAAACCATTTTCATAAAAATGTCTTCTCCGGATACACGCTGCCGCTTTAATGACCCAGATGCCTTGCCGTAGCCTACTGATCGGGCTTGTTCTGATCCGAGGCTGGGGTCATCATTAGAGCTTTTTATTCTCCGGTAATGGGCACCTCCATTAGTATTCCCAGCTGGGCCGTGCTTTTTGAGAAGAATTAGTCTTCAGATGTCAGCTAGCGGTTCTCCGTGTCGCCGGTGATGCGGGGGGTTCTTTCTATTCCGTGTGTGTCGGTGGCCCGCTGTGGCTGGGGCACTGCCAGGCCTGGGCCGTCCACAGAAGGAGGCCTCCCGTCAGATCGCGGGAGTGCCGCTTCCTTTTTTTCCCCCCGTCCCCCACCCCGCGGAATGCAACGAGGGGGAAGCTCTCGTCCGTCTTGCCCCTCGCCCGGCCCGTGCTCATTAGACGCCTGATTATGATAGCGCTCCGGTGTAATGTTTAATCGAGTCTGACACCTGATTCGCCCCGTTACGAATCCCGTCATGCAAATTGAGCCGTTGGCGCCGTTTGATATGGAAAGATGGGCTATGAAATGAAAGATTAGCTGCGAGACGAGGCTCCAGGGACGCGTGCCCTCTGCTCCCGCGCTGTGATTACAAAGATGAGAAACAACCGCTTTTTACGCCACCGTATCGCATTTGGCCAAAGAAGATTAAATTAACATAGCGTTTTTCTCTCCGCTCGGTCTCAGGAGTGGAGGGAGAATGTTTTTCTGTGTAAACATCTAACACCCTCCACCCCAAACAAACCCATAGAGAGGGGGTGTGAAATACACACACTCCTTGAAAACGACACAAGTGCATGCTAAGAGTTGTACACCATTTAACAATATGCATATCACTACTCTGGTTTGTGTTTCCATTGTTTGAGGCCTCTCAAAGTAGAATATGTGAGTACACATTCATCTCGACATTTATTTAGAATGCATTGCAAACGACTATTTATTAAGCTGAGTTGAATAACAGGAGGTTTTTTTTTCAAACATATGATCAGTGAAACTAAAACAACTTCACCAGAAACAAAATAGATACATTATTGGTATAGCTGTAGAATTAAGTTTCTCTATCATTTAACGGAATTTGTATTTCAGATTTTTAGTTGACATACTGAAGCTGCACTACACCTGTTTTGTTTTTTGTTTTTTTAAAGAAAGGAGTATTAAAATGTATATTAGCACAATTAAACAGATTGACAATCAGTGAGGGGGATGGGTTTGTGAGGAGTTTTCAGGTTTGTGCAGAAAAACAGATGTCTAAATGTGGGGCAGTGGTTAGGGTATTGGAATTGTGGTTATTTATTGTTTAGTTCTTTTTAGGAACATTTTGTTCCTAATGCTGAACCAGGTGCCACACACAGTAAAACTCCATCTGAATCAGTGGCCTTTGAAATATGGGAAATGCACTGACAGGAATATACCTCGGGAATTCAAGTCCAATGTGTACAAATTAAAAATACAAAATTTTTGTTTGTTTGTTATCCTCTCTACACGTCTAAATGTATAGTCATATACAAATAATTATCACTTGCGTTAACGTCCATACATCTACTGTTAGATTTATGGACGTACTGTAAGTAGTTAAATCAGTGAGAGACAAATGCCAACTTTGATTAAAGGGATTTTCTAATAAATAAAATACAGTTGAAACATTATCTTTTTTATTTGACTTTATATTGTGTTAAATAATAATATAAGCACACCGTTAAACACACTACTGGGTTATAGTAAGTGTAGAGGTGTGGTACACCAATAGCAGGTCACTGGGCAGAAGTTACACCTCCTTTGCTTCCCTTGTTGTAGTTGATAGAAGACAATCTCTCTGTCTTGCTTCACTGGCAATGATTGCCGGAGGAAGTATTTTACACACCCCTACTTGTGTGTGTTGACCCTTCAGTGGTCAGAAGTCCGCCCAGTGTGTTGTCTCCATGCCCCATCCCTCAAAACAGTGCACATTTAATTTCCTCTTCCCCTCAGCCTTGTCTTTGTCCAACACTTGTCCACAGCAGCAGTTGGCAGAGCCTTAATCTGAAACACAAACTCGCTCTGTCTCTCTCTCTGTGGTTTGAGCCTTTTGTTTTCTGTCAATCATTTTGAAAGTCTTCTCTTTACGCACGCTTACATTCCATCATCTGACACTGTTTGCCTTTTGTACAAAGTCTTTCGAAAATCTGTACTTCCTCTTTGAATTGTTCTGTTCTGCCATTAGTTTTAACTTTGATCAGATGTTCTTAAATCATTATTGGTCTCTTTTTAGTGATTTTAGTAAAGTAAGATTTGGCTTATTTTTATTTCACTGATTTTGCACAGTTTTGTGATCTTCTTTTTAACAGTTTACTGCAACTTTAGAAGTGTGCAGTAGGCCTAATTTGACACTATATCTGAGAGTAATTAATCATATTTGTTTTTGGCTGAACATATGAATTTAATCACTGGCAGTACACTCAGGGCTTGAAGCCAGAATAGGGTCCTTGACATTTTAAGGAAGCTTTCACCACATTAGAAGCATACAGTACCTGTGTTGAGAGCTGCCTGTTTTTACAAGCCTTACCCTTTGAAAACACCTGTACAGAGCTAGTTGCTCACTTGTTTTTCCGCCAGAAGTGCCTCGTAAAGACTGTGAGACGGGCGAGACGGCACCAGGCGAGGTGATCTTCCTGAATCACTCATCGTCCCTGGCGCCAGTGTGCTGGCTGCATAGTTCCTGCCACAAACATTCTGGTCACATGACTCGTTGGACAAGAGATTCCAGATGCTAATCATTGCTGCCACCATAAATTATCCAGTTTTGCCACAGGGAAGTGACAGAGATGTTACCGACTGAATTCAGTGTAAATATCACACCTATAAATTCTAGGAGGTTTTGTTGAAGGTGACAGTTTTGCTTGTTTGTTGTTTGTTCTTTTGTTAATTTTTGGAATTGGGCAAAGTTGTTTTGTACAAGTGTTTTGTACATTAAAATGAAAAGCAGAATAATGTATTGAATGTGTTTGTTGAGAAGTAGTCTAGTCACCGATAATATCTTGTGATTGTTGACATCTTTAAGGTGCAACACACAGGAATATCCTTGTTGGGCCTAAATGGTGAACCACTGCAATTACACTCATAGTTCTGAATGTCCTTATTGTCATGTTATGTATTGTTCTGCTATTTAAATTGCATTTAATATACAGAAAAGTATGCAAATGAAGAAGTCAAAAGTTAGTGGGAATACTTTAGAGCTCATCTAGCACAATTTTACATTTAACATGTGTTATTCAACTGCTTGCCTTTTGTCTTCTGTAAAAATGGTGGGAGAACTGTGTTTGGTTTCACATAAAATGCTATTAGAAGTATGGCGGAACAAGAGGTACATCAAATTAAAAATATAAAATAGAACATTTTCAATTCATACAAGGGTTGGATATGGCGCTGAGAAGTACACAAACTTACAGATGGATTCCATCTCCGATTCTTCAGTGGATCTTTTATATTCCATATAATTCCCACAAACACTGAGTCCATTTGCTATTCGGAGTGGGTCTGTCATTTTGCAGTGCGTTCATTTGAGTGCATTTCCAATGCCAAGTGTGAATATCCCGTAACAATAACAATTTGATATTCTTGTACCTTTTTTTAATTAATTGCTAAATACCGTAAAATCATGCATTCTATATATTGCTAATAATTCTAGCAGTCACATTTCCTTCTCTACACCCACTGGTGTTGGGGAAAAGATGGACAAGAAAAAGAAGTACACTGTGTGGTTGTCATGCAATTGCTGTCAGGAAATTAAGTCACACTTTACAGGCCTAGGCCCACTTAAAGGAATTTTTGGAGAGCTGCCAACATAACATCACCTACTTTGAGGAGTACAGGCTACTCCCTACCCAGACTGCACTAACTACATACTTTGATAATCTTTCTCCTCAAGACAGGGATAGAATAAAACACATTCACATTGTTCATATGTATGTCTTCCAGATTAAGCACAGTATCTGCATATTGAGTGCAAATACAGGGTGCAACTATTTAATCCAGTTAAATATGTGCCATTGTAAGAGCTATCTAACTTGCACCCTCAGACACGTAGCTTTCCTTGTCATGATACAAGTGCCGTCTTGCCACTTGAACAATTTATTTCACATATACTGCCTAGCTAGTTCATGAATTCTCAACATAAAATGACTCATATATTATGTGAATTACATCAAGCAAACTCCTAAGTTCACTTTCCAAAATTTGTTTATGATAGCTACATGTCCACACCAGAACGGCATTGCTCATATGAAGAAAAATTATTTCTGCATTAGTAGAGTAGAAATAGCCATACATATTTACAGCAAAATAAACCCAGCTGGGTAATAATATAATGGAGAGAAAATGTGTGTACTAGCAGGTGGGGATGGTGGGGAAGCCATCTTTAATTATATTGAAATGTAACTTCTTTGTTTAACCAAGCAAAATTCTCTCTTTAACATGGAAAACATACGACTTACAATTACATAAATTGACATTTTTTAACAAGAGAATTCATACAAATTTCTATCTTTTGCACGTTTACATAGGTCCTTTTCTCCAATATAACAGAAGTTTTTTCTTAGAATATTCTTCAGTTTTCAATTTACCTTTACCTATGTATCATTAAAAATGCATTTTTCAGATTGATTTAACAGATGATTAAAATAATACATAAAATATATAATTATATAGCTTATATAAAAAAAGTAAGCAATTGAGGGTTTTGTTAGGCCTGGAACCAAGCCTTTTTTTACAGGCCCGGTGCATAATGTTGTGCAGTCAGTGTTCTAAGTAGAAGAGCAAGTGCCTGTGACTGCAGAAGCGATATCTCAGCCGCAGACTGCGGCTTAAATAGGAGGTGACTTATTTTCATGTTAAGTTTGAGTCAAGCCTCATGTTTCGTCATACATTTCGCAGTTATGAAAAAAAGGGACTTGGTGTTTTCTGTGTTAAATAAAAATGTTACTGTTTTTCTAAACTGCCTGGGATATTGTAAAGTTATGGATTAGTTGTCATGTTTGGCGGGCCTTATGGATGGTGTAAGAATGTAAAAGTAGCTGGCGACCTGGATGTAAAGATCAGGATTTATTACCTCGAATCTCTTGAACAATTTTATCAAAAGCCCATTCCACCGTGACATTTTTTCTGCCATAAATCAGCGAGCGGAGATCTATCAGTGGACAGTAGTGGGAGATAGATGAGCGAGGGGAGAAGAGGTCAGAGCAGATTTTTCACTGCCGTGACCCGTCAGAGCCCAAGTCCTATTTGTTCAGGTTTATGAATGCCTATTTTACGGACTTGCTGTGCTTTTTAATTTGTGTTACACACTTTAATAAAAAATTGCAACGTTTTAGCTTTCCTCGTGAAAGGAAAGTAGGCTATAATGTATTGGTTGTTAAAGCACTCCTATGGTGGTCCCTGGCTATATATGAATGCTGAGGAAGAAAAAAATGATTAAAAGAAAAATCATATACCCTATATATAGGTGTGTGTGTGTGTGTGTGTGTGTGTGTGTGTGTGTGTGTGTGTGTGTGTGTGGTTGAGGGCCTGAACTAGAGGCGTATGTCTAATGTGATAACCAGATCATCATAATCAGTTTTCCAGTAAGTTGAATGCATATGACCACTATTCTCAAAGAATGACAATTATGAGAATATTACGAGTGCCTTGCACTATCATATGTACCAGAGTGCTTTGTAATGCTTTATTTTGGTCTCAAAGTACGAAAGAGAAATGCAGTGATATTGTGTACTTGTACATTTTCCAAACGCTTCAAGTTTAGAATGCATCTCAGTCATTTTCACTTGTCTCAAGTGAAGGTAGATCCGTGCAAACAGAGTCTCATATCGTGCGTGGGTTTTTGCAGACATGCAGCTCAGGAGAGGCACAGCTTGTCCTTGCCAGCAATGTAGATCTAATTACAAATCTGTATTAGGAGCTTGAGGAAAACAAAAGTCCTAACAACGGTCACATGCAGGTCAGACCAAATAAACCCCAGTGGGAACAAAAGAATCACAGGCTCACCTAAATGTATTTCAGGAGTGGGCAGGCCTGAAGGCACGCACCTGAGGATTACCCAGTCTAATAACGTGAAGGAAGAAATATGCGGCCGATAAATAAATGAGCAAAAACAAAAAGTGCAATCACACTGAGAATTAAATGTGGCTACCCAATAACTGAGAATTAAAATTGGCTACCCAATAACTGAGAATTAACTGTGGCAACCCAATCTACAAGAATTCTCTAAGACCAAGCGATGAATGTATCGATGTGGTAGTACGTTTGGTTCTTGGTCTGCGTTGGTTGCCTTTGGAGACTGCAGACAAGGCAGAACCAGCACTGGCTGAGACTGTCAGGTACAGTCCGATGGCAGATCCACCATCGGCTGATTAAAACTCATCTCAGCACTGCAGAGCAGCAACACCAACACTTGAATTGCTATTTTTTAATATCGAAATGATTCAATCAATGGTTTTTAATATTGTCCTCATACGGTGACACGTACTGTATAACTAATCAGGGTAGAGGAGGCATTTATCATCAGAACAGTGTGGAAGTGACTTGATTGTGAATGATTCCACCACCATGACAGAGTTTCTTAAATGTACCCATTAATGGATAAAAAGAGGGTCGGGGCAAAAAACCCTAGTTATATCATTTCAATATAAGTGCCCTATGAAATATCAAATATAACAATAATAGCTAATGTCACTTCTGCATCCTGTACATGTGCTCTGTACAATTCTATCTGTCTTACATTTGTTTGTTGGTTACTAATTAACGTGTGTGCTATATCTGCCTGACAAGACAGCCCTTCTCTAGATTGACTTGCAGCGATTGGAAATGTAGTCCAGGTCCACAGTCTGCCACCGTGTCAGATTGAAGGCCTTCATTCCCCATGCACCCATGTAAAGCAGAGAGGCCTGACCTTGGGTTTCTGTCTCTGATTCATTTCCCTCTGACACTTCGACTGGAGACGTGCCACTGGGCCTTCCGAATGCTGTTTCAGTGCTGCTAAACCTACCCACTGCAGGGAAATATCCTCACGGGTTATCATTATAATTTACTTCATCCTCTGGACAGGCTGTACGTTTGTGCGGCACATGCAGTAGTGTGAGATTTCTGCTATATTATCCTGATTATGTATGTATGTGCTGTTTTACAAATTCATTCATTTACGTTCTGTTATGGAATTAATGAATTACTTAGTTATGGCTTTTTGCCATTAATTTGTTGTTTATTGAATGTAACAAAATTCAATAAATTACATTATGAAATGAGTCAATTATGGGAAATGATTATAGTTATTGCATTTATATGTTCAGCAGCACAGGACTAATGTGGAGGCTTTATAAAGGTTAACACTTGGCTATTTAGGAGCCCATTGAGAGTCCTTTAATCAATGAAGAGAGGGGCTGAGATAGATCTTATTTAGTCTCTTGTCATTACTGTTACCGCCTTTGTTTCCATCATCTTCTTCATCAGCCTGAAAATCCACATAACCACACACAGACACAAGCATACAAAAATAGACACACATAAATACATACGTACAGGAACAGGGACATTGAAGTGCACATACATACAGTACATATTGGCATATACAAAGAGACATGGATGGAAACACTCACAGGCATTCACCAACACAAAGGCATACAAATTCTAGTTCCCTCTCATACACACACACACACACACACACACACACACTAAAATACTTACAGACACATCGACACACACAAGCGCACACAAATATGCATAAACACACAAGCACTGACCCTTTCCCAGGAAATGACTCCAGGAGTCTGCTGGTCAGCATTGCTGGGATTCCCGCTGCAGTGGCCCGAGGGAGTGGCAGTAGCAGAGGAGGACATCAGGGATAAGTGCCTTGCCCTGTGTCGTATACCTGCCTGATTTACTGTCCCGCTGTGTTTGAAGTGGGACAGGGGTAATTCACTCACCTGCCGTCCCCTGTGATCAGAGCCGAGAGATTACAGCTCAGGTGAGGCTGGGGGAGCAGGAGCCTGTCACCTGCAGGAAGTGCCTGTCTGGAGCAGAGTCTGTCTGTCATGTCTGTTCCCACACTCCTCTGACACACTCTGTGTACATGCATCTTAGTCAGAGCCTCAACCCATTCAAGTCCATGAGTTCTCTGTGAAAGAGATACTCAGAACATGCACACTATGGCCAGGATTTGTGTGTCCTTTACTCACAAATAAATGGAAATATAATTTTTTTTTCTTTCTCAGTTTGAACAGTTTGAACATGCTCGGAGTTTCTCGAAAAGAGTTCTGCGACCATCAAAATTGTCTCACCAAAAAACTCACCAAACTGTCCGAAGAAAAAGATTAATTTTACTTGAGAGTTCATTTTACTTAAGTAAATACAAAGTTAATCCAGGCCCTGTATGTCCATCAAAGGTTTCATTTAAAATGTGCTTCTGTTTAAAATGGAAAATAAGATATGTTATCCACCAAAATGTAAAAATTGCATTTAAAACAAACAACAGCAAGAATAGTGCTACAATTAAAGCAAGTACCCAGCAATAATCCTTCAGAACAACATACGTAGGCTACATGCACAGTATTAACATACAGAGAATCAATAAGCAAAATAAGACAAGCCCTTCATTTTCAAAGGTCTCACTGTCATCTCAAGATAGACTGAAAAGTGGCTATCCGCCGCTACACTACCCCAAAGCCCTCTCAGGAGTGCATCCAGTGCTAAACTGTCCTTGACTGCGTGGTTTGGCTGAGGGTAGGCCCGTTGCGTGAGCCGCTGCACGTCCGCAGCATAGATGCCCAGTCTTTCTTCTGCCCATCTCTCCTTGGAGTGCAGCTGTTCCTTTAAGGCGATGAAGAACGTGGCTTCACTGAACCACCTGGTCAGTGCAGCACTAAGAAGGTTCAATGTTGGGGGCCCGGTCCCGCTGATGCCCAGAAGTGCCTACAGTGTGTCTCCTTCCAGCGACGTTGCCAGGTTGACACCCTTCTCCTGCCAGCTCCAGCCCGCTGCTTCCGCAATGAAGTTGAACTGGACCAAGTGAGCTTGCCAGAAACTCTTCCCATTGAATTGGCGCAAGTTCGCAGCCAGTGGCGCCTTTCCCCAAGCAGCGGGGGTGCGCGGAGAGCCCTGCGGGCCGAGCTCGCTAGTTATTCCCGTGCCGGTCGGCAGGGAATCTCCCCACTCCCCAGGAGCAAGCGGTGGGTTCCCCAGGCCTCCCATGTCACTGCCGGGTGCTCCGCAGAGCCCCCTGGAAGCTAACAGCCTGGCCCGGCGGCGCAACCTTATTAGCAAGGCATGCGGTGCTCCACAGAGGGTTCCCCAGTCGCATGGCAGGCAGGACATGGGCTCCACCAGAGCTCCCGCAGCTAGCAGTTGGACCCCGCTGTCCAGACTCGCTAGCTGGGGCCGTGGGGCCTAGCGAAGGGTTCCCACAGTCCTGCAGACCACAGGCTTCGCTAGCCCCTCAGGGGATAGAAGCTGGCTCCCACACTGGCACTCACTATCCCCTGGCTTCCACATAGGTGTGGTTCCTGAGTTAATAAGTAAATCTACATTCCAGCATACTAAAGGCCATGTGCAAAACTGCTGTATAGGCCTGGATTCCTGTAATTATGGCTAACATGGCTAAAAGGTGAGAAATCAGTGACTTTGAAAGAGGTATGATTGTTGGGGCATATTTGAAAGGAGCTTCGGTGATGAAGGCAGCTCAACGTGTTGATGTTTCAGAAGGAACAGGGCCAAATGTGATGTCCACACAGAAGCCTGGTGGAAAGACATTAGCAAACCGTGGTTAGAAGCACATACTCCTAGATCACAATGCCCATGCATTCATTCTAGAAAAGGCAGAGCAGGCCAGACAAAAACCAACTAACTACAAATTTCAATCTAGAGTCTGAGCAGGAAGTGTCATCCAGAGCAGGATACTATAGTAGGGCTGCTGTGCGCAAACTATTCTATTTGCATACAGTGGCGCACAGAACACAGGCAATAGACTGCTGAGCCGTGGAGGAATGTGATATTCCCAGGTGAATCATCCTTCACCATGTTCTCAATAAATGGACCTGTGCTTGTGTGGTGGTCACCTACTGAGTCCTGCAGGCCTGAGTCCTTGGTTCGAACAGTGAAGGGCTCTGGAAGTTCTCTAATGCTGTGGAGTGCATTTTGCTGGCATGATGATGAATGAATTCCTGGCTCAACCACTGCCTTTGTCCCATGTTGCATTGCAGTATTTCTTTCCTACCAGGAGCGGTGTCTTCCAGGATGACACTGCCCCTAATCACAGACCATGTGTGATCAACCCGTGGTTTGCTGAGCATGGCAACAATATTATCCTGTGGACTTCTCTTCCCCCCCTGCTGAATCCGGGGAACCTCTGTCAGCTGTGCAGGCAGAAGGGGTGTGCTCTGTGGACTGTCCCACTTCCACAGTTCCATATGCCATGACCTACTCAGTCACCACATCTGAACCCAAGTGAGTATTTATGGGAGATTCTGGAATGACATCTGACATAACGTGTACCACCAACAAGGCATGAGTTGATTTTCTCATGGAAGAATGGTGCCACATCCCACCCGCAGAATTCTGAATTTAATTTCAGATCAGTCACATTCCAGAGCTACGTTGGTTTTAATAATTTTTTACAAAATTTTAACACATTTTTACAAATTATTTTGTGGACATCGTTCCCATCAAGAAATACTGTTATGTTTTAGCACAAAGCAGTTGAAAGCCCTCCAGACTAATGAATAAAGCTCAGAGTTTCTACCCTGTAATAAACCCAGACGGATATTGTGGAATAATCGGTGTCAGGAATATACCTCTTTTAAATGTGCCAGGCAATGCAGCAACAAGCCAGTTCCTGTGCGCCAATCAGCCGCACTGTATTTTCCTTTCAGCAATCTTTATGATGTAAGGTAACCATTACTTACACCTCTGTAAATTTCCCATGATCCATTTCTCACGGCAACTCAATCACAGGCAGTATTATCTTCAAAGCCCCAAATTTAAACTCAGCCCGCATTCCCCTCAGTTTTAAACCATATTCAGGAATCAATATATACTCTAGTGTGAGAATAATCACTTTTTTACACACAGGGCATTGTCAATAACTAGCTCTTCTACTGCCATTAGACCCACTCAACAATATCCTAAGACTGATGTTTGTCCAAACAAAAAGGCATGAATTGGAAATGTTTTTATATAATGTGAGTCGTGCATGTGACTGATTTACTGAATTAATTCAGACCTTCGGAAAATAATTATACAGATTGAGTTGTGCTGTGTGACTGTATTGCATAGGTATTGTTCCTAACAATAAGGGTGCAATTCTGCTATTTTCCAGGAAAATATTTTTTTGTAACTTGTATCTTCTGGCGGTATCAGAATATTTGAATATCAGTTTGTCATGCACAGCCTCTGATCTGCCTGGTCCCAGATTCTTCATGCATTTTCAACGATTTATCAAACAACCAATCAAATCAATGAATGACCATTTCAAAAGGCTCAATACTTGGACGCCTTGACTGATTTTAGTCAATCAGCACAGATCGCAGAGTATAATCTCTTCAACGTTTCCTTTCAGACAAGCACACAATGTCTCCAAGCGCCTGGATCGGGACACCAGCTAATGACACAGCTGAATTTATATGAGTAAATATAAAAGGCAGTGATTACAGAGAGCATTTCCTTTTCTTTCTGGTGGGAAATGATAGCTGATTTTGTGTCATTAAAGGAAATATTGACTGAAAAAGACTAATGGCAATCTGTAATATAAGCCCATCCTCAACAAGTTCTAACATGAAAGATAGAGAGAGAGAGAGAGAGTTGAAACTACCCACAAACTTTGATCCATGGCAAACAAACGCACACACACACACGCAACGCAAAACACATTTCGCATTTGCTATTCCCACAGTAACATCTATCGGATATAAATCGCATTAACAGTTTCAGGTGGGAAATTTATTTTTAAAACTACATCCTATATGCATTTGCTGACTTATCTTTTATTACCTAAATTGCATACATAGTAATGCTTATTACCAGCAGCTCCTAGGACTATTTTGTTTTTGAAGAAAAAAAGACAGATTTCTGTCCACATTTATAGCACAGCAAATATGTGATTGCAATTATTATATTTGTTTACCGTTACTCTTGGTATACATTTCGAAGGCAAACACAGAGATGCAGTGCAGTATTCAGCCCATCAGATAAACTGAGAAAACACATGAAAATAGTGATCAGAGTAGGTAATTATTAACTTGCTAATTAAGTAAGTGATGCAATGGGCATATGTGCCATTATGGCCTATCTCTCTTTCAGTATGTCAGTGGACCCATTTTATCTGCTTATTTAAACATGTTCACATTTTTAATGCACTGTGCTTCTGAACATTTCATAAAATCAGGAACATCTCCATCAAAATGTTTGCGTTTGATTGCTCCACTTTCATCAATGTGAAAATGATTAGTGAAGGTTTAGAGGCACAAGGCAGTTGAAATTAAGATACATTTTTAATGGATATTTTTGGTCTGCTACATAAGGAAAATACACGTGACTGTATACATTTGTAGATATGTTGTTTAGTCTTTAGGTTTCATCAGAAATTACACAGTGATAACTAAAGCTGAAGGTCTGTCAGTATTAGAAAGGCACACTTTGCATAATGTAGTCATTTCTGGAAACTAAGGCCGTCTGGCTCTTTATGGGTATGGTCCTATTAAGCCAGACCCAGCAGCAGCACGGAGACCCTGGCCCGTGATGCACAGTCGGCAGTTGTGACATTGTAAATGGGCAAGGTTAAACATTTTGGATTAAAAAAATGACTGTAAGATTGATTAAGGAAGCAGAGAGTCTAGTAAAGATGGAGAGAAGGTGATGACATGACTTATGGTTGGTGGAATTCTAAGAGATTGCTCTGATGTCATTTATTTGGAGGTCCACTTTATTCAGCATGTTTGCAGTGAACCGAGTCCATTTTGATCTTTTTGCATTTTAATCATACTAATCTTTATAAAAGTTCATCAGACCTCCTGACTAAGCCTGTCCACAAGGGCACCTTCAAATCTCAACCTTTAAATACATTTTGTCCAATTCCAAAACTTGATGATTGTTGTGCATTATCGCACAATTACCCTTTCTTTTCCACTGTTATTTTAGAAAAGGTTTAGTGCATCTTAATATTAACACATACACTGTTGTTTTGCGGTATTAATATTTGAAGAAACTTATTTTTTGCAAGGTAGAGAGCTAATAGAGGGCCGAGGGAACCTGGTGACCCTGGCAGTAAAAGGTCAAGGGTCATGGCAAAACGAGGGACCGTAAAGTCAGTACAATGCAAGGTTACTCTCACCCAGGATGAAATTGTTCTTTATATTTTTCAGCGAAAAATGCTATTTCCCATTGCACTGAACGTCCCCCTGGATAAGGATGTCGACTGAGCTGAATTAATAGACCTGTCAGTAGTGCTGGTGATTTTGTTTTGAACTGGGAAGCATACAGAAGGGCATACACACACGTATGTACGAAGATTCTGATTGTGGAAATCTCTGACAAAGCTACCACTGATTATGATTGACCACAATGTGTTAAATTACATGGCAACTCCGTTTGATCTCTGGACCTTCCTGATGTGGGTTGCTAAGTAACAAGAAATTCAAGCTTGTTTTGCACTACGTTGGATGTTATTTGTCTTTGAAAGCACAGTTGTGCATCGGTATCCCTTGCCATTATCCTCAGCGGGGTGGTGTGAGGGTGGAAATGATGTAGAATTGAGTGTACTAATATCAGAATTAGATAATCATGACACAAAATATGCTTCTTCTACAAAATCTAAATGTTTTAGTGCGGCGGTTAGCTCTAGGCATTGTCTATGGAGAGAGCAGGCCTTAGGAAACATCGGCTGATTTTTAGCACACCTGTTACAAATTTGTTTGCTTCGGAGAATGAGGAAAAGGTGTAATCGAATTGAACAAATCTGCGAAGTCATCTTTCAGGAAAGATTCTATTCATTAAAAAACAAAACCTCCAGATGAATCCTTCACTGTATAACGTAAAAGACACCCTTACCCAGCATTCTCAGTCTCCGGCCTTAGTGATATACTTCATATAAGCAACCAGCTCCAGCTACTGTCACACTGAGCAAATACCAGCAACATTCCAGCCTTTTTTATCCATATGACCTCAGTGCTGCTCAGTAGTACTCAGTAGTACACAAGATGAATACATGCTGAAACATCTGGCTCCAGGTGAAATTTGGACAAACCATCAACATGGGATAAACGGCAGTCCAGAAATGTCTCTTTTTTTTTCTTTTTCTTTTTGCGGGTGGAAGGTGCTGTGATGCATGAAGCAGGAAGAGGGGATCCCTACAATCAAAAACATTAAAGAGTACCTCAGATTTGAGAGCCAGGTGACCCTCAGCCCTCAGTCCTCCAAATCCTTTCTCTGCCCCCCCCACCACCTATTCTCACTCTAATGTAGCCGAGACAGGGACTGTGAATGGGTATTCAGCTGCCATGCTAAATTGGTCCAAAATGTATGGAATAAATTAACCTGTCATTTCTGCAGTAAGTGGAGGGTGGCAATATTCCTGTACTGTAACATCTGAAGTGACAATTTGCATCTTCTGCCAAGATGACAGTTTGGTGTGACACTTTTATGTGTGTTCTCCATGAGTGGATTGGGCAATTGCATTTTTTTGTGGGGGGGGGGGGGTGCAGAGGTAGAGAATGCAAGGGCCACCTTGTTTTGTCAGATCAACAGAGTGATTCCAAAACTGTTTTGACATTCAGATGAATGACTTTCAGAATTATGCAGTTCAGTATTAGTTATTCAGATGCACGTGTGCTTCCTATCTCAGCTGGGAGTGCAGTGGTTTACACATTGTCCAACTTAAATCTCAAAGCACTGGAATGTTCTGCCCAGTACAATGTATAGTTCATTCAAAACTAGTACATGATTTATACAGTTGTTTCTTTTTCCTTGAAAGTGTTAACAGGGACCATTACACCCCTCATTTGTTTTTCCTTATAATTTGTAACAATATTACTGTTAGAGATAAGGGCAAATTGAAGTCTGCAAATGTTGGCATCAAATCACTGTAGACAATTAAAACATGACATTACCCTTCACCTGAATACTTTAGAGAAAATGATCTGTGACAAGATCAAGACCATGCTCGTGTATTTGTTTAATTTAATTCATATGAAAGATTAAATGATAAGCGATTTGTTCCAAATAACCCTTTATGGGGGGGGGGGGGGGGTAATAGACTTCAACTAGCATGTGTGTCATGTGCAGATAAAACCAGCAAATCTCTGAAGGTATTGCTCGTGTTTCGTTTTTACTCATACTCTGTGACTATCTCTGTATCTACTTATTAATGATTTTGCAAAAGTGGTGGTGGTAATACGATCAATTTCTTTGAATGTGGCATTCACGACAATTAGACTGAATGTATGACTGAGTGTGCAAAAAAATCAATCGTGCTAAGACCAACTACAGATGTGATTATTGTGATTGATATATTATTATGGTCATTGTATCATTCCTAACCGTATCTGAATAATACTCAATATGTAGCACAATATATTAATTATAGTCCACATATAATAAGTTGACATTATTATACTCAAAACATATTGTACTGCACATGGCTGTATAAGTGCATAAAAGCACACACAAAGAAGAATATTTTTCCTTCAAATTTTAGGTAGATGCAATGAAAGATAGCTTTAGTGGAAATAAATATTTAATTCCCCTTCCCATTTTTTCACTGGTAATATGTTCACGCTGATCATTGTTGATATGTGGATAAAAGTTCCTCTGTCTATTTGTTTAATGTGACAGAGTTAACTTTATTCCCATGGGGAGCATGTTTTTATTTCAGAATTTAGTTTTGTAGGTGATAGGACAATCACTGCCACCTATTACTGACAAATAGTAGTCTATAATTGGTTATTGTCAAAAATTGATAAGACTTGTTTCTCATGAGCAGCCTTAAATCCCAATGCATTCCAGGTTGGTAGTATATATCACATTATATTGGGTTGGTCAATTTAAGAACATGATGTATGGTCAGACTGTTGTGCGTTTGTGCCTCAGATGTATGAAATAAACTCATAGTTTCAGGAGTATATAGTGAGTGTTGATGAGGTTTTTTCTATTATATTCAGCACCAAATTATTCAGCATCTAATTATTAGCCAATATATCTTGAGTTGAGCATGTTTCATTTGCCATTGATTCTATATATTCAAGAGTATGCCTGTGGTCTGCTGAAAGTACTAAAAGCTAAATTCTATCATCAGAATTCAAATTCTTAACAAGTAAGCATTACAAATATACTGTGATTAACAAAAAATAATCAGAGAATAGTTTATTGGGCAGACATCTTTACCCTCTTCACAACCACACAATCCTCACTGTCCTACTATAAAACCATGGCCAGATAAAGCATTCTAAATGATAAAGTCCCTGTGTGCTTGTATTGTTTGCTCTTAGTCAGATCTACCAATCTACCGCTACATATGGCGCATGTACAAGATACATAATCTGAATATGCGAAATAGAGTAGCTAAGGAAATCTGCCATTGCATATTATGCCTGTAGATCCCAAGTAAAATAAAGTCTTTTTAACACAACTAGGTGATTTATAGGATAAAACCAAGAACATGAAAGCAGGCTTTTGCCTGAAGGCTTTGGGTATGAATTCTAAATGTATGCAATTTGGGCTTGTCGAAACAGATATTCTACCTTGTGCTATGTGCTATACATCTTGAGATTTATAGTGTCTGGTGGAGGTTGTTGTAGTTCTTTCTTTTAAGCAAAAAAAAGAAAACAATGTGTTACTCAAAGTCATTTGCCATTTTTTTTCTTCACTGACAGATTAATTCTTTCAACACCTGACAACCTTCTTCCTGGCAGAAAACCTGACCAAATTCCAGCTTACGTTCTGCCGAAACTCCACTTCCTGATTTTGCGCATAAAAGACTTACATTTTCAGTGCAGGAACTGCTTTCACAATGGGGTTAGCAGTGAAATGTCAAGCCTGTCGACTTGGAGAGTACTTTCAAAGCTATTCGTACCCTGTTAACTGAATGAGAAATAGCAAGCACCACTTTTTTTTCCCCTACAGTAAATGTTAAATTGAGCCTTGAAGGCTTCGCCTCTCTCTTGTCTGTCCTTTTGATGGAGAGCTCAACCAGATGACCACCGGGACATAAATAACACCAACAGTTTGGCTTTTTTTGCATTAGAGTGACTCAGATAAAAGACATTTAAGTGTCTTGTGAATGCCATATAATTAGCCATTGCTTTTTTAGCATTTGAATGGGCACTTAACTTTGAAAGCTCCTATTGTTTTGCATTACTGCTCAGGCCCTATACTCTTAACATCAGCTAAGTCTCCCATTGAGGAAGAAATGCGAGGTGCAACATATAAATTAGGGGGAAGAGGTCCTCTCTCTGCGCAGACAAAGGTCGCCGCATTTTGTTGTTTAGGTATTGTTATGTTGTTATTTTTATGTATTTATTTTAAAAAAACAAGTGAAATGAGAGGAAGTCCCGTGGCTGATAGTATGCGCACACCCTTTGCCAAAACCATGTATTTTTTTCTCATCTGGAGACATAACCTAAATGACCTAAAATGATTCCAGGTCATTACTGACGCTGCGACTGCTATTTGGTCTACTTGCTCTGTTTTTAAAGTGACATATCTGTACATTGTTCATATTTGTTCAGACGTTTACCGGTGAGTAAAACAAGCCATTCCGCAGGGTATTTGATGCAGAGCACCTGGTCATATCATATTGAATATTTTAAATTATGTTGTGACTAAATATGAACAAATCTCAACTATGCCATAAACATTTAACATTCAAAGAGGATTGGAAAAACAAGGCTAATTGACAACATCCTGTCCTGAGGCCACCAATAATAGCAAGAGCCGGGCCTCTACTTTACGTGGTTCCTCTCACCTTTATTGCGCCTCCGTCAGGAGAGCACGGGTTTATGTGTCACGTTCACAAATGCTGCTCTAATGTCTTACCTGAACCACCTGTAGCTGCGGCACAACATCGCTGCTACATTTCCCACTGCATTCCAAGGGAAAGGGTGCAGAGACACAGTTTTGACAACAAATCTATGTGTCTACCTATAAAATCTGATGCAGAAGTTCATAAATTGTAGGGTCGCGCCTGTTCTGAAGTCGAGAAGCGTTACAGGTTTGATGGCAGCCACGCCGCATGTGGAAAAGCTTAGAGCTTACTACAATAACATCATTCAGACTTTCTTTCATAGAGCACTTTTAAATTGAGTTTGCATGCTGAGGATCCAAAAAGGACCATGCACACTGCACTGCAAACCAGGGGAACTGCCGTGTATGTTGGTGATCTGAGGCCACTGATGATCGACGACACGATCAAAGCCTAGCAGGGTGGCTTAGAAATTGTACAATGAATGTACAAAGTTGCATAATGGATGCACAAAGTTGCACAATGGTTCATTTTCCATTAAATATGCTGCCACTCAGTATGCATGTTATCTGGATGTTGCGACATATTGGAAAACCACCCTGCTTTCGGCTCTGTTGACTGCAGCTAATGTGGAATTCCCTCTCCTTCTTCAAGCTGTGGAGAGTTGTAGCTTTAGGTCAGGGGTAGGGAACCTCATCCGCAAAGGGCCGGTGTGGCGTGCGGGTATTTTGTTTAAGCCCAGCACTAAGACACCTGATTCTACTTATCAAGATCTTGATTGAAGACCATGATTAGTTAATTAGTCGAATCAGATGTCCTAGTGCTGCACTAAATCAAAAACCTGCACCCACACTGGCCCTTTGCAGATGAGGTTCCCCACCCCTGCTTTACGTGAATGTATTCTGGCCCCTCTTAATGTTGTGTTTGAATATAGCGCACATAAGTACTAGCCCACCATTTAAAAATTGTGTAGGAATTTACGTTTCACTGACAAAAAAATCACTCCGGGGTTCCACTTGCCGCAAAGAGCCTCAAATTGAATCACATGCACATTTCTCCCCCACAAAGGGGAGCCATCACTAATTAAAACCATATGATTGATGACACTGACGCTCTGCGCCAAGGAAGAATAAATCACATTATTCACTTTGCTGCGTTCGTTTCCAGATTTCTGCCTTTGGTTTTGCATAAATGCCAAAGAGGACTCCAAGACTGTGAAAATGTAAAGTGCAAATACATTTGGAAGGAAATAGCTCAGATTTGTTTTGGTTTTAATGGCAAGTTTTTCCCAGATGCAACCAAATGAATGTACAGTAGAGCACATACATTTTTTTTCCACTGTATTTAAAAAAGGTATTGATATTTGCACCTTTCAGTTTTGGACACACAGACACACGCTTTCATTCTTTTCTGTGCAAATTCATAAACATGTTTTTTTTGCGGGGGGGAAAAAGAAATACAGAAGAATTAAGTCTTTTTTCCAGAAACATTCTCAAGATACAAAAAACAGGAGGCAACTCCTTTTTTTCCAACAAGCAGGCATCGCAAAGATTAGAGGATTAATCAATGTTTCTCGCGCTAGATTGTGACATAAAATATCTAGCCATGCTGTAATTATGTTACCCTAACTGGAACTGTGACCCATAAAGAAGACGAGCTTTCAAAGCAGTCGTCCGGGGGCACCATTTTGTGTGTAATCACAGTCTAATGGCTTGTGAACTGACCTGATGGTACAGAACCCAGCGGAGCTCCATCTCACTTACTCTCTGTACCTGCAGCCTTTTCTCCTTAATTACAGGCATGTTTTCTCACAGTCTCCTCTGTCTCACCGACATCAAAGCAGATTGAAGATGCTGCCCAGGAGAAATAAAAAGCACCTCGTTATTATCGCGAGCCAAGACCACCGTAAATTGCTCTCTGATAGCGACCGGCGGGGATGGAATTTATGGAGAGAACACGGGGAAAAATGCACCGCGCGAATTCGAACGTTATCACTTAAATCACTATCACTTAGCCGCTCTTCATATCGCAGCATTGACAAATGCGTCTCCACATCTTCAGTTCCGGCGCAGAGAAAGTCAACAAAATACATTTTTGGAATATGGTATGCAATGAATGTTTGATGAACAAATCAAAGGGGGGAATTTACATCAAACTCTTTCCGCAAAGGGCCTTCAGAATCACGCACAACAACAGTAGCAGTAGCAGTATTGGTAGTAGCATTGGCAGCATCAATACTGCAACTAGAAGTTGAAAATGTCAGTTTCTTGCTACTATTTGTATTTATTAATTTCATGTACAGAGCCATTTGCATAGCCATCGTGGGAATGTTTAATGAAATACCATTCGTTTACATGGCATGCCTTTAGACTGTGGGAGGGAACTGGAACAGAAGCTAATGCAAACTCAGAGAAATACTTCAGACCCTGGAGCTGAGGTAGCAGCCCCCGATCCTGTGCTATAATGTCACCTTATTTGTAATAGTAACAAGTCACAATACCTCAGTATTGCCACTGTCCAGAATGATTGTCTTTCAAAATGCAGACAGCATATTAGCCTACGATTTTTGTCATTTTAAAGATGAATAGTTATTTGTCATTACATTTTGTGCAGTGGATCTATAGGCCATACGTAGAATATGCTACCATTTAAATTCCAGAGGACAGGGTGCATCCTTAGTCCTTCAGGCTGTGTGCTGTTATCCATACTGCCTGTGCAATAAGCTGTGTGCCATTGCAATGGCTGTGTTTGTAATGTGTGATTGTCTGTAATGCCGGTCTATAAGCTTTGTATTGCCTGTGTCTGCTGTCTCACGATACACAATATCGCACGTGGAATGTCCAGCGCTGTTTTTATTGTGATTTTGCTCGTCGTTTTTGTTTCCCCAATCATGAATACGCATCCATACATTGGATTCAAAAGTTTACATACACCTTAGCCAAATCCATTTAAAATCAGTTTTTTCACAATTCCTGACATTTAATCCTAGTAAACATTCCCTGTCTTAGGTCAGTTATGATCACAACTTTATTTTAAGAATGTGAAATGTCAGAATAATAGTAGAGAGAATTTTTCATTACATTACATTACATTACAGGCATTTAGCAGACGCTCTTATCCAGAGCGACTTACACAACTTTTTAGCATTTCTTTTACATATTATTATCCATTTATACAGCTGGATATATACTGAAGCGATTCAGGTTAAGTACCTTGCTCAAGGGTACAACGGCAGTGTCCTACCTGGGAATCGAACCCGCAACCTTTCAGTTGCAAGGCCTGTTCCTTAACCATTATACTACACTGCCGCCCTTTTCAGCTTTTATTTGTTTCATCACATTCCCAGTGGGTCAGAAATTTACATACACTCTTGTTAGTATTTGGTAGCATTTTCTTTAAAATTGTTTAACTTGGGTCAAAAGTTTCGGGTAGCCTTCCACAAGTTTCTCACAATAAGTTGCTGGAATTTTGGGCCCATCCCTCCTGACATAACTGGGGGTAACTGAGTCAGGTTTGTAGGCCTCCTTGCTTGTACACGCTTTTTCAGTTCTGCCCACAAATCTTCGATTGGATTGAGGTCAGGACTTTGCCACAAGTTTGGAAGTATGCTTTGGGTCATTATCCATTTGGAAGAGCCATTTGCGACCAAGCTTTTAACTTCCAGGCTGATGTCTTGAGATGTTGCTTGATGCCATCTATTGATGCCATCTATTTTATGAAGTGTACCAGTCCCCCCTGCAGCAAAGCACCCCCACAACATGATGCTGCCACCCCCATGCTTCATGGTTGGGATGGTGTTCTTCAGCTTGTAAGCCTCACCCTTTTTCCTCCCAAACATAACAATGGTCATTATGGCCAAACAGTAAAATTTTTGTTTCATCAGACCAGAGGACATTTCTCCAAAAAGTAAGATCTTTGTCCCCATGTGCAGTTGCAAACTGTAGTCTGGCTTTTTTATGGCAATTTTGGAGTAGTGGCTTCTTCCTTGCTGAGCAGCCTTTCTGGTTATGTCAATATAGGACTCGTTAGATACTTTTGTACCTGTTCCCTTCAGCATCTTCACAAGGTCCTTTGCTGTTGTTCTGGGATTGATTTGCACTTTTCGCACCAAAGCACGTTCATCTCTAGGCGTCTCGTTCCTGAGCGGTATGACGGCTGCGTGGTCCCATGGTGTTTATACTTGCGTACTATTGTTTGTACAGACAAACTTGTGGAGGTCCACAATTTTCTTTCTGAGGTCTTGGCTGATTTCTTTAGATTTTCCCATGATGTCAAGCAAAGAGGCACTGAGTTTGAAGGTAGGCCTTAAAATACATCCACAGATACACCTCCAATTGACTCAAATAATGTCAATTAGCCTATCAGAAGTTTCTAAAGCCATGACATCATTTTCTAGAATTTTCCAAGCTGTTTAAAGCCACTTTCAACTTAGTGTATGTAAACTTCTGACCCACTGGAATTGTGATATAGTGAATTAAAAGTGAAATAATCTGTCTGTAAACAATTGTTGGAAAAATGACTTGCGTCATGCAAGTAACTGACTTGCCAACACTATAGTTTGCTAACATGGGAATCTGTGGAGTGGTTAAAAATGAGTTTTAATGACTTCAACCTAAGTGTATGCAAACTTCCGACTTCAACTGTACATCTTTAGCTTCTTAGTGACTGTCTTTATGTTTGTCATTTCCTGCCTGGACACAAAGGGAAACAAGAATGGCACATCTACCATGTACTGGATTAAGCATTAGGATTTTTTCCCTTTAACAGGTATTTATGTTCACTGCAGTAAATGTTAGGTTCACAGTATTATGCAAAAAAAAAAGGAAAAGGGCTAAAGTCTGTTGGTGCAGGCTTAGGACAATGTAATTGAATTGAGGGCTATGCATCCATTCCTGTGAGCAACAGTTCATAGCCCAAGGAAAGCTTCTACCCACTACAGAGCAGTGGAAACAATCCTTATGGAGGGACCTGGAACAGGAGGTCATTTTTGTCCTTCACCTCTGCAGATACACTAAACTGTCTTTATCCTGAAATAATTTCACTCTTTCAAGCTGCATAGCATGTCTGATCCTGTCAGTGGGTTAGTTTTGTTCCAGAGGCCAATTAGCAGACCCTACCTTAGCCTACAGCTAAAAGGCGTCTAATGGTGTGGCACCCACCTGAGAGGTGCGGAGAGCTGCCCGTCGAGCCTTAATTTGAGGGGGGGGTGGGGGCTTTTGAAGCTTTTACCATTACACAGAGCTTCATTGTGACCAACGACCGTTTGATCTTAAAATAATTTACTTAATGATCTCACCACGGGAGCAATTGGTGCTGCTCGATTAGTCTGCAGGGTCTAATGGACCTGGGAAGAAAAAGGAGAGAGAGAGAGAGACAAGGAGAGACAGAGAGTGAGAGAGGGAGAGAGAGAAACAGAGAGAGAGAGAGAGAGAGAGAGAGAGAGAGAGAGAGAGAGAGAGAGAGAGAGAGAGAGAGACAGAGAGTGAGAGAGGGAGAGAGAGAAACAGAGAGAGAGAGAGAGAGAGAGAGAGAGAGAGAGAGAGAGGGAGAGAGAGAGAGAGACAGACAGAGAGTGAGAGAGGGAGAGAGGGAGGAGAGGGAGAGAGGGAGAGAGAGAAACAGAGAGAGAGAGAGAGAGAGAGAGAGAGAGAGAGAGAGAGAGAGACACTAAATGCTCCTGCCTTGAAATCTTGGTGGGGGGAGGGGCATTTTTCAACGTCCCAGTAAATAAGATGGAACTGTGACCATGGTGACAAGGTAGAGACCATGAAAACTACATTGCATACTAGGCTGTGAGGAAAATACTGTATTACCACATAAAAATAAAAAAGTAAAAAAAATGTAGTGGTAGCAAATTTGACCAATTTAACCCATAACTAAGGGAATGCTACTTTTAAATTTTCTTGTCAACATTCACACCTTATAGATGTTTCTGAACATTATCTTGGCATTAAATAATTTTTTTTGCATGGATGGTAACTTGGACGGTAACTTGGAACACTTATCGTACAGTCTCACGTTAACCACCTGACCATCTCTCTGTCTGTTCACCGATGTTCACGTTTCAGTTTGGATACCATCACACATTCCCATGTCTTGTTTCTATGCTCCTGTAACAAGTTAATTATTCTAATGAGGAGGAATAACAAGCACTCCTGTGCCCCCATTATTAAAAGAACCAAATTTATGATCAGGATTACCCCTGACGATTCCCCATTATATGGAAATGAGTGAACAGCAATTACGTTTAATAGGGAAGTTTAGAACTAATTTCATTTCATAAGGCAAATTGAATTAAGAGTGCCACATAATTGTGATAACAGTGATGTCTGCCTAATTTGACTCTCCAGTGAAGGCACGGTGGATGACATAATAGAACAAAATTAAAACACTGTAATTTAACCTTCAGCCATGTCTAACCAGTGTGCTATTCCATTTCGCTGCTATAGGATGTACTGTGGGATGGAGGTGTACTGGGATACAATGCATTTCCAGTTAGAAAAATAATAATCCAAGCCGTTCAGACTGATAGAGATGACACAGAGTTGATCAATTCAGATGGTAAATTATCTAAAACCAAGAAATGAGAGGAAAACAGGGAGAAGTAGGGAGAGTATCATGTTGGGAAAGTTGAGATGATGTATGGGTATGACAGAGAGAAAAAGAGAGAGAGAGAGAGAGAGAGAGAGAGAGAGAGAGAGAGAGAGAGAGAGAGAGAGAGAGAGAGAGAGAGAGAGAGAGAGAGAGAGAGAGAGAGAGAGAGAGAGAGAGATTAACACTATGATCATTGCTATTAGATTGCAGGTATTTTTTCAAATGTATATTAGGTTGGTCTTTAAAAATAATACTTCCTTTTAGAAAGGAAGGAAGGAAGGAAGGAAGGAAGAGTGACAGAGAGGCAATGATCAACAGGTCCTGTGCATGGATGTGACGTCCATGTAGTCTAGTCTCTTGTCGTTTTCCATTAAGATCAGTTAGGGTTCGTTTAGAAACCCCCCGATCAGGGGTGACCCTTGCACTGCTATTCATTGCCTCTTCAATGTGATCCCCTCAGGGTTAGGGCTAGGGCTAGGTTATGCATAGGATAAGAGAAGTCAATTCCACAGAGTAGATCACTTGGAATGAGACTTATCTGGGATGAAACGGATCTGTCTGTTTACACAGCCAACCTTTTTAACCTACTGCATGCTATACAGATCCAGGTAAACTTCTGTCAAAGTCACAAGTCAGCAACTTACAACCGCCTGCCTCGCTAGATATCGATGAAATATTTCTAGCGCATTCTCAGCTCACTTAGAGCTGGACTTGTTCAAAAACAGGCCTGTTGATAATGGGAGGGAAGTGAGTAGTGAGGAAGGATGTTTTCATATTTGAACAAGCATGGTGCTCAGAACATATACAGAAATATATTTCACAGGATTGGGGTTTGGTTTTATTGTTCAAGTATATTAATGAGGAAAACAGAGAGTAGAACATGGAGAGTTATCACTGGTTGAAACTAAAACCTAAATATGGACATACTATCACCCATTCTAGAGAATTGAGACAAATCATGTCCTACCAAAAAATCTTACAATTATTACTTAAAACAACAAATTAAATCTAAAGTTTTGTGGTGAAATCTTTCATGTAAGGGTTTTATGTATTGTTTTTTATTTACTTCTATACCTGCTGAATGCCAGTAAATACTAAACCCCCTCCTTGTCCCAGACTAGTATTCACAATTTCAAACAATACAAAAATGTGTTAAAAGCCTTCAAAACCTAAAGCTAAAAATGCAGTGATAAACAAAGGTGTGAAAATTTACACTGATAATCCAATTTGTTTTAAAACATAATTTTTATAAAAATGTTTGAATGTTCTGTCCCAGATTTTTGTGAACATCGTCAGGCTACTTGTGCTATTTTCTTGTTCTTAATATGAAATAAATAATATTGCTATCAGGATTGTCTCAAAAAAGCATCTCTACCTCCATTTTAATTGAAACAAAATCAGAAAAATGTGCATTTTCACTTGCATTAAGAGACCTCTGAGCAACTTAGGGAAATAAAATTCCCGCTATGCCGTGAAATGAGAAAATATAACATTATGTCAACGCTGTATAGCTTATCTGACGGAGTTGATGTCTATGCTGATGGATGCGACTTCACTTTCAATTCTCTTTAGTAACTGAATCATGCTATTGAAACTAGCTATTTTGCTAATTAATTTAATTATATTATCTTGACATGTCATGATGGCTTTTATGTTTGGGGACAAATTGACCCCACAAAACTATTGTAATAGAAAAATTTTGACACTTTCTGTTTTACCTTTTGTGTGTCTCCCAATTGACTAGCCTTTTATCCTTAAATATTAAAAATCTGTAATTAAATAATTTTAGAGCCTGAGGTATGTGAAAGTTTGTGAAGTTGAAAACCTGTGTGGGAAAGTGCCACCAGAATCACCCACAAAAAATCAGTGATAAAAAATGAAAAGGTACGTATATTTTCTTACATCTTATACAGCTACCCCTCAAATGACCTTTGTATACAAAGTTGGTACAGGACTTTTGAAAAAAATAGCATTATGTTTATTGTATGTTTACTATTTAATCCCGACATATTAGGAAAAGTTATATAGTGTCAAGATGAAAAAATAAGGTTAACTCATTTTTAAGAGACATCAAACACTGAATCTGGTCAAATTGACCCCAAAGATATGAGGGTTAAATACTATTAAAACATTAATCAATAGTTTTTCCTAGCCAAAACATCTACAATTTATCAAAACTACCTTTTTGCTAGCTTTATTTAGCAAAACTAGTTTTTTGCAATCGGAGTCCTGTGTGAATAGAAGTGAGGGTATTAACTGGTAGAGGAGGTAATTACTATCTAATTTACTATTGGAACAATACATCTCTGGATGCACTAGGACACATCATCAGTGATGTAACCTGGGGTCATCAGGTGTTTGGGGTCTTTCAACACCAGACACCCTCGCCCAGGAGACCCAGCCAGGGTTGATCAGGCCCTAGCTTGTGTCCAAGTGGCAGAGGCACTCCCAAGGATCGGCCCTCTTGATCCAGAGCCATCTTGAGGCTTTTTTTGCCACCTCCACTTTGTTGCGTATGGCTCTCCTGGTCACACCAATGATGGTGTCGCTGACGTGTGTGCGGTAGGCTCTGCAGAGAGACTGCCCCACAAAACCCCTGCACCTTACTTCCATGGGCTAACACCTCACCTTCCAGCCTTGCTTGGGACAGTCGCTGACCAGTCCCTCGTACTCGGCCATCTTCTTCTCAAAAGCCTCCTCCAAGCGGTCTTCCCAAGGGACGGTCAGCTCCAGCATGATGATGCACTGCATCGCTTCAGACATAATGAGGATATCAGGTTTCAGCCTGTCAGAGGTCAGCCCATGTGATCTTTCTACCCTCCGTTTGCTCCCACCTAGTCCAGGCTCCTTGTTGTCTCATCCCCACACTCCTACATTATATTGCCTCCAGTGGCCTTAACTGGCTCTATATCAGCTTCTTTAGGTAGGATGCGTTGGATGCTAACCCAGTGGATAATAAAAAGCATTTGGATTGGAAGACTGAAAATGACATGATTTAGGGACAAAGATTTTACTTCAACAAATTTTAGTGCCACCATACCACTGGAAATAATTTTAGGGAGGGACTCAATGGTTTTCTCCAATGTACCAGGCCACACCAGTAACCGGCTTTTGCTTGTAACAAAAATGTGCTCGACTCCACACTCCACAGTCCTTTTGTCCACCCCTTCAACCAATCACAATCAGAACAAGCCCCTCATCATCCTGATCACATGACCTCCACAGCCAATGAATCCGCATTTAAACCGTTAACATAATGGATAATGGGTAGGGTTGCCTTATTCAATCAAACATCAAATCAGCAGTGTTGGAGACTCAGTAATGCTACTGTATGTCAAGTCTGGCCTGGTCGGAGTCTCATCTTTTGGATCATTAGGTACCTATTTTTTGAGATGGCTCTCTTACAGTGTACTTCCAGGACAATCTGTTTTTACTTAATGAAGTGAAAACAAAGGGAAACACCTGAGTTAGAATTCCTACTTTTGAAATAGGGCAGGTTTCCAATAGCATCCATATAATTGCTTTGATTCTTTTGTTATTGTTGGGAGAATGAAGTATGTTCATGTGTACTATTGTCAACTCTGTCAGTTGGCCATCAAGTGAAAAGTAACCTCCATCAGATGGATATTTTCATGAAGAATATGCTCATTATTACTTTTAAAAATGTGTTTGTATCAATAACAAAGTTGCTAGGGTACACCTAATGTGTGTTGTGTTATAAATTATATTATATGTGCTTTATCACAAAGACAAAGTACATTAGCGACAAAAACTTTAAGTGGGCAAAATTATACTTGTATTTCTTGAATAAAAAATATCACATTTTTGATTATACAGCTAATAAAATAAGTCGTCTTTAATAATCCAAAAAGCATTAAACATTTCCTTCATATTTTATATTATAATACTATGGTTTTGTGTGTGCCTGATGGAGTTCAAGCCCTCAGCTGCAAAACGTGCTATTTAAGAAGAAATCACTGGGGTGTGGCCCATTTATTAGGGTTTAATAGCAAGACTTTGATCTATCAAAATATATTTTCCCAGAATAATTGAAGTGTAAAAAAGAACTAAAGCCAAAAAAAAACAAGGTTTGTCCCAATTCTGAAGAATGGGAATATAAATCTCAATATATATCATAATATGAGACATGATGTGCCACAGTTTCCCAAAGTCAAAATTTGCCATTAAAGTGCATTTAGGACTAAAAATACACAAATGTTAAACTAATAGATTATATCCTTTTTACATCTAAGTTATCAGTAGCAATTTCTTTTTCTGTTGTGGTTATAATATGTACAAATTTGTTGCATATTACCTTTAGAGACTAAATTAAACTGCAGAATCTTTCAGGCTTCCATCTGTTCTATTGTGGCATGGGAGAGAGGCCCATCAAAGGTGAAAGGTCATCATTCTGAATGACCTTTACAAGGGGACTTAAAGACAATGCTTTAGAAACACATTCTTAAAGGGTTTATTGTAAGCATAGACCTCTTCAAAGCATGAAGCTCTAAAGTGAAAGTAAGCAAGTTAGCATTTTGTCTGTATTTAAGTTTCAGTTTTAGCCAGTGATAACTCTCCATTTTATTACTCTGTCTTCCTCATTAACATTGACCCATAATACTAATCTCCAATCCTGTGAAATATACTGTGAAATATATTTTTCATTATAGTGTGTGCGTGCCAGCATGCACGTGCATTCTTACAAAACATTCTTACATTCTTCTAGACCTCAATTTGTCTGTGAAGAAATACTATAAACAAAAGAAAACATCCTCAGCTGTTTTGTACAAACCCCTCTGTCACCCAATTTAGCATATATTTAGTTATATATTTACAGTTATTTCAATTAAAAGTCCAGTACAAATGAGTTCTATGATAGCACAACTACCAGTATAATTTACATATCATAAAATGTTCCTGCTTTATGTGATAACAGTGTTGTAGACCATAATAACCACAATAGAAGATCACCTGAATTAGTAGCCAATATGTTGGACTTATGTAGCCAAATGCTTGAACAAAAAAGTACAAGTGAGAATGATCATTGAAATATAAAGTTATTAAAATATCAGATGGCTTGGTCACAAGATTGGCCATTACTTACCGACAGTTAAGATTTTAAACATGAACAATATTCCCCTTTCATACATAAAATTAATTCATAACTGACATTCATACTGTAGGCCAAGGCCTGAGGTGGTTATACTACATTTTACGAAAAGAACTGTATAATCTAAGGAACAATTATATCAATTTGAAACACAAAAAGCAAAATATGTATAAATCACCACTGCTGTACCCCCAAGCATACAGCTGTCACACAATACATCAATGTTTGCCCTTTTTCAAGGCACATATTTGATTCTGAAGTTGAGGTGAGAAAAGGCCCATTTAAACCGACTAGATGAGTATAATTGGTAAGTTTCGCTATCATTTGTATCATACTTACTCACATACTCAAGATGGTATATCAATACATAAGCATAAAATAAAAACGTTGGCTTCTGTGGGGGAAATGCGCAAATATTTCACGTCCTGCAGATTCTTGTTGGATGCCTGGAGTCCCATCATTTAACACATTGTTAGCACACATTTCCTTCAGTCCTTGAGAATTGCCCAAGAGCAATGTTCTAATGCCCCATACATATGATAGAGTCAATAAGTGACATCCGGAAATTACTTTGAAAGGAGGCAGCATAGCACAGTTGTTGCAACACTTCTCAGTCTTGCTAAATTTGTTTAGTGAGAGATTTTAGTCAGCGATAGAATCAGCTGTAACAGTCAATATGCAATATTATTTCCCATGAGATACTAAATCACCACATATCACTCCGGAAAACATATATCACTCATTCAATCTAACCATGTTGGCACTTCATCCTTACATTGAGTGACAAAATGTTTTTACTATTATTATTATTATAGGCAACATATTAATTTCGGCAACTGCGAGTAACAGGGCACCACTATGCCCTTGTGAATGAAATTTCTATGCTGATTATTTAACATGAACGTGTATGTTCATTTAATCAAATTCTCCCCAGACAAAATCCCTTATTGATTGCATGCACAAGTACTCTGCCTAAGCACACCATGTGGGCCTCGGGGACTCTCTCTCTCTCTCTCTCTCTCTCTCTCTCTGACTCTCTCTCTCTGTTCATGATGGTTTGTGCGAGTATTTACAGGATATGGATCACAGCAGTGGTTAAGTGACTCTCATTCAGTCGTGTTGCTCTTGTACCTTTGAAAAGACTGTTCGCTCCTGAGAAATGATGGTTGAAGTATAGAGTGGATAACAGGCGAATCTTCTCGACCCTTGTTGTGTGAGCTCTTCCCTGGGCTGCATGGGTTGCGGTTTTAAAAATAAATAAATAAACATACATAAATTGACTTCCCTCTGCATTTAAACATTTGCATGCTCCGCTATAAACAGTGAAATCATTCCAGCCAATCATTTCCATGTCATTTTCTTGTAGATATAATCTGAATCAACATGTTTGACACAAGTCGAGTCAATGCGAGTACACGGCTGGTGTTTCAACAAAAACACACCTTTCAAGGGGTATAGTAATCTGCTGCCAAAAAACCATTCAATGGATACAGCAGTAAATCTTATAGCACAGCCAGGAGAGATTGAACAGGAATGACATCTTCATTTCACAATGCGGAGACTGAAGGCAAAGCGCAGACACACTCTACTTTGCATGTGATTAAGTAAGATGTGCATAAATCTATTTACTTGCTTGGGAGATGTCCTTACCCTTGGCGACTTACAAAGCTTACATATTATTACATATTATTTATATGGCTGGATACTGAATTAATTCAGGTTAAATACCTGTCTCAAGGGTATAACAGCAATGTCCCTTGCAAAATTTGAACCACGACTCTCCTACACCTACGTACACCCTAACTGACATACCACCCGCTGCGTTAATAATGCAGAGTCCCGGAGTGCCCCCTTAAATTGAACATTATTATAGACTGTGAGAAGGACAAGAAGGCCGATACGAGAAGGACGCTGCTGCATTCGGTTTTTGGCAGGCTACTCTGCTACATGGCGTGGCATCAAATGCACATTTGCAAATACATTTACATCACCTCAACATCTGATTACAAGCAGTGCTTTGCCTTTTCTTGGAACATACATCTATATTATATATAAAGGAATCAGGGTCCAACCCAAGGCCCAAAACAAAATGTCACCCAGAGGCTGCTGGCAACCAGCAGGCGTTTCAAGCTGAAGGGCTGGTGACTTTGAGTTACAATCAGGAGTACATCTCGTGACAATGCTTGGGAAATGTGAATATCATTATAATGAGTTGATGTTGATAATAATTTACACGAGAATCACAAATGTTATTTATGCCGTAATTACGTTTAAGAGAGCTCAGGCATTCATTTGTCCCGGGCTGTCATTTCCTGTTCATCAGTGCACTTGCCCAGGCATGTGGCTGCTCTAAACAGCCTTGATTCACCTCCTTGCCGTGCGTGATCCACCCAGACTCTTTATTACTCAAACACTGATAGGTGTGTTGTGAGCAATGCTTGCCCTAATGACGTGTTTGTCTCATTTTCACCATCTTTAAAGGAAAAGGGGAATCATTTTAAGCTTGAAAGGCTGTTTGTAACACCATACACTCAATTAAATATAAGAAGTGACACCTGTACGATAGACATATTCTTTTGTGCCGTGGTGTACTTAAGTTTCTCGTAATGTGCCGCTTCAGAAGCACAGTGAATCTGTGTTTCTGGATAGCCCGAGCTCACAGTAATGTTGACACCAAGGGGTGAGAGTGTGTCACAGTTTTAGGGAACTTTGATTTGTAACTAGGTTGCAGGTTTTAAACTCTAATTGCACTACCCTGCTGGTTGAAATAATGTGTACTATGTGTTCATCATAGATTTCCTTCAAAAAACAACTCAGAAAAGAGAATAATAATCATATTTATAAATACCTATTTTCAGTCATTGTCATTATGTCCCTAATCTTCTTACTTTATCAACTTCCTTTCTTCAGTATAAAAGGACCAAAATACATTAAAAACAAGCTGTGCTGATCTATGCCCCAGCTGTGCTGGGTAGCTTTGTAGATAATACCCAGCATAAAGTGCAATTATTCCTTGAAAACAGCATGTTCAATATAAATGTGATAAGCATTGTAAACTCGTTTACAATTAATATGGCCTACAATGTACTAATGTGTTATTGTATTCCTACATCTTTACGTTGATAAAATTGTGTAGAACAATTCTCTGCAAATTGAATGAGTAAAAAGAATAGTGGAAATGGTGTTAGTAACAGAACACTCCTGACTAGGCCCATTCTATGCATTTAAAATACTTATTGACCCACCCCCCTGAGGTGGGAAGCAGTAATCCTTACACACATCTCTCCCCACGACCATGGGGTGTGCATATTAAAACTTTACTGGACTTCAGAACACCTGCGATCTCCCCAGCATTGAGCCCCAGACCACAGGCACATAAATCACCCCTCTGTGAGCAGAATACCCAAATGAGCGGGAGCGTTTAGCGGCTAGTGTGGAGATCAGGGGGCTCAACAGAACGCACGCCTCGACAAAATGCTGCGCGCGGGCCCTGCGGAAGGCAGCCGCAGAAACAAGCCGTACGCCGTCATCTGTAAAGCGAAGTAACAACAGCTGCCCCTGGGATGCACTGCAACAGGCCAAACTGTCGGCGGCTCTGCCAACTACATAAATGGACACGTTTCATACGCAGCAGAAAAACATATACCAACACGAAAGCTCATCGCGTTTTCAGTAGGCCTGCCGATTTTAAGGACGTTCCGACAGATTTCACGAAAGTCAAACAAAGTAGCCTATTCCAGAAACGCTGGGCAGTGTGTGAAGCTGAAAAACACGCAGCACTCCTTCACTGGCATTCATATAACATCTCCAAGTTACTCGGAGCTAATCCTGCCTATGACATTATGTTGGTTCCTGTACTATGTATCCATCGGTGAGGAAAACTCAAAATGAGAGGCGGTGGGGTGGGGTGTGAGTGCAGCATTGATTACATACCTATTGATCATTTAATGAGTACAACAGGTCATACACGGTGTGCACTTCTAACGGGGTCTGCATGTTTTGGAGATACGGAGTCTTCTCAGCAAGTCCAGTCCTTTATCCTTCGTCGGGTCACTAGCAATGTACAAACTGAGCTGAAATGCATTTAAAAAATAGCCGGTATTACGCAGTGAATAATTGCGCACCAGATATGAAATAAAGGAAACCACGTCAGACTAAGGCTGATTGACAGACGTATTGTGCCCTTTTGCTACACATCATTTACCACAGGAGACGATTTTCTCCTCCACGGCCCCCAGTAGGCATTATCGTCACGAGGGCAGTACCAATCTCTATGGACGCTTATTAAGTGGGATAACCTGCCTCTCAGACACAAGTGGCCAGCCAGCCCCCGAGGATCTCCTGCAGGGTCCTCAGGGTCCGGTCTGTACTCCTCCCTCGACCCCCTACCCCCCCCCAACAACACACACACAGGCACACACACACACCACTAGGGAAAAGCTAACACCCCCCTTGTGCCAAGATAATCACTACATTGCCACAATGTAGGCCTCTCTCTTGCTGGTGTGTCGCCACTAATATTCAGTTGTGTTACAGATCTGAAAATCTGTAGGCTGTTACCATTCTGATCAACATGACCCACCTCTTTCTTTAAGGAGGTGGACCTGTTGCATACATTAAAAATACATAAACAACAGAGATTTAAAAAAAATCACGTGGTAATTTCTTATCATGTGGTCTTTATTTCTGAATGGATCTTAAATTTGGTAAATGACCAATGCTTTTAATTAGCCTCCATCATAAAAAGTGGATTTGCAGCAATTATAGTATATATATATTTTTTTAATTATGTTCTCCTTGCGAGCATTGTTGTGTGACTTCTAAGCCCACACTTTTTTATACCCTATTTTCTTATAGTTTTATTGCATGAGCAGATTCAAATTAGTTAATGAAATCATGCAGTCCTCAAAATGTAGGCTCATCATTCGCTATCAACAGGTTTTAAAACTGGTTTCTCAAATGCTAGTTTAGCTACAACATTATATATTTTATTTCATAGAAAATCTGTACATTCCGGAGCTCCACTTTAGACAGAGTTGTACTTTTATTTATTTATTTTTTGTGGCATGAATTCGACGAAGCTTTGTTATGGAATATTAGGTACGAAAAAGTCCATAAATTGAAAAATGTTCAGTCGGCTTAGCAAAGCTTTATCCATCTGTCAAAAAGCAATAGAGGGGGCATATGTTCTCAGAGTGGCGTTCCCCTGTCTATTTGAGCAAAAATAAATAGCATCGGATTAAACGACAATGGTAATTTAATACTTAAATCCGTCAAGTTTTAACCGGGTGAACACTCAGAACAAGTGCATAGCGAGATAAGCACCTTCTGTTGAATACTCGCTTCCTCACGTCCACTCAGAAGAAAAACATCCGTCAGCAGATGCCCTCGGGTGTAGGATAACACAATTTGTTCTTTCTGAAGCTTGTATAACACTGCGGGAGCCTCATAACAGTGCTGTGTACCCGGCTGTAGCACGCTGTTCTGTCGTAACGAAATTCCCATGATTTCTTTGTTAGTTTACATCCGTGGGATTATCGCCATCCCTCTCAAGTAACAAGCTGCGTCTCCGCGAGGATCTTTGATGTTAAATGAACTTCCAGTTGCAGTCATCTCTGTAAAATAAAAGAACAGAAATAGCGAATAAACTGTTAACACTGGCGGCCAAAAATACGCATTCAGTTTCATAAAGATATTTTAAAAATTTGTCTTGGAAGTAATATTTAATCGTTTGGGATGAGGTTATTTAGTAGGCTACTCTATGCAATTGTTTTTTTGGTTTTTTTGTTTTTTTTGGAGGGGGGGGGGGGGGGGGGGGGGGGGTGGGTACGACCTTAATAACATTATTATTATTATTTGGCTATTATTATTATTATTAGTAGTAGTAGTAGTAGTAGTAGCTAGTAGACTAGTAGAGGTAGAAGTAGCCTAGTAATAATTATTATTATTATTGCTGTTGTTCTTGTTGTTCTTGTGCTTTAGGTGACTTTTTATAATTTACCTTCCCCAAGAAGCGCCTCCATATCATAGCAAAGGCGTAGGGCTACGCTACGGAGTTTGGGAGCGCTGTTTCAGTTGAAGCGGGTTTGAAGTAGAGTTTATACCGTGAAGAGCACGATAAGTTCTATCCAGGCCGAAGATTTATATACTTATATTATACTTATTTAATATATACTTATATCATATACTTATTACTTTTAATTAAATTAATTAATGGGGGGGGGGGGGGTTATAATGTACAATATGAGCAAGCTATAAGTATACAATTATGAATTTTATATATTTACTATTTTATTGAATAGGTTTATATATTATATATATATAACTTTAAGCCATTTCAGTTTTGTGATTAAAGGTACTGTATCCCGTCGTCATTGTAATGTATTTGTTGTGGTATGATATGCAGCCTAGTTACTTGCTGTTGACTGTTGATACCTGAACACCTGAACCCTGAAAATTCTAGCCACATAAAAAAATCACTTGTTTAAAAAATTTGTTTCCATTACATTTAGCCCATATATATATATACTGTATATATATAGGCTATGTACACACACACGCACATGAATTGAAGAGCTGGGGCCCCTGTCAGTTGTATATGAATATGATGTTTTAAAATTGTTTTTGTTGTTGACTACAGAATTTGATTGATTTGTATGATCAGGATGTTGCTGGTTGAATTTCTGCTTTTTTAAAACCCTCTTCAAAAAAACAACGGATCGCCCTCCTCAGGTAGTGAGTGGTAGCGTAGCTTATGCTAGCCTACTTATTTTCATGTTTACATATGAAAAGGTGGCATACATTTTTAGGGGTACGTTCAATCTAACAGCTATGGTAATTTATTCTTAATGTACCCTTATCTGTACCCTAATATAACAAAGATTTATACATTTTTGCTGCACACGTTGTCCACATTTCTTCTCTCTCTGAAATTAACCAAAGCACCCTATAGTTCAGTTTCCAGATTCAGTCACAAAATTAAATTACACTCTTAAAAATGCACTCCAGTTAAGGTGAAAATAATTTCGTTGTCAGCTTTTAAGGCTTGTTAATGCTTGTTAAGCATAAAGTTATAAAATCCTGAATTTGGAAATCGTTTCCTATTCTTGATGTAAAGTGATTTATTAATAACCTAGTTGGATGTGGTCGTGATGGCGAATCTCGACTAGAATCTCTAGTCAGGAGTGTTCCGTTACGTACAGAACCTCTGGAATTAACATTCCTGGAAACCTTTAGCTATGAAATCATTAGAGTTAGGCTAGTTCTCTACTATCAATTGACAACAAAGCAGTATTTTTGATAAATATGACAGGCGCTGTCTCAGTCCAGTCCACGGTCTTCCTCGTTTAGATGCATGCGCGTCTTCTTAATAACCGCTAGAGGGCAGGCGTGTAGTGCTAACTCGTTCACAAATGGCAAATGGTCCATACTGAAGAGCCCTAAAATCACCTTCCGATGTGTAGGCTACTCAATTGTGGCGATAACAAAAAACCGTTCCCCTTCGAATCAAGCAAACTAAATTACTTAGTTGTTTTCTATTGCCTACATATGTTATTTTAATGATGGGCTTATTTGCTTTCTTGCAGCCAGATAGGCTACAATTAAATCCATATCAAGCCGAATTGTCGAAGAAAAGAAAGAAAAAAATAATGCATTTTGAGTGGCACATTTTGTTGCCTGGAAAATTACCACTAGCCTACTGGACTGCCTACTCCAAAATTTAAACTGATTTTAAGGACGGCTCCCCGGAGCTCAAAATGCCGAGTTGAAAATTAAACATCAAAAGTGGTATGAAACATAGGTTAGACGTCCCATCTTGTTCTTTATTAATCTATGGTTACCTTTACGCGAATCTTAGTGTTCCATTAACGTGTAGGCTACCTTCCACCAGTTCACTTTGTCCCTCGTGCACAACGCAGCTATTCCTCCGAGAACGGAGTGTAACCGCAGATTCTTTAGACTAAAGAATCTTTAGACTGAATAATCTGTGATTTAACCATGGCAGTCCTCCTAGAAACGGTTGCTTAGCAACAGCTTCTGATTAGGAATCAAGTGAAAGTGGTGGGAGGGATTCCAAAATAATTATATTTTAGACATAGCCTACTGATCACAAGGTCCATTCCTTTACACATGAGGATTCTACAAATAAGAGGTTGCAATATCACAGTCATACGACATAACAATTAACGATTTAATCAGAGGAAACTCTTTAAAATGCTTATAAATTACATAGGCTAGACTAAGTGAAGTCTAACTTTTTCTGATCGTGCCCATGTCCACCTGTCATATGCATGTTTATCATCCTTCAACTTAAATGTATTATTATTATTATTATTCTATAGGCAAATCATCATCATCACCATCATTAGTAGGCTTATTAGGCTATTTTTAGGGGCAAAGCACCAATAAACATTGTTAGTGGGTCTTTTTAAATGCATGTAATTCTGGGAATTTTGCTGTAAAAATATACATTGAAATGTCATTAAATTTGCCAGATTTATAAAGGGCAATTACAGCACAAGATTTTACCTAATGGAGGACTTTTGGGTTTTTGGAAAACAATATTTCATTCAACACATTACTTTGACATTCAATTCTTCCTTGGTCAGTCTTCTTAAAGGCAGTATGAAGGCAGTAAGCCAATCAATTAAAAATTTTGCATAACAAACTGTCCAGATTTCATTCTGATACATTAAGAAACACAGTCTCTACGAGCCATTGAATGTGACCTATTTTGGCAATAGTACCCGCAACACTTAGTAATATCACCTTCTAAACCTTTTTTTTGTTGCAAAACCACTATAACACTCCAGTGGCATGTCCTCTCACAGAAGACCACTACTGTAGACCACAATAATGGGATGGATTTAATTTAGTAAGCTCGGCCTCTGAGTGAGTCTACATTGTACACTAATTCAAACATCATCGCTACATCATCGTAATTTGCAGTGTCCGTAGGTTTTTGTGGTTTCCTTTCAGCCAGTCTTTCCTTTCAGTTTAGGCATCGGAAAGAAGGTGTGATGACTCTTTAGCCAACCAACGACTTTTATTTTTTATTATTTATTACTCAAGTGCAGGGACACAGCAAAAGACCAGCAGAAACTGCAGCTCTCCAGGGTTTCATGTTGAGATCCCTGCTGCAGATAGACAGGCATATTTGGCTGGATTTACATTTCATAAAATTTGTCTTTTCATTCATGATGACACTAACTACAGCTGTAAACCCAAGCAAACGTAAAATGCATGCAAGAATGAGTAGTTTAATTTCTCATCATGCTCAGGCTGCAACTCTCATGGCAGCCTCCTTTATCGATTCCGGACTGCACAAGCATCCCCTGAAGCACTCGGAATCAGCCACCACTTCCAGAGGTGCAAAATCCAGGGGTCAGAAAGTAAAAGTCCTGCCATGTGTTTCTTCCACCCATGAACTCAGCCAGCTGATTTCACTAATTTGTTTTTACCTCCTGGCTGAGGGATTGTGCTAATTAGCAAATCCAGGTGATTGGAACAAAACACTGAGGAGGACTTATACTTTCTGAACCTGGATTTCACACCTCTGGCCACTTCTTATCACATTGCAGTTGGAAAGTCTGGCTCACACAGACATGAGCTGGAGGAATACACTCCATGTGCAGCTCAACAGACCAACTTGCGGGCGCCTGATTGACCAGCCGGGGTCGCTGGTGCACGCTGAGACACTGTCCTCACAGCCAACTGAAACTCTCCTATCGTAGAGCCAATTGTGCATCACCTTGGCTTGGAGGGCTTCTGGCCGCAGTCTGGGCTGGCATTGTCCGGATAACATTAAGATAAAAGTCTGACTCCTTCATAGACAGACATAGCAAATTGTATCTTCATATATCTGTGTTTACTTTTTAATATATGCACTAAAGCCACTAAAATATTTAGCTGATTTTTAAACTGACTCATTCAGTAAACTAACATCGAGTGGTATCCCTTTTATTTTACATACTTTAACTTCAGCTACCATACTGCAGAAAGCAACATGAGTTATGATCTTATTTTGTATGCCTGAATGTGTAAGTTGCCCTGGAGAGGAGTTTCTGCTAAATATGCAAATGTAAATGTTCTGCTTATATATAATTATAAGGCTCTAAAGTCTGTACATGTCAGTATAATGCAGATAAATTGCTCTTGTAGCACTTGTGCATTTGAGGCAAATACAAAGCTTTACTTTAAAAAAATCAGTATTAAAGTCATAAATTTAACATTTTACATCTAATGAAGGCCAAAATGGGGGTACATTTTGGGTGATGAGAATCTGTAAATATTATTATTATTATTTGATAACATCATTATCATTTTGCCTAGTTTGTAAGAGGGAATTACAACAAAAAACATAATTTGCAAACAAAAGCAAATGGTTTCCAAAAAAGAGGACATTGGTATAAAGTCAGGAGCAATGCTTGATAGGAACACCCCAACTTCACCATGCTGGACACTGTTAGATGGAAGCCCTGACCCCCAGCCCAATGCACCCCATGATGGCCATCCTTTAACACACCTAACAGCCTGCAGATTTATGTTATGGGCTAATGGATCTGTGATACACGTGTGTATTTTGATATGTGAACTTGAACATTTTATGTAACAATATTACAAGCCTTATTTCTGTTTCACTACTTATTGCCACCATTTGAAATGTGTTTCTTGATCACATTTTCCAATATTCTCTATTTACAATTCCCCTTTTTCAGAAACAGCATGGCAATTTTATTGTTGGATAAAATGTTTTCATTGATAGTGGTTGCAGCATTACGTGAAGCTAATATGGTCCTGGGCTTGCCATTCTACACAGACTGTGATAAAGTAAGGATTCCTATAAAGTTGTATTTTACTTGAATTGTAGGTTACTTTGCACTGAAAATAGTTTTCCTGAGGAGATATATACGAGTATTACAGGATCTAGAATGTAGCCAAAACTAGGTCAGCAAACCCTGAGCTCTTTAGGAGTAGCTACGAGCTCCTTAACACCGATTTCCCTTGGTAACCGAGCTTCGTACAAATGGTACAGGTCTTGTGACAACTGACAACAACGCATCTCACCACTCGCACTGATACACTTACGACAAGAAAAATACACCCCGCCCTCTTCTGTCCTTTTGCCCAACCCCCACAAAATATAATGCCGCCCTTCACTCTCCATCTCAACCAAGCTTGATTACCACGTTCACTTTTTTTAGCTGCATCATGGGAAACGTAGTCCTTGTTTATCTGGCCACATTGAAAGCGAGAGTCCTATCCAAATACAATTCCCATATAGACGTTCGCACATGTAACCAATCTGAATATAGGGGAGGGACGTCTACTATCTGAAATTGTAGAAAAAGCTTTGTTTTAGCTGTGTGGCTACATCAAATATATGACATCTGTGCGTATGCAGTCACTACAGTTGTACACACTCGCTACTACATACATAAGGATAAAATAGCCACAATGAAAGGCAGTTATGTATAGCCTACACATAGCCTAAAGCTTCAAAGGGGTGTTGCCGTTCGAGTGTAGCTAGTCAGATGGGGTAGGTGGGTCTTCACATTGATAGCCTACAGTAATTGCAATTTACTGTTTGGATATATAGGCTACTAGGCTATTATATAAATATAAACTGGGTTAAATACAAAAAACGGAATCGTAAAAGAAGTGCGTCTCCAGACTGGAAGGTGTCGCGGTCGGTTACCCTGCATTATTTTGGGGTTGGATCGTGAGCTGCATTTGGCACCGCCCTTCCTGGCAGGAGGGACCTTAGGCAGAGAGAGGAATCTGATTATAGCGGCCGGAGGAGCTACGCCACAGCCCAGCAGCAGCCATTCGTGGAAAAATAGGCCGTCCTTCTGTGAGCTTCAGACTGCCTCTGATTCCACATCGTCCGGCCTTTTTTCGTGAACTAGCTACTCCTCTCCGTTTTTATTAATGCGAGATGAGTGGTACGTTAGCCTCCTCCCCGTCTCCACCCCTCCCTCTCTCTGCATTCCCCTCATTTAAAAAGTATTTTTATTCATCTCGTTAAGAAATACTTTTTATAATTATTATTAAAATAACCTGTTTGTTTTTGTAGCGTCAGAAAGATGCAACATATTGGGGGTGTTAGCTTACTTAATATCCATGGGGTTATTTGTTATATTCAGCTTGCTAGTGTGAAATTATTGATTGTTAGCGAGCCAGATATCCATAACTATATTAAGTTAAAACATTTATATTCTCCTGCAGTGACACGAAGATAATACATCCGTTATTTTACGCAAAACATTGCATTTTTTGCAGATCAAAAGAAGGAAGCGATGGCGACAGAGGGAGGAAAATCAGCTGGTGGTGGTGATTATGGTAATAAAGGCAAAACTTCTGGATCACAGGTAGCTAACACCGTTATTTTTGTTATCATTTTTAGAACTCGTTATCAGTTCTCTTACATTAGATACAATTATGAGAAGCCTACTTCCTGCTTTCATTTTCGGTACAAATGATGGAGGTATCATGACATGATTTTAAGACTATCGTCCATGTGGTAGTTAGCCTGTAGATGCAATATTTGACGAGAGTAAGCTACGCTTACGATTGAATTCTGTAGTCTACGTTTTGCTAACAATAGAAATGTTACAGTGTGTGATGTGCTATTAAAAAAGCTCATTTGTTTTAATGATGTTACACACGTTAAACAAGCTATAGGTAGAGCTAGCTTCCGTTATTTTATCATTTACATTTAGGAGCATGGTTTGTGTGGGTGTTAACATTGATAGCTATAGCATGCCCACCAGCCACAAAGCACGACATAGTTCCACAAATGTAAATGTCCAAACAGTGAACCATTGGAATATGTGAAGTGAAAGATGTTTATCCTCCCGGAGAAAATGCTATTCACACCCACTCTCATACCGTAAAACCCGCCCACATTGGCTGTCCGTTTTGTCTGTGGATAGGATGCGCAGCCTTCTCCCCTGGCCCTGCTCGCAGCCACATGTAGCAAAATAGGTGGAACTCCCGGCGAAAGTCCGACTGGCGGACAACAACAGATCCTCCTCGACCAGAGCCAGGGGCTCCTGCAGCTACAGAACCAACCCCAGCAGCTTGAGCTGGTCACGACGCAGCTGACAGGGAACGGGTGGCAAATAGTTTCAGCGTCGCCCAACTCATCTAAAGACAGTACCGCACAGTCTGGAGTTACAGTTACAGTGACTGGCACCACCACCAACACAAATGACAACACATCGACGAGGAAATTTATAGCACTCGGTTCAAACAATGCGCCTGTCGGACAACAACAGCTTCAAGTCATTCAGGTGCAAAACGTGCCAAATGCAACGGGCAGCATTCAGTATCAGGTGATACCTCAAATTCAGACTGTGGACGGCCAGCAAATTCAGATCAGTCCAGCAAACCATGCTGCTCTTAATGTACAGTCGGATCAGATTCAATTCATTCCTGCCGGAAATAATCAGGCAATCCTCGCGACGCCGAACAGGGCTGGTTCGGCAAACATTGTCACCCAGAATGTGGCGAACCAGTCGATCCCTCTTCAAATTAGACCGGGGATGTCCTTCCCTGTGCAGCTACAGACAATCCCGGGCGCTCAGACTCAAGTGGTGACCACGTTGCCCATTAACATAGGCGGAGTTACTTTGGCTTTGCCTGTGATCAACAACGTGGCCGCGGGAGGAGGGTCAGTTCAGCTGGTTCAGCCCACTGACGGCGGGGTTTCCAACGGCAACCAGCTTGTGTCCACGCCCATCTCCAGTGCTGTTAGCACTGTGGCGGAGTCCCCGGTCACTTCCACCTGTGCTGCGACCACTGTCAGCGATTCACTGGTAGTGACCTCGCCAGAAGGTGGGCAGTTCGGCACCGCCCCCTCCACTTCTGACAGCGCAGCGGAGCCAGAGTCGCAGAGCGTCCTTTCCTCGGATTCCGAATCTCAGAGTTCCAATCAAGTTCAGACAAACGGAGTTCAGTCTGTGCAGGAGCAACAGGGGCAGATCCAGCACGTGCAGATCTTGGGGCAACCTATTCTGCAGCAGATCCAGATTCACCCGGCCCAGCAGCAGCTCATACAGGGGCTCCCGCAGCAGGCGATACAGCTCCAGCCCGGACAGACTGTACAGGCGCTACAGCAACAGCAAATTCAGAACGTGCAGCTACAGGCGGTCCAGAGCCCGACGCAAATTTTCATCCGCGCGCCCACGCTTACTCCTTCAGGCCAGATCAGCTGGCAGACGGTGCAACTCCAAAACATTCAAGGCCTTCCGAACTTGCAGGTTCAAAATGCCGGACTGCCGCAGCAGCTCACTTTGACTCCTGTAACCTCAAACGCCAGCGGGGGTACCTTCGCCCAAATTACCCCTATTACCCTGGGCGGGACTCCCATCACGCTCAACGCTGCACAGCTCACCTCGGTGCCAAACATTCAGACTGTCAACATTGCGAACCTCGGTGCTGCGGGGGTTCAAGTTCAGGGAGTCCCCTGTGACTATCACAGGGGTGCAAGGTGAGCTATTCCTTTATCTCTTATGGTACTACAATGTCATTTTATAATGACCCTTTTTCCCTTTTCATTTATGGTTTGATCATTTGCACGCACGCGCAAGAGAGAGAGTATATTATCATTCTAAACATTTTTCAATTGTAGATTATCAATGCATCTTTGCATATAAAGTTGCCATAAATCTGACAGAATTATGGTATTAGTTGTCTTGCACTCCAATCAAGTTTAAACTAAAATAATCTCCTGTTCATTCTGTTTTTTCTAATCCCAGTATATGGACATCATTGATCTCTGAAAGATATACTGCATATTTTATATATCCTCTTATATATATTCTTTCTGTAACGTTTAGGACAGGTAACCAATTCATGTCATGATTTCCCATTACATTGCAGTGTTGACATATATTTTTAACATCTACAAGGTCTTGTTTTTTTATATGTGTTTAGCATGATGTCAGCTGCCCACATTGTGAAGCCAAAACCTATTTGATAGGTTTTCAGGCATACAGGAGGTTTTGTGTGACAACCTTCAGAATTAGGCTATATCAGAAAAAAAACATAAACAGATAAATAACCACTTCATCTCATCAAAGAAAATATCCACAGTCCTTTTGGTACTTATGCAATTGGTATGCACTTCTGAATTAGGGATCGGCCTTGTTGATAAGCATTATGTCACTATGTGTCACATCCTGAGTTCCGAAGCAGTATTTTCTGCAATGCGTGGAAGTGGGGGCTAAATCTCTCCTTCATGGAAGATCTACTGCAAACAGACATCTTACTCCTGATTGCTCTAGAATTATGGTTGAGGTACTGCAATCCTGAAAGCAGAGACATTCTCATTGTTGCCTTCACTCACTATAAATGCGCAAGTATGAATACAAGGTGGTAGATTATGGATAGGTAGCCAATATCTCAGGCACTGCACAAAATACATTTGTGCTGTTAACTTCAGAATCAAAGTTAACATTTAAACAAAGAGTCCCTTGTACCATAAACATTGCGGATACTTTTTACTGGCTGTCGTAAAGTTTATTAACCTCTCCGAGTGATTTCCCATTTCAATGGCCCCTCTTACCCCAGGCCAGCAGCACAGCCAGGATGGAGTCAAGTTGCAGCCCACGCCAGTGACCGTTGCCATGGGCAACATTGCAAATGCAGCCTTGAGTGCCATGAGTCCTGACCAGATCGCCCAACAGAACCAAACCGCTTCAGATCAGGAAGGACAGCCCAGCAAGAGGCTCCGCCGGGTCGCCTGCTCATGCCCAAACTGCCGCGATGGAGAGGGGAGGCAAGTACACCCGCCTCCTACATAGGGAAGTAAATTTGTTTGCAAAAAACACCGGTCACATTTTTATCAGATAGCAGAAGAAGAACTTCAAAAGTACCATCTACCAACTGTAAATTATATTGTGTGAGACACAGTCATGCAAGAGATTTCCTCCACCTACCAGCCAATTATGTTCATTTTAGACATGTGAGGGAGACGGGAGTTTGCAGTAGTTTATGAAGAAATAAAACGAACCCTGCCCCAATCGTACTGTTAAGACACTGTTATACTGTGTGGATGGGTCCCGTGGTATGGTACTGAATGTGGCCTGTGCCAGTGAGAGCTGTGGCAGGCAGCACCACAGGGTGGGTATTGATGAATCATTGGCCGTTGCGCCTATCTGGAAGGGATGGATCTCATTTGGAACGATGTTCATTTCTCGTCGTTCACCAGAAAACCCCCTCTAATAAGTTTGGCACCCGCAGTCCGCCTGCTCAGGCTCCACTGAAGTGTCCTCTGATTCAGCGTTGTAAGAGTTTAGCTGTTGGACTGTGGTGTTAAAAGAAGCGTCGGCTTGACATTGCATGTTTTAGAGGAGAGGGCATGCTTGTTTGCACTTTCCCCAATTGGCATTGAGGGGGTTTCAGTATTGTGCATGCACACACAAAATTGCGCATTCCAAGTTGGGATAAAGTAGGGATAAAAGAGCCCAAATTGTGAAAACTAAAATACATTCACTGTTCACTGTATATTGTTGAGAGAAATTGTTAATTAGGGTAAAATAAATACAGAGGTTCTGACGCTTCAGAGTATAATAAAGTTTACAGTAGGCTACTTTTACACAAGTGCACAAAAACACTTAGGAAAACGTGAAAATGCCTGTCAGCATTGAAATGGTCAAAACTATACCCCCTGGTTGTTTTGAGGTTCATAGAACACATTCCTACTCGTCTGTGTCTGAGAAAAAGAGCGGGCAAGCTCCTTGAGCAGCTGGGTTGTGACGTACTCGATGTGCATGCTTTGCCACGCCCCCTAGAGAGCCCGGTTGAAATGAATGGAGAATCTCAACTAGAGTTGAAACACCGCGACTTGAAGATATACACTTGTGACTTCAAATTTAAACTTGTTTGAGCTTTTCCAGGCAAATGAGCTTTCTCACGCACAAGTGCCGTGTCTTTTACAACATAAAATATAGTCCTATGCTATTGTAAACCACCTAGATTTACTTTCGTAGCGATTTTCTCTCCCTACCTCACTCTTCATCTACTAAAAGTGCAGGGCGTTTATGCCCATATTTGGAGTTCCACCTTCCTTGGCTCTATATATTGGCCAGTGACTGTGGTTTACCGGACAGTGAGACAATTTTTCTCAGACACAGAGAAGTGAAAGAATGTGTTCTATGGACCTTTAGACAACCAGGGGGCATAGTTTTGACCATTTCAATGGTGAAAATGGGTGGTATATTTTCCTTTAAAGTGGTTGCCCAGCATAAATCTTACCTGTGAGAAATAAGGTCGTCAGTATTGCATCAGCTATTCTCAGTATCATAGTGAGATATTAGCTTACGGTCAGATACTTGAAGTGGGCAGAGCCTAGCTACCCAGTCATTTATTTTCATGCAGAAGCGTTAATAGTGCACATTATGAAATTTACACATCCATGTAATATAAATGCCCGGGCAGCGTCAGCTCTAAATTGATGTCTGGTGCCACTGGTGTTATTGTCAAACAGTAGAACTGCAGATGTCCCATAACCTGCGACAGAACAGCAAGCTAGCTTGGCAGAGCAAAACTGTACCTTGTGAGAGCAGAAGAAAAAAATTGTTTTTTTCCCAGAGTTGTCCAATTTGGTTAGAAAATTCAGGTGGACTCCCAGTGAGCTTGGAGCACCTTAATGAGCCTTGGGGTTTGGGCCTTTGTCTGGGCCTGTTTTGGTTGTCTGGCAGGAGACGGGTTTATCACACTGTAAGGCCATGTGAATGCAACGCAATGCATGTTTGTTGTTTTCCTTCACATACATTTTTCCTAGAAAGAATATGAACATGACAGCACACTTAGCGCACTTAGCAGTCAGTCAAAAATCTTTCTCTTTTTGCCTTCTCACTGTGGTTAACAGCTGTTGGGAGCTTTTGCCATTGTTGTGCGCATGTATGTTTTCCGCTTGTGCTTACTAGGTGTTTTCCGCCAGGAACAACAGCGAGCCAGGGAAAAAGAAGCAGCACATCTGTCATATCGAGGGCTGCGGGAAGGTGTATGGGAAGACGTCACACCTGCGGGCACACCTGCGCTGGCACACGGGCGAACGACCCTTTGTCTGCAACTGGATCTTCTGTGGCAAGAGGTTCACCAGGAGCGACGAGCTGCAACGTCATCGCCGGACACATACAGGTGAGAAAGGCAGGGACACACACACAAGTAAGCGTGGCAGTAGAGATGGCAAAATGGAGCTTTAGGATATAGAGAACAGTGTTTGCACGTGAGCAAAACAGTAGACTCGCAAAAAATGTTTGGTTATTTTATTTTAATTTTTTGACCTCAATCTCCACTTCAGCCAAACAGTTTGTGCTAGCTTGTGGTTAGCCTTTATTGATTGCAGTTATGTGAGGCAGTATCCATAGGGAGCACAAGCTAACAGTACCAACCACCAAAAAGAGCTCATTAATATTATTACTTCAATCAAGTGTTCAAAGTGAAACCATTTGATTATGGGCAGTGGTGCTGAAAATTTATGTCACACCTTTGTTAAATTCAAAGTCCCTGTATAGAATTGAATTATATCTTTAAAACTAATATATATTTGGAATCAAAACAGATGTCTCTTGACCACTGATTCCAAGTGATCTAATTGCCCTGTCGCTATGAAATTATTGTTTGATGCTGCCTAAACTAAGTGGAATGATGGGTCAGATTAGAGCCTTAAGTAAATATTGACCTTTTTGTCAGTCAGAATTCTGAGAGTTCAAACTTGATCCAACTACCAGAAGTGAGTGTGAAAAATTATGCAAGGATATTTTTGGAACACTTCTCTGTTCCAAAACCAGAGAACTGTAAATAATAGAATGGCTATCTTTCAGTGCCTTCCATGTGCTAGGTCCCTTCTATTATTGATGGAATATTATGAAAATGTTAGATTTGCAGTCACAAAAATGGTTTTTAGGTCACATTAATTTCAGTTTAAGGACACTTTTTGTCCACAGAACGCCCATTTATGGTTAACCTGATATTGTAATAATCACAATATTTATACTTTTTGCAGAATTAGAATTTTTGGTTGCCCTATATAGTGACAAGGGGACACGCAGGTGACTGTTTTCTACTTAATAACAGGTGAGAAGAGGTTTGAATGTCCAGAATGCTCTAAGAGGTTCATGAGGAGTGACCACCTCTCCAAGCACATTAAAACACACCAGAACAAAAAAGGCGGAGCAGCCCTGGCTATTGTCACCACCGAGGACATGGAGGCCACTGTAAACGAGGTGCTAGGGTCACCAAGGATTGTTACCGTGGCGTCCCTCTCCCAAGATTCCAATCCAGCCACGCCTGCCACTTCCAATAACATGGAGGAAGAGTTTTAAAATGCCACCCCCCTGCCCACCGCAGGGCATTATTTGACATTTTGCACATACTGGTTGCATACCTTTCTAGATACAAAATGGACTGAACAAACAGACATACCTGCACATCAGAATTGTTATTATGTATTAAGAGTCAAGGGTTATGAAATGTACTGTGCTTGAAAAAGTGCTATTTATTAAATCACAAAAATATGTTTATTCAAAGTCTAATAAGCACAACGAGAAGGTTTAAGGATAAAGAGCAATGCCACTAGAAACCAATTATGGAGGAAAACAGTAAATCTATTTCTATGCACAGAATGTACTTCTGCTTTTGACTTCAGTTTAAAAAAAAGATTTCAGTTTTAATGTCTAAGGGACAAACAGTGCAGTGAATCTGGCCATAGGTCAGGTTGAATGGTTCAGGTATAGAAGGACAGTTGAAACATTTGGACATACGTTAAGGACAGATTAAAGTGACGCGTAAGTTCAGAGAGTGAGCACACAGGACAGAGGGAGATAGTCAAGATTTTACTATTCAGTCCAAGACATGGGCATTAATGTGATGAATATTGCTGCCCAATGAGAATGAAATCTGTGATTCTACTCTCATCTAAAAGAAAGAAAATGTATCAAAACACTCAGGCCTATTTTCTGTTTAACCACAGTGCACATTTGTCATAAACCTTGAAAAGTAACACTGCAGTTGTTGTTACCTTTTTTATTACTTAAACAGAATCATGTACTGAATGGTCATAGAAATGAAAAAAATAATAATTTAAGCAATGAAAAAATATGCCTAAAATTGTTATTTAAAGTTATGTACAAAGCACATTGTGGTTCAATTGAATTTACGCTTTTGTCCTTTAGAGAAATTATGAGTATGCAGCTCTAAAAGAATGCAAAATATATTTGATTGAATCTCTTTTTACTGAGAGGTGATTAAGTAATTCATTTCTTCCTGTTTATTTAAGGAAATTTTCATGTTTAAAACAACAAGAAGCACATATTAAATGAACTAAATATACTAACAATGCTTACATTTCCAGAATCTCGGATGTTTGAATGATTTATTTAAAAAATAGCTTTCTACTACTTGATACATTTAGAGAAAGTGATACTAGTAAGACAATCCTCTTGGAATCATGTTTACATTATTAAATAAATTAATTTTTTGTCATGTTAAAACATGCTCTCTTTTTGTCTTAAAGAGCTCGGTAAAATATATGTATATGTCTATAGATACATAAGAAAAAAAATATCTATACATACACATATGTGTACATTTTATTTACATTCATGTTGAGCTACTCAATGACTTGGTGTATACTACAATGCCTTAATATATACTGCAGAAACAGGTTCAATCATGGCTCCCCAATTTGCAGAAGGGGCCTTCTTATAGCTAATTTAATTGTTGTGAGGTAGCTTTCCAAGTCCACTACTGTGTCTTCTAAGAGATGTTGTATAGCACCCAATTCTTAAAGAAACTGCAGCTAAACCACATCCTTGGATACCCAAGGACACAGGAGTGCAATAATGTACTGTACATTGGAGTAAACTTTTTTTTAAAGTTTTTTTTTCCTTTCCATTCCTTTTCCTGTTGCAATATATTCCTTTTCCTGTTGCAATATCAATGCCACTTGTTTTGCTTTGTTGTAGAGCAGTTAAGTTAGTAATTTTGATGTTATGAAATATTGTCCCAGTGTTGTTCTAGGTGTTGGGTATCCTTTTTCAGTTTTGTTTATATTATGGCAGCAGTAAATACCTGTATATTGCTCATTTATTTATTTCCTTATTTTAAGGTTTGCCTTTGCAAATTGAAGAAGCTATGGTGTATAGTAGCTAAGCTATGAATTCAGGAGATCATGTGCAGCATGTTTCCTTTCCGCTTATTGTAATGATTTTTTCATTATTTTTAAAACATTGTGGTCTTTTTATATGTGTAATCACAGCATCTGAATTTGTCAAAGTTTTTCCCAGTACCAATGTTGAAAATGTTTAAAAGTAAGAATAATTGATACCAAACAGTTGAAAAGTTTTTGGGTAACATTTTGTGTGACAAACGATTTTGTTTAATATTTTCTAGTGGCATCTCATTTGTAAATCTTTTTTTATAAAACATTTCTTTTGTGTCACCATGATGTTTAATAATGTATTTTTGCCAGGCATGCCTGAAAGGCTGCAGTCTATTGACATTTTTAAACCAACAAATTTGTACAATGGTGTTTTGTGAATTAAAAAAAAAAAAAAGGTTGTCTGCATAACACTCACAAAGTGGCAAAGTGAATAAATATGTAATTCTCTTGTATGTTCCTGTTTTGTTGCATCTGTGCTAATTATTGTGCCTGGAATCCATTAGGCTTATGTGTAACCATTGTAACGTCAAAGAAGGATATGATTGAAATTCCATCATCACATTGTCTCCTGATAAAGTTTTGCAAGTGTAGCCTACAGTTTTTAAAAATACCCATATGCAGTGTGACTCAACATTTGTTATAGTGTTTCAGATTACTTTATGGTGACATGCTAGCAGTGACACGTCACCTTAATACAATTATGTGATTTTTAAAGGATTTTTACTGACCTTTTGCATATGGGTAGCTAGCTCACTGTATGATACAATTTAGTATGAGAAACGAATAAAGGTGAGGCCTTAGAGCATTGGAAATTGCATACAAATCTATCTGATGTACCTTGTGAAGGAATTCAGTCTGTCAAAAGTCAAAACAAGGGTCATGGACACCCATGCTGTCGCACATTTAAATAGGAAACTGCTCTGTAGGCAATATTTGCCCTTTTTGCAAAGTAGCTACACTCCAAGTAACAACACGCGTACTATAGAGTTTACAATTTCCTTTGGAAAAATAAAGCACGATGAAAATGGCAACGAGGGTTTTTCTGCGAACCACATCACGACAGGTTTTCAATTAGAGGTTGTAGATGGTTTATTTGGGTGACTGGTGCGCCCTTCTCTCTAGGCATGACGAGATAAAGCCAAATAGTTACACTCGTCACCATGGAAACAACACGCTACTCCGCCCCCAAACCCACTCAGTACCTTACGGTAAATCCGCTATTAACACAACTCGTGCAGAGTATCGTAGTTCGCAGCTTCAAACCTGGTACAAAACACCGTAGTATAATCAAAATAAAGCGATTATGCAGGTTTTCAAATGCAATGTTCGTTTGAGATGGACTTTGTAAAAACAGCAATAGCTAAGAGTTCATGTTTCCTCTGTGCGCCCAAGAACTTGTGATTTACTGAACAAATTATCAAAAAAAAAAAAAAACATGTCTGACGAAGAGGAGGACGCTTTCTGTTTTGCAGATGACGAAAGAGTACAGTTTATTGGAAATAAGCTTTGCCTCATTTTAAAACTTAAACCTGAAAGATGGGAGAAGTATGTTTCAATGGAGGACAACCAGAAAGTTCTTACGAGCTTTTTTGAAAAGGATGCCAGGATGCTGGTCTTTAGTGTCACATCAGCAGGGGTTTTAACAGCTTCCGAAGACGTAAGTTTAGAGCCAGAAAAATGTTATCAATCAACATTTCCGTCAAGTCTGATATTAAATCCTGCCTACCAGCAGCTAACATTAGCTTAAGTAACCGTTAGTTTTAATAACCAAGCTGCAATGAGAGTAAATGCTCGTATAACGTTAGCTTACTTGCATTTTGTACCCGTTCGGTCGCTAACGTTAAGTCTGAATTTTCTTTTGATAGATACGGTAAACCAAGGCACTTATCAAAGAACATCAACTTGGACGATGTGATAGATGTGACAGAATTTTGATAAGGTCCTGTGTACGGTTTCTACCTTTCTTTGTTTAGGTGCCATCTGATTTTAAGAACAGAGGGATTTATATACTCAAGAAGCAATCTACCATCATTCCCACGGAAAATTACAAGAAGTATTTACTCTTTGGGATATTGTCACCGTCACTATTGGAACAGTTATCAAATACAGTGGAGCAGGTAGGCCTAATTTAAAACTTGGATATAAATAGGTCAAACTTAGCACATTCTGCCGAGGAAGTAGCAAATTCAATGTTGCCTTCAAATTCAGAACATCAAACATTTACTGGTGTCTACAATAACACAAATAATCAATTATTTGTTTAATTCTTTCATATTTCATTAATATTATTGTATACTATTATTAATGTAACTATTTGTACAATAGTGGTAAAGGATGCACCTGTTGAGAGCAGGCTGCTAAAGTTTTAAAAACACATGATAGTTTGCTATTCTTGTTTCATGGGTAATTATGTATTTGTTTTCACAAGGTATTTGTACCAGTTCTGTCAAACACAAGGAATCACAGGACTTGGCCTCATTTGATATCTCAAGATGTCAGTTGGCACACAGAGAATTTGCAGAACAAGGTGCTGGTTGTGAGGGGCCAGTTTTCTGGGAAAACTGTTCTTCCTATTCCCGCTGTAACATCCAGAATTGAAGGCAACCCACAGACCAGCATCAATATGTAAGAAAAAATTGCCGGTTGTAGTAATGTGAGAATGTTGCCTGCGGTGGAAAACCAAGTGCCAGTGTATGGTAATGCGAGTTGGTTGGTCTCTATTTAATCCAACTGTGATTTGTCCTTGGCACTGAGAAACATGTTTTTAAAGTAAATGTTTTCTTTTGGTCTCTTAACACAACCTTATCAGTTAAGCAGTTGCGTAAATGTTTTGATAATGTTGTGTTAGAAACAATGTAACTCTTTTGTATATTGTACAGAGATGTAAGTTAGGATTAAGTGCAAGTTTTTGTCATACCACCCAGGCAAGACAGCTATGACCGGACAATGGTTCATGCTATTGAGACTATGGTTATCAGCTGGACCCATCAGATCAGAGAGGTCCTGAAAGAGGATTCAGCCAGGTTTCTCCTGAAGGGTTTGGACCCAGGGCCGATCACTGAGCTAGACTTCTGGAAATCCCGGAAGGAGAACATGCAAAGCATATATGAGCAGGTATATACATCCAGGCACAAACTGTGGGTCCAAAAAAAGATGTGAATGTAAATAATGCTTTGTGTGTGTGTGTGTGTGTGTGTGTGTGTGTGTGTGTGTGTGTGTGTGTGTGTGTGTGTGCGCACGCGCATGGGTGAGTGTGTGCTTATGTGCCTGTATGTTCCTTTTGTTAATGTCATACGTTTAAGAACTCATGATGCTGTGTTAGAAATCAAAAGAGTGAAGTATATGTAGCCATTTATCAAAGATAAGGATAGCAGTGCTATTAGCTTCAGGCTGGACAATGGTTTCCCACAATTCACAAGATGAATGGTCAGCGAATACCCTTTGTTTCAGCTTCAAAGCCCTGTTGTACAGAAGATGAGGAAAATCTTGGAAATGACTGAGAGCAGCTATTACCCAACATTCAAAACAACAATACAGGATGTGTTTGATGGTAAGCGAGGCATAGGAACATCTCTTACAAAGTTCAGACTTTACTGTAGACTGAGACTTCATGTATTTCATCAGGTGACAGTTTCAGACATTGACATAGGTTTGCAGGTTTTTCATAATATATTGTCATTACCTTAAAAAACCTTAATAAAGAGCTTTGACAATTAAATTGCAAAGGCAGTTTCAATGTTGTAGACCTGGAGATGCAATTGAAAAAGAGTAATTTGTATGTTCTTTTCATTATGATATTAATATTGCATCATACAAAATCGTACAGCTGGTGGTTAATTACGTAGCTATGATGTGCATAGTTTCATTTGATGTTCCCTTTAGTAGCTCTGCAGTGCTAAAAAAAACATGGGATTTGTGAGTGTTCTACAACTGTTTTTTGAAGCATTTGTCAGGGTAAGATTGTGATTGTGTAACTCAGCCTTGCAGGAGTCCCAGGATGTGGAACTTCACCTGCGCCCGCTAGGTAGACTGCTGTCCCAGCTGCAGGAGGAGGAGTTCCAGGGTCTGCAGGCTCTCGTTGCCCCGCTCTTCCACTTGACCTGCCTTGTCTGGTCACACTGCGGCTCCTACCGATCCCCTGCACGCATCGTGGTTCTCCTGCAGGAGCTCTGCAACCTTTTCATCCAGCAGGTATCTCGCCAGGGAAAGCACTTTATTTGTCAGTTTAACAGGAGGATGGAGCTAAAATGACCAATGTGTTTAAAAATAGGGTCAAAATTGAATGTAATCTAACTGCATTGTAGTTTGTCTACCTCCTTGCTCGCTAATGACTCTAGTGGTCTACAGTCACTAGCTGCGTAGTCCTCTGGCACAGTAGCTGAAACATCTCACTACTAGTTTTCAGACTGTAAAGAAGTGGCGGGCCGTACACAACTGCATACTTCTGCATGTGGTATTGTGCAGTCCTCAAAATTGATGGAGTATGTTGCATTGATGCTGACCGTTTAAAAAAAAAAAATTTTTTGCTAAAGTAACATTGTTTAGAGTTTAGAGCTATGTCCCTCCTCCAAACACACACACACTCTTCACACAATACAAGATTGTTAAAATGCAAAGATTTTGGTGCAAAGCATGAACCACCTTCCATTCAGTTGTTCATGATCTAGATTTAACCTTCTTTCTTTTTGACCCCACCATCCGCCGTACAGTCCACTGTGTTCCTGTGCCCTGAGGAGTTGCTGAAGACGGAGACAGAAGAGGCCCTCGACCAGGTGCACGTGGCAGTGGCGCTTTTCCGCTGTGTTAAGGAGACCTTCTGGATGTACAGAGAGAAGCTGCCCAACTATGTGAACTCTGGAGAGGGGTATCTGCCCTGGGACTTCCCCTCCTCCATGGTGTTCGCACGCTTTGACCACTTCCTGACACGCCTCCTGCAGGTGGAGGTGCAGTGACCGCACAATTTACGAGTGAAATATGCCACATGCAAACAAGTCTGTTTCCTTAATGTTAGTTTTAATTTAATGGATAGTTCACTTTCTGGTGTTTTTTAAAATAATATTTATTTTAGTTCTTGTGTATGTTTTTGATGGCAGTTTGTGTGTGTGATGAAGGATATTCTCAATATTTACAGAAGTTTCTGACGGCCTAATGGCTTTACAGTGGTAGGTATAGAGGCATTGCAATCACAGACTGGGGGCGGGGGTGGGTTGTGATTGAAATGGCCCCCGTTGAAAACTCAGGTTTTAAAGCAAGAAAATAAACTTCAGGTGTCTCCAAAGCAGCTTGTACAGCAACATTATGTTTCCACAGGTTGTACGTGTTTTGTGAAAAACACTATAAAATTATAGTGTGTTCATATTACGTACAGGCTCTGGAAACATGACGTTGCTGTACAAACTTCTTTTGAGTTACTTGAAGTGTATTTTTTTGCTTTAAACCACAAACCTAAGAGTGCCTCTATACCAGCCATTGTAAAACTGGCAGGTAATCAGAAACCTATCTAAGTAAAAGTATCTAAAATATCTGTCATGGCACACAAAAACTGTGTTTGAGAAAGTGGACTATCCCCTTAACGGCATGCTTGAAACTCTGAGTATTATAGTACAATTATTTCAGAGTGTAAACCAAAAGAACATTTTCTGTACACTGACTTAAACACACGCTTAATTTTGTTGTGACCTAATTTAGCTTGTCTACATGGATATGCACGTGTATGTACAAATGTGTGTATGTGCGTGGATATATTTGTGTCTATGTGCATTCATATGTGCATTGTGTGTGTGTGTGTGTGTGTGTGTGTGTCTGTGCGTGTGCGTGCGCGTTTGTTGGGAATGATGACTTCCAGGACCTGTTTACCATCATGCTAGAGTTCCAGAGGTTGGAGAAACTAGAATTCGGAGGGATCAAAGGGAAAGTGTACAGTGAGCAGGTCTCTGATATGCACAAGGAATTCATGGAGCTTTGCAAGATGTTCAAAGGCAGTGAATACAACCCCTTGAATTACAACAGCCAGGTAAAGTAAAGCAAGTATGCTGAAGCTCATGTCCCTCTCAAGCCTAGATAATGTTTGGCCAACAACAAACAGCTCTGTGCAACTGGGCATTTGGCAAAGTGCAGTTCCTCAGTCTCTATGCCACATGCTGAAATACTCTGTGTTTTAGTTCCCGTGTGACTCTTTGGGGATTAAGTAGTTTATGACAAGGCTTAAACCGTAGCACGCTTGCTTATACAGATATTGTTGCCTCGTTCTGATAACACAGGCCCAAGGCAGACTTCGGCCCTGTGCTTGTTTACATGAATAACATATCCTGTAATTAAACGACACTGTTATACTGCTGCACCTCATGCCTTTCTAGTTTAAGACACCATAGACCGGGCGTGTCCAATCTTATCTGGAAAGGGCCGGTGTGGGTGCAGGTTTTTGTTTTATCCCAGCACTATGACACCTGAATCAACTAATTAACTAATCACTGTCTTCAATCAAGGCCTTGATAAATGGAATCAGATGTCGTAGTACTGGTCTAAAACAAAAACCTGCACCCATACCGGCTCTTTTCGGATAAGTTTGGATACACTTGCCATAGAGCATATATCAGGGATACTCAAATCTGGCCTTTGATACCAAAGGTACTGCTGGTTTTCATTCTTCCCCTCTAATCGGGACTGATTTAAACCTGAGACCCCAGGTGACTTAAATCTCTGGCCAATCAGTAGTGTTAATCGGTGAATTACCTATCAGGTAGAAAAGAAAACCATACTAGCCACGAGGGCCAGATTTGAGTGTCCTTACCATATATCATACTCTTGAATATCAGCTACATCAAGAAGGGCTTGATGCTGCTGCTGTACATTGGGACCAGAGAATGTTCCTAACCTGACCGATGTTATACATGTATAATGTATAACATGTCAGTGCAAGTAGAACAGATGTAGCTATTATGTTCACTTGTTGCCTTTTTCATGGTATTGAATGGTCATGAGGCCATTTTGATTTTTAGTACATTCATTCTCAGGAAATCAGGAATCCCCAGTATAGTGCCATTAAGATAGCGTATCAGGTCCTGCATACATAGATAAGAGGGGCAATTGTGGTCACACAGTGGTGGAAGCCTGCTTGCCAACAGGGAGATAATAGGTTTGTTGCTGGTAACACACTGTTTAATGCTAACAGTCAAAACCAGGCATCTGGCAACGAGGCCCATTCTCCATAAGTACTCTTGGTCCTATGCACGATTGCGAAATGTGTATCCTGCAGTCAGGTGCTTCAGTCATCTGAGGACCTGCTGCTTCCTGCTGATTTGGTTTCTCTGGTAGTGTTTGCATGCTCTTGGGTAGTGGTTAAGGCACTGGCCTTGTAACTGGGTTGAAGGTGGGGCCCTGTTGCGGTACTTTGATTAGCTTCATTGAACATCCAGTTGTATAAGTAGATAATATGTGGTATAGCATTGGGTCGTTTCTACTTCGATTCAGTTAATTTCGGAAATTAATTGAAATTCAGTTAATGAATTAAAAACTCTCCAAAGAACATCGTGGCTGTTCTTAAATTCTTCTTAAATGTATTACTCTCATTTCTTGAATTGACTGAATTAAAGATGGCCCCAGCCCTAATGTGAAATATAAGCAGTGTAAGCCATTCTGAATAAGGCTCTTAATTTTATTTTATTTCTGGTAAAGCCCTCAGTACATGAATTGGTCACAGAGCAGATGAAATGTATAGAGATACACTGCCTGGCCAAAATAAAAGTTGCACACTAATATTTCGTTGGACCGCCTTTAGCTTTGATTACGGCGCACATTCGTCGTGGCATTGTTTCGACAACCTTATGCAACGTCACAACATTTATTTCTGTCCAGAGTTGCATTCATTTTTGCCGGAGATCTTGTATTGATGACGGGAGAGTCGAACCACTTTGTAAAGTCTTCTCCAGCACATCCCAACGACTTTCAATGGGGTTAAGGTCAGGACTCTGGTGGCCAATTCATGTGTGAAAATGATTCCTCATGCTCCCTGAACCACTCTTTCACAATTTGAGCCCGATGAATCTTGGCATTGTCGTCCTGGAATATGCCCATTGATGGGATAACCTGGTCATTCAGTACATTCAGGTACTCAGTTGACTTCATTTTATTGCTGCATAACGTTGCTGAGCCTAGACCTGACCAATTGAAGCAACCCCAGATCATAACACTGCCTCCAGAGGCTTGTACAGTGGGCATTATGCATGGCGGGTGCAAAGGAGACTTTTTTTTTGGCCAGGCAGTGTATGTACACAGGGCTATGCGCAGAGAGTATCGGCGTTATGACGCATATGAGTCCAGATAAATCCACTTGAGCACTGAGAATATTGTGTGATTGGCGTCACGCTGGGAGTTACTCCTGCTGGCGATGACTTCAAAGCTGTGGGTATTAATCCCTTTACCGGATCAGTGACAGAGACTGAGAAGCAGGACCTAATTTAATTACTTCTGCCGAGGGTAGGCCTCAGGGAGTCATCCCATTCACTCATGATTAACGCACTAGGACATGTAGGTGTAAAGGCCTAACGTATTGTAGAGGTGGGGTTTTACATTGTGGGGATAGGCTGTAATGATAAGTATTTGAAATTAAAACCTGGTGAAGGCATTTGATGGTCATCAGAAAGGGTAATTAATAGAGACTTTGCATGTCCAGTCAAACGGTTTGAGAACAGTTATCTTTCGACCTATATTACATCATAGATATGCAGACTTGCAATATATGTACTATTTATTATAAGTGAAAGTGATTGTTGGTGGTTGACTGTGGTCCTGTTTGTTTCAACCCAAAGATATTTGAGTGTGAGTACGAGTGCTTCAAGGAAAAGGTGTTGGACTTTGACCGGCGTCTTGCCACTATTCTATACCTGGCCTTTCGGGACTGCGCTAGTTTGGAGTCAGCTTTCAAGGTAGGACCTTTCGTTTCTTTACAGCCGATTCATATTCATTTTATGGACCAAAATGCTATCTACAAAACAAGCTTTGGAGAACTGCATAGGTTATATGAAAAATGGCTACAGAAGCTACAGGTTAGATACAGAAGAGCTCCCTCTAACAGGAACACAAAAATAGCAAGAAGAGTTCCAACCAGTAGGTCAGAATCTGCCTGTAGATAAATCCAGAACCTGGCTGAACCGTCATCTACGGTGCCCTCCACAATTATTGGCACCCCTGTAAAGATGAGTAAAAATGGTTATAAAAAATTCACCTTTTGGTGAATTAGCTTAATCTCACAATGAAAAAATTAGAAAAATCCAACCTTTAATTGAAGTAAATCCTTCATCAAGAAATAATAATTTTTTAACAAAACCACGTGTGCCACAATTATTGGCAACCCTATAAATTATTTTGAACAAAATGTAACTGAAGCATTTTTTCCATTTATATTTTACTTTTGAAAGTTGATCAGAGTGTTTAGGAACTTTCAAGCCATTTAATTCATGACTTCCTGTTTCACTGGGGTATAAATATGAGGTGACACAGAGGCCATATTCCCTTATTCATACATCAACATGGGAAAGATAAGAGAACATACAAATCAAATGAGGGAAAAGTGTGTTGAGCTTCATAAGTCAGGGAATGGCTATAAAAAAAATAGCTACTCACATGAAAATGCCCATATCTACCGTTAGGGCAATACTTAAAAAGTTCAAAGCAACTGGAACTGTTACAAACTTGCCTGGAAGAGGACCCAAGTTTATTTTGCCCCCACGCACAGTGAGGAGGATGGTAAGAGAGGCAAAAAAATTATCCCCAAGGATCACTGTTGGAGAATTACAGAGGAAAGTAGCATCTTGGCGGTCATCAAGTGTCCAAAACTGCCATTAGACGTCACCACCATGCCAACAAATGATTTGGAGCATTTCCTGTCATTTCACCACAAATGTAAGTGCCTGGAGTTTGCTAAACGCTACTGGAACTTTGACTGGAACCGTGTTTTATGGTCAGATGAAACGAAAATTGAGCTTTTCGGCAACCAACACTCAAGGTGGGTTTGGCGTAAAAAGAAGGATGGCTATGCCGATAATTACCTGATCCCCACTGTTAAGTATGGTGGAGGTTCTGTGATGATTCAAGATCTCCGGATGTTTTTCCTCCAAAGGCCCTGGGAAACTTGTTAGGGTACATGGCATCATGAACTCCATGAAATACCAGGAAATTTTAAATCTTAATCTGGCTGCCTCTGCCAGGAAACTAAAACTGGGTCGTCGTTGGATCTTCCAGCAGGACAATGATCCAAAACATACATCCAAATCAACTGAACAGAATGGTTAACTAAACACAAAATCAAGCTTCTGCCATGGCCATCTCAGTCCCTTGACCTAAACCCCATTGAAAACCTGTGGGCTGAGCTGAAGAGGAGAGTACACAAGAGACAAGAGAGGACCTAGGATTCTGGATGCTCTGGAGAGATTCTGTAAAGAAGAATGGTCTCAGATTCCTTGCTCTGTATTCTCCAACCTTATTAGATGTTACGGGAGAAGACTCAGTGCTGTTTTATTGGCAAAGGGAGGTTGTACAAAGTATTAAATGCAGGGGTGCCAATAATTGTGGCACACATGGTTTTGTTAAAAATAATTATTTCTTAATGAAGGATTTTCTTTCCTCAGAATAAATTTACTTCAATTAAAGGTTGGATTTTTCTAATTTTTTCAGTGTGAGATTAAGCTAATTCACCTAACGGTGAATTTTTTATAACCCTTTTTACTCATCTTTACCAGGGGTGCCAATAATTGTGGAGGGCACTGTAGATGTGAGCACTGTAACCACTGTGACAGTGTCCTATAAAGCATTCACTAATGTACTCACAAACCACACTAGCAGTCTACAGGGCCGTCGTGGTAGTACAGCGGTAAAAGCGCCGACTTTCAGTCGGTGCAGTTGTGCTTCGAGGATCGGGATTCGCGCCCCGGTCCTGCCAGATCCGAGCATGGCCGGCGCCCGTTGGCGGTTGCTTCCGGGTGGGGGGAGGGGCTCGGAGAGAATCGCTGCTCATAGAACGGCCCTGGGCGAGTTGGAACTACGGTCAGGAACCTTGGAGGAGTCGCGCCCTGAAAATCGCCCGTGGCGATCGCCCATGGCGATCTCCGTCCTACTGCCGGCTGACAGTTGTGCAGCGGTGATTCTCTAGCGGTTGCTACGGGGGAATTAGAATAGGGGTTCAATTGGCTACTAAATTGGGGAAAAATGGGGAAATAATGGGAAAAAAATCAGAAATCCTTTTTTTTTTTTTTTAAATAGCAGTCTACAGACTGACGCATAAATACATAAATACGCTGTACATACAGCCATGAAGACCACTGTGACAGTGTCCTATGAAGACTATCCCATGACAGTGCACTATGACAGGGCCCGATTTACTAAGACCTTTAGTACCTTTTAGCACACGCAAAACCAATAACATAAGAAATGATTGGTCATGGTATTGGTTTTGCACCAATCATTGGTTGTGTTATTAGTTTTGCGTGTGCTAAAGGTTTTTGGCCCTATGTGTTTGCCCATAACAGCAACCCTGTGTCCATGGTATCCCCTCTAGTCAGTGGCCTAGAAGTTATCGATTAGTCTGTCAGAAAAGATTGGTTGCAGCAACTCCTGATAAAAGGATCGTTCTGAATGTTCCCTTTGAAATCCACAAGGTTCCCTGGAATGAATGAGGAATTGGACCATACCCTGTATTCTATAGTCCCCATCCCCTTGCTGGTCCACATCTGTTTGTACTTTATTGATTTAAACAATAGGCTAATCTTTATGCATACATTGTTACAGTTGCCTTGTGTATAATATTCGAATTAGAATTTAGTTTGACGTATATCTTTCAGGTTTTTGTCCCCTTTATTACTGCCTTACAGTGCTACGGTTTTATGTCTCATCCTCCTCCCCCTTTATTTATGCGTCATTCGATTTATTTTGTGTATGTTGCTTTAAGAGCTTTCCCCTGTCGCACTTGTCTTGATTTTTGTTCACAATCTTGTATATAGCACACGTGCATGCTCTGCTCTGTCATACTCTGTTGAAGGCTAACCTTGAACATGTGGCAGTGTGGCATCAATCCTCAGGGATATGCCAGTTAATATAAAGGTTTTTTAATTGCGCAGTATTGAAGAATGCCTTGCCATATTTCTTTGTATCATGAAGATTGTAGAACCCATTTAAAGAGCCCTTTCACCAAAGTGAGTGAAAGGCATTCCTGCCTCAGCCTCTAGTACAGTGTAGTTCAAGTTCCCTTTGGTTTGGCCATGTATTTGTTTACACATTTCATATAGTTTTTCTATGTCTTATGTTTTAACAATCAGTACCACTGTTTTTAAACTGCAACTATATTACGCTTTCAGTCATATTTTAATTTTCAGTTATATTAATTCATGAATTAATTTCGAGTTTTGGACTCCATCTGTTTTTCATCTAATCATCTGAATTGCTGTTGGCCCTCATCCTATTTATTGCAACATGTCTGATCTAGGATGTCATTATGAGACCAACAGTTTTGGTAATCTGTTAAAATAACAGTTTTGTGTGTTTTGCCTTGTTGGATGGTACATACGAAAGCATACAGAACTGCGTCTGGTACACAGTAGGCGAACCTGTCTGCATTTTTGTTAGGTTTAGTGTCACAGTAAGCTTTTATGCACACAGGCCTTCCTATGTCTAACATGGCAGAGGTCTGTTTGTTCCTGGAGGGGCCCCAGTATCTAACCCAGCCTGGGTGTTAGCATTAATTTTACAAGCCTTGTAAAGGTTTGAGACATCCACAAACCTGTGTAAAGACACTACTTCCGCCATTGTTTTTCAGAATTTAGTTTTTTATTGGGGTGAGAACAGAATTCCATTACAGTAATTGTCTCATAAAATTGCTAGCACTGACACCTCTTATATTCTCTGTTGCAATTTTCCGTCCTAAGAGCCATACACTGTTAAACCTTACCTACAAAATGAATGTTAAGAGGTCACCATTTATGATTTTGACCACATTATGCATTTAGGAATACAATTAAAGAATTCAATATTGTAGTCATGTGTATAATATAATGTAATTTTACACTGTTGCAAGTAGTGCAGCTGATATTCCTTAATATATAGTTTTAAAATATGGTGATATGGTGTAATGAGTATTATTTATGATTGGATGAAGCTGCTGGCCGTGTGTGGGCATTTCCTCGGAAGACCTGTCATCAAGGAGATCTTCAGTCCAAATTTCCTCGTCCTGCTACAGCTTTTTGACCAGGAGCTGGAGAGGTGCAAACATCTGTATGACTCCCATATACTGCAGGTATCAGAAAGTATGACATGACTGGCGTGAGAAGTGTCTAGAGTGGTTTTCGCTAGTTGCTAGGTTTTCGCTTGAGTGAAAAGTTTGTTCACTCAGACAGTTTTCCAACAGTTTTGTTTGATTGTTTATTAGTTTTGTGTATTTCCTGTCACTGGGATATTAAATAACTTGCCTGGAGGTCCTAAGAGCACTCAGAGTCAATTGGCCAATCAGGGAGAGCCTATAAATATGTGTTATGTTCCCCCAGACACTTCCCCTGATTTTCCCCCAAAAAATCCCTTTAAATCATGCATACATCACTGGATGCAACAGTCCGGTCTGTTTGCCGCAAAATAGCCCTACTGCATAGACAAACACATTTTGTTCACAATTAGCATACTGTCAGTATTCTCATTCTGAAGCCTTTTCTTCAGAAGCCAAAATGTGTGTGCTACCACATAGTGTCAAATGCCATTCACATGTTCTCTTTTCTGTAGGCGGAGGGTAGTGCGGGAGTGCTGAGCAAAAACATGCCTCTGCTATCAGGCTCCTTGAAGTGGGCGAGAATGCTGAAGGAGAGAATCCAAACCTCGTGGGCAAACCTTAGTTTTGTGGAGGATGCGTGAGTGTTCCTGCCTCCACACAGTTGTGTCTGTGTCCTTTGTACTCCTTGGGCAAATTGTTGTTGTACTCTTTAGGGATTCAGTAAGGCGAGCCAAGACAGTTTGTAACTGTGCAGAAACAACCACAAATGTGGAAGAACATGAGCTACTGTGAGCATCAATAAATGTTAGTCATAGACATAAAGGCACTTACCAAAATTCAGGACAAACTGACAAGATAAAATGACTAATAAATGAGGAATGTTCCTATCACCATTTGTTTGATCAATCAAATTAACAGTAGTCTGTATGTGGCATACCTCACTTTTATTAATTTTGAGCACTTCATTGCATTAAAATATTATAAAGGTGGAACTAAAACACAAATAAACAATGAGTCTGTGTGTGTGAGAACTCATTTCATGTATCATGTATAACAGATTCTATGAAAAGTTTAATTACTGCTTTATATACAATTGTAGTCCATTATGCAATTCTTTTTGCTACCCATGTTTATAACAGCAACGTAAATCTATTCAAACCACTATACTACCAGTAGACAGTTCACTACCAATTCAAGAAAGTCATTGTGAATATATTGTCTATTAGCTTCTGGTATTGTCTCCTACATTAAAGCCATTTGGCTGCAGTTGTGATTAGGTTTATGCGTGCACTTATATAGCCAGGTCCTTTTTCCCATCAGGACCGTGGAAGGGACAGAAATTGAGCTTGTCTACCAGAAATACATGGAGATGTTAACCCTCCTGGACCAGTATGAGGAAAAGGTCTACTCAAACTGGTGCAATGGTCTGGACCAGGTCTGTCAATTCAACCTGGATCAGTCCCTTATCAAGAGAAAGGGGTCTACTGGCCTTCTTTCAGTCAACTTTAACCCTCAGGTAATGCTCAAAGTACTTACCAGCGGTCCGTAAAGAAGGACACAAAATTTTAGGCTTTTTAGGTTCTCAGTGAGATGTTTTAAGCACACAAATTGAAATAATTAGTGATCCCATATTGAAACAAAAGACCATAATGTTTGAAGATGACCATTGAGCCATTCAAATGACTGTTTAAAGCCATTTGGCCTGGAGCTTGCATTGTGTAAGTCCTGCTCTTGAATACCCAAAAGGTCTCTACTTCGTTCTACTACATGATGTGTGAAAAAATACCTCCTATTGTCCCTCCACTGCAATCGCCATACTTTTCTTCTCACGGGTTATTTCTTGAGGCCTGGAGTCTTAAGGACTGCTTTGTTTTCACTGCAGCTGATAGCTGTCCTTAGGGATGTGAAGCACTTGCAGATGCTCGATCTGACAAACATCCCTGCGGCCGCCCTGGCTGTATTCGAGAAGAAAGACATCTTTATTATGGTATGAAATGGTTTGACGGTGTTATGCTACACTGCACTCATGTGAGATTAAAAGGGAGGATCTCTAAGGATTATAATTATATTTAGGCTGGCCCTCATCAGTATGTGGGCAGTGTGTGATGATTGGTCCTCATCAGTATGTGCATAATCTGTGTTTGTCTCTCATCCTCCTCAGTATGTAGGCAGTCTGCAGCTGCTGGTCCAGTTGTACAACAAGCTTAAACAAACAGTGCTGGAGGTGGAGTTTCCCCTGATCAAGGCGGAGCTTGCAGCTGTTGATGGGCAGCTGCACGTGGGAGAGGTGGAACTTACATGGCAGGACCAGCACTGCTGGGATTACATCAGTGCCGTGAAGAAGACAGTCCAAGACCTGGAGCGTCGGGTCCAGAAGACCAAGGACAGCATGGAGGCAATCCAGAATCTGATGAAGAGATGGAGTGACCAGGCCCTGTTCTGCAGGCGGGACAACAAAAAAGACACCCAACTTATGCTGGACGACAGAGTCGATCGGCTAGCCAAGAGATACAGTGCCATCCAGAGAGATGGACAGCTCATTCACGGCCTCATAGAGGTGATATCTTTGCCTTTCCTGTTTGTAGAGGCTTTGTGGTTCACTTCTAATGAATTAAGAGCATCCATCTATAATTCGTATCTAATAAAACATCAACAACATAGCAGTTCATAACCACCAGCGGTTGATAATGAGCAACAACTCAAAGAGAAATTATATTTCATTGTATGATGTATTGCATAACATGTAGGCTATTGTTGATGCATGCCCAGGTCAATCAATTTAAACGATACCCGATTCTCACCTGACCTGGTTACTAAATGAATGGTTAATGAATAAACCAATGGGATTTATTAATAATAACTGGTTTGAGTTTGAGATTCCCCTACCCCTATCTGACGCCTTCATTATTTTTTCCAGGAGAACATGTCCCTTTTCCGAGCCGACCCAACAGCGGATGCGTGGCGGGTGTACGTGGAGTACGTGGATGAAATGGTGGTGGATGGCCTCTTTGGTGCCATCACTCGCTCCCTGGAGTTCTTTGTGGAGAACACGGAGGGCGAATCTCGGCAGGCTCCTCTCTTCGAGGCCCAGATGGTGCTGACCGCCCATGTGATTAACTTCCGCCCATCCCTGGACAGGGAAGTTGGAGACGGATTCTATGACCTGGTGGAGGGGCTGCTGGGTGATGTGTTCAGAATGTCGGCACAGGTGCAGAGGGTAGCAGCACATCTGGGTATGGATAACTACCAGGTGAGTCAGAATGTGTGCTCAGGTGCAGAGGGTAGCAGCACATCAGGGTATGGATAACTACCAGGTGAGGATGGGACAGGCCAATCTGACACTTCCTCTGTGCTTTAGGAAAAAAGTCACTTGGTGGTTACTCTACTAGTGAAATCATAAGTGGATCTGAAACAGTGCAAGTAACTACATACACAGAAAAATCTTAGTATTAAATTTACTTTGTATGACACCTGTGTAGCCTATATGAAGTCTGTTGGAGTAGTACTTGTCATCATTTTGCTTTAACACTGAACATTTTGTTGTGTGGTTCATGGTTCAATCATGTTGTAAAAATGTTTATATTTTAGTTTTAATAATAATTTAAATAATAATAATGCGTGCATGTTTTATACCAGACACTACGACGTCCTCTCTAAAATTTGTACAAATTTTGGCTTCACAGCATGACATGGACGACATGCTGGACCTTGCAGACCTGCGACAGGAAGTGATGGAGCGGGTGGACGACGTCATCAAGAAGGCCCTGCAGTACCGTGGTGTTTATGACTGCTACTCACAGCTGTGGCTGGATGACAGGGCAGAATTCATGAGGCAGTTCCTCCTGTACGGGCATGCTCTGACTGCAGAGGAGGTCGACAGCTTCGGGGAGGAAACGTTCCCTGAGACTCCGCCCACCATCGAGCAGTTCAAAGAGCAGGTAATGCCATACTCTGGGTGAGGAACAGTTTAGGTTGTGGTTTTATTTAAAGAGCGTTATCTGAATTTAGCTAAATTGCCCGTTTCTAGTGTAACTGGTGGAGTTCAGAAGTACAAAAGATGTGTTCACACATCTTAGCGCCTGTATAGCAAACAGTTCCCTTTTGCCTGAGGATCTGGTCATTCTCTTGATATGCCATGCGTGAAAGTGAGGGCCAAGGTTTGAAAATCAACCTGCATGTGTTTGCATGTACAATGGAGTCCCATCCACGGTGTGGTCCTGACTGGATCCATGTGCCTTCTGTCTTCAGCTTTAACTCACCATTGCCCTCTACAGGATGGAGCAGTTACTGTAATTAGATGGCTGAATGCATGGGCTGGCGATTAACTTGTTGATAGTTCATAGCTTTTTGACTGGCCTCAGAAAAAATGCATTTCACCTTTCATCCAATGGATTTTTTTGGTTGATTTTTCAGATTGATATTTATGAAGCCATGTATACCCACGTCACTAAGATTGAAGACTCTAAGGTGTTTGAGAACTGGTTCAGAGTGGACGTAAAGTCCTTCAAAATGAGTCTTTTAAACGTAATCAAAAAGTGGAGTTGGATGTTCAAGGAGCACCTCATAACATATGTCACAGACAGGTGAGGTTCCTTTCAGTGATCCTGCGATATTAGCAGGTTTATTCTACATCCATGTTACTGTACGTCAGTGCTATCACATCGACAATGATGGTTTATATAACATATATATTATGCAGTCAGTCTACCTGTGTGTAATATTGACTGCAATGTCAATGAACGCGCTAATATAGATGCTTATTCTTCTCACATGCGACTCAAGTTTTATTATTTTTTTATGAAAAGATGCACACAATGCTTAGTTGAACAATTTTTTTAACCTGTTTAATATAGTCTCTTGTCGGAGACATGCCATAATTGATGATTTATCCCAGTGTACTGTAGAACACCAGAGCTCAGTATGATGGGGGTCCCTCAGATGCCTTTGAGCCTGGGCTGGGGTCCCTGGATCAGAAAAGGTTGAAAAACCCTGATCTAGAGGGTCATCATCCCTATGTGGTGTACTGTGTGTGGCACTTGTTTCATGTCCCCTCAGTCTGTACGAGTTGGAGGAGTTTATCAGGGTGACAAACGAGGGGCTCAAACGGCCTGTCATGAAGGGGGACTACAGTGGCCTGGTGGAGGTGATGGGGCTCCTGCTAGCTGTTAGAGACCGGCAGCTGACCACAGACAAGCTGTTTGAACCTCTGAAGGCCACTATCACCCTGCTGGAAGGGTACGGTCAGCGGATGCCTGAGCATGTGTACACACAGTTGGAGGTGAGTCATTCTCATTGCCAAAGGGTAGAATGAGACCGCGACACGTCTTCCACATCAGCAGGGGATTTTTGGTGGGTTTAAAACAAGCTTTCACATTCCACTCTAGCCAGTGGTATCTGTGGCTGCCCTACCCTTTATCTGCTAGCTTATCGTGCGGTGATTCCTACAAACCAGGGTAGGAATCCATTGGCAACTTTGTGGACCAAACAAAGGATACACACCAAAATAGCATTTCATTGTGGTATTAGACACATGATATGAACTTTATTTTAAAAGATAAGTAAAGCACACAATGCTACAGCATCTGAGAAAAGCTGAAATAATGATGTCAGTCTTCTGGGTCTAAATCACCAGTTAGGTCTATAATTTATAGAGCTATAGCGAGTCTATCATCTATTACATACAGTGGTCCCTATCATTGTAATGGAAATTTAAAATGAATAGATATTTTAAAAGGTCGCAAATGTAAAGGCTTGTAATTAAACACATAGTGCTTATTATATAGGGCCAATAAACCAGTAAAGGCATGCTCAATTAAATGTTGCCCTATGCAGGTTAAGAGTTCACCACTGAGGGCATAATCGCACAGTTGGATTGCCTAGGCATAGTAGGTTATCGAAAACAATGGCTTTAATAGCGATGAACAAAGAGCGTATGAATAATAGAACAAAAATATGTATTTAATTAGAAGTTAGTTGCAAACTGAAAAAAATGAATGAATGAAAGAATGACAGATATCGAACAAACGGCTACTAAACCATATAATTAAAATAATTAAGTTCATGTCACTGAATGTAAAGCTTTTCTGTACGTCTTCTGTGCCTTTACTTTCCTTTACTTCTCCTGCATGTTTGCTGTGCATTTTCTGTTCCTCTTAGCTCTTCCTCTTCCTGTACCTCCAGGAACTTCCTGAAAAGTGGAATGGCACCAAGAAGCTGGCCGTGTCAGTTAAGCACGAGGTCGCGCCCCTACAGACGGCTGAAGTGTCTGTCATACGCAGGAAATGTGTGGCCTTTGAGGTTTGTTTGAGATGGCTCCTCACTGTCATCTGATTGGTGGTTCTGACTTTCATTTTCAAATGCTCACAGTTTAAAACAAGTGTTAACCTTTATACAATAAAAATATATTAATATTAACATACAGGTATATTTAACTATACTATTTTGTACATTGAATTATACATTGGAATATATGGAGGCACTCCAAATATATTTTCATATGCATGCCAGTATATTGTCATTCCCATTTTTCATTTTTTTCAATGCATTTCTGAATAGAAATGACATACATTTCAAGTAAGTTTTTTATTTCACAAAGAAGCCATAATGACTGTTATGCAAAATATGCTCAGAACAGCCATTGTTGCAAAAAATGGCAAATTAAGACTGACAATATATTTGATATCCATGTATGGAAAATACATAATGTTTGGATAAGGAAAGCTAGAATTATATTATATATACAGCTTTGGAAAAGCTTAAAACATAAAGATGTATTTTGAAGAATCGGGATTAACGTTACTATTGATTGTTGAACACTTCCTATTTATGGGTATATATACGTAGGTATGTTGTTTTTGTGGGTTTTCAGAATTAGGGTTTGCTCACTATTATTACAGGCCACACAGATCCCATAGCATCCGGTTGTGAAAGTAGTTTGTTTTTTCTGCCTTCTCATTATGACAGATTAAACAGAATGACTTCAGAGAGAAGTTCAGAATGGAAGGTCCCTTCAACTACGGTGCTGTGAAACCGTACACTCTGCTGCAAAAAGTATATCTCTCTTATTTCACTTTTTAAAAATCTTATCTTTATATCAGGGGGCTGTTGTTTTAAACAGAATTTTGAAAAGATATGAATGTCATTGTAGTTGCTTTGACCCGCCAGTTTGTGTTTTAATGCATTTCATGGGTTTTTTAATAGGTTTCTCACCGATTCAAAGTTTCTTCAACTGACTATTTGGAAAATACCAGCGTTGATGTATTCTCACACAGTGGCAAACCAGCAGCCACCCATATCCAGGGTGACATACACAAATTATATTTATTTTATATTTATTTATTACAAGTTTCGTAACACTACACCAAACTGTCACCCGTGATAAACAAGACAAATATTATAAATAATATGCAACAGACAGTGTAAACAATAGTGACAAAATTATTTTACGACTGAATAATACTGAAGGAGGTAAGAGGAATAATATATTGTCTGTGTTGTGCAAAAACCTTGCATCTCCATTATTCGTCATTTTGGTTTTTTAATACGCATTTAAAGTTCTCATCCGACTCTATGTACAACAGAGTTTTACAACTGAATAACTAATAAAGCTGGTTCAAAGCCCCTAATGATAAAACCATAATGCGCATTGGTAAATAGAAAATAGAAGCACTTTTTTGTTTTTCCTGAGAATTATTTGGAGGTAAGTTTGTGTATGACAACGACAATATATAACATAATTTATGAATGATTTATTGTCTAATAAATAAATCAACCAGTCAGTCTATATTACCATATTTTGTATTTATAGTGGTAGGAATAGTCAGAGTGCTTCACTGAGGGTTTTGCAGAAAAGCAATGCAAAATGACAACAAATATAAATTTTGAAACAAAGTTGAAAATGAAGAGAATTTAAAGTTGAAAATGAAGAGAACAGTTGACAAATAACAGTACATGCAACGTCCACAAAAACAACGAGCTAACAAAGATCTCAGAATAAAAAGTATTAAAGTACTGTATGACACAATTTATAAAGCTGCGTGTGTACATGGAAGGGAATGGACACTAGATAATTCATAATGTAATAAATACAATAACTCTGATAATGTCGGAAGAGACTTGAGAGACTATTCGGAATCATATATCAGTTCAGTTTTTGTAACGACAAATAATTGAAAGGGGATACGATACGATTTAATACAAGTGCCTGTGGATTGTATTTACCTTGGTGAAGAAACGAGAATGCTTCCTCTGTAAGAGAGATTGTTTACATTGTTGCATCAGGCTCAAAGAGAGATTAGGACACTGGAAGAGGAGATGACCAAGCTGCAGGAATCCAGCCACCTTTTCGAAGTGAGTGTGCAGGACTACAGACTGCTCAAACTCTGCCGCAAGGAGATCATCATCCTTAAACAAGTCTGGGACATCGTGGTGTACGTGCACGTGAGTGTTCTCTTCGTGGGCCATTTCAGTGGAAGAAAGCAGCTAAACGCAATGCCAAACTCATTTTCCCTCTCATTCTGTAGCCATGGCCATCTGCTTACAAGTCATCTATCATAATGGTTTCACTGCTTCTCATTGCATCTTCTGTCCTTGCAGTGCAGCATAGAAGAGTGGACAAAGACACCGTGGAGAGAGATCAATGTTGACCAGATGGATGCAGAATTAAAGAGATTTGCCAAAGTAAGACCTCTTGACATCTCACCAAAATCCGTTGGCAGTCATGCCTGACTAAGAAGCCACTTTCCTGCTTCCTGTCAGGACATGCGGAACCTGGACAAAGAGGCGCGTGGCTGGGATGTGTACAGTGGACTGGACCTCACAGTGAGGAACTTGGTGACCTCACTGCGGGCAGTGACCGAGCTGCAGAACCGGGCCATTCGAGACCGACACTGGGCCCAGCTCATCAGCACCGCTGGGGTGAGTCGGTCACGAGCTCTCCACTTCAACACAAGTGCTTAACAGGTCACAAAGTCAAGCCACAGTGTAGCATAATGCTAGGGACCTGGGCTTTGAACTTAGTGGTGGGTTGTGGGTTCAATTCTTAGCTAGAGCGCTGGCCTTATACCCTTAAGTAAGTTAGTTAACTTTAATTGCTCCAGTATAATACTCAGTTGCATAAACTTATTGTTTGTAAAAAAATATAAAAAATAAAAAAGACATTTATCTGTGTAAGTCCCTCTGGATAAGACCATCTACTGAAGACCAAAATATAATGTGTTAAATTGAACTTATGTGACAATATAAATTGAACTTATGTGACAATATAAAGTGTGTCATTTGCCCTGGTGGCCTGTTTGTTGAATAGTCTTCAAGTTGGTTAAGGACATTTTACACATATATACCGTATTCAAAAGTGTGTAAAGTGTGTGTGCATGTATATCTACACTATACAGGTGGAATTCACTATGACACACAGCACCACGCTGGCCAATCTGCTGGCCCTACAGCTTCATAGAGTCGAGGAAGAGGTTCACAACATTGTGGACAAGGCAGTCAAGGAGATGGCCATCGAGAAGGTTCGGCAGTCTTTCACTCGCTTTCATGAACTGAGCACAGTAGCAATTTGTAAAACATTGCAGTAAAAGCATTTTCCACAACATGTATTTCATTCAGGTCTGTGCTCATGCATTATGTTATATAACTGTTGCTAAGCAACAGTTGACCATATTCTGTGAGTTAGTATAATGAATAATGCTTTTTAATTCCGAATCAATTGTTTTTGATCAAGTGCATAAATCAGAAAAAAACTATTTTTAAAAGTTCAAAAAATTCATGTTTTTATATTTATGTTAAGCTATTTTTATGTGATTGCAAAAAGCAGATTTAATAATGAAACCATTCATAAAATTGCAAAGGTATGTAAAAAAATGTTTATGAAAGTTGATTGTTTCCTCACAGGTTTTAAATGAAATCAGTCAGACTTGGACCACAATGGAATTCTCATATGAGGAGCATTACCGAACCTCCACTCCACTTCTGAAATCCGATGAAGATTTGATAGAGACTCTAGAGGAAAATCAGGTGCATTTAAAAAGCTTGCTCAGGTTCAGCTATCTGTCACCTTTTTAGAAAAACAAAGGTTCTTGCAAAAGACAGCTGAAATAATGAAGTATTTTGCAACCAGTATGTTCATGTTCTAACCTCCAGTTTGGGCCGTACCATTATACCTACGTATGTGAATGGTAATTTCAAGGTATAGAAATGGAGTGTTTACTAAAATGTAAGCTAAGACGTTTCCATGGAAAAGAACATTAAATAATTATTTTTTTATGTGCAATAATGAAAAATGAACTATTGCACTTTATTATTTTTTATTGGTTGGTTTAAAAATTTGTCCCACAAATGTCAAAAATAAGTACAATTTCTTGAGATGAACTATGTGTTTGAAAATATGTTTTATCCAGAGTGTAGATTATTGTATTTCGTTTTATAATTCTGTGATCTAAATACATGAAACAATAAAACACTGACCATGTCTGTTGCCATGGAGAAGTCTACCTGCACTAATTCCTGAACTAAAAATAAATTGATACAGTAAAAAATTTTAAAACTAATAAAATTTTGTTTGTATGACTTCACACGGAAATTCCCAGAGGGAGTTTTGAGAGGGGCTTTTTGTCAGTCTCTGTCGTGAAGACGACACAAGGTGACATGACCCCAGCCATGAGCGTCATGCAGTAGCTACTGGTGCTGACGATGTGATGAATGGCCGGGATGGTTTTTGGGCTTTCTCTCACCACGGGCGGGAAATCTCAGTCACCCAGCTGTATTGAGTCGATGAATTTACGGGTCTCCCCGGCTGACAGGCCTTTGTTCCCCCTGTGAAGTTCTTTGTTAGCACGCTCTGTCTGCTGGTTCAAGCAGGGGTGAGATCCCTTTATTACATTAGAACAGACCTCTCCTCAATGTGTCCACATTGATTATTCCTTACAAGGCCGTTCCCCACCCCCTATATTCCCAGTGTGTCCAAACAAACAAAAAATGACAAGAGAAGCTGAATAAATAAAAGTATTTCAGTGGCAGGCAGAAAGGATTTGTGAATCTTCTGAGCTGGAATGGAAAGATGAATGTGAAAGCCTCAGAGTATGATTGATTCCCTCAATCTCAGCTTTTCTGACAAATGGAAAAAAAGCAACTCTTATTTCTCCTTTAAACTAAAAATGTGCTTTTATTTTATCATGGAACAATAATTTTATTACATTTCTGTAAGCACAAACTTGACATGATTGTGCACAGCATGAAGCCTTTTCTTATATTTTTTCCATTCATTTCAGAACAAAACACAACACAGTCCAGTGTACTATATTACAGTACTGGGAAAATAGGCCATTTTATCTCCGCCTTTTTTCCCTGCGCATATGATGCATTTGTATGTCCTGGCTCAGGTGTTTACGTCTCCTCCTCTGTATGTCCGTCCTGGCTCAGGTATGTCTTTTCACCTGTGTGTTCCAGGTGTCCTGAGACCTCTCTCTGCCTTCTCCTCCTCCCTCAGGTGCAGCTGCAGGCCATCCTGCAGAGTAAGCACGTGGACTACTTCCGCTTCCAGGTGTCCGAGTGGCAGCGGAGGCTCACGGTTGCCGACACGGTCCTGCTGGTGTGGCTGGAGGTCCAGCGCACCTGGGCCCATCTGGAAAGCATCTTCGTTGGCTCCGAGGACATTCGGAGACAGCTGCCAGACGATACCCACAGGTTCCTGTGCATTGATGCGGACTTCAAGGTATCCCAGCACGCGGGAAGTGGATGCATTGTATACACATGAATTCAACCTCATCTTATTTACTGACACCAGGCCTTATTTAGAGAAGGGATGCTAAGATCGAGGGTCGTTTACCTTTCTGTTTGTTGAAAATATAAGACATACAAAAATTGTGGATACAGATTAAGATATTTAGCGGGTGCTAAAACGTTTAGCACACGCAAAATTAATAACACATCCAATGATCGGTGCAAAACAAATACCGTGACCAATCATTTGGCATGTTATTGGTTTTGTGTGTGCTATAAGGTTTTGCACACGCTAAAGGTTCAGTTTTTATAATCATTAATAATGCTATTAGGATAACCAGGAACACTTTTTAGTGACTGCGTGGCACAGTGCACTATACTGCTGACACCTAAACGGTGACACTACGCATGAAAATAGGTGCTTATGATTTTTCTGTTTGTGTATTCTTTATATATTACGGTAAGATATTAAATATGTACCAGAGCATTTATGGCCATGCAAAGTGTCCTGCAATTAATATGTCGCATTTTGTAACTGCCATATGCAATTGTGTAACATGCTGACTACTGTTGCAAAATATCTACCGTATGAAAACTTTGTTTACACATTCTTGTCTTCATTTGTAAGCAGCTTGTGAGAAGATTATGGAAGAAAATGTGGTGGCTTCATTTTTAGTTAAATATTTGCATGTCATTTGTATGGCCAAGAGGTCATTTATAAATTCACCCCGAATCTCATACTCCTCTGTGGTGCACTTTAAAACTCAAGGATGTGTTTGTGCAGGACCTGATGTTTGGCAGTGCGAAGACAAAAAACGTCATTGAGGCCACCAACAAGCCAAAACTCTTTGAAAGACTTGAGGACTTGCAGAACAGGTTTGAAACATAGGCAGCTATCAAAATGATCCATGCACCTTTAAAATCATATTTTTAATATCTGTGGGAGATTCATGTCATGCGTAGTCTTTAATAGGCACATTTTAATTACATTTAAATTTCTGATCCTCTGTGAGCTCTCTGTATAATACTCTCCCTCCTTTCTCTCCCTTTCTCAGACTGGCACTGTGTGAAAAGGCACTGGCTGAATACCTGGAAACAAAGAGACTTGCATTCCCTCGCTTTTATTTTGTTTCATCTGCGGACTTGCTTGACATCCTTTCCAAAGGCAGCCAGCCCAGAGAGGTAGGCTTACCCCACAGGATGCCACAGAACATATTAATGGCCGTTGTGTTCACTTGATGAGAGAAGTTCTGTCCTTAGTTTTAGTATCAAATTTTACTACACCGTCCAACGTTTAATTTCCTCTCGTTAAACTAGACACGCCCTTCGCTCTGCTATGTGTGGATGAACCTGCTCTCTTTTTAAGGTCACACGACACCTGGCCAAATTGTTTGACAACATAACAGACCTGGAGTTTGTGCCAGTGGAGGGAATTGAGAGTAATGTTGCAGTGGGGATGTATAGTAAGGAAAGGGAATATGTTCCATTCCAGACCCAGTGTAACTGCACCGGCCCGGTAAGACTGTTTTTGCAATCTCTCTCGCTCTCACGCAAACACACATTCACACACACACAAAGAAAAGAGAATTAATCGTCATGCACGCCAAGAAGACAGTACTGTAAAAGTTTTCCAGTAACACAGCACCACCTGGTGTTGCAGTCTGTTTTTTTTCCTGCTGCTAAGGCAGGGGTTCCCAACCTTTGTCATCTCAAGGCCACTGTCTGACTGAGGAAGCACACTTTTATAAAATGGAGCCCTTCACCCAACACCCGATACAGGCTATTTAACAGTCACATGCTATGGATCTATATCAGAGCCGATGGAGCTCTATAATACATACATCTATCCTACATGCATATAGTACAATATAAAGATGTGATTAACCATAATATTTGATTTGAATATTTCCACATATAACACAATGTAGAGTGATTTTTTTTATATATATATTACCTCATTGCCTCATTTTGTTGCACATATGTTATTATAATATCCAGAAAATGTAAGTAAGCCAGGTACTTTGTGAATGTAATTTCGTTGATATACAGAAGCACACTGGAGTGTGGGAAGATGCACTCAGTGTAAAATGGATGTTGATCTCTTACAGGTAGAGGCATGGCTGAGCTGTCTGGAGGACGCCATGCGGGAGACGGTGCGTTGTCATGTGGCAGAGGCGGTGGCTGTGCACGAGGACAGGCCCAGGGAGCAGTGGGTGCTGGACTACCCCGCCCAGGTGGCTCTCACCGGCTCCCAAATCTGGTGGACGACTGACTTAGGGATCGTTTTCGAGAGGCTGGAGGAAGGCTTTGAGACGGCCCTCAAAGACTACCACAAGAAACAGGTAATGACGGCAACTGCTTCAAAGACTGATCTATCTATCTAACAATCTAGCTAGCTATCTATATCACTTTTTTCATGTTACACCGTATTGTAGATTTTTATTATATTTATTTTATGTGCCTTTAATCACCTTCCTAGGTGGCTAAATTAGGTAATTCATTGACTCATCATAATTTGTGGGTGTATCGTTTAATGTCCCGGGTGGGCAATTTAACCTATCATTAGTGTTGTGCCAAGCAAGGCTCTGACTGCATTCTCCTTGTTGTCTGCGGGTTTGATCAGTTCTAATAAAGCATAGCTTGTCTGTTCATTATTTGGATCTGCTGTTCTCCGCGAGTATCCGTATGCTTGCTGATGAAGGCAGAGTAACCTGTGTTTGTTTCATCTGATAAATTGCAAAAGCAGCAAAGCTTGAAGCCACCTCCACACACACGCGCGCACATAGACACTCATACACACACACACACACGCTGCCTCACTCTACTCAACATTGATAAATGAAGTACATGCCTATTTTGCCTCCAGCTAGACAAGAATATATGACCTTCAAGTAAGAGCACGGTTTACGTTCAGATATGTTATATGTATCTGGTATGTAGTTTTGGGCCAATATTTGAGCTATTGTATGCAGATGTATCTCTCTGAATCTGGAAGAATTCATCAAATTATCCTGATTTGATATTTAGATTATTCAACTGGAATGTATGGTTATGGACAGATACTGCAGACTTGCCCTGCAATCCAAAAATTCCTTGTGTTTCCTGTCCAGATTTCTCAGCTGAACTCCCTAATAAACATGTTGCTAGGGGAGTTGTTGCCAGGCGACCGACAGAAGATCATGACTGTGTGCACCATAGACGTCCATGCCAGAGATGTTGTGTCAAAGCTCATTGCTCAGAAGGTGGGTGGCTTTTACTGCTCAGTGGGGTAGCTTTTACACGATATGTAAATCAGTGTAATGTCATGCACTTCTTATTCTAGGAACAATCCAAGTGCTTCATTCTATGAGTAGACCATGGTCACGTTTAAAAAAGCTTTCTGCTATCTGAACTTGAGGTTTTCCCACCTTCTGGAAATTAACTGGGTGTCAAGTAGACTTGAATGCAAAGGCACGATTCTCTATTAGCTGCACAGTAACGTCACAAAACATGGACTGCTCTACTAAAAATAATTAATAAAATAAACAGGCCTTTATAAGGGGGTGCCATAAAGCCAAGTGACTACCATAGGTAATTATGAAAGGAAGTATTTGCCCAAATTCACTAAAAGAAGTAGCATAACCACTTGTTTTTCAAATATAGAGGCACCCACTCCACACAAATGAAGATTACATTCTTGCATTTATAAAACATGTTGCTTCTTGGTTCTTTTGGGTGCTGGAAGCCTTTCCATTCTGAAAATTCTAAGCAGTGCTGTACAAATAGGCGGCTCCATTTTCAGCTGTAGGTATAGTGGTTTGGCCCTTCAAACTTCATCCACAGGTGGGAGAATTACAGTGCGCCCTCTCCTGTCTGTTCAGGTGAACAATGCACAGGCCTTCACCTGGCTGTCCCAGCTTCGTCACCGCTGGGATGAAGCCCAGAGGCACTGCTTCATCAACATCTGCGATGCACAGTTCCTCTACTCCTATGAGTACCTGGGAAACACACCTCGTCTGGTCATCACCCCTCTCACAGACAGGTGACTCACTTCCCACTTAGGGATTTACTATGACTTTTAGCATATGCAAAACCTTTTAGCACACTCAAAACTAATAATGCAACCAATGATTGGTGCAAAACAAATACCATGACCAATCATCGATCATGTTATTTGTTTTGTGCATGCTAAAAGGTTTTGCACATGCTAAAGGTCTTAAATCAGGCCCTTAGTGTCCCAAAACCAGTCCTTTTCTGTACCCATTCTAAAGCTTGGCTGGGCTGATCTGGGTCAAATATGTATTCTATATGCTTTTCATATGACTGCAAAATTTGAAAATGCTCCTGCTGATCCCATCAGAAAAAATCCCTTCCTTTAAAATTGTTAGTAATCTTCCAGAATTTACTGGTATTTAATGAGTTAAATAAACCCAGGTATGATTGCAGTACTATTAAAGGGCAACTGTCCTGTAGAAAAGCAACACATTAGTTGTTGGGATGTACTTGGGTGGAAGGGTGTCGTTGTGGTTATGAAAGCAAGCTTATATGGCGATTGTTGCAAGTTGGGCTCTGCCAATGTGCGCTTGGCCAATATTCTTGGTTGGTAAAAGCCTGAATTGCTTTAGTTAATATAATTTAACCTAGATGAGGATTTAATCATTCTATAGACCATAGTATTATTTCTAAAGCTATAGTGCATTCATTGTGTGTCTATTTTTAATTGTTTTTGCTAAACGCTGAATCTGTCTGGTGCTACGTGAGACTACAGGTGCTATATCACACTGACGCAGTCTCTGCACCTGACGATGAGTGGGGCCCCGGCTGGGCCTGCAGGCACCGGGAAGACTGAGACTACCAAGGACCTGGGCAGGGCACTGGGGCTCATGGTATATGTCTTCAACTGCTCTGAGCAAATGGACTACAAGGTGAGTGTCACCTGAGTGAGTGGCTAACTAGTGATGGGAAAGCCAGGCGTCGTGAACCCAAAAGGGGCGGAGCTATACGTGGTATAGTATTATGCGATGGATACAAAGTCTTTTTGGTGGTTACCATGCTTATGTGATAGCACAGTACATGGTGGCTTCACCCATATGTGAAGCTCAAGAAGCTTCATTCTCCTACTACATTTAATAATATGTAAGGTCATTAATATATGCCCAATGGTAATCTTTGTTGTGTTGTGTTGAGGGAAGCTGATGCAGAACCAGAGGGTGTGTGCTAAGCAAATTAAAGGGTAAGTTCGCTATTTTGGACCTTGGACCCTATTTGCGGTCCGTCTTCCATGAACCTGACCCATGAAGTCCATTTTTTCGCTGATCGGTCCAGTATTGAGTTCGGTACAGATTTCCTGTAGGCTCTCACTGGGCTACAATAGAAGTCAACGGGGCAATTAGAAATGTTATGGAAAAACAACGATAAATGTGCTTTTATAGCTCAGTGTGTATTCTTCCGGTCTCAGTATGCTCTCCTGTGAAATGTAGGCTATCGCAAACGCAAACCGAACGTTGAAACAACAGTTCCATTTGAAACATAACTATTTTCCGACCGCACTACCTCGCGCTGTAAACGTCCGCAGTCTAGCTACGTTGTAGAGAGGCCGCTTGAAAAGCAGTTGATCACAAATCCTGACCTCCCGTTGGAGTTTACTAGCTAGTAGCCTACAGCAGAAATATTTGTAACGCAGTGTTTGTAATCATCATTTGTAATAATTTATCACAGCAATGGTGCGCGAATGTGCATTCCCCGGTTGTGGGAATAAAATGTCTGGACGCTCAAATACCAGTTTTCACAGGCTTCCGTTCTCTGACCCAGAAAGATTAAGACTTTGGCTGGTTGTCTTACGGATCGACATAAACACTCCAGTCAATCAACTCCGTTTGGCAGACTCGCGAGTTTGTGGAGCGCATTTCGACGATACTGATTTCTGTAACCGCAAATCAGAAGCAAAACACTGGTGGCTAAAGAACACAGCTGTTCCTCGTGTCGGACCTGCAGCACTATCAAGCACCGGAGCGGAGGTGAGTTATATTTAGCTATAACGTTACTAACATTTTTTATTTTTTTTTGAGCGCGTCCTCTGACCCAGCACTCATACCAACTAACAAAATCCGAGCTTGACATAAGTTGGTTTCTTGTAACAAAACTGTCGGAAACGTTCATCAACTATAACTTTTTACAATTCTATAATGTTTTATTTACAAATGCTTGACGCATGGTGTCCTGTCCAAAGTTCTCATCTATCACATATCTGTTGGCAGTCATAGTGTAATGGTAATCAATAGAGATGATCCAGTGTCATCCACGGATACATCCAGGTTTTCAATGGCATTCGGTAGCAACAGATCCCACTCCCTACAACACAAACTTTCCTCCTCTCTGGGCATCTGCTTGCACCTCTTGCAAGAACACCAAAAGTCCCCCGAAATTCTTGGTCTAGCCTCGGCAGCGACTTCGGATAACATTACCTGCGCAACTTCAGCCTCTCTCTCTTCTCTTGCTCTCTTATCATCCATCTCTTGTAGTTCCGTGTCCGTGTATTCTGGCTCAAATCTGTAGCCAGTAACGTCAAAGTCAAAATCAAATTCTTCGTCTTCGTAATCATTATAGTCATCCATCATCCAAGTTTTTTTGTGGAAATTGTAGCCTACGTTGCTGCAGGTAAACAAACGCAGACTGCTCACATAGATAGTTTCGTAAACGGCCGGCACACCTTCCCGCTCCCCTACCCCCGACACATAGTACTCCGCGGGAGCAGCGAAAACAAGCAACAGAGAAATGCTTACTTCCAAGCCATGCCAAGCACGTAAAAATGTTCGGATTGAGATACATTTCACAGGAGAGCATACTGAGACCGGTAACAATACACCCTGAGCTTCCCGTCTCATTTATTGTACATGAAAGCACATTTATCGAACATTTCTAATTGCCCCGTTGACTTCTATTGTAGCCCAGTGAGAGCCTACAGGAAATCTGTAGCGAACTCAATACTGGACCGATCAGCGAAAAAATGGACTTCATGGGTCAGGTTCATGGAAGACGGACCGCAAATAGGGTCCAAGGTCCAAAATAGCGAACTTACCCTTTAATGTAGTCATGTGAAAGTAATAACTGCTCTTACTCTTTAAATCCGGATTAAAAGGATTCAATTGTAGTGTAGGATAAATAGACACTGCAGGGATCAAATTTCTGCCTCACCTCCTCTGACAAGGTGTATGACCCCTCAGTCCATAGGGAATATCTACAAGGGCTTGGTGCAGACTGGGGCCTGGGGTTGCTTTGACGAGTTCAACCGCATCTCCGTGGAGGTCCTGTCTGTGGTCGCAGTGCAAGTGAAAACCATCCAGGATGCCATTCGCAATAAGAGAAAAAGGTGAGGGCTGCTTGCAGTGTGTTATATTGTGTGTGGAAAATAGCCTTTGAAACTTACGTTAACCTGGTCTTCGAGTACAAAAAATAATTGGTGCTTGACATTCATGCTTTTTGCAAAAAGGCATTATATATGCATCATTTACAAACCCCAATTCCAAAAAAAGTTGGGACAGAGTATGTAAAATTCACATAAAAGCAGAGAGCAGTGATTTACATTTAATAGCAGTGAATACATTTAATTGAAAACAGAACAAAGAAAAGATATTTAATGTTTTACCTTATCAACTTTATTCATTTTTGTAAATATACAGTGGGGACGGAAAGTATTCATACCCCTTCACTTTTTGCACACTTTATTGTGTTGTAGATTTTAAATGGATAACATTTTTGCCCATCAATGTGTATACTCAATAACCAATAATGACAAAGTGAAAACATGTTTTTAGAACTTTTTGCAAATTTATTAAAAATCTAAAACGGAAATCTCTCATTTACATAAGTATTCATACCCTTTGCTTTAATATATTTTTAAAGTATCATATTTAATATTTGGTCGCATATCCTTTGCATGCTATTACTTCCTGAAGTCTGTGACCCATAAACATCAAAAGACTCTCTATCTTATTTTCAGGTACTGTTACAAGCGATACTATAACCTGTCTGCATTTGAATTGATCTCTATGGGAATTGGGGGGTGAGACTAGATTCAGCTGTAAATTACGCTGGTACAGTATGGAACACATGACTGGCTAAATGGCTGTAAGTCATCAAGGGTCTAAGGTATCAAACAAGCCCCAAACCATCACTCTGCGGCCAGATATGGAGTAGATGTGGATGGATCACTTTAAGGGTTGTTTCTCCTGACTTTTTTCCCCATAGAGTTCTATGGGAAATGAGTCAGGAGAAATAACCCTAGAATCTAGTCTCACCCCCCAATTCCCATAGAGATCAATTCAAATGCAGAGAGGTTATAATATTGCTTGTAACAGTACCTGAAAATAAGATATCGAGAGTCGCTGACCTTAAAATGATACTAATTATAAATTATATGGGTATAAAAGGATATCAAAAGACTCTTGATAACTTATTTTCAGGTACTCTGACAAGCAATACTATAACACTTCTGCATTTGAATGGATCTCTATGGGAATTGGGGGTGGGACTAGATTAAGCTGTAAATTACACAGGAATAGTATGGAACCCATGGTTGGCTAAATGGCTGTAAGACATCAAGGGTCTCACTGTCAGATTCCTTTTAACAATCATACCCTTGACCTTTCCTTCTCCCATCATCATCCTCAGGTTCCTGTTCCTGGAAGAAGATATTGCCCTGAAGTCCTCTGTGGGGATCTTCATCACCATGAACCCCGGATATGCAGGCCGGACCGAGCTGCCTGAGAATCTCAAAGCCCTTTTCAGGTGGGTTCTGCTCTACCTGAAATCCAAGCGCTTCAGATCCACTGAGGACCCTGGTGACCTTCCTGTCCTCTCTGCTCAGACCCTGCGCCATGGTGGTGCCCGACATCCAGCTCATCTGTGAGATCATGCTGGTGGCTGAGGGCTTTTTGGAGGCCCGGGTCCTTGCCAGGAAGTTCATCACACTCTACACACTCTGCAGAGAGCTCCTGTCCAAGCAGGTATGAGTCAGGAGTACCTGGGAATTTCTGCACAATTTGTGATCAGTTCAGACACAGCAAACTGTCTTGGCTTTTTTCCTAGTCTTTTTTTTCTTTAAGATTGAAAAAAATTGAAGCTTTCCTGCATGAATGCTTTCCTCACAGTACCTTTGAACTCAAGATTCCAAGATTGTGTTCACTATTGTATATAAGTTTTAATTCAAGAATGTGCATTCACTTATACTGCTAATTCGAAACCAATGGGTCAAATCTGTAAAGGTCAACATATCTGATTGTTGGTTGTCTGAAATGCAGTCACCTTATGCCTTCATCTTCATATTAGGATCACTACGACTGGGGTTTGCGAGCGGTCAAGTCAGTCCTGGTTGTGGCAGGCACACTGAAGAGAGAAGACAAGAACCGACCGGAGGATCAGGTCAGCGACCACACCGTCTGTAGTACCAGCTGCATGAGCAGCAGAGTGGGGCACTGGACTGAGCCTCTTATTTAATGTCTCATCTAAAAGGTACAGTCAGCTAGAACATGGGGGTCCCATCACTTCACTTAAAATGTTTAACCTGTAAACGCATTTAAAAGTTATTTGTGGATGAGCCTCACGGCCTCAGATTGAATCCGGACCATCCCGGTGGCCCGGTAGCTCCAGAGGGCGACGCTCATTTTGCCGATTGCGTCGTTCAGGGTATTGGGAGGGTTCAGTAGGTTAGGGATCCACATTCATCGCTATCTGGTCACCCCCGCTGGTCGATCGGACGCTCGTGGACTACCTGCAGAAGCCGCATGTGAAAGGTCTTCCTCCACCTCCGCTCTGTACAAGCTTAGCTGTGGTCTGCACATTAATAAGAGGCAGCTGGTGACACCACGTGGAGGCAGGGCAGCTGGAAAGTTTGTCCTTAATTAATGAAGAAATAAATCCTATATTTATAAACTAGCATACTGAAATAATTGCCCTCTATGAGGCTACGGCTAAATAAAAGAGTAACTGAGATTATTTTGGGTATTCATTGCACTCAATGGCCTTTCCATGAGAGCTGGTTCAGATCTGGTGCTTTGGTAGAAGCTGGCCCAATCTGAAGGCAGTCATTGAAGGCTTTCAGGCCTTCGTGTTTCACCTCCGCATGAACGAATCCATCTGACACAAAAGTGCCCTTGTCCTACAGGTACTGATGCGTGCCCTCAGAGACTTCAACCTTCCGAAGATAGTGACCGATGACGTGCCCATCTTCATGGGCCTGATCGGGGACCTGTTCCCAGCGCTGGAGGTGCAGCGGAGGAGAGATCCTGAGTTTGAGCAGACAGTGAGGCAGACTACCCTGGAACTTCACCTGCAGCCTGAGGAGACCTTCGTCCTGAAAGTGAGAGAGCCCTAATGTCCCTGCCCTCTGTCCCTGTCGCCCTCTACCAGTTTACCAGACACCCCATGACCCAAATCTAGACTAAGACCAGACTCCCATGTACTGTGATCCATATCAAGAGTAGTCTTACCATGTCTTTTTGAGACCAATACTTTGCTGTCTTTGCTGTCCATAGCAACACTTGGCTGATTGTTTCAAAGAAAGTATTGATAATACATTTGACAGGCCCATCCATTTTGGTGTTCATGAAGCCTCACTCTCCTATCAATATTCTCCATTTATTCACACTGAGAGCAGAGCTACACTAAACCAGTTTTCTAAGAAGAGCTTCTTAGGCTTCTGATGACGGACGTGATCGTGTACTGTTGAACAGTAATTTGGTATTCTATTAGCATCAGAAATGTAGAAATAATAGGATCTGGCAATGTAAAAGATTGAGATGTATGAAGTCTGCTGGTTACACTGGCTCCACTGCTGCATTGTCACTGCTCGTGGCCCAACCCCCAGGATCTTTGAGGTTCTGTCTGTAGGTTTTTTTTTGTTGCTGTCTCTTGGATGCTTCCCCTTTACTATTCTGTGTGTCCTCATTAAACTGTTCTTTCTAGACCCATTAGATCTGTGAGCACAGAACAAAAAAAAAAGCAGAAATCACATGTCTCTTCTAACCTTCATCCTACCCTCAGTCCCATCTCTTCTGAAATTATTGAAGCATTCTTCTGCTTCTGCTTCTGTTCTGCATGCTTTGAAGCACGCACCAGAGAATTTGATCTGCATTATGAGTCAGCCGTGAAAATATATGGAGTTATGTTTTTCAGAACTCATGTTAAAATGGAAAATTATGCTTATGCCTGCACTTGGATTCAGTTGGCTGCTTTCAGCACCAAAATATCTTAAACATAGTCTTTGAAGTTTTTGTATCAGTAATCCAATCATCATTTGCCTTTTTTATCTGGGAATTTTACCTGGGTATAACCCTTTTGGATAGATTTCAACATTTGAAAATCGTAAAAGATGATGAGGAATTTATTTAAGATCTATTTTTGAAATAATATTTTTTGAAGCATTAGAAAAGTGTTAATGCCTGTGACCCACAGGGGAAATGATAAATCTTGGTACTAATGTGAACAGCTGTTGTATTGAACATGAGAGGTTTGTTCTACCAAAACAGTTAAAATCAGTAATATACTAAGTAAACAGTGTGAATTATAAATTAGCATAAAAAAATTATATTTTGGTTCTTGGAGTGCCTACATTAAAAACAATCATATATGTGTATATTAGATAAAATACATAACAAGTTTTGTTTATGGTTTACAGGCTATAAATATAATTTTTTTTAATGCTGTATCAGCTATCGAATTCCTTCTGGTAGTACCTCATGTGCAGATTGATTTATATAAGTGTATTGAAATCTCATAACTGAATGAATGAGTCCTGTCCTGTGCCTATGTGTTCATGCAGTATGTGTTCATGCAGTATGTGTTCATGCAGTATGTGTTCATGCAGTATGTGTTCATGCAGTATGTGTTCATACAGTATGTGTTCATACAGTATGTGTTCATGCAGCATGTGTTCATGCAGTATGTGTTCATACAGTATGTGTTCATACAGTATGTGTTCATGCAGTATGTGTTCATGCAGTATGTGTCCATGCAGTATGTGTTCATGCAGTATGTGTCCATGCAGTATGTGTCCATGCAGTATGTGTTCATGCAGTATGTGTTCATGCAGTATGTGTTCATGCAGTATGTGTTCATGCAGTATGTGTTCATACAGTATGTGTTCATGCAGTATGTGTTCATACAGTATGTGTTCATGCAGTATGTGTTCATGCAGTATGTGTTCATACAGTATGTGTTCATGCAGTATGTGTTCATACAGTATGTGTTCATGCAGTATGTGTTCATACAGTATGTGTTCATGCAGTATGTGTTCATACAGTATGTGTTCATGTTTCCATCAGGTGGTCCAGCTAGAGGAGCTTCTTGCTGTCCGTCACTCTGTGTTTGTGGTAGGAAGTGCAGGGACCGGAAAGAGTCAGGTGGGTTGTGGGTTCTTCTGGCACTGTCTGGTTGAGCGCTACATGATCCATGTACACTAATGAGGTTAGACCCGAAAACCCAGGGACAATGTGTGGCTGGACATCACACGTTTATTATTCTTGCATCTGCTTACGTTTTTGTCATACACTTGTTATACCAATTGCACGTACTTAACTATATCACTGAATGGAAGACACCTCTTCCATTCCCAGACACATTGCTACTTGCACATCACCAAATGAAAATTGGCAAGTGGAAATAATGCCTCATGTGTACCTACTGTCTGACAGATATTAAGAACACTAAATAAAACCTACTCTAAACTGAAGAGGAAGCCTGTTTGGAGCGACTTGAACCCAAAGGCAGTGAGCACGGATGAGCTTTTTGGCTTCATCCACTCAGCGACCAGGGAATGGAAAGACGGTGAGCAGGATCAGAATGATTATGGATCAGAACATCTCAGTCAATATGCAGCTGTATGACTGACTGTGTTTATTATCTATGTCATGTTTGTGCTTATCTATGTCAGTGTGTCATATTAATAAATCTGATTGCATACCCCATGTGAAAAAATTGTATGCTGAAGTAAGGTCATATATTATACTTAAGTATATTGTTTTTTTAAATATAAATTTGCAATCCCACCCGAATTTGGAGTGTCCAGTTTGTGAACTATGTACAAGTGTGCTCATATATGGCCCCTACTGCCGACTCGGGTGAGTAAAGACAACTCACGGTTGTTGGACCTATGGTCTATGTGTGAAACAAATTGTGCCCTGTGGGACTGCCGGCCACCGTTTACAATGGCAGGGGTTGGATTTGATCCAGTGTATTGTTTTTTAACATGCTATTCCATGCTGAATAAGTGATGTCTAAGCTGTTCTGATCAGTCTGCAATCAGACTTACGTATATTCCACCCACCACTAAGCCACTCAGGACCCCCAACATATATTTTCTGTTCCAGTCAAATGAATATCCAGATAAACAGCTGATTCCCATATTTTGTAGTGTATACACTGTATATCTATATTTTTTTGTCTTAAATTCAAGTTTTGCTTCCTAGGTCTTCTGTCTTCTCTGATGAGAGAGCAGGCAAACATCTCGCATCCTGGACCCAAATGGATTGTCCTGGACGGGGACATTGACCCCATGTGGATCGAGTCACTCAACACCGTGATGGATGATAACAAGGTGAGAGAGGCTCCGCCTCTTCCAGAACATACTGCGTTGTCTTCATGAAGTGGAACCTCATGAGACACGCGGCGTTTCTTTAACAACTTGTCCTTATTCATCGTCCACCCTTGGAGCAGGTTACCAGGCATTAAGTATGACATCAGTTTATCAAACACAGCTGCCTGTCAGAATTGTGTTGTGTGTTGATGCAGGAATGAATGCCTGTTATTTTCACAGATTATGAAAGATTGTATCAGCGCAGCATCAAACTGAAATTCACAGAAAACACAGAGAAAAACTTGCTTTGAAAAAAATTGGTCTTCCTGATGATCAGGCCAGTGTTTTGGAGGATTGTAGCAGTGTACTGCAGGACTTTCAGCAGTGATGTCCATTTTCTGATGGTGCTTTTTTGAAGGCCTTCTCCCTTTTGCCTTGCAGGTTCTGACACTGGCTAGCAATGAGCGCATCCCTCTCACCCCTTCCATGAGGCTGGTCTTCGAGATCAGCCACCTGAGAACAGCCACGCCTGCCACCGTGTCCCGGGCAGGAATCCTCTACGTCAACCCGCAAGACCTGGGCTGGAACCCGTGAGTTGCCTCGTGATCACATGGCATGTCTTGCTTTATCCCTGACTTGAGCCATAGCATTTTGCTATGTAGATCAGTCACTTGAATCACAGAACTAAAATTAACATCTAAAGGCCTGTGGATTCTAAGCTTCCTTTTAGGAACCATTATGCTGATGATGGATCTAAATACATTTTTGGTTTGGTTTCAATTCCCTGTATATCGCTATAAGTGTAGTTTTGCTCAGTGTTCCCATCTGTTGAAAAACAAATAATCAACTCCACACTACTGTACACTAAAGAGTAGCAATATACAATATAGTCACATTTTTCAGTATTTAAAAATTTATTTTCCAATGATATAATAATTGTAATAATATATATTCAATAAAGTAATATGACCCCATTTTACATAAATGAATGTGTTGTTTTTACTGTAAAAAATAAAAATATCTTTTATATTCAATTCAGTACTGTGGGCCTCTGAAGTCTTACACAAAGACAGGACGGCGGACCTGAATATGTCAACAGTGCTCACCAAATGTGACATTTTTTTCAAGGGCAAAAGTGCATTACATTAGCAATGGGCAAAGGCACAGGTTACATGGACTAAATTAATGTTTCCCTTTTAAGATATAAGCCTGAAGTTCCACTGATACTCTAACAGTATGTCAGACAGCTTAAGGGGGTCTAACCTCTGAGATCACAGAAAGAGGTTTTATTAATCTGAACTTCTTTCCCTGCTGAAGATCGTTTTCTGGGTGATCCATCAAGTAAGACATATTTGTATCTGTCTGCAATGGTCATTTTTAAGTCTGTTTTCAAATACTTCCAGTAACATGTCATTGAGCTAATGCTTTGATTTGGGAAGGAGTCCTTGGGGCCGACTTTACATTTGACTTCACGCCAAGATCAAAGAGAAAGAGGTCATGGTTCAAGATTTCAGAGATTAACACTTAAACATGTATCATTGCTTAAGTGGTAAATGGTCTATTTTCTGACAGCAGACAAGCAATTGATTGTGAAGCACTGGTTAGACCACCAGGATTCTGGGGATTGTTGGTTCTAAAACCCTGGACTATTCGTACCATACTCGTATTCAAAAGCATTGCAATACAGTCAGCATGAATAGCTTGCTTTTACAGAATGGTAGTGATATAAAAACAGACTGCTTGGAATAAGGGTATCTGAAGACCAGATTCTCTCCTTCATATTTAAACTTTTCGTTTTATGCCTGATAGGTATGTGGCAAGCTGGATTGACACCAGGCCCCACCAGTCAGAGAGAGCCAACCTCACCATCCTGTTTGATAAGTACATCCCGCCCTGTTTGGAACAGCTGAGGAGCTCCTTCAAGACCATCACCCCCATCCCAGAAATCAGCATGGTGCAGGTACAATGTTCTCCCCTACAAAAAAAGATTGTGTACAGGTACGCACTCTTAACCCCTAACTCCTCTGAACCTTTCAGGCAAACCTCCTTCCACCGTAAATCAAAGACATCTGGGATAAATGCCCCTAGGCTACCTGGAGAGCAGTATGTGTCACATACATTCTGCCTTGTCGCAGAGAACATATTTTTCAGGTTGCAGTACACACCATGCTTCGAAAATTATGGGGTACTGTTCTGCTGGCACTGTATGTGCTCTTTACTGAGTCCCAGGTGTTAGGGGTCTTAGGGTGACACTTACACAGTCCATTTGTGCACTTTTTGTTAAATTGTTCAATATTTTTCTCTATTTTGGCATGGCCTGTGCACAGTAGGCTTTCTTAAGGAAGCAGTATAATTCTACTGAAAAGGACTAAATGGCATGTTGTAGGGGTTGCTCCCTAGTTTCATTAGGCTATGTTAGTTTTTGATTGTTTTGTTTTTGTTTTGTCTGGAGTTAGGTTAGGATCCTCTCTCAAGCTCTTAGCATCTAGCTCTAGTGCTCAGGCTAACTAGGTTTTTATTAGGATTTGGATATCATTGGGAGTTTTGAAGACTGAGCCCAGGGGAAACAGTAACCTTGGGGAAAGGGTTCAAAACCCAGGTGTTACGGTTTTTTGTGTTGAGAACTTGATTCCTCCATCACCCATGGGGTCCTCCTAGAATTCTCACTGGCTCGCCTGATTAAAATAATTTCCTCACAGACTCTGTGCTCGCTGCTGGACTGTCTCTTGACCTCAGAGAACATCCCCCCAGACTCCCCGCGGGACGCATATGAGACTTACTTTGCCTTCTCCTGCATCTGGGCCTTTGGTGGAGGACTGCACCAGGATCAGGTGAGCTATGCCAGGGTTCCATCAGTTAATATGAGAGCAATCCTTGGCTGACAAACGGGTTTCATTCTGTAATACTCAGCTCAAATAAAATCAGTCATATAGATTCAATATGGATTACTGTGAATGCTTTCTTGACAGTACACAGGGAATATACCTTTCAGATGTCATCCCTCTTGACAACACTGGATTGAATTGAACATGAGCACTGTTGAATAATATTCTGTAGAACCCCAGATATATGAACCTCAGAGTTACAGACTGAACGGTCAACTAAATAGCATGCACAGTTATGCCTTTTCAAGCCCCATAATATCCTGCGAAATTGTAAGCAGTGAGTCATACTTTTCATTGATACGAAAAAACTTGAAATACATTCATTTAGACAAAGGAGAGTGTTTTAGCATTGTTACTAATGAATACAGTGCAGAGCAATCAACACTGTTTGATCATTAAGAAAGAAAATAACAAATTAAAAGTCTGCATAAGAAGCCAAAGATAGCAGGTCACTGAAAAGGGTTAATTGTTAGGAAATCTGATGTAGGGAAAACATTTGTTCATTATCCCTGTTTATTATAGTTGGTTAGATTATTGGTTATTATTTAAACTGAGGATTATAGTTACAAAATGAGAGTATCCTATTAAAAAAAGGCTATTGTGATATGAGTAAGCTATAAGATTTAAATTAATAAAGGATTAAAAAAATTTTATATTATGGTATTTTCACATCGCTTTCATAGTTAGGAACAGTCCAGTTCTGAACAACCTCCAATGCATTTCTATCCTGAAGGTTCTACTGTAGTTGCAAGGTTTCAATTATGGTTCACCCGTCCAAACCCTTTTCCCAGCTCCATGACTACCGGATCGAGTTCAGTCAGTGGTGGACAAAAGCAATGAAGGCTGTCAAGTTCCCAGCGCAGGGGTCGGTGTTCGATTACTGTCTGGACCCGCTGACCAGGCGCTTCCTTCCCTGGGGCGATCGAGTGCCCCTGTTTGAGATGGAGGGTGACGTGTCTCTGCAGGTAAACCGGAGAAAAAGAAGCAAAGGAGAAGGTCAGGGAATAGCACCTTATAATGCAGCAGCCAGTGAAAGAAAAGTCCCCCTAGCTGTAAGTAGGCCCATATATTACTGCGGTCATTTACTTCAAAGCATACACATTCAAATGCATTGCTTAACATTAAAAGAGGTCATATATGGAATTTAAAGGACTTCAATTACTATGTAAAAGGTGCCTTTCATCCCATTCTGGGATCACACAATGTTTTACAATGAGGGCGAGCGAGTGACTCAACCTCAACCACCTGGAAACAGTTTTTTTTCAGCTGAAGACATCAGTTTAGGTCAGAGTTGCCAAATCTCACGCTTTGGGCGTGAGGCACGTCTCGCGCTCTCACGCCAACCCGAACCAATCTCACGCCAACTGAAAAGAGAACAACTGAAAACAAAGCCGCTCCCTGATTAGAGAGACGATGTGCCCCGTCAACAATCTTAACCGCTGCCCCACCCCACCGGTCCGCATTCTCAATCGCCCTCCCACCGCAGCCACAATAACTCTCATGCCAGCCAGCTCACCAAAGTTGGCGGCTCTGGTTTAGGTAGCAGTGGAAGGATTATTTTAGTAAATTAAACTGGTTGATGGTTATACTGTATGACCAAATGTGCAATACATAACTGTGAATTTAGGCCAGAACTGCACACCAGCGGTTGCTCATTAGCTTGATGCGAATATTGCTGTGGCTAGCAATTCATTTGCGAGTAAAGCACAAGTATCCACGAGTTACAATTAAGACTGAGCTCACAAGCTAGCTGGATAAAGAGATTACTTACTAACATTTGAGAATAGCAATTTCTCACTTACTTAGCGGCTGATAGCACATGATAGAATTCATCTTCAGATTGACAAGGCTCTCCCATTACTGTTGTGGGCAGCGTGTTTGTCCATCTCTGGGATACAGCACACATTTTAGTTGCCGCACCGATCAAAGATTTTGAACGTTCAGTAGATAAAGGTAATCCCTTCTTCCATTGAACATACTTATAGTATAAGGAGTGTACTAAAGTGTTTTTGAAATGAGCTTTTTCAGTACACAAAAAGAAAACACCACTCTCCCGTGCTTGTTTTCTTTCTGGGAATGTCCTCTCATCAGGGTCATTTCAGCTTGGTGCTGCAGGCTTGCCCTGTCCTCAAAATGAACCCGCACCCAAAGAGGTTCTTTTAGGGTCAGTGTAAACATGAAAGTCCTGTCACTAACTCAGATTGGGAAAGGTGCTTAACGTTTCACAACACGCTCTTCAGAAGGGCTGCATACCTGAGTGAATCTGAGGAGGGCTTTGAGTGCAGTGTTCAATGCTTCACCTCTGACTCTACACATATCTGTGGCCTGAGCGGAAGGTCATTAGTTCAAAATCCAAGTATACAGTTCTGTTGTGTTTTCATACAGCTGTTGTAGAACAGGAATATAAATCAGTATTACCCATAAAGCCTGACGTACATGACATAAAATATATTGATAATAAGTAATGACTGTTACGTTCATGAATAATGTGTTGGTGATGATCATCGTTTCCGCGGTCACAGGCAGTTCTGGTTCACACCTCGGAGACGGTGCGTTTGCGATACTTCATGGACCTGCTGCTGGACAGGGGCCAGCCCCTTATGCTGGTGGGGAACGCTGGAGTGGGGAAGACTGCCCTCGTGGGGGACAAGCTGTTCGACCTGCCCGAGAACTACATGACGGCCCGAGTGCCCTTCAACTACTACACCACGTCCACCATGCTACAGAGTGAGTCCGGCTTCCATAGAGAATGTGTTCACACCACATCCACCACATCCACCACATCCGCTGTGCTACCGAGTGAGCCCGGCTTCCATAGAGAATGTGTTCACACCACATCCACCACATCCGCTGTGCTACCGAGTGAGCCCGGCTTCCATAGAGAATGTGTTTACACCACATCCACCACATCCGCTGTGCTACCGAGTGAGCCCGGCTTCCATAGAGAATGTGTTTACACCACATCCACCACATCCGCTGTGCTACCGAGTGAGCCCGGCTTCCATAGAGAATGTGTTTACACCACATCCACCACATCCGCTGTGCTACCGAGTGAGCCCGGCTTCCATAGAGAATGTGTTTACACCACATCCACCACATCCGCTGTGCTACCGAGTGAGCCCAGCTTCCATAGAGAATGTGTTTACACCACATCCATCATATCCATTGTGGTTGAGAGTCACCTAGTTCACCATCTGCAAATGGTAATAAAAACACCCAGAGCATAATATGTGTAATACCCTGCTTGACAAGATAGTGCTCCTGATGACAGGTGGGAATGACTTGTCTATACATGTGCATGTGCTTGTCCTCTGTCATTGTGACAGTTTAGCGTGTCAATATGATGTTGCTCTATTTCACTTGTCTAAAGCTTCCAATGTTTTTGTGATGTCAATGAGATTCTGGTTAAATGCTTCATGGAAATGGGATTATAATGCCAAAATACCGGTTTTATCACTGTTTTATCACTGTGCTTACTAATCATGAGTATTCGAAAGGAATGTGTTTACACCACATGCCAATTTCCTGGCATAGCAGATTTAACCCTTGGTACATCCGACCAAAATCTGTTCCTAGGTGTTTTTATTTTGTCATAGATAATTGCCTTCTGAATTTCTACATTTACATCTGTGTCCTATTCCATTACAGAATGCCTTCTATGCATACAGCACATGGATGATTTATATGGTAAGGATGGTGTATCAGTGCTGAATTATAGATAATACAGGTTGATAAGTTGACATCTCCTTGACTCAGAGGTCCTTGAGAAGTCCCTGGAGAAGAAAGCCGGCAGAAACTACGGCCCCCCTGGAAACAGAAAGCTTATCTACTTCATAGATGACATGAACATGCCCGCAGTGGACAGCTATGGGACGGTCCAGCCTCACACCCTCATCCGACAGCACCTAGACTACAGGCACTGGTGAGGAGTCTTCAAATATAGCATCGAACAGAATGGCAAAAACAAAGACCTCGTTTAATATTATGAACTGCCTGGGAGCTAGGCAGAAACGTGCGCAAACCGTAAGTCGCTTCATGGCCACCTATGACGTTTCTTTGAACATAAGTATCGGTAGAACGCATAAGCCTGTATCTTATGACACATTTTACATGGAAGATATGCACTCTGAAGATAAAACGTGTTGTGCTTCATACTTATTATGCTTTTTCTCCAAGGTATGACAGACAGAAGCTGTCACTCAAAGAAATCCACAGTTGTCAGTACGTGGCCTGTATGAACCCAACAGCTGGGAGCTTCACAGTCAACCCTAGGCTGCAGGTACTGGGGAAATTGTACACTATTAACTAACACATAGAATCAAACCTTCAAGGTGCCATGCAAGGTGCTTGTTACCATGGCAGGTGTAGCAATAACCCAGATTTTGTGATGAAAACCCATAAGACGGAATCATGCCTATGCTGTGTAATGGGGAAAGTCACCCTAATTTGCTGTTGAAGTATTTTTTTCACCCCTCCACTGTAGGAAGGTTAAAAACATATTGTTCAAAGTGAGAATTCTCTGGATATCCTAATTGCCACATGATGCATACAAAACACAACTCACTACAACATAGAGAGTGGGTATGGCCGCCTCTGAGACAGGAAACGTGTCATTCATGTTGATTTTTTCAGGATAAGTGATAGATAAAGTGAGCGCCATAATTCATTGGACAGTGACACATTGTACTTTGAGTTTGAAAGGATACAATGACAATGAGGTTGAAGTGCAGACTGTTAGCTTTAATTTGAGGGTATTTTCATCCATGTAGGATGAACCGTTTAGAAATTATAGAACCTTTTGTACATAGCCCCCCCCCTCCTTTTTCGGGCATCAAAAAATATTGGACAGTTTAATATAATGTAGAATAAAGTAATCATTTTTAATATCTGGTCGCATAAACTTTGCATGCCATGACTTCCTGATGTCTGTGACCGAAAAATATCAAAAGACTCTTGATATCTTATTTTCTCGTACTCCTACAAGCGATACTATAACCTCTCTGCATTTGAATAGATCTCTATGGGAATTAGACTAGATTTGGGACTAGATTTAGCTGTAAATTACACTGGAACAGTATGGAACACATGGTTGGCTAAATGACTCTAAGTCATCAAGGGTCTGACATATCAAACAAGCCTTAAACCATCACTCTGCTGCCAGATATGCAGTAGATACTACATATTTATTTTTACATTTCTATTCAGCATAATAATGAGCTGAATAAAAAAGTTACTTTAGTTTGAAATCTGTTTATTCTCCTGGGTAGCCTATCCAATATCTTGTGGCCTCATTAAACATTTAGATAAATAAGACGGGGAGACCTAAAATTTATGTGACTGGTTTGGCTGGTTTGAGCTCATCATAAACCGTGAAGGAATTTTCTTGTTAATGTCGCCATGTTATTGCCGCCAGATCATAAAATGGCAACAGTGAAATTTATCTGTGTTTCTGTTAGCAATCTAGTAGAATAGCTGTCACTCTTAAAAAACAATTTAGGTCAAAATGAGAAAAAAAGTATGAATTTAGTTTTTTGTCTGTGGAGCACCATGTGGCAGACCCATTTAGCCTAAATTCAGACGCAGCTTCTCATTGCGGTTTGTGCTACTCAGTGCTGACGTGTAACAAATTGGTGTTTTGTTGTTTTGCACTGCATTAAGATTTCCCTCTGTCTCCACAGAGACATTTCTCTGTTTTCGCAGTGAACTTCCCCTCTCCAGAGGCCCTGGATTCCATCTACAGTAAGATCTTTGCGTTCCACCTCCAGCAGCACCCGTTCAGACCCGGGGTGCTCAAAATGGCGGAGGCTGTGGTCTCAGCCTCCATCTGGCTCCACCACAGGATGGTCCAGAACTTCTTGCCCACCGCTGTGAAGTTCCACTACATATTCAACCTCCGTGACCTCTCCAACATATTCCAGGTGAGTTCTGCAACACTAATCAAGTCTGGTAAGGCAGGAGAGAGAGGTATAACCCTTTTCCTCTAGGTAGATTTACGGTTTTATAGTTTTATACGTTTAATTCACTCAGTGCCTGATTCAGAGGATGAAACACCGACAGGACTGTGTTGCTTGCTAAGTTGTGTTGTTTTTTTTGTCTATATGTTGCCTTATTTTTTTTGCATATGCAAAGGCTTAGACTACTGCTCAAAAGCAGAACAGCAGTACCCAGCCAATATTTAAACCTGCTGCTTCCTACAGTCTTTGGAGTCCAGTGTCCAGTTTCTTGAGCGTACTGATTCGCTGCTATCTGTCCAGGGCCTCCTCTTCTCCACTGTGGAGTGCCTGAGACAGGACACTGACCTGGTGCAGCTCTGGCTTCATGAGACCAGCAGGGTGTACTCTGACAAGCTGGTGGAGCCCAAGGACCACACGCTCTTCCGCAAGCTGCAGCTGGACACTGCACGCAAGCACTTTGAGGTATCGCATCTCAGCAGAGAACCCTCAAGATCGCTCCATTTTCCAGCACTGAATGAGAACAGTGAAAGCCAAGGCTATGTCTGTTTGGGGTAGCATGAATCAGCCTTGCTCTGATACAGTTCAGACCCTGTCTTTGTTGGACAGGGACCCAGAAACCCCACCTGACATCCAAAGGGAATAACAGAGTCACTGTGGTCCAAAATCTGAGTGGATATGCGACAGTACAGACTGCTCAGTTGTACTCTGTTGAGAATGTCCTCACATGCCCATATGCCAGGGATCAGCGTGTGTGTGTGTGTGTGTGTGTGTGTTTTTGCAGGGAATAGAGGACCACACCCTGTTGCAGCAGCCCCTCATATACTGCCACTTCAGTAAGGGTGTGGAGGAATCTCGCTATATGCCAGTGACCAAATGGGATGCACTCCGGACCATCCTGGAGGAGGCGCTAGAGAGCTACAATGAGCTGAACGCAGCCATGAACCTGGTGTTGTTTGAGGATGCTATGCAACACGTGTACGTGGGTTTCAAAGGCACTTTTGGTCTGTGTTTTTTTTTTTGGGGGGGAATAAGTTCTGGTGTTGTGAAAACTTTTATGAAATTAATCAAAGGTAAGCAGCAATAAGTCTGATCAGATAAATTATTCAGAGAATAGCCATAGGAAGCATTTAATTACTGATAATAATAAGAAGAATAAGATATAATAATAATAATAATAATAATAATAATACATTATATACTACAGTACTATATATAATTGGTAATGTTAACTAGTAATACTACAGTACAATGAATTGAATGTTGACGGCAGCTGTAGGATCAGCCGGATCTTGGAGGCTTCCCAAGGTTACGGCCTGCTAGTGGGGGTGGGAGGCAGTGGCAAGCAGAGCCTGACCCGGCTCGCAGCCCATCTGTCCTCCCTCAACATCTTCCAGATCACCCTGCGGAAGGGCTATGGGATCCAGGACCTGAAGGTAACCATCATCGCCAATCCCAAACCAGTCACCTAGCACCTGTCCCAAACCAATCACCTAGCACCTGTCCCAAACCAATCACCTAGCACCTGTCCCAAACCAATCACCTAGCACCTGTCCCAAACCGGTCACTATTACCTATCTCAGTCCAGGCACCCTACATCGATCCCAGTCTGATCACGTGCTGCCCGCTCACTGAAAACATTTAACACTTGCTCTGGGTTTGTTAAGGCCAAAGTCAGGCAGCAGTGATGCTTGCGCATCCATGTGTTGATTGCTTTGAGCCATCTGAGCCTGTCCACTTTGTAAACTGTGTCTTTAAATACTCTGCAGTGCAGGGCCAATCAATCCCACACGTCGGTGATTCATTAAAAAAGATCAAGGTTTCTTTTAGCCAACGTGCCCAGGATCAATAGCCTGTGGGCTCCTGGCGGAATATTGATCTGATTCAGTCCCGTTCACCTTTTTACTGACTGTAGAGGGGATAATTGTCAGATCCCATTTAAGACCTCAGGAATATATTTCAATAGCCGATTAATGTGGCAGATCCTTTAATTTCACACAGCTGCTGTAAAAGCTCAAATTGTGGTTAACCACAAAGCTGCTAAACGGAGGCACAGCTCATAGTTCTCTCCTCTGTTGACTGATGTCACTGTTCTGAGGTTTAATACAAAAAATGTATTGTATTCAATGAAAAATTATTTAGAGGACCTTTCTTTGTGAATGGGTGATACCATAAGCTTAAATTTTGCAAGAACAGTGTGTGTGCGTGCGTGCGTGCGTGCGTGCGTGTGTGGATATTATTCATTATTAGCTTTCTGTTAAAATATTTTAAAGATTTTTAATCAGAATTTAAAAATAAAATGTATTTGTATTACGCTGATATTTTTAGTGCTACATGCTAATTCATTATTTAGGTGTTTTCAGCTGAATGTGTGAGATCTTTTGCTGAGTTTCTATTTATCTATTATTTATCCAGGAGAAAGCCTCATTAAGAATGTCATCTCTTTTTGAGAGGGAACCTGACCAAGAAGGCAACATAAGCCAATACAAGAGCGCAGTCAAACAATGATGTTAAAACAAATCATTAAGCCTTAGTCTCTCATGCATAGAAGAGATTTCACATGGAAGTGACTCGGTCTTACGGTTCAGGTGGGTGTGACACAGTTTCATGGTTGTCCTCAGATGGACCTTGCTGGTCTTTACATGAAGACTGGTGTGAAGAACCTGCGTACCGTGCTGCTTCTGACCGATGCTCAGATCCCGGACGAGCGCTTCCTGGTGCTCATCAATGACTTACTGGCCTCAGGTAAGACCTGAATCCCAGCTGGCTCCCAACCTTAAAACTGCTGGCACGTCACTCCTGTCGGAGATCTTACAAAGTAAGACCCCAAAGGACAATGTAAGCAAAACCCTGCCCACCGTGCTAAACAAGGTCTCCAACACCAAAGAAACGGGTGATCCTTTTCATACCAGAAGCTAATGTCACTGCTAGTTTTATGCTAAAATTAGCATAATCAGTTTTATACATTGGTCTGACTGTGAGTGTAGCAAAAATTCTGCTGAGATCACACTCGGTGGAAGAGGGTGACAATTATTCTCTTTATCTAAGCCTTGTTGTTCTGGGTGCTAAATAAGGAGACATTTAGTTCTTGAAGTTCACAGATTTAGCCTGATTAAAATTGTGACTTAGTGACCTAAGTGATTGTTCTTATTGTGCTGGGTGTAATACAGGGTATACTACAATGAGTCATTAAAGCAGAGGGCTACAGGCCAGGCATGCCTCACACAGATTCTGATGGCTCATGTTCTAGCAGGTTCCAGTCTTTTATTGAATCACTCGTACTGTCATAATGTGTGAGAATATGTAAATTGATTCACTAAGGGCTTGTTAAATAGTTAAAATTCATGGGTTATACACTTAGAAGGAATAGACAAACGTCTTCTCCTTGGTCCTTGTGTGCCTCTTTGCATGAATGCCCATGGTTTAAAATTTGTACCTGTTATTGGAGAGCAGTGTTCATCCACCAGTTTGTGGTTTAGCATTAGTTGTAATCAATGTGTTAATGGCCTCAAAGTAATTTAAACATTTATTTCTTAATTACTCTCCAAGGTTTTGTTTTTGTTAATTTCAGCAATTGCCATACTATACGGCTGCTCATTAGAGCCTCTGCTCAATGCATAAATACAAATACCAGTGGTATGGCTGCACAATGTTAAGATCACACCTATCACAAATCAATTGCTTTAGCACAACTTTTATTTATTTATTATTTATTTATAACTTTGGGTTGGGTGCTTTGTCAGTGTGAGTGTAACTTCAAAGCAGACCCTATGCCTCTTGCCTACTTCAGGTGAGATCCCAGACCTGTTGAGCGATGAGGAGGTGGACAGCATTGTGGCCGTGATCCAGACTGAGATGAGAGGACTGGGCCTTCTGCACAGCAGGGAGAACTGCTGGAGGTTCTTCATTGACCGCGTCCGTCGTCAGCTCAAGGTTTGGCCCAGTCTGTCAGCGTTCAAAAGACTAGATTACAGGGCTGATCCTTTAAATCCTGATTTTTAAAACTAATTTTACGTTAGATGTTTTTAACATTAATATTTTATATAGACTCGTCTCTTGTCCTTTTGTAAAATTGAGCTGATATAATATAATGATAATAATATTATAATTGAGAGGTTAGTGGAACATTTATGTCTTATGTGTTCATAGGGTATTGCCTGAACAGGCATAATGTCTGATATCCTTGCGAGCCAGTAGGCAATCCTCCACATAGAATACAAAGTATATATTATAAGCGTTAACATAGAGTCCAATACCTCAGGCACCCTGTGCAAGGCCGATCCATAACACTGTAATGCATGATCACTCAAAAGAATCATTCAGGTCTGCGAGCAGCAAGGACCTTAAATATCTGCCGAGTGAGAGAGCAGGCTGAGAGAGAAAGGAGAAAGAGAAAAAGAGAGGGAGGGGAGAGGGAGAGGGAGAAAGAGCACGGGGAAGTGAAAGGGACTTGAAAGACTCATGAGTATGTAGTGCCCCTTGCTGGAGGGAGACTGCAGTGATTAGTGGAGAGATCTTATATCATCGTCTCGGCTTCCTCAGGAGGTGGTGATATGAGCGATAGTGTCTTAGTGAAATGATTGGGCTGAGGAGGTAAACTTAGCTTCAGGACGTGTACATGCTGTCTTTAAGGGCAAATACAGGCCCACGCCGTTTCTCTTTCGAGATGTACCTGGTTGTGTTCTGTATGTCAGTCTGTCCAGCACTGCAGTGCACTGTATGAAGAGAAGGACCCAGTGGAAGAGGGGGTGGGGAGCATAATGGAAGCATTCGGTATGGGAAACGTGTGATAAACAGGGCCTGGGACCATATTATACCCATAAACAAAATGTCCATATCTCTCATTTTAAAACCCAAATACTAGACCACCCAAACTGAAAACTGAAAAGCATTGTACCATATGTACCATATGGGTAAGAGGGAAAATGCAAAATCTACCAAACGTGTTTGCTTTGTAATTTGGACTGTTTCACATTTGGTTTGGATACTGGAGATAAGGAAGGGTGGTTACAGAGGGATGATTAAATACACACATTAGGCTGCTGATAGCACGTTAGCCTGGAACACTGAGCGAGGTAGAGAGAGTTTGGCTTAAGAGGGAGAATCTTGGGGTCCAGCATTCTGTGCTGAGACCAGCTGATGTGTAAGTCCGGCCAGGAGCACTCTCTCCATCTGCTGAGGATCACTGAACATGTCGGCCCCACAGTAAGGGAGTGAGCATGGTGTGTGTGTATGTGTATGTGTGTGTGTGTGTGTGTGTGTGTACGGGTGTGTGTGTGTGTACATGCGTGCATGCATGTGTGTGTGTCTGTAAATGTGTCTCTATGAGCGTGTGTTAGTGCCTCTTTGCGTGCATGCATGTGTGCGTGTGTGTATGGTATGTGTACGTGTGTGCATGCGTGTGTGTGTCTGTGTATGGTATGTGTACGTGCGTGCATGCGTGTGTGTGTGTGTGTGTGTGTGTGTCTGTGTCTGTGTGCGTGTGTGTCTCTATGTGCGTGCATTAGTGCTTCTGTGCGTGCATGCACATGTGCGCGTGTGTGTCTCTATGTGCGTGCATTAGTGCCTGTGTGTGTCTGTGCGGAGTGGGAACATTGTTGCTCAGACTGATGTAGACGGGGCTCATGTCTGAACCCCTGCTCCGTGCTTCCTGTTCCCCAGGTGGTTCTGTGCTTGTCTCCTGTAGGCAGCACGCTCCGTGTCCGGGCCCGTCACTTCCCGGCCCTGGTTAACTGCACTGCCATCGACTGGTTCCACCAATGGCCCCCCGAGGCCCTGCAGTCTGTCAGCCTCCGGTTCATCCAGGAGATCGAGGGCATTGAGGTGAGACCTGCTTCTGCCATTCACCCTCGTCACTTTATCTGGTTACTCTCCCCCTTCTTTCACTCTCCTGCCTCTCTCATTCTCTCTTATTCCTCTTTCACATCTCTGACTCCTCCTCTTCTTTCCTCTTAAGGGCACTTCCGCATGGTGTTCTTGCATGCTGCCTTCTGATCTGTCACTTTCCAGTAAAAGAAATGCGGGAAATTTGTGTTTTCACAGTGGTTCAACACCATCTGTTCACTGTTCATGTAAGAAAAGTACTTTTTTTGCGGGCTGATAAAACCCAGCTCCTTTTCAGGTGTGTGGTCCACCGTGATGCTGATGTTCACATTGTGTTCACAGTTGGGGAGCGAGTGCATTTTGTAGTGTGCAATTTATTTTTGAATAAATTGATTTTAAATTTATTTAAAGCCGGGTAGGTGAAGTGAGAACTCCTTTAAAATAATGATCTGAGGAATCAAAGTGGGTGAAGAATGCGAGGGATTGTGAAGCCAGTTTAATGTATGGGCAGGGTGGCAGAAATGGGGGGGTGAGGGCACCACTTCTCTCCCCATCTTTGATCCCCTCGCTTTTTTTAACAACAAGTCTCTCCTTAGGGCTGATAATTCAATGTTTTTCCTCTGTTTTTGGACCCCCCAGTTCTGGCATCCTTGTGTAGAGAGCCAATTTTGTGGGAACGCGAGGGTTAAGACCCCTACTTGTTTGAAAAGTGCAGGTCCCGGGGGAAGAGTGCCCCCTACTGGCCCAGAAAGGCCTCGTCCAGCAGCAACTTAGTATTCACGGGAGATTGTATCAACCAAGCACACACCCGCTTAGCTTTAGCAGTTTGAGATGAGGAGGGTAAGGTGGCATGTTTGTTCTTTCCACAACAGTGTACAATTACATGTCTTTATAATTGTATTAACTGAATAGTGTAAAACATAATACATAGCAAGGTTATTGCAGTTACCTATTTTTTCTGATACAAAACATCTTAAGGGTATTTTGATAAAAATCCGTTTTGGGGAGAATGGAAGCAGCTACATCATAATTTCAGTAGTTTTACGGATGAGATGCAACTAAACACTTGCCCTGAGGAGTGTGGACGCCCGTGTGTCCTGCTCAGGAATAATATGCAAACAATCCACCTTTCCAGAACAGGGCAAGAATTAAGAATCCTGTCACTTTAGGCCCGGCGTATACGTTGAGTGAAAACAGAGATTACAGCATTAATATGCTGTTGGTAAATGTGAAAGCGTTCTAAATGGTTGGCTTCATAGTCATTATTTGATTTGTTTGTGTTTGGTTCAATAATTGAAAGCGCATTTTTTTTCTTCCCATTCTTTATCAAGTGTAACAAATGTATATTGCTTAAAAGAATACTAAAATTTTTTGATTTGTCCGTAATGAGACTTGATTTGTTGAGGTCTTTGCCTCCAGTTACACTTTTAATTAACATCTTCTAATTACCGGAGTGCAGATGTATTAACTTTTCAATAGATTCCTCATGATTAGCTGTGCACTAACAAAGAGACAAATGGGTAATTAGATGCACAGTGACTGTGGTGACGGAACAGGACCGCGCGCGTGTTATTGTCTTCCCCTCCGCAGTGGAACGATCAGTGACCAGGATCATTTATGCTAATGAGGCGAGAAGAATTAATAATGGTACGGTGACCCTCTAAGGTGACACAGCTGTTTGAGTCAGGAAGTGCCGTCTGCTGGCAGTGACCTTCTCTGAGGAGAAGTGACAGGTTGGGGGTGCGGCTCTGGGGGCGGCGGGGGTGGGGGGCGGTTAGGGGGGTGGTTCTCAGAGGTCTTGTGACTCACGACCAGCTGCTGTCTGTCTGAATGAATCCCCCAGTCTGCTAGAGTTCGGTGACTCTTAGCTCTGACCACTGCTCAGTAGCTGCCCTTGAGGCAGTCCAGGTTAGAGGGTCGGTGGAAGAGGTTACAGTAGTAATGTCTTGTCTGAAAGCCCAGCTGTACTAAAGGGTTAGGGAATGTGTATCATTTTAAACTGTCTGCTGTGGACAGTTGGGGCATATGGGAGATTCGGCCCAACTGCTATGTCACATCCTTCTTTGAGATAAACATTGACTGTCATTTTAGCTTTATGTTTTTTTCCTCAACATCATCACAAGTTTGGTAGCTAATGAAACTTTGATTATATGAAATATTAAAGAAACATTGACATTAACAGAAACAATGTGAATCAAATTAACTTATTTAATTAAATTGTATTTTATCTTAAGAGTTTATATGAAATAAATAATAATCGCGCAATGTAACACATCGTTGACGGCAGTCATGTGTTAGGTAGGTACTGATTCAGTAGAACTTGGCTGTGTTGCATTACAGATTACATTTACATTATATTTTAGGCATTTATCAGATGTTCTTATTCACAGTAAGTTACATTCAGAACAGCTTCTGTATATATTCTTCTTTACACACCTTGCCCAAGGGTACAACATCAGTGCCCCACCTGGGAATCTAACTTGTAACCTCTACGCTAGAAGCCCAATTCTGCATCATCTCTGCATTGGAAGCCCAGTTCCCTGACCAGTATACTGCACCATTTAAACTGAGGAAATATCACACCAATATAAATATTTTCACCAGGTGTATTTTCCCTAGAAGTCCTGTATAAAACCCTCCCAGATGCAGTTAGTGTCAGAGTAGACCAGTGGAAAACAGTTATGGGTGTCATATTGAAGCAAGTCTGGAGGAGCAAGAGAAATTGCATCTGATCCATACAAATGTGTTGACATGAAAATGTTGATTTTGTGATTTTCTAATGTACACAATTTTGATATGTGATTTATTGAAAAAGCGTATAAGTCATGAAATTTGAGGAGAATGAATTCCAAGGAAATCTATAATTGACAACAGGCAGACCGTGCTGGACAGGCAGCAGAGACCTGGATACCAGTGCTTTTGAAGCGTTAATGAGACACACAGTCAGCCTGCTTTCATTTGGCTCACAGATGAAAAAGCGTGTATGGATTCTGCACCTGTCAGCGGGTTTAATTATCAAACTTAAACATTTTATTAATAATCAGAGTTTTCGGCAGAAATCAATGGAGGAGCAGCGCTCGCACCGCAAGTGGACACGCGTGCTATCATGAACTATTATGTCAGATCTTAATTAATAACGATTTTCGCCGGTGTTGCAGAGAGCATTTCTCCTTTCGTTTTTTTTTTCTTTTCTTTTTTTTGTAAATTATGTTCAGGTTTGGTACCCACATTTGTAGCTCATTTGTTTTTGTATTAATTGATCTCCGGCAGGCTGTGATTAATTAGACTGCCTGGTACTTGAGCATCACACAATAAATAACCATTAGGAGTGCGGTGGCATCGGCGAGGAGAGGGGAGAAAGTTGGAGGACGTGGAGGATAATGTAAACAGTGGCCCTGCTTTACAATCTGCATGTCAGGGCCTCAAAACGCATTATTTTCACAGTGGTTTCAAAGCCCAATCATTTCTGGTTGCAGCACCTAAATTTCAGATTGAGTAAGTCGAGGCTGGCCGGGCGAAATGGCAAAACTTGTAGATGAATTCAGAATTTATGAAGATAATATTTCAGGGCCCATCAGCAGCGGACGTTAAACTCCACTCAATCCAGCCCGGCTCGGCGGGCCCTCCTGATTTTTTACAGCCCCGCGTCCAGGAATCCATCAGTCTATTCATGGCCCACGTTCACACCAGTGTCAACCGGGCGAGTGAAAAATACCGCCGGAATGAGAAGAGGCACAATTACACCACCCCCAAGAGCTTTCTCCAGCAAATCACCCTGTACGCGAACCTCCTGGGGAAGAGGAGGACGGAGCTGGGGCAGAAGATGGAGAGAGTCCTGAACGGCCTGCTGAAGCTCCAGAGCACCGCCTCACAGGTACGGCGGCGCCACGCCCTGAGCTCGTCGCCAGAGCCCCCGCCAAATTCCCAGCAGTGTCACTAATGCAGTCCTCAGCTGAGGTAAAACTATGTTTAGAGCACACACACATTGTAATAAGGGAAGGAGCCCATTTGGGCCAATTCACTGATCCCCCTTACTTATGTCTGTATCTGAACGTAATAATAATTATGATAATTTATGCATGATGTGGCAGGGACTGCAGTTCCTCCGTTTGAATGGCTTGAGATATTGAAGACTTTTAATCTTCACGATATGGGGAAATGCACCGAAGACCGATTTAATAATTAATAATAGTGGATGAGTAGAATTTAAATAAGGTGTGGAGAGAGTATCATTTGTAAGTGGAGTTGATTTCCTGATTAGTGTTTCAATGATCCTCATGCTGGTCCTGGTATTGACAACAGAAGTGCCTCTGTAAGCCTAGCTTTAGTTCTCCTGTTTAATGCACTATGTCTCTCACAACATTCACACAGTCAACAATCACATTCTAGCCTACTGATCAATCTGATTAATGGCTGTAAAAAGCACCCACTCAACATTTGAGTCATTTTTGTTTCCCAACCTGGCAGCATTGTGGCATGGTGATAGAATGTGCAGGGAACCGGGTTCGTAAGTCACATTTTGTCAGTTCGAGTCCCTGGTGGGGTGCCGGTGTTGTATACTCCAGCAAGGCACTTAAGCTGAATTGGTAAAAAATGTTTGGTAAAAATGTCCAGCTGTATAAATGGATTGTGTGTAAAAATCTGTTTAAGTTGCTCTGGAAAAGAGCTTCTGATAAAAGCTGTAATGTAATCTGTACCCTAATTGTAATAATAACAACAAAAACAGTAACAATAATAATAATAATAATAATAATAACTGCGGGCTGAGAAAGGGGAAAAGAAAATCCAAAGTCACAGGACCAGGTGGGTCCTGCAAAGCAGGATTACTGAATAAAACCCGGAACCCTGTCAAACTGGAACATGCACCGAAGTAAAAATAATTGTGCCAGGTTATACTCAGTGCAGTTATCCAGTTTGCACGGTAATCCTGCTTAGCGAAATACCCCCCAGTTATTGCATCTGGATGAGGCACTTTTGTACAGTGCAGTAATTCATCCTTCAGCCTGTCCTAAATCTGAACCACGGCAGAGCTGATTGTGGCTGTGAGTCCCGAGGTGACACACACACTGTGGGCGGATTTTAGTCTCATAACTAGCCACTCCTCTGTTTCATAGGGGTGCCATTGAGCTGCCCGTGCCAGCTGCCTCAGATGTGCAGAACTCTGGCAAGGTATCTGCGGTAACTCAGCTGGCAGAGCACAGAGTGGGAATCAAGCAGTCAGCTGACCACTCAAAGGGCATCATGTCCGTCTGTGCTCACTTAAATTGGTCTAGAACCCTGCAGTGATGGGATGGCCTGCAAGTTGCGATTGGTCATTGCAGAGTGGGGTGAAAATCCAGGGTGTCCAAATCTAATGCAGAAATCAAATTTGGTCTTTAATGAACTGTCCATTTTATTAGTGTGGGGTTAAAGGTTTTGATGGTGTGTCAGTTTCATGGTTTTTGTACGTCCCAGGTGGAGGAGCTGAAAGTGAAGCTGAGCTCACAGGAAGTGGAGCTGAACCTGAAGAACCGAGACACTGAAGCTCTGCTGACCAAGATCGGGCTTCAGACAGAGAAAGTGAGTCAGAAGAGACGGGTCGCTGACACAGAGGAGCAGAAGGTGAGCTGTTCAGACTCCTTGTTTCATTCTTCCAGGGTTTACCAGTTATCGTGATACTAGGACAATAGTTCTAGTATCAAAAACAGTGGCTATATGAATGAAATATTAACATAGTCCACTTACACCGATCAGCCACAACATTAAAACCACTGATAGGTGAAGAGAATAACATTGATTATCTCATTGTTATTTTCGTTCTGTACTCTAGCACTTTGAGTTTGAAAGGATACAATGAGGTTGAAGTGCAGACTGTCAGCTTTAATTTGAGGGTATTTTCATCCATATCGGATGAAACGTTTAGAAATTATAGAACCTTTTGTACATAGTCCCCCCCATTTTTGGGCATCAAAAAATATTGGACAGTTTAACATAATGTAGAATAAAGTAATCATTTTTAATATTTTGTCACATATTCTTTGCATGCCATGACTTCCTGATGCCTGTGACCCAACAACATCAAAAGACTCTTGATATCTTATTTTCTGGTACTCTTACAAGCGATATTATAACGTTTCTGCATTTGAATGGATCTCTATGGGAATTGGGGGGTGGGACTAGATTTCAGTGCAGTACAGAACCAAAATAACAACGAGATAATCAATGTTATTCACTTCACCTGTCAGTGGTTTTAATGTTGTGGCTGATCGGTGTATATACTTGTGTTAAATAACTTTAACCTTACCTACGACTATTAACCTGTTTCACTTTATATGTAATTGAATATTAAAAATGGAAAAAATAAAACGGATAAAGATTTATATGAGTTTCAAAATGATCCGGGTCGATAGGCCTATAAGGTAGATTTATGAATGAACGAACGAAATACCATCCATGAGTGCTATTATCATGAAATTGACATTTGCTCTGAATGGTCCCTGTGGACTGTTTAAAGACAGCGCACCCTCCCTGAATCCCAGCTGATGCGTGATGTAAAATAATGTCCAATGGCACAACCTGATTGGTCGCTGCTGTGACAGGTTGCAGCCATCCAGGCAGAGGTGTCACTCAAGCAGAGAGACTGTGAGACAGACCTGACCAAGGCGGAGCCCGCCCTAGAGGCCGCTACGGCAGCACTGGACACACTCAACAAGGTAATGAGCCACGCCCGGTGTCCTCGGTCAAGTCACCTCACATCTGCATTTCAAGCCTATTCTGATTGGTCACTTTATAAGAGAATGCATTCTACAGAACAATGTCTGTTTTGTGCCATCGAGCTGCACTGTTTTAGTTTCAATATTGAAGTACAGTTCCACCATGAAAATATACCAAGCAAAATCATGTATTGTATCATTCAATTCTCTTCAGCTTTTATGCATTCAGCTCACAGATCTATTTTGTTAAAGTATGCACTGAGTTACAAGTGTAAGTGTAAGCGTCTTGGTAACATTCTACTTCTGTGCCTCCAAGTTTACATTTAGGAATGTTACATTGTCTGCAATTATGTCTGTGTATCTTTATTGTTACTTAATTGAGCATTAAAGCATAATCCAATGTATTAGAAAAAATCTAGCAATGCCTTTTCCCCGGTTTCTGTGTCTTATTTTTAGATGGAATTATTGGTGGCCCTCAAATGTATTTTCAAACCTTTGTCGACAACAGTGCTGCCTGCCTGTAATGCATTTTCTATGGCATTTCTTTGGAAGCTTGCTCTGGTTTCGATAGGTGCAGTATGCAGCATTTTCTGAGTGCAAGGGGTGTGAAAGGGGTGTAATATTGTGGTTTTTAGTTTTGTGGGCTTACCAGCTAAGGCCTGCATGCTGTACTGTGTAACATGAAGTGGTTTGAAAGTGACCACAACCTGATATTGAATTTTATGCAATTGTAAAGCAATCAGTTTTCAAATTCTTTAAATTTCAGTGACAACATTTCACGTTAATGCTATTTATGCATGTGTGTCTGTGTAATTATTGCCATTACAATTATGAGAGCTGTTGCCTACAATTCACAAGTGACCTTTGTTCATATGCCAAAGATGTACGATCAAAGTCTACATTTCTTTTAAAAAGCAGTCTCATGACAAATTGATCTCCAGTCAGGATGACCGATGAATTCAGTCAAACATATTCTTGACCACTGACGACCGCTCAATAAAGTTATTAAAGTATATTTTCAGATTTTTGTACAAGCTATTTACTGACAAAATGGTGGTTAAATACCATTCATTCTCAAGGGAACAACAGAGTTTCTCCATCCAGGATTTGAGCTTACAACCAAACATTTGTAAGCAGTACTACTGTATCCTCACAGCCATTGAACAAAATGAGTGAATATTTGGCCACAGTGCTAATGTCATTGCTAACATCCTTCCCATATTGTGTTGATCCAAGCTCTTGTACATTGTCGGCCAGGGAGGTATACTATGAAGCAAGATTACTGAGTTAGTTGGATAACTGCACTGTGTAAAACCCAGAACAGCTCTTTTTACTTCAGTCCGTGTTCCAGATTTGAGACGGATCCGGGTTTTACTCAGTTATCCAGGTAAGTCTGTAATCCTGCTTCATAGTATAGGCCCCAGGTTAACACGTGCACTACCTGTGAAGGTGAATCTGACAGAGCTGAAGACCTTCCCCAATCCCCCGCTGGCAGTGAGCAACGTGACGGCGGCTGTCATGGTGCTGCTTGCCCCGCACGGACGGGTTCCCAAAGACCGGAGCTGGAGGGCGGCCCGAGTCTTCATGGGCAAGGTAACCTGTCACCGCTGCATCACAGCGCCCTCATCGACGCCTGTCTAATCTCCCAAGAGGACCCTGACCCCCTAAACCCTCACGGTCCGCCCACACGCCCCCTTCCCTCCCCGTTGATCCTGCTCAGAGCTGCAGTTTTCATCTGACCACTGCTCTCTGATCTCATGACAGCAGAGTCATGACGTCCAATACGTCTCACTTGAGCAAAGCTGTACATACAAAAATACTGCAAAATAATGCTGGGATTATGCCAAAGGGGACAAGATTGAACTGTTCTCTTTTTGTTTTAATTTGAACTTTCAACTTATTTTATTCAATCTCAAAAGCTTAACAATCCATTGTCAGTCATCTGTTCATGTTCACTTATTAAATCGTATATTGATTCTATGCAATTCTATATAGATTCTATGCAATTCTATATTGATTCTATGCAACCAAAGTTTTTCTTACTATTGCATAAGATAATATTGTTTATTATTGACAGGCATAAGTCTGGGTTTTTTTTAACCTCAAGCCTTCACCCACCTCAGGTGGATGACTTCCTGCAAGCCCTGGTGACTTACAACAAAGAGCACATCCCCGATACGTGCCTGAACGTGGTGAGGGAGCAGTACCTGAGCAACCAGGAGTTCCGCCCCGACTTCGTCCGAACCAAGTCCTTCGCTGCATCTGGACTCTGCGCCTGGACCATCAACATCGTCCGATACTACGAGGTGAGACCATGCCGAGGCGTTAGCATTAAAATTACAGCCCAAAGTAATGCCCATGTACTGGACTCATCGGCCTCAACGATGACCTCATTTGTTCTTAATTAGTGCATGTGTAACTTTTTTCTCCACAAGCATTCCTGCCTAATGTGTGTTTAACGTAACATAACTGCACTGGAACACAGCTGCATTGATTTGTGTAATACACCTGCATTGATCTGATTTCATGAATGCTGCATTTCAACTATCTCTACTACTACTCTAAATGCATTTTTTCTTATGGAGAATTTGGTTGCTTGGCAGATACACAAGATAGCTTAGGTACAATGCATTTGGACAGGGGCTCTGTATCTGAAATAATTCAGGAAACTGGAATTCTAGCCTTGGTACAAGGATTCAAGTCCCTAACCATTATACCACACTACCCTAATAAGTAAGAAAATAACTTTGGTACGTTGTTATGAAAACTGCATTGGTTGTAGCCATGTAAATGTTATCTTTTTTTGGCTTGGTTAAAATGCACTGGTGTTTCTGACCGGTAGGTTTACTGTGATGTTGCGCCGAAGAGACTGGCTCTGTCTCAGGCTAACAGTGATCTGGAAAGTGCCTCAGCGAAGCTCCTCAACATCCGTAAGAAACTGCATGTGAGTACAGCCCGAGCTCCGTTCTTCTGAATCACTGCACACAACACACTGTACTAACACAACACACTGTACTAACACAACACACAGCAGAGCAACACTCTTGAGTACACGCTAGTTTATTTAAAGTATGTGCTTTTTTCCATTACAGTGCTGTTATCAAGGGCTTCTATTCTCTGAGATGTCCACGTATTAAACCAACAGATAGCTGAATAGATGTGCTCAATTCTTTAAAGTAGAAATGTAAAATGTGTTAGGGTGCTGAAAGCCAGTTGAATACAAAATAAAAAGAATGAGGCACTCCTGAATGTGAACATTTATTTAAGTTATACTTAAATTAAATAAATGATAGCATTCAGGAATACTGGCCTCATTATTTGTATTTAATTTACAGTAACAGGCATTAATCAGATCGGGTCCTGACTTTCCGACCTGGTTTGAACCGGGTTCTCTGTGGCTGTGCATAGGATTTGGACGTGAACCTCCAGGGTCTCACAGCGCAGTTCGAGAAGGCTGCAGCGGAGAAGGTGCGCTGCCAGGAGGAAGTGACACGCACTAACCGGACCATCGAGCTGGCCAACCGACTGGTCAAGGGCCTGGAGGTACGCTGGAGGCGGGTGGGCTCGGGGCCTGGGTGAAACGGCCGGGGGGAGCAGGTGGACGGGTGGGGATGGGGGTGAGAACCGCATCGCTGACCCGCTCAATGGGCCGGATGAGGACATGGGGTTACGGAGATCTGGAGGAAGGTGGGGAGGAGGGGGCACGCCGATCTGGTTGACCAGCCAGAAGGAGAGAGGGGAAGGAAGGAGCGGAGCACAGCGACCATGCCACTGAGCTGGAAAAACAGGTGGGCAAGGCCCAGCTGGAGGATGTACTTGTCAAACCCACAATTGCACCAACTGCTCGAGGGTTTGGGAAGAAGGGCTGTGTGTGTGAGTGTGTCTGTGGTGGGGGGGTTGAACAGTGGTTCAGAGGAACTGCTTTTCACAATGGCTGCTTTCTATTCTTTTGAATGAAACTTGAATTTGAGGCTGCCAGATCTGAGTGTTTAGACAGAGATACTTATCAGCTGGGGGTGCCATTATAGTGCTTTTTACTCTGGGGTGCTCCCAGCTCTCTTATCAAGTCAAACCAAAACTATTCTTTTCAAATATTGAAGTGCAAATTGTGCTAACTCAAAGAGAATTTAATTTAAACAAATGTCCTTCAGGTTTTCAGTAAATAAGTCCACTTATGCATGGATAGAAAACAAATATTATTCAGCTCTATTAAATCAAATTTTATCTTAATTTGGACATAAAATATTCTGAATGGAACTATTTGATTAAATGTTAATACTATTCTGTCTGAATACAATATATTACGTTAGCATGTTATTTTTTGTTTCAGTGAAATATTTCTGGACATTATATGTTTATCTTACAGAATGAATGAGAAGAAAATGTTTTAAGCCATTTCTAAATCCTTTATGCATAAAGATGACTGTCTTGTGTGTTAGTAACATTGGAATTCTTTTGGGAATTTTCTCTCACTTTCTGTTGCCGTAAATTACTTGTGGATGTTCGAAATCCCCAAAAAACCTTATCATTGATAATGTGGAAAATAAAATGAGTGTAATATTTCTTTTAGCGGTTCTATTTTAAACATCCAACTTCCTTATTCGACAAAATTAATATGATTAGGATGGGAAAGCATGGCTTTTAAACATATCAAGACAAATGATATTGTCTCTCTGCCATTGACCTGGAAGCAGTGGTGTTTAGACTAATAAATCAGATAGTCTATATTTAATCATTAACTTACTTCAAAGCCACAACAGCTGTTGGAAATTAAAAACGGTTCACCCCAGACTGAGTGGTATTACAGGCAATCCATAATGCATTAGGATAAAATGATAGTGATTTTTAACTGTCTGAGAATTTATAATGCGACATCTTCTGGCTCTCGAGCCCTTGTAAGGCAATGTCACGCATGATTTAGTGCTGTTGAGGTGTCACAGTAATATTATCGAAGTCTTAAATGAATGCTAAATTGATGCTGAGTGATATTCTGGTGAAACTTTCAAAGCCGGTTTAGGGGGATTGTGGTTGTATACTTCATTGCCCTCGCCCCATGGGTATTGTGTGTTATTGTGTATTGTATGTCTGTCTCTGTAGAAAATGAGTGCAGTGAGGACATTTTACCACTAGAGGTCTAGTTTCAATGAGAGGGCCCAGAGCCTTAGATCAAGGTCATCTACCTGACTTGGTTTTGTCAAAAATGGATGATTGTGTCAGTGGTAGTTGCAGCCGGGCACCCTGTGGGACAGAGCATATTACACAGAGAGCAAGGCTATAGTGTAACACATGGAAGGAGGGTGCTGGTTGGCAGGGTATTCTCCTATTCGCTGCACAGTAGTGCCATATCTGGTCAGTCAGGCACCTGTGGTCCGTCTGTCAATGTACAATTTGTATTGTACAGTGTGAAAACCTCCACAGCTCGAGCTCATGTTAGCGTTCGTGTCAATCACAATTGTGTGTCTGTATGCATATACATTTATCAATACCTGAGCTGCAAGAATCGGTATATATAGGATATTTATGATTGACTTCATGACTTCTTAGTGGCCAACACACCTGTTTGTTGAACACATGTTTCTGGTGGTCAAAGGATGATTCACCTCTGTGCCTTTTCAGTGATTATGTGTACCTAATTATAGCTTATAACTCTAAACATCTCTGCAGTCTTATCAGATCTTGGATCATTATATATATTTCTTTCTCGCCAGCTCTCAGAGTGGCTGGATTAAGGAAAGTATACACTGACTCACTCAAATATTTTCTCCCTGTTTTTCTCATCTGATGTGGATCCAGGGATACATTCACATTGGCAAGTCAGTCGGCACTTAGCGGTGATTGACAGTATTTCCAAACTGTACCATTCAGTATTGTGTGGTTATTAGAACCACAGACATGTGGCAGCAGCATATTTTTTATAGTGTTGTACTATACTGTTGCATTTTTAATCTGTGGGAAGTAGCGTACACACATAAAACGTGCAGTTATTGCAAGCAGAAAAATGATAAATAGAAGGCTATTTGTCATAATGAAATGCTTTGCAGCAGAGGTAGACTAATACAAATCTAAATAGATTAAAACAGATGAACTGAAATTAAATGAAAATGTAAGTTTTAAACTTTGTTATTGAATAGAGATAGATGTTTTTGGTTGTGAAATCTAAATGATAAAAAATGGATAATGACTTCTGTGCTGTTTGATGGCTACAGTATATTGGCATTTAGCGCATGTAAAAGGAGCATGTAATTATGTAAATATATATGATGAGTATGCCAGCAGTGATGTGTGCAGTAGATTAGGCTCTTGTTTGTGCATTCACTGAGTGTGTGTGTGTGTGTGTGCGTTTGTGTTTGGCAGGCTGAAAATGTGCGCTGGACACAGGCTGTGCAGCAGTTTGAGGCCCAGCAGCAGACGCTGTGTGGTGACGTTCTCCTGACGGCGGCATTCATCTCCTACGTGGGCTTTTTCAGTCAGAGATACCGCCAGGAGCTGGTCCAGGCCACGTGGATCCCCTTTCTGCAATCCCAGGAGGCATGGCTCATTTATAATAGATATCTTGCAGGACTATGTATGATTTTTAACTTACCTTTCTGGAGCTTGAAATTAATGTGGACTACTCTGGAAAAAGAGATGCATTCATATATTTTAAAATATCAATGTTTATGCATCAAGCACATCCAAAATCAACAGTGTTTCTATAATTGGCCTATTCATAAGTGCTTTGTACATCCAAACCAAAACATGCCCTGATTGAATTTTCTCATGGATACAGATCTTTTAATCTGTAACTATACTTAGAAAGAATTCAAGTTCTCATCTGGGATATCAGCTGCTTTACTCATAAGACCACCGTACACTTCCAGTCCCTTTTACCCATCTGTACAAACACACACACAAACACACACATACATGCATGCACGCACACATACACACACAGACAGTGGAGCATTCTGGTCTGTGTGCCACTTCCTGTTGACACTTCCTGCTCCAGGTCCCCATCCCCCTGACAGACGGCTTGGACCCTGTCCTCATGCTCACGGACGACGCCACACTGGCTGCCTGGAACAACGAGGGGTTGCCAAGCGACAGGATGTCCATGGAGAATGCCACCATCCTGGCCAACTGTGAGCGCTGGCCACTGCTGATTGACCCCCAGCAGCAGGGAATCAAATGGGTCCGGAACCGCTTTGGGCCGGACCTGAAGGTGGTCCAACTGGGCCACAAAGGGTGAGAGAATAGGCCTTCTTTTTGGACTAGAGGAAGTCCCATTAAACAAGAAGAAAGTACTCATTAATTATTTGGTTTTATTAATTTGGCAATAAATACAGGCATGTGCAGAGTCGACTGTTTTCTAGTTAATTACAAACTACAGAATATGGATCATTTCGAAATTAATTGTGGTCACAATTTACAGACATCTTTCAATTTAAGCAATATTTTGTGCACAGCTTTTAATTAGATCAGCAGAACAGAAGTGTTGAAATGAGAATAAGTCCGATACATAAAATATAGGCAAACAGCTCTGAGGATATTTCCAGCTGTTAACTTTAAATTAATTTCAAGGTACTTGGACATCATCGAGCAGGCCTTAGCCACTGGGGAAACGGTTCTGATTGAGAACTTGGAAGAGACGATGGACCCGATTCTGGACCCACTGATGGGCAGAAACACTATCAAGAGAGGGAGGTGAGATGTACACCTGTGTCATTCTGCTGTTACAAGGCCTTCATGCACTCTCATTTGTACATTTTGCATTTGTATTGTACAGAAACATGCTCAGTAGCTGAGTGTCCAACAATATGTGTCTTATTCCCTTCTGAGTACAACCTGCCAATGTGATACCTGCTATTTCCTTTTTTGAGCCTGTTAGACCATAGTCAATAGATCGAAGACTATTGGTTGTTTGATGTTAGACTGAAAACCTGTTTGACTGTGACTCTTTAAGTCTGGCTAGAAGTGATGAACCCATATTGGTGGTGATGGAGTCACCATGAATTCTAAAATGACTGGAGACTGCAGGAGCTCTCTAACTTGAACCATTCATAGATTCTTTGCATTGATGGAATTGCCTTTTTGTCATACGACTGAATTATTGTCAGGTTGTAGAGTTCCACCCATTATGGAGCTCTTGAAGCCTCATCCGTCACTACTTACTGTGGCTTCTTACTGTGTGGACAGTCTGTTTTTTGTGTGTTTCTTTTTTTCCCAAGGGGAGAGTAGCTTTGTGCTTTTCCTGTACAACACTGGTGAATCTCTAGTATGTGTGCACGTGGTGAACTCGACAGTGTACAAGAGCCTGCGTATTATCGCACACTCTGGCAGCCAATGTGCAGCAGGGGTTCTTTCCAAGAATTGCCTGAGGAGACCAGCACACCGAAACAGCAGTACGGACCTTTGACAGAAGGCAATGTGATTGCGGAGTTTTTAAATTATAGATGAATTTGCGCTGCGTGCATTGAATCTGAGAGGTAGATGTATTGATTGCGCACTTAAGGTTGGGTGTGATAGATGCAGCTTTGCAGGCTCAGGGTCTCTGGGTGTGTTGAATATTGAGTAGTTGTTTCAGAGTGTCCCAGAGCTAGCATATACCTTCACACCACCCCCAATAAAAGAGGCACAGGCTCTTATAGAGCCACTCAGCCTCTGGCTCATGTTTAGACAGACGGTTAGTTCTGTCTGCCTTCACCACTCAAAATGCAATATGGCAACCCTTCAATGTATGAGCTAGAATATGTCACTTGGTGTATGTCTGCTACATCCAAACATCCCCAGAATGTTGTGTACAATGAAAAGGTATAGGATGAGTTGTCATCAGGGATAGAGCTGTTGCTATAATTCTGCAATGGGCAGTTCTGTGATTTTATTGGATGAAACAATGAAACAATCTGAGCTGTATAGAAGATAGCTCACCACAAACAATAATCTTTACTGTGTTTAGACCTTTATACAGTTGTATATTCACTAAAGCGCTTGAGAAACGGTTTTCTTAAGCCAGGTACGGCAATGGCGTTCCCCTCGGGGGCCTCGCTCGCAAAGTTCGGGGGGGGTGGATGAGGCCTCATAAAGAGCCCGCGTACGAAACGAATATCAAACGCGGGCATGGGCATTCAGGGAGCGTTTCCCTCCGAGCCACGTCCGTTGAGCCAGCGGTAGACGTGATTATAAGTTTATTCCTTGCAGATGAGGCGCGCTCTTGTTTTGTGCAGTGATTGATACCGCCCGCTGCGGCGGCCGTGATGGATTCGGCGGCCCTCCGCGGCTGAACTTCATTAATAATTGGAATGTTGTAGAGTGTGAAGTAATGAATACTAATTATTCCCTTCATGTCTGATGGAGGCCCAGGGGCCGATCCATCAGCCGGGACTTTAATTTGGTGGAGTAATGGTTCCATCAATAGTACATTAATTCCGTCTTGTGAAGATATAGAGTTTAACCAGACCCAGGCCACAGGAACCTTTGCCATAAAATTGGGGCCGTGGCTGACAACTACAGGGTAATTAGAAAAAAATTAAAAACTCCGCAATCGTCCGGCTGGCCCTAATTTAATTGAAATGCAGATCCAGATAAATATTGGCACACTGTTTTATTTAAGATTTGCCTGCAGCCTGTTAGCTCATGGTTACATTTTAAACCATCAGTAGATTCGGTACTTTTCTAGTTTATTCATAATAACGCATTGCTGAGCTAATGCTCCAGCCATTGCAGATTATTTAGAGTAAAAGGGAATTGTGTACACGAGTGTGTGTGTCTGTGTGCGCACACACATGTGTGTTTATGTGTGTATGTGTTTGTGTGCGAATGTGCAAGCATACTGTAGGCGCATGTATACATGTCAGACTGTGTCCATGCCATCAGAGTGAAGTAACTGAGGGTGTGTGACCGTGTTTAAACCCAGGTACATCCAGATCGGCGATAAGGAGTGTGAGTACCACAGTGGCTTCCGGCTGCTGCTCCACACCAAGCTGGCAAACCCACACTTTCCCCCAGAGCTGCAGGCCCAGACCACCCTCATCAACTTCACAGTGACCCGGGGAGGCCTGGAGGAGCAGCTGCTGGGTGAGGTGGTGACCCGGGAGAGGCCTGACCTGGAGGCCCTCAAGGCAAGTCTGTCTGTCTGTCTGAGACATTCACTGTGAGCAACTGGCTCTTGATTAGGTGGATACATACTGCATAAATGAACTGCATTTACCAAAGTATTATTCACATTTTTGTTCTTGTTTATTTACTATGAAGTCCCCTTTATTGAGAGCAAAATTTCATACATGTGAATAAATAGAGAGTACAATAGCTGTACACCACCTTGCAACGTTCTGACCACACTGCTGCATGGAGGCTCATTCTGATTTTTCATAAATTCCCTAACATCTCGTATTGTTGTGGAAGACATGAGGATCAGCAATGGATTGATGTGTTTTTTTTTGTTGTACAGTATGTACACATACATACGTTTGTATTGTGGTGGTGGATGTCCCTGCATGTAAGTGTGTGTGTGTGTGTGTATGCTTTTGTTAGTGCATACATTTGTGTGTGGGTGTGTGCGTGTTTGTATGCATATTGTGTCTGTGGTATGTGTATTGTGTGTATGTATTCATACATGTACGTGCTTATTGGGGGAGCAGTCACAGCTTACCACGCAACAGAACCACTTTAAGATCGAGCTGAAGGTGCTGGAGGACGAGCTCCTGACGCGGCTGTCAGCCGCAGAGGGCAGTTTCCTTGGAGACACCGACCTGGTGGAGAAACTGGAGCACACCAAACGCACAGCCGCAAACATCCACAGCAAGGTGAGAGACGGACAGGTGCCACAGTGACAGAATGACTGATATCAGAAGTGTGTGAGTAAAGGGTGTTATAGTGGGAGTGAGGGTGTCACAGCACTCAGAGTGTGAGAGTAAAGGGTGTCATAGTGGGAGTAAGGGTGTCACAGCACTCAGAGAGTGTGAGAGTAAAGGGTGTTATAGTGGGAGTAAGGGTGTCACAGCACTCACAGAGTATGAGTAAAGGGTGTTTTAGTGTGAGTAAGGGTGTCACAGCACTCACAGAGTGTATGAGTAAAGGGTGTTATAGTGAGAGTAAGGGTGTCACAGCACTCACAGAGTGCGAGAATAAAGGGTGTTATAGTGAGAGAGTGATCTGTGCAAGAGAGTGAAGGAGTAACAGAGTGACAGGTGTCAGGGGTCTAGATCATTTTTTCCACTACTGTGACTAGTCAGTCTGACAGAAAGTTGATCACACCTGCACATGATTTTGTCGCACCCACCCCCCCCCCCCTTTTTTTTTTCCTTGGGTGCGCCATGGTATTAATCAATGACCTTGCACGCTGATGAAAAGTTCTCTTAATTTGCATAGCCTAGTTTTACATTGATGTAGTGACTTGAGACTTGACATAATATGCAAAATGCTAGTTCTCTTCTCTCTCCTCTTCATTCTCGTTTTTCCTTTTGCAATAGGCTGCTTCTTTTTTGGAAAATAATAGGCTAAATAGATTGTTTCAGTTCACAACTTTTGGTGTCATTGACTTTAGAGTATGTGATAGGCCTATTATTTTTACATTCACGGGTAACTTTAGGCTACTCCAATCAGGGAGCAGGCCTAATGAAAATAGATTACCCGGTAAATGTCTTCACATCGTTGTTTAAATTATTTATTTTTTTACCTACCTGCATGAATGTGACCAAGTGAAATATTTAGTCTCATTTCTCCAAAAAAAGTTCACATTTGCGACCTTTTTTGTTGCAATCTAGAGCCCTGGGTATCAAGATGATGCATATATCAGAGGGGGTGATTGACAGGTGTCAGAGTGAGAGAGTGAAAGGTGTTGGGGTGATGGAGTGGAGACCCAGTTCAGATCCATAAGTGTCTGGGTGTCCTCTCAGTGTCCCTCAGTATCCCTAGTGTCCTGTTTGACTAGTAACAGCAAAGGTTGTAATTAGTTTCAAATAATTATGTTTATGTGTTAAGTTAGTGATATGCACATTTGAGTATTCAAAATGGAATATCCTTTTAGCCTACAACCCAACAGTCATCTTCCAGTCACATGACCAACCTGGGCTTTTCATTCCAGTCGATATAGAACTCCAAAGCCCTGATTAAATATTTTGTTACCCCAGCCTGTTGTGTCTGATAACTAAAAAAATGCTAATTGTGTTTTCATGCATATACCCATATGCAGTTCATTGTTCACAGATTGTGCAAAAGGTAGTTTTAGCTAACAATGATCCGTAACCGTGAGCATCATCTCCAATTTATTTTAATTACTACCTTTTAGTTTTCTTTCTTTGAATTTCATTAGTTATCAATTCAGTGCACATTTGTGAGCTAATTGCCTTCTCCATTCAATGCTTTCAGTCTCCTTGGTTTATGCTGATACCATTATAAAGCATTGTGTCAGATAGTATTCACTCCTTGGTTTATGATGATACCATTATAAAGCTTTGTATCAGATGGTGTTCTCAGGGTTTGATAGGCAGTGTGTGAATGCGGCAGAGCTGGTTTTGAGAGAGCGTCACGTGTGAGAGGCGGCGTGTGAGTGAGCGACTGATGGCTCCCCGTGACGGCGTGTCTGCCACGCGCAGGTGGACGAAGCCAAGGAGAACGAGACGAAGATCAACGAGGCCCGGGAGTTCTACCGCCCCGCAGCCCAGAGAGCATCTCTGCTCTACTTCATTATCTGTGACCTCAGGGACATCAACCCCATGTACCAGTTCTCCCTCAAGGTTAAAGCCTCCATTCTAACACTTTCAGACACCGCAACTTTACCTCCTGTTGAGCCTTTACGACATCGCGAACCGTAGATGACCCTACAGAGCCAGGTTTCAGGGCACATCGAAACTGATGAAATAAACCATGATTATGAACACACTCGATTTGAGGTGCAATTTTACCAAGCCTAGGTAATGCCGGCATTATAGCGGACGTACATACTAATAACAGCATATGACAGCTTACATAGTGTAGAATTGCATCCATCATTGGTCAGATAGAATCAGTTGGGTCTGTAGACATTAACCCTTTGAAGAGTAGGTTCTTTGGAATGTTTTTTCAAAATTCTAAGACCGTGTTCTAGAACTGCATTGCTTTCAAATACCAGTAGTGATTGTTATATATAAGAACATTCTAATCACATATTATACCTATACACATATTATTATCTTATACCGTAAAGGGTTAATTACACACAGGAAAAATTATGTGGCTCTTAAAGGGGAACGCATGAGATCTGAGACCCACAGGCCCATCCTGTTCTGCCAAGAGAGGTTTTCCCTCTTAATGTGCGCAGATGGAATCAGTCAGAGCGAACCCAGAGGGCAGTGGGGTGTTTGGCGCTGGTGAAGTCTCTGCCCGGACGTCATTAAGTAAACCTGCACTCCGAGTGAATAACTGCCGTAGCTGAACCACCGTGCGTTCCAGCACAGGCCTTCCTGCAGGAGCGATTACCGCCCGTGTGATCTATCACCCCGCCACTCTCTCAGTACCCACGCTGCCCCTCTCTGTTTCAGACCTTTAACGCCACGTTCCACAAAGCCATCGCGCGGGCGGACAAGGCGGAGGACGTGACGGAGCGGGTGCTCAATCTCACCGAGGCCGTCACCTACTCGGTATTCCTGTACACCAGCCAGGGCCTCTTTGAGAGGGACAGGCTCACCTTCCTGTCACAGGCCGCCTTCCAGGTGAGGGGACGGAGGGGGGGGGGTGGGGAGTGGCCGCCGCCCGTCCCAGGGTCGCGACCCCCTGTCGTTCCCATCAGTCACTGCACTTTTCTGCCCCCCACATTAAGTTCAATTAAAAGCTGGAATCAGGACGAGGGCCCACCCCTCCTATTGATTACCATTCAGCCTTGCCTTCTCCCTTCCTTTTCGGGATATGCCGTCTGATAGGAGGTGTGCTTTCTGCTGGCATAATGCGAAAACACGTCAAGCGGCATCTTTGCTGTTGTCTGTAACGTTTGGACTCGAAGGTTTGTCCTTCACTCGTGTCAGAGTGAATATGGGGAGGAGGAGGACGAGGAAGAGTGCTTGTAGCATCATATTAGTAGTTGATGTTGTGATGCAGAGTATTCACTCATTCAGATGACAAGCGCTACAATTTTGCTGTAACAGATTCCATTCTGGGGGTTAACGTTACGGTGCTAGCAGTGGAACAAGAGATGCCATGATTTTATGAATGTTTTTACCATTTAAATATTTTTTCTATACATAAACAGTTTGGTGACTCCATATTGATTTCCATAAAGCTATGCTTGTCAAACTGGGTTTGTAAGGAGAAACATATTTGCATTTTTGTTAAATTTGACAACAGATTTTAATTAAATCCATGCCATCCATTTGCAATATTTTGTCCTTTGTGCTTTGAAAAGTACAATATACATACTGTTCTTTGATATGTGCAATATGATTATGCATAGCTGTTTATGAAATGGAATTCAGCTCTCACTTTCCAATCCTTTTGTTCCTTCCTCTCATTAGATTCTCTTGATGAGAGGGTCAATTGACACTCAAGAGCTGGACTTCCTCTTGCGCTTTCCTGTGGAGCCCAGCAGGGGGAGCCCTGTCAGTTTCCTGTCTCCACAGGCCTGGGGCGCTATCAAGGTAGGCTGTAATAAATGGCAGCAATTGTTCAGTAGAAACATCACCAAAGTGACAGTACAGGGAAATGCTGGTATACTACACACCAATGAATTACATTATAGTATGTGATAGTTCAGTTGTACCTTGTTGAATGTAGAAGTGGTGTTGAAGCCACTGTGAGGCTCACTGCACATGTGCGTTATAGATGGCTGATAAGAACACTGAAGCTAATCCAGCAAATGAAAGGAGTGATTGGTGGCACACACAGATGTGTTGTGATGTCCTCAGACGATCTCCACGCTAGAGGAGTTCCGGGGTCTGGACAGGGACATCGAGGGGTCAGCCAAGCGCTGGAGAAAGCTGGTGGAGTCAGAGTGTCCTGAAAAAGAGAGATTCCCTCAGGACTGGAAGAACAAGAGCTCCCTGCAGAAACTCATCGTGCTTCGAGCCCTGCGGCCAGACAGGATGACTTACGCGCTCAGGTGAGACGACGTGTGTTCTTAACCGCTCACTGGCCTTGTGTCCACTGCGCCCAGACTGACTCCAGGAGCTTTTGGGCTCACTTCCCAGCTGGGTTGCACCAAAGACCTTCTGGTGCTTTCTATCTCTGCACTTGGCACTGCATTCAGAGGAAATGGGCCGGATGGTAATTGCTCTGCTGTGGAGCTTTTGAGAGACAGCAGCTGTAATCAGCTGTTTCCCAGCTCTGGGCCTTTGAGCCACCAGTCTGGCACATGGCCCTTTGCTGCGGTGTTCTATTCAGATTCACTCTTTCAATGGCAGGAATTACGTGGAGGAGAACTTGGGGCCCAGGTACGTGGACGGGACAAGGGTTGAGTTTGAGAAGTCCTTTGAGGAGAGTGGGCCAGCCACTCCAGTCTTCTTCATCCTCTCCCCTGGAGTCAACCCTCTCAAAGATGTAGAGACCCTTGGTACGCTTTACACACTGCTTTACACACTACATTACACACATTACACTACAGTGGCTTTGTGCCTGTGGACACACATAGACAAGCACTACAGAAGCATGTAGGCTATGTTCTATACATAGAACATAGAACACATACAATGGCACACATTTTACAGAGGTGATGCATACATAGTGCTTATATATGCAATTACATAGGTATACGGCCACTATAGTGTGACCAAAATACTCTTCTTGGGTTAGGAGGACAGTTGTCGGTACTCCTAATGCACTATTTATTACAGTGAATCAAAAAGATCCGCTTAATTGAAGAACCTGAAATAATATTAGACGCGGAGAAGACATGCAGCATCTATTTTCCTCTCATTGACAATGGCATAAAAGATCATTTCCTCAACTAATGGGTTATGATGCTCTTTTTAACAGTTTCTCTTACTGGGTTGCATTTCATGAGCTAGTAGAGCATTTGATATACAGTAATTCATCGTTATACAATTTTATGGGACGTGTCACTGTAGCCATTACATGTATAATTAGTATTTATCCTGAGCACAGAACTGGGTATTGGTTAAAGCCACAACATAGACCCGTGCGTCAGAGCGCTGTCTCCGTGTTTCTGGGGTGTCACCCCTGCTTACGTTTCAGGGCGCAAGCTGGGCTTCACCATCGACCTGGGGAAGCTGCACAACCTGTCTCTGGGCCAGGGTCAGGAGGGCGTGGCAGGGCGGGTGCTGGAGAGGGCGTCCCGCGAAGGACACTGGGTCATTCTCCAGGTAGAGCTCCTTTACTCCCAAACCCTGTACTGTGAAGAAATGCCTCTACTGTAAACGTTTCCACGTTTCTCTGCTCGTTATATTCTGACATGAAGGAAACAAATTTAAATGTTTTCCAAAGATGTATTCTATATAATGTAAGTACTGCATAAATGGTTTTGGTAATGCCCTGGGAGAGATTAGATTAATTCTAGCATGTGTCACACAGCCGTGTATAAGGTAAGAATGTGGTTTTGGAGCACCCACAGCATGTGAATTCCAGGATTGTTAGAAATATTATTTTATTATTTTTGGCTGTAAAGCAGTACCGGAAAATTAAGTTGTGTTAAATAGGTTTTAATGTAAACTGAAAAGAATCTGCATGTGGCATTCTTACTTCTTATTTTACCAGCACTACTGGTAAAACTATGAACACAAATGGGATATTTATCACAGTATTATAAATAATAAGTTATTTCAATATAAGTTCAACCAACAGAGGACACAGGTGTTAGTGTCTAATATAGTGCATTTGTATGCTTTACTCTAGCCTGCTGGGATTTGAAGTCTTCAAGGACTTCAAGGACAAATGCAGCACCTATTTTGTAACTCCAGATTAAAGGCAAAACATTTGATAACCTCAGTATAGGTTCGTTTTACAATCCTGGCCATGTCTTTGTAAGTTATGTGAGGTAGTGTCAAAAGGTACGAAGATCCCTCGACGATTATACAAACTTGGAAACCCATGTGTCCAAACTACATAGAGCTCCATATGTACCACAGCTTGTCCAGGCTTTCACTTACTGCTTTGAGCTTATGTATTATATATCAGCTCCTGTCTACTGTAGTGTGCGAAGGTGCAATTAAAGCCACTTTAAGGCATTAACCATTTATTACCCGGCTACCTGCCTGAGTTCCTGTAGCCATATATTACATGTTGTTCACTGTTTTCCATTGTCTTAATTACAAACTTTATTGGATGTGTGTTAAAATGAGTGTGTTACTAATGTGGCGCAGTTGCGTAGTTGAACACAGCCCGTCTCCTTTTGGCAGAACGTGCACCTGGTGGCACGGTGGCTGGGGGCCCTTGAGAAGCTGCTGGAGAGGACGGCCAGTGACAGTCACCCGGACTACAGGGTGTTCATCAGCGCCGAGCCTGCGCGGTTGCCAGAGGAGCACCTGATTCCCCAGGGCATCCTGGAGAACGCCATCAAGATCACCAACGAGCCCCCCACGGGCATGCACGCCAACCTGCACGCTGCCCTCAGCAACTTTAACCAGGTGAGCAGCAGCCATGGCAACCGAGGGAGGGTTTTCCTGAGAGTACGCAGCCAGTAAACGTATAGTGCCCACTAGCCGCCCACTAGCAGTGCCTTGTCAGCACGGCTGCCAGTCTGGAGGTTTTCCGTGAAGGTTGTCGAAGCCGTCGTGATGAAACGCGGCTGTTGAAAGTTTTGCACCAATTTAAAAAGCGTTGGATGACCAACAGCTGTGTCAAATAAGTGCCGGCTGGGTATGCGTGGTGCATTCAACTAAACAAGTGCCTTCTGGTTTATGCTATAATTTGTACCAACTCCTTCCTGAATACATATCCATTAATTCATTACTTAAGGCTCTGTGGGCACTCTGGTTATTCTCCTTCAGCCTGTGTCTGTGGTCATACTCCTGCTGCCTTTCTCTATGACCCTGTGGTCACTATGGTCACTCTCTCTCAATTCAATTTCAATTTCAAAGTGCTTTATTGGCATGACAAATACAGGCACTTGTGTTGCCAAAGCAGGGGTTACATAATAAAACTATATACAGTATGTTTATGTAAATAAAATAATAATAGAACTGCCTATAACAAGAATTACAATAAATTATGTTATGTCTTGTGTGTGTGTGTCTGTGTTTCTGTGTGTGTTGTGTGCGTGTGCACATGTCAGTTTGTATGTATGTTGCATGCTCGTATGTGTGTGCAGGTATGTGCACTCTCTCTCTCTCTCTCTCTCTCTCTCTCTCTCTCTCTGCCTGTGTCTCTATGGCCCTGTGGTTACTATGGTCACTCTCTCTCTCTCTCTCTCTCTGCCTATGTCTCTATGACCCTGTGGTTACTATGGTCACTCTCTCTGCCTATGTCTCTATGACACTGTGGTCTCTCTGTCTCTCTCCCTGTGTGTCTTTGACTTTGGGTTCACTCTGTCTCCCTGTGTCCCTATGACCCTGTGGTCACTATGGTTACTTTATTTTGTCTCCAGGACACTCTGGAGATGTGTTCTCGGGAGCTGGAGTTTAAGGGCCTCCTCTTCTCACTCTGCTACTTCCATGCCTGTGTTGCCGAACGACGCAAATTTGGACCGCAGGGCTGGAACAGGAGCTATCCCTTCAACACAGGCGACCTCACCATTTCCGTCAATGTGCTCTACAACTACCTGGAGCTAAACACCAAGGTACAGGCTGTGTTGTCCTTCTATGCCCACACCGCGTTACCATTATACTCAAGGTAGAGACTATTTGTTCTAGAAGAAAAAGTTCAACTCCTGTTACCCTCAGTATTGTTACAGGCAGACTAGGAAAATTTAATGGGATGTCTTTTTTGTTTAGCTTTAGTGCAACAATTATTTCAAACCTCTGAGGGTGTATTATTTATGTGCCATGTTCCAAGTAGATATCTTTAAAAGAACGGTAATCAGGACAAAACCCAAAGGATTTGAAAATTAGAAGATCCCTACCAGTTGAATCGGTACTTCAGTGAAAATTAGAATACAGTGCTTCTTTTATTCACTCAGCCAATGTTTGAAAACTGCAGAGAAGTAATTTCAAGACTGTTGATTCTGCAAGAGCTTAGCTTTGTCTCTCCCTCAGTACCAATATAGCTTGGGTCACAACCAATTGCGTTCCCCTGAGTTAACCCCCCCCCCCCAACTTAAAAAAAAAAATGCCCTTCATTATGTTAACAAAACAGTAACCTGTATGTGCTTATACAGAGAATTCATTAGGTAGGCAGTGAAGCATCTTGCAAAATGTAATTACATGCAGCAAATGTGACAGTTCGCGACGCCATATAAGTGATCACTGTAATTAGAGCTGATGATGAAAGCAATTTGCAGAACAATACAGGTACAAATGATTGTGAACTTCCTGGATTTGTCATTGTTATGAATGGTGGAATGGTTCGTGAGCTTTTCTCTTTCCTCTCACAGCTTGCAGTCTCCCTCACTGTGTGAGGTAAAGATTCTATTTCTGTGAGTGCAAAATGAGGGAGTTAAGATTCCCTAATGGGTTTGATGTTAGAGAACATCAAAACCTTACAGCAGAATTTGAGAAACTTAGCACAACTGAATGTGCAATCTTGATGACAATCGTTAAAATATTAAATTTTTATTTGGGTGAGCGATGCCATTGTCATGGATCTGTGATGACTAAGAATCTTGTATTGTTACATAAGTACACCGGACAAAATTAAACATGGCAGTCTTGTTGTAGTTGACGAAAGTGAATGAGCATTAGCTTGCTCACGTTAGCCAGATGCTAATTTTAAGGTACAGAGGTTTGTTATTGTTTCCTTGCAACGTATCAGGACCAAACATTGTGATGCCTGCAGTCAGGCTGCGCTGTCAGGGACAGGGGGTGCTGATGAAAGGCTACTAGCTTCTAAGTTCTGTATTACAGCTGGATACAGGGACATTCATTTAATTTAGCACTAGCAAATGACATCATAATGCACACACCATGATGTCATTACACAGACATCACGTATCGTGTCATAAATACCGTGACTTAACTGCACATATAACATCATTCGTTGCACGTGTGAATCTTGTATGTAATATATTTGGAGCTGGGGCAGCGCCCACCCCAGAGGAACAGAGATGCACACAGCAGGCAGTGATTGTAAGCAACATAAACCACAATGAATGGCACGGATGGGAGGCCATGCCATTTCAATTCATTTGCGTTGCAAAGCTCCCAGCCTGATTTGAAAAGCACTAGGGTTGTCACTTGTTCTAACCTGTATGGCCTGAAAAGTCATTATACTTAATGGGGAAAGCACCAATTTGGCAACACTGATTATATCGAAACAACTTTTCCCGATGTCCCTGGCCGGTCGCTGTAATAGGGTAGATTGAAATTATTTTGGTGTCTTGTTATGACGTTACATACAGTATACTGTATGCAACCAAAGAGCCAACACTTTCTGAAAAAACAATTAATTTAGAAATTGAGGCTGATACCAGATAGCTACTTAAAGGCCCATTGACGACTGTGAGAGGTCACGGTTCAACACAGCTCTCAATAAAGCCCAAAGCAAATGGTTTTCACAAGTGAATGATGGTGACTGTTACAAACTTGGAATAGTTTATTTTGCCCCCATGCACTGTGAGGAGGATGGTAAGAGAGGCAAAAAATCCCCAAGGATCACTGTTGGGAGAATTACAGAGGAAAGTAGCATCTTGGGGTCATGAAGTCTCCAAAACTACCATTAGACGTCACCTCCATGGCAACAAATTATTTGGAAGGCATGCCAGAAAAAAGCCTTTCCTGTCATTTCACCACAAACGTAAGCACCTGAAGTTTGCTAAACGCTACTGGAACTTTTGACTGGAACCGGGTTTTATGGTCAGATGAAGCTTTTCAGCAACCAACACTCAAGGTGGGTTTGGTGTAAAAAGAAGGATGGCTATACCGTCCGAAAATAACCTGATCCCCACTGTTAAGTATGGTGGAGGTTCTGTGATGTTGTGGGGCTGTTTTTCCTCCAAAGGCCCTGGGAACCTTGTTAGGGTACATGGCATCATGAACTCCATGAAATACCAGGAAATTTTAAATCTGAATCTGGCTGCCTCTGCCAGGAAACTAAAACTGGGTCGTCATTGGATCTTCCAGCAGGACAATGATCCAAAACATACGTCCAAATCAACACAGAAATGGTTAACTGAACACAAAATCAAGCTGGCACATGTGGTTTTGTTAAAAATTATTCTTTCTTGATGATTTTTTTTTCTCAGAATTTACTTCAATTAAAGGTTGGATTTTTCTCATTTTTTTCAGTGTGAGATTAAGCTAATTCACCAAACGGTGAATTTTTTATAACCCTTTTTACTCATCTTTACCAGGGGTGCCAATAATTGTGGAGGGCACTGTACATATATAAATCTGGAACAAAGTCATTAATTTGTCAGTTATTTATTGACATTCAATACGTTTCGAGTAATATAAACAGGTCTTGTGTTAAAATCATTCACTCATAATATTTGTATTTCCTGCTGTGCATATATGCTTATATGGCCGTGTATAAAATACTTTAATGCAGCGTGGATGTCTTCATGCAAGATATTCACTTTTTCACACCAATACATACCTAAATACTGTAGCTACGTGTGGCTAAGCCTACAGTTCTGTAGTATTGCACTGCAGACTCCACAACCTTTCAAAAAAGTAAGCCATTGCCAAGCTGCTTTTTCAAGTGCGTATAACCAAAGATTAATTCAAAATAAATTAGTGAAGGTCCACACTCAAAACAGATGTATTGACAAAATGAAAGGTAAAGGGGAAATAAGACTTTCTCAGTGTGTCCACTAGGTTTATATGGAGGTGCAGGCGCACTTAATTCACCAACAATTGATTCATTAATTAGTGTCAGAGAAAATGTTTTTCTTATTTTGTGCAGACTCCTCTTCAGTTGCCATCATGCTATTTGTAAATTATAACACCTCATTCAATGTAAGCACAAGGTGCAATGAGAAACATTTTTGTTCTGCCTTATCATGATCATCTCAAATTAGTGGCAGACACCGGTATTGTTCCTTGTGTGATAGACACCTATATTGTTTATCTGTGGTAGGTGCCCTGGGAAGACCTTTGCTACCTGATTGGAGAGATCATGTACGGGGGGCACATCACTGATGACTGGGACAGAAGACTCTGCAGCACCTACCTGCAAGAATTCATGCAGCCCAATATGGTAAATACCTAATCAATCAGTACATGCGTCTCAACCTGCTAAACTGCTGATAAGTCAGTCAATACATCCAAATATAGTAAATACCAGCATTGTAAATTACTGTAGTCCAACATTATAAAGAAATATGTGTTTTTTTTAGTTCATCCACAATAAAGTAAATATCTGGTCATTCCATATATGCATTATAATATGATAAATAAATACCTGAATTGTGAGTGCATATATTCCTACATGATACTAATCAATCGGCCAATGTTTGCAGCCACAAATATTTTAGGTTATGATAAGAAATCTTAAATGTTTAGAATTACAAACGTCTCTGTGTAATTAGTACTAAATATGGTGTCAATTCTGTTCCATGTAGTCTTGACTAGAACATATATTTAGAAATGTACTATACAAAAGTATGGAATTATAATATCCAAAATATTCCACAAAAACAGTTTTTGGGTTCAGTCTTAAAGGTCAATGCTGCCCTCTAGTGGAATGTCAACACAGTATTACAACACAGCAGTATTTCTAGCCAATATCATGATGTGGTTTTAATCACTGAGATTTTTGGTTACTTGTCAAACAGTACATATTGAAGAAAAACAGTTTCACTCTTAAGGTGTTCTTGTAATATAAAAAAATATTCTTAATTAGAAACATTTTATACATCTAGCGACTAGCACACAAGGCCTATTTGAAATTACCTTCCCAGACACGTCTGAACACACCTTTCCATATTGCCTTTAAACAGTCATGTGTGTGGCTGCAGTTACAATCTCATTAGGCCTGCAGACTAGCAGCCATCAATCATCTTGTTTAACTGTATGTGCAGTAACATTCATCTCAAACAACTGCCACTGGTCACACTATTGATTAAAGACCAATACATGTTTAAAAATGAACCCTTTTGGGAAAAATTTGTGGCTGCACTTTTCAAAATTTTATGCCAAGCGAACAGCCCAAGGTAAATATGTACTATATATAAACAAGTATGTGTAAAATTGATGTGTGTATATATAGTTACACAAAAGGTGTTATGTAACATATATTACATTACTGCAAGAACCATTAACAATGTAGCAAGAAAAACTGCAATCAACTGCACTGTTAGCATAATCTACTATACTCACAAAAATATTCAACCAAGCTAGCAAAATAAGTATTAATGGTTACTGTATTTAAAACCTATTTTTTAAATACCAATATAGACATTTAATTACATTGTTGTTCTGGCAGTATTTTATTGTGCACTGAAGTATTAAATGAACAGGGTATTTCACTAACACCCTCATCCAAAAGAAAAAAATCATAAACAAAACAAAAAAATTGGTCAGTTCATGTTAGATAATTCAAATCATGTTAGATAAATCAAATTAAGTCCGATCCACTTGACCTGTTAGCAGTACTGGACAGTTAAGAGAAAATATAACATTGAATGGTATGAACAAAAGCAGTATGAATAAAATATGAGAACTAGCAATTGATTGGTTAATTGGTCATAGTATTATTTAATTTACAAGCAAAATTTGTGTATTTTTGTTTTGTCCAGTTTGAAGGGGAGCTGTTTCTCTGCCCAGGATTTCTGGCCCCCCCAAACCTGGACTACAGCGGCTACCACAGTTATGTGGACATGCATCTCCCACCAGAGAATCCTGCACTGTACGGCCTGCACCCCAACGCTGAGATCGAGTTTCTAACTGTCACATCTGACACCCTCTTCAGGACACTGCTGGAACTGCAGCTCCAGGACACTTTTACTGGTGAGGGGGCAGTGCAGAGCACAGAGGAGAAGGTAAGCATTGAATGGACAGTGGACAATAGCAGGGTAACTACTGCCAGATGAGCTGAATAGATGAGCTTATAGTTTACATAATTAATGGTTTTTAAAAATCAGGTGGTGGGTCATTAGCTCCTTCATACTGAATTACACTCAGTCAGCACTTCTGCTGCTTCATTTCAAATCACCATTGATTGCTAATTGAAAGTAAATGAGAGGAGGAAGTGAACACTGTTACAGCTGAAGTTTGGTTTAAAACCTTATTGTGGGACCTTCTCCACTTTCTTGACTAGACTTGTCATGGTTTTGTTGCTTTGGTTTGCTATATTTTCAGATGTGTATTTTTGTAATTAGTCACGCATACGGGTTCAGTGACAGATAAGGCTATAAACATCTCTGATGTTAAGTACATATCTCCTCTTCCAAGGTTAAAAGTGTTCTGGATGACATTTTGGAAAAGCTCCCAGAGGAGTTTAACTTGGCAGAAATAATGGCAAAGACATCTGAACGCAGCCCCTACATCCTGGTGTGTTTCCAAGAGTGTGAGCGGATGAACGTGCTGATCGAGGAAATGCGGAGGTCGCTAAAGGAGCTGGATCTGGGATTGAAGGCAATGACAAAACTTTCAATCGATAATCATGTAAATGTTTACAGACCAGGGTTTTTTTTACTTTGACATTTACATATATATTTTCTATCTTTTCAGGGAGAGTTGACCATCTCTGCAAAAATGGAAGTTCTGCAGGCGGCCTTATTCTATGACAGTGTCCCTGAGTTGTGGACCAGGCTGGCTTACCCATCCACAAATACACTTGCACAATGGTAACAAACCTTCATGATGCTCAAAATCAATTTCAAAAATCGATAATGGTCTCATTTCAAATATGACGCCATTACTTTTATATTGTTTGAGGGATTTAGGGAGCATATGTAAGCGCTTGGTGTATAATATGTACGCTCAGTGTAGTGTCATGTCATGAGACAGAGAAAAGCAAAGGTGCGTATGGTCTAAGCCCAGGGGTGGGGGTATGGCCTGACCACAGCTGAAAGAGTGTACGGTCTAAACCAGAGGTGGGGAAACGAGGGTCATGTTTTTCATGCCAACTTCTGGCCTTAAGCGTATGAACAATTGTGTCCCTGTGTGAAACGTTTTACTGTGATCTAATCTATGAGTGAGCCAGTGTTGGTGTATAGTGTTAATTAGCTCGTTTAGCCAGGGTAATTGGTGGGGGGAAGTGCCCATTCCCGGGCTAAACGCAGGCTTGCTTATGTGCGGCAGGTTCAATGACCTCTTGTCTCGGTGTCGGGAGCTGGACACCTGGACGCAGGACCTGGTCCTTCCGGCTGTGGTCTGGCTTTCTGGGCTCTTCAACCCTCAGTCCTTCCTTACAGGTGAGACTGCATATAGACAGGCAGGTGTCTGTTCTCATAGGTGAGACACAGGGTTATTCTCACTGGCAAGAATACAGGCACAGGTTTATTTTCTCACAGGTGAGACTATAGATACCAACACAGGTTTATTTTCTCACAGGTGAGACTATAGATACCAACACAGGTTTATTTTCTCACAGGTGAGACTGTATAGATACCAACACAGGTTTATTTTCTCACAGGTGAGACTGTATAGATACCAACACAGGTTTATTTTCTCACAGGTGAGACTGTATAGATACCAACACAGGTTTATTTTCTCACAGGTGAGACTATAGATACCAACAGTTTTATTTTCTCACAGGTGAGTGAGACTACAGGTTTATTTTCTCACAGGTGAGACTGTATAGATACCAACACAGGTTTATTTTCTCACAGGTGAGACTATCGATACCAACACAGGTTTATTTTCACAGACGAGACTGTACATACAGGCACAGGTTTATTTTCAGACGAGACTGTACATACAGGCACAGGTTTTTCTCACAGGTGAGACTTGTGTAGATACAGACAGCTTGTTCCATCTGTGCAGTCTGTTTTCACCCAACTTAAAATTGTTTTATTATAGCTATAATGCAGAGCATTGCCCGTAAGAACGAGTGGCCTTTGGACAAGATGCGTCTGACAGTGGACGTGACAAAGAAGACAAAAGAAGATTACGGCCACGCCCCGCGGGAGGGTGCGTACATCCATGGACTTTACATGGAAGGTAAGAGCAGGGTCACTCAAACCAAGCGCCCTAAAACATTCCCCAAATACCCTACATAACTAAAACATTCCCCAAATACCCTACATAACTAAAACATTCCCCAACTAAAATATTTCAACTGATGCCATTACAAGTTTGGGTCAATCCACCAGCTGCATTCTGTGACTTAAACATGAGAGTTTTGGTCAAACAGACATCCGTGCAGTATGACAGAACCTAGTTTGATAAGCTCACTCATTGTGAAAATGCCCTTACATTACAATCCCACAGAGTTATGCGTGAAACACATGAAGAGAGGAGCGGTTATTGCCCTTTATTGGTGGCGATTCCTGTCACTGCAGTACATCATATTTTGATCTTCTCTGCATTGTTGTCGCTCCTCTAGGTGCACGCTGGGATACTCAATCTGGGCTGATCACAGATGCCCTTCTGAAGGAGCTGACGCCTCCCATGCCTGTTCTATACCTGCGAGCCATGCCCAGTGACCGGCAGGAGCTCAAAGGCACCTACGAGTGTCCCGTCTACAAGACCAAGGTCCGTGGGCCAACCTACGTCTGGACCTTCCCCCTCAAAACCAGGGACCCACCGGCTAAGCGGGTGCTGGCAGGAGTGGCACTGCTTCTGTCTGTATGAGTGTCCTGGACCAGACTGGACCCTCGAACCAGGCCCACACCCAATCAAAGTTCCACCTCCTCACCTCTGATCACATACACTAAAAGTGAGGTCACAACTTGTATGAAACAAAACTTTGCAACTTAATTAAGGGGCTGATCCTCAAACCTGCTTTTACGTTTACAGCTTCGGCTGATACTATATTTCAGCGTAGACACAATTTTATACGATTTTATAATCGATAATCATCTCCATTACCTACATACCTATAAATAATGAACGATTAGATTAACTGTGCTTTTCGGTCCCTAAGTTTCAAAAAATGTAAACCGCATCAGTATCATGTAATTTGTGGGCGAGAGTGATTCAGTTCTAATCCAGGGGTATTTTAACTACACTGCTTTATTGCCAGTTAAGAGTATTGACAACAAAAAAAACTGTAAACAGTATATTTATTTAAATAAATGCAAAACATTGACATCGAACTCCCAAGATTCAGAAGATAATTGCATTAATGGCTCAATCAAAATGATCTTGCCTTGTTTTATAATAAAATCCAGCCTTTTAAAACACAAAAACAAAAGAAATCTCAAGTCATAAAAACAAGATGAAGAATTTTCAGTGTCAGTGATAGGAAAGTGCTAACGGGCTTCTATTCATTTTGTGTTATTAGGTACAAAATAAAAATATGCATGTCAGTTTGAAATACGGTAATACCAACAGGACCAATACACAACGCATGTATACATTTACAGAAAGACCAAATTAAACAATCCACCAATTTTGATCGGACATGAATAAAAAAGGTAAACGAGATGTAGTCTCAAACTTGGTTTATAAAATGCAGTCTTCAGCTGGCCAATTGCCCTTGGACTATTTCCGCAAATAAGCTGTCCATCAGCATGTTCTTCTAAGACATTTGTTTCTGGAGGCTGTAAAATGTGAAAAATGTAAATCAATGTTCAAATAAATATTTTACTAAATGAAGAAAAGTGAGTGGTGCGGCTGTAATTGGTAAATATCCACCAATTGTTTTCACTTGAAAAATATTTCACAAAACACAAAGGCCATACAATACATGCTCGTTTATGTTACTGTCACTATTATTTAATGACTGCTCAAATGCAAATGTGTTTTTGTACTGAACAGTGAAACGTGACAGATACGATATGTGACGCAGGAGTGGCCGTGGCTGCTCACCTCTCTAGGTACTCCTTCACGTTGCTGTGGCCGTAGTACTTGGCCATGTGGATGAGGATGCCTGTGGCACAGCGGCCATCTGCCTTCCTGCAGAAACTGCAGTTACAGATGCCCCGACATGGAGGGCACACCCACATCTACACACGCGCACACACACACACACACACACACACACACACTTCTCATTAATACTGACATAGCAAACTGGCCTAATTACATACATTACATTTTAAAAGTACAGATTTTATAGCAGTTAAGCAAAGGAAGAAATCCACAGGTAAACATTCAGTAGATGAAAGACAGATCCACAGGTTAAAAACACTGTTGAACACAGGTGAAGATCTACAGGTAAACGGAGATGAGCTCAGGTAGAGATTTACAGATGAACACACAAGTACAGATCCTGGGGGACTCACGGAATCGAGCAGCGCGGCACGGACATCTTCACCATATCGGTTGCGCAGACAGGGCCCACAGAATTGGCCCTTCACCCCCCAGCAATTGGGATTTCTACAGACAGTCTTGGTGTCACTGGTCTTCTGTCTGCACTGGTGGCAAGTGCTGCCCTGAAGGGTAGAGAATGCAAAACCTGACTGTAATAATGTGACGAACTGCAACTGATTCATAGGAACACACCACCTAGAAATTCAGTGCAGAGATTGAAATATTTTGGCTTGCATGTTCAAAAATGGCGACTGCACTTCTGAATTATACTAAAGAAAAGCAACATATTACATTGCCCCAAGTTTAATACACAATAGGTCCTGAAAACAACAGTGGATGGGCCATTAGCCAGAGTTCTTATTATGTAAAAGTGTTAATGTGGCACACCTCATCACAAGGACCTTCTTGCCATCTAGTGGTGAAAAAAGGTACTTTGTTCCTTTGCGGGAGCCACTCAGTCAGCGAAGCCTAGCAAGTCTTTCAATGTTTTAACAGTAAACATCCCTGGCGTCTTAATCTTATTCAATGGCTCAAGCTACTTTTGGCTGCGGTCAAAAAGTACAGCTTACAGAAAACAGCTCTTTATTGGAACATTATTAATGAGGTATTATTAGTCCCACAAACACTAAACTGGAGGAAAAAGGGACCTTTAAAATGGACAGCTACAGATTGTAAAGTCCTGTTAAAAAAAAACAATCATCACACCTGAGGCTGGATTTCAGGATGATCAGCATGCACTAAATTTCAGGAAAAATCAAACCAAACATACACTCAAGGGAAACTAAGAATACAAATTGAGGTACAACTCAAGTGTGTGGTGTGTCTGGGTGTGTAAATGAGGGGAAACGTTATTGAGGACTATAAATGCAACCAAAAAAATAATACAAAACCGGGTAATGGAGACATGGTTGTGTAAAGCATCTCAAAAAGGACAAACGCACATGTTCTTTGTCATAAATCTTGTCTGTTCCTTTGTATGCCACATTTTCCAGCTCGTCCTCTGTGATGTCATCGACTGTACGGGGAGTTATGAGTTTTGAGGACCTTCGCTGTTTCTTTACCACATCGTGGTTCACCTGTAACAACATGCACAAGGTATATTTTGGTCATTTTATATTTCATTAACATTTATAAGGTCAACTACGCTGGATTTTCAACGACCTTCAGGGTTTCTCCCCAGGGGGAAAGTGCCTCAGAGGGTAAACAGCAGAAGCATGAAGAGGCGAGCCGTGGTATTCACATGGTATAGCCTACACCTGACCTGGTGAAAACGTGACTACATGATGCCAATTTTGTTAAATAGTGCCAGCGCACCATTTTTCCCCTCCCATGGAGATCTGAATCGGGGGTTTTATTGATTTTTCTCAGATGTTTGTGGAGGCGCGGCACCTCCGCTATTAATACCTGGGAGAAACCATGACTGATTTTTTAGTCTTAATCCAAACTGCTTCACAGTTCACACAAAAAAAACATAGCATAATCCACTTAAATGTCACCTTTGCCAGTAAATAGCCTAACTGTGGCCACTTTGTGCTAGGCCTAAATAATACCTGGAGCTTGAAAATAATTTTAAACTTCCAAGAAAAAGCCAACATTGTTCACTTGCATATTCTAAAACACCAAATTAACTACCATTACAAGACAGACGAAAGTGCTGTACATTGTCCTTGTATGGTTTTCTTTAAGAATCCCTCCCAATGCTTTCCGGTAAGTACACTCACCTCAGTTAGTCTTGCCCTAAGTTTCCCCTTCTTGATTTTCCCAAGTTGTGCTATAAGCATGGAGGGCGAGACCGAGAAATCCTCAACCCCGAAATTGGCAGGAGGCCGTGCACTGCGTGTGGGGTTACGACGCTCGCTGACCACGCCCTGAGGTCTTAGGGCTTTCTTAGGGCTCGGTCTCTTCTTCTAAAGGAGGGAAAATCCCAGCAGTCATCAACAAAAAGCCGTCTTTTTCAATGAAAACCGAAACTGTGTATTACTACGTGCATGAAATAGTTGTCAGGATTCAAACAAAAATGTTGCTTTTATTATTTTTAAATCGATAAATCTTTTTTTTTTTTCCCTCACCGATGGCGTAGACGCCGGCTGTGTTTTCAGGGGGAAAAGCTCTGGCATCGAACTCAAGTCTGCCAACAGCTGTTCAAGCTGAAAAGGGGAAAAAAAATCAAGAAGCAAAACGTGTGATTAACAGCACAAGTAGCAGATACACTCACACTAAAGCAAAGGAGGGACGACACAAATGAAATGTACCATTGCTTTATTTTCTTTGATATTATTGGCCCGTTTCTTCAGAGCTTGGGACTGGTCCTCATCAGCCGTGTCCTCGTTCCCAGACTCAGACAGCAGAGCTGCGGCGGTCTGCAGCGGCTTGCTGTTCACCTGAGGTTGGGGTACATTTTCCATGGATACTCTCCTTCCTCTTCCTCTTCCCATTCCTGCTCCTCCTCCTCTCCCTCTGGCCCGATGAGTCACTGGTTGAGAGGCAATCTGCCTGTCAGAGCCCCGTTTGGGTATCAATTCACTTTTCCTCTGGGCCTGTCCCCTCTTGGTTGGGAAGCGAAAGGCCACGCAGAGACCGCTGCTTTTCCTCCGTGCGCCTGCACAGGCTTTTGAGTCATCCTCCTCTTCACCCTCAGACTCCTCTGACTGAAATCATCAACCCACAATGTTTTTGTTTAGATCACCGATTCTTAAACTTTTTAATATTGGGACCCAAATGAGACATTACCTTTCAGGGACCCATCGAATACACATTCTAGCATAGTGAACAACCGACTCATTATGGGGCCTGCCTCATACACTCCCGCAACCCATTTTGGGCCCCAACCCGTAGTTTAAGAAACACTCATTTAGAACAACAAATCAAAATTTCAGATTGTGTCAGATTTCAAATTAATTCACAGAATTTGGACGTTACCCAACAAATACACACTGGGGTCACTCATGCTTTACATTAATCCTGAGACTAAAAGCTAGACTAAATGCTCCAGATCATGAATGATCAGATGATGCTGTTCTTAGGGGTCACTATGTTTGGCACAACGTACATATTAATGCTTTACCTTCATGCTGCTTTTACAGGCAAATTTTGGTACATGGTTTTACAGTTAGACTGATTTTTGTTTTTAATCGTTGTTCTTTGGCTTGGTGCCAATTTGCCGTATTTTCAACTGATGCATTGTGTACTGTACTGTGCATTGTAAATCGTGCTTTAGATTATGTCATAATTCAGACAACAGCGCTGGTCTGCAGTGAATTCAAAACAGCCCTTCAAACAGCCATGATTCGCCATACCATTCTCACGGTTGGTATACGTTAGTTACAAATATAACACTGTTATTTGCAAGATTTTAACTTGGGAGTAAATCAAGTATCCTAACCTTTATCTAACCCCGCTATGTCTTCAATCACTACTGCCTGTATTCGCGGTCCCCTCAAACTGAGGAAACTGGTTTTGATCATTACTTGACGTTACCATGCACTTGATCCCATCACTGATCCACGGGCTATCTTCCTCTTCGTCGAACCCCTCAAATTCTTCGTCCTCAGTGTCAGTGTCTTCTGTGAAAATTCGAACCAACTCATCCGTAATGTACTTGGATTTGAAACGCACATCATTACCCTGTAAAACATGGAGAAAAAAAAAGTTTTGTTTGGGACCACAGTGGGTGTTAATGAGTACATTTATATGCATTGCACGCAGAGCTTTCTAACATGCAAAACTGGAGTTAGGGTAACTTAACGTTAGCAAACTAAGTAACCAATGTTTTCGCTAACTTCCACATATTAATAGCTAGCCAGTTGGCTGGCGAAGAAACAGGAACTCTAGTTCAAGCAGCACTGTTCTCGTGGGAGCCAATAACTTAATAAGGCATCTAACGTTAGCAAGACAACGGATTTTAGCTAGCAATTATACCGCTGTTAGCTTGCTCAGTAGTGTAGAGGGAAGTAGCTGGTCAAAAAAAGTTACTAAACTTCGCTACTCTGGTTATTTTAGTTACAGTGAACAAACATTAGATTCGTGTGCAAATTGTTTGGAGCTGTAACTACAGTTGTTTTATAAGAACATTCATTCACAACCCCGCATGAACGCGCTTTCCCTAATAATAGTCAACGTTAAGTTAGCAAAGCTGCAGGGCTGACCACCACGCTGCAACGCCGGATGAGAAGAGAACTTTCTAACAACAACGAGCTGACTGTGGTCAACTAGCGTAATGCTACAAATGATAAAATAATAGCGTAGGTGTGAATATGGCAGCAACAAAACACGATTTGCCTATTAGTTATCGATATAATGGACAAATAAATCTTACCGTCTTTGATACTTCCATTTTAACGTTAAAATTTGCTCAAAAGTTCAATCCTCAAACGCAAAAGGTTTGAAAGATCACAGGGGAGACTATTTCGAGCCAGTGTTTGTATTTCGTTTTATGCAACGGCTGCCATTGCAATATGTTTAGTTAATGCACGTTGTAAATCAGTTGCGGTAAAGCGTTTGGTGATTTTGGGAAAAATGTTGCTCGTTGTCAGAAAATAAAATATCTGTGCTCACATTGTTACACCTGTGCACCCACCCTTTTTGTTTTGGAACAGTCCAAATTCAGAGAGGTTTTCACTCCCTGCAGTTTCGCGGGAAAACTGGAACTGTTTTCTCCTCGTTATTCAGGTCATGCGAGTAGTGAAAGCAACCTACAGTAATGATCATTAGGCTACTGTTATTCGTATTATTTACAAAGCAGCTCTTTATTAATAGCCTATGTCTATCGTAGGCTACATCATGTTCGAGGTGCTGTTTTGTGGAAACAGAATGTCCGAGCACTGTAAAAACATTGAAGAAAATTAAACAAACGAATACAGTCAATTTTATATCTACTAAATAGATTTTATATAGACAATTTACTTTCAGAAATTAAATTAATGCTTAACAAAGCAGCATTTCACAAGAATAAAAAAAGTAATTAATAAGTTAATTAGTAGGCTGGATGGTTCGGAAATTCTAATACATTTTCAGACGTTTCATGTTTCGTAGGCTAACTAGTGATTTTGAAATAGCCTAACTCCTTGGACAAAAAAAAAAAGTCAACATCTGAAACTCCATTGCTTGCTGTAACTCCACAGGGGATTGAACCTCATGTAGGCTATAAACCTCACTAAATACTCTAAAGGGGACTTTACCTTAGGGAATCACATTATCATAACATTACCCTTTGACTCTTTAATGAATTGTTGTTCAGACCTCAACTGATATCATTCCACTGTGTTCCTATGTATGAATTAATTTATTATTTACTGTTTTAAATTTGGTTCATTATATAGGCTAGGCTTCTATGTATTGTTGAAATCTGTGTTTTCAGTGTAAAGGGGTCCTATGATAATCCAGGATGTGGTGCATATTTTAAATAAGGGTCAAGATTAAAAAAAGCGATATGTTTGACCTGTAGGCTACCAACAGAATGATACACAATTCCTGCTTCTGGAGACACAGCTGGGATCCCCTGGAGATTATGTACATGGCTATTGACTTTTAAATGAGGTGCATTTGACATTGACCTTTTGTACTGCGGAATACTAATGGACTCATGTAATTTGCCATCCCCCGCAAGAGACGCCCATTTAAAGCATTGCACAGAAACACACAGAGTGAAGTGTAGATTGGATTTATAGATATATCTGGGCATATGTCTGGGTATCCATGTACGGATGCTTTAGCAGATGATTTAGTCCAAAGGTGCATATGCATAATTTCAGGAGACAACATTAAACAGAAAAATATCAAGAAACCAATGACGAAGAGCTTATTTAAACATCCAACAATTTTCATTTCATAAATTTAATTTAGCATTTCATGCATCCTGCCATGATAATCCCACAAGACTTTGGGTAAGCATCAGCCAAATTAATAAATAAACAAGCTAGCTAAATTCTGACTCCCCAAAAAGTTAAACAGTATGGTTTCTTTAAGTCAGGGCCGGTTCTAGGCATAGGCGACCCTATCATGCGTTGATTCTTCCCAGTGTTTTATTTCTGTTTTCTGAGTGATGTGAATGAAAATGCGGTACACGCATGCAGTTTGGACTCTGCGTTGTGAGAGTCTCCCTGACATTAGCTATACACAGATGATTGATTTGTGAGCATCCAGTTGAAATATTATGGAAAGGTTCTAAAGTCAAGGTTCTCAGCACATCAGACAAGGTTGTGATTTCTTCGGTAATCTTCTAGTGCCTCACTAAGGTTGAAATGTAATCATGACTGATTGTATCAATGTAGAATTTAGAACTGTTTTGATTATTAGCACAGGGCTATTTGACAACATTTTTTAATTATTTGTCTTATATTTTACTTAACACCATAGTAGCAATGGACTGATTGCTTTGAATAATCATGTTTGGGGTTACTTTTTATTTTGCTTTCATGATCATATTTGCACAGTATTTCAGAATGTGTGACTGGTAGGACGAGAATGTAGAACAGACTTCCAGCATGAAGAAACTTGTTTCATGACAATAACATTACTGCCATCTCCTGGTGTATTGTTACACTGACATATTTTGCACAGTACATATAATATACAAAGGAAACCTTGTAATTCCGGTATTGCATTATTTTAATTGATTATTCAGGATAAAATTAACCTACATATTATAGGCTTTCTAAACTGAGTTTCCAAATCATACCCTCTACCCATTTGCAAAACAGGAGCACTGTTCTCTGGTGGGCAAATGTTCAGTCAAATAGCTTCACTGAGAAGAGTAAATAGTGCTAAAATATACAGTATCTAACATGAAACTGAATACCACTATATTATGAATGTTTCTTTATATTACTGTGCTCTCCATGACCATAATCCGTAATATTTTCGATGGGGAAGTGAACTGATAAATGGTTCTATAAGTTTTCTAAATCAACCCAAGAGTTTGCTCTGCAGACTGCGGACTGCTGCTTGCACATTTATAACGTAACTCTAATAAAATGAGCAAATGATCCATAGGAATGAGGTTCACAACTATATCCAAGGAAAGAATTGCGGATAATTGCTCTACAAGGATGTTGGAGGCAACAGCAGACTGTAATTGTTTCGCGTCAGACTGAAGACAGCTGAACGCTCCACTACATTTAAACCTCGTATGATTGTTCGAGATGAGTGTCTTTCGCCCACAAATAACAGTTTATTTTGTTCTTAATTTTCTGCTGAATTGGAACCTAACCGCTTCCCACATTGTCAGGAACACCTGCAGCCGGGGGCTTGATTCTGCCGAGCTCAACTTCAAAGGGAAAACAGTGCCTTTCCTTCCGTCGGCTCTTCTTAATCTGCGCGCTCTTCCCCTCATTAGCACGCGGCGGTGACGAGTCCGTCATTAGGTGACAGGGAAATGATACAGTGCGCGGAGCGTGGACGGGAAATCACAGAGCTCCGCTTCTGCTGCCTCCTTCCCCCGCGTGCCTCACGCTCGGTGGCTCGCAGCAGGTAGCCCAGTCACAGCCAGCTCCAGTTAAACCCGGTCTGAGGCAGCTGTTAAAAGCTTTGTTTGGCGTTCCAATATCTCTAGGGAAGCTGGAAGTCAGGCTGCTGCACCGCACGCGGCCCTCGCACTCACAGAAATGCTGCACGTGCACAGGTGTGTCCATAATGGACTATTAAAAAAAACAGGTCATCAAGCAACATGAATCATAACGAGGACCGTTTTGATTGGGCCAGTTACGTGACTGAAAGACAAAAGCTGGATCAAAACTTTGATCAGCAATCAACCTTTGAAGCCCATTAAATATGTCAAAGATAATGGATGACATATTAACAGTTTTGCAGCATAACCCTCTGTAATGTCAGTGATTAGCCGTTATGTATAGCCTAAAAGTTCCACAAAAGTTTTTTTTCTTATTGCTATTACATGATAAAAGCCCTATTTTACATCTCAATTGAGATGTCAAAAGCAGGTAAAGAAACTTTTACAAGTCTCTTGTAGAGGAAGGAAATGTTTCAGCTTGCCAAATTATGACTGTATTTTCAGGAATAAAGGCTGTTTGGGAGCCCCTGCTGGAAATGACAGAACACAGGTGGCAGGATGAACACATCTCCATAATTTTAAATTGAGCCATTAAAACACACTCAGTATGCTTCTGGCTCATATCCACTGGTCTCACTCTATAAGGAGACAAAATGAATGGTTCATGCAGATGCATGCTTCTATTTCACTCATTTTGAATTCCATGTACAGAAACTGGTTTTCCAATTGTATCAATGTGTATTGTGTGTACATTGCATATGCTATCTTATCTGTTGCCCACAAAAGACAGATTTTTGAAGGTAGCAGGATTTATATTTCTATGAACAGATAGGAATGTTTATGTTAAACCTGATGAGGACCCATGGACTAACATGTTAGTACTGTTTTGTTTTTTTTGGAATACATTTCACACATTTTCATTGTGTGAAATGTGGCTGTTCAGCCTGTGTGTGCACATTTTAGCTGTGTACTGGTAAAGTGAATATTCACTTCCTACGATATCGTATTGTGTATCCTGAGTGATTTCTCACCAATCAATACTTTTGAGAGATCTGTAGAGCTTTGTCATTTGGTACTCACTGTGTACCAGCAAGAAGAAAAATATTATCTTGGATAATTTCTTCAGCACAAGATGCCTCGGTTGGGGCATTTAATAGAACTACAATTCATTATAGAATAAAGCAAAGTATTACATAGAAATTAAAAGGACTAAAATAAATGTAGCTGAGGGTATAAATGATAGAGTAGATGCAATAGCAAGACATTCCACATCATGTGGCCCAAATGTCACCATATAGTTAATCACACACAACTGTCTATAGCGCCATAGCTCCCTATATAAACCTGCCAGGATTATGAGTTTTTCATAGAATTGTGTAGATATATACCCATTTTCACATGTAAAAAAGAGTAAAAATCCTATATATATCCTATGCTTGGCCCCATAAAAAAGACGAAAAGTCCTCCTCCTGACCACTTACCTAAAGTAGGTCTATAGTCTGAAGGTAATTTCTATTGTTCAAACATCTGGAGGCTATAAATAATTTGATGAGGAGGGGGCCATGTGAAGTCCACTTAAACAAGCACATTGTTTAATTGAGGGGAATGCCATGCTTCCTCGTATCGGTAATGTGCATCACAAGCTGTTTCCTCTCAGTTTTTTTCTGGGTAAAATGTGCTGTGTGAGAAGGAATGTACCATTTCCCCTCTCCCTGTGGTTCTGTTTGTTCCCTGCTCTGTGTCCACTGCTGGCAGAAATAAAACCTTTAGGATCCACAGCTGCAGTAAAGAGGTCAACGTTTCCTCTCCGACTGCAACCTGACTACACTGCCTCTGTACTGGTCTGTCCAGTAAGTCATATCTGTAAATCAAATCAAGCTCAGTATAGCAAAGGATACTTTTAGCATACACATTTAGACAAGCAGATCTTTCTAGACCTTAACCCAGATTGTATGTTTGAGGCTCCAGAATAGAAAGGTTATATACAGTGCAAAGGGTCAGAACCTTCTGTGTGGCCAAGGACTTAGCAGTTATCACTACTATTGAGAAATCACATACTAATCAGAAATCAACGTTTTCCCTTCACAGAAGCATGAAGTATTGAAATGCTTTGTTTACCAGTGACTATTTGTCATAGTCAATGTATAGTATATTGTCATGGATAGACAATGTAAAAACAGAGCACCCAAGATAACTTCAAGGAAAATTCCAATTTGATGCCATTGCTAATTGTGCCTCTTGGTGTCAGTGTGGTTCCATTTGTGTGTTTATTAGTTTGCTTATTTCCCTAAAAAGGAGTGGACAGTCCACTTGCCTTTTGTATTTCTTGCTGAAATTCAGACGGGGAAACGGAGAAGGCATCACCGCTGAGAAGGTGCCGTGATGCGGATGGACCCGTCTGCACAGGAGGACTCGTATACAACTCAAGAGTCGGCCGTTCTAAGGTCAGTACTACACGTCTCAGGCCACTGTATCTCTCAGGTTCATTCAATTTATACTTTGAGAAAAATGATAACTTGTGCTATTGCTTTTGTTCAAGTTGTTCAATTAAAGTAAAAAGTCAAAATCAATTTTTGGATTGCACCCCACTAGGCATTCAACTAGATTAAAAGTTGCATAGAATTGAATAAATGTCAGACTGTCCTTGACAGAATGTAACAGCGGTCTGTAGTTTATAACAAGAACCAATAATATTGGAAGGCTTCTGTAGAGGAGCAGCACTCTTCATCTTACCTTACAGACAGCTACTCACACGTTTTTCCATGGTAGTTAATAAATTAAGATGCAGCACCTTTGTTGAGTGGTATGGCCATGTCTTCTTCAGACAAATATGTATGGATCTACAGAGTATGCTTATTTGTCTTTTATTTGTTCTGGGCCTCCCAAAGTATTATAATGCAGTGAACCCAACATGGAGGTTAAAGCCCTGTTGTTCGGTCTGTACACTGCTTTCCCTTATAGGCCAGCTGCCACCATTTTACTTTTTTCTTTTCACCAGAGGGGCATTTTGTTTTACACATAGATTATGAAAATGAATAATAATCAAATATGTTTCTCCATAGTCTTAAAACATAGAAAATAGAGCTAATATTGTATTATACGTAAATTTGAACATTGCCTACTGCTGTTTTTTTCCAGTAGGGCTTCCCTTCCCTCTGAAGCAGGTGTAGTAAATCCATTCCCCCAAGCAACTGGACTACAGGCACAGGAGGCACAGTCCTTAAGAGGAGACGTTAAATTAAGGTCGTAAGTGGCTATGGTCAACTGTGACAGCTGTAGTTTTCTAGATCTGGCTATCTAGTTACCAGTTCAAAGTGCATAGGCTACACAATTTATTGTATTCCCTACCTGCTTTGTTTCTCCAGGTCATGGTTATAAACGATAGATTAGTTCTTTGCTGATCCGCCTTGCTAAATACATATATCAGGTTATATTTTGTAAGGCTTTATAAAGCTTCTTTGACCAGGAACAGCAGTTTGGATTTGTGGGAAGAGGACTGGATGTGTGCCAGGTCATAGGTTTGAATCCAGAGCAGGTCGCTGTTGTTGTATGATGGTGACTGCACACATCAGAATCCCTACAGATGTTTTCCCGGGGCACCACATGTATACAAAACAGAGACTAGATGTGTCAAAATTATTGTTACATAAAACCTTTTTATTTTTTACATTTTGGAATAACTGTAAAAACTCTGATAATTAGAAAGGAAGCGCGGGTTGGAAAGGCAGAAGAACACAGACACAATGGACATGTATTGCTTTATGGTGCTTTCTTTTTTTTTTAAATTACAAATGAGAACAGAAGCAACTGACACATTGTAAGCATATTTACAGTTAGAATATTATCCGTGAGGGTTCGGTATCCATGCACATTTGCCCCAGTGGTCAATCCATGGTTATCCCATGTCATGCAGACCAGCTCAACTTTAAAACAGAACCTCTATCGCTATCATTCATTCAGCAACGTGAGTTTCCATTTCCACCAGACCAACAAACCCTTCTACCATTATCCTCATCTGAAACACAAATAAATAATCTTTATCCAATAAATAATTCTTAATGCTGCCATCGGTCAAACAAAGAAAGGGACATGTTTACAGATTCCAAGAAAATGCATTGACAATCTACTCAAACACTTTTCTGCTGAAACAGATATAACATGATCCAGTGCTTCTCAAATGTCTTAGGCATGTTACATACAGCACTTTAACGTCTGTTTTTTTTAGTTTTTTTTTAAAGCATGAGTTGCTTGGGCATGACAAAGATTAATGGAAATAGAATGCCTTGATTATGAACATATTACATAAAAGTGAGGGGTCATTCAGTCAAAAATGGATAAATCTGAGAACAGCAATAATGGACTTGTAGTATGGAGCATGGCACGATGTAGTGTTTCTGCTGCTTACAAGAAATCAAATCTTGTCTATTGTAGTACCACATTTCAAAATTACAATTGCTGTTGAAGCCATCTAAACTTGATCTGAAAAAAAGCAATTTTCTCAATATGTAAAACTCAACTACCCCCATGTATTTTCATGGTGCTACTATTGCTAATTTCATTATAATGCCAAAAAACTGAGGATATAGTGAGAAATGCCCTCACCTCAGTGTACTTCTCTGATTGTCCAAGGTTAGTGACAAATGTCAGTGCTGTACTGTACTTTGGGAATTGGTTTCCATGAATACACACCTACCCTACCTCTGCGCATCTCACTATGTAAGTGGGTGCTTTAAAGACATTGTTGACATGCGCAAGTGTATTACACTACTCAACATTTTTTCTTTCCAATTTGAGGCATAACAACAACAAAAGGTAGGTGTGATTAGACCATTTATATTGCATCATTCTGTTTTTGTTTGGCACTAACAAATGGCAACATTTAATAGCTGGCTTTGGAACACAAATAAAAATATACATATATACACACACACACACGCACAGTATAATGTAACAAAACTATACAACAGAAAAAATATTACAATGCAAGTAACATATGAGAATCAATATATCTATCTTTTACAACTGAAAATATCTGTGCAATTCAGGAATTTCATCAGACTTCATATGACAGGAGTGCATTGGAAACTGACAGCAACTGCAGGAAGTAAAAACTGACATACAGGTGACGGTAACAAACTGGTGTACAGCAATGAAAAGAAGTAACCAGTGCAAATAAACATGCACAAAATTCTAAATCTCAGCCACTCAGTGATGTTATTACTTTATGGATCAACTAAAGATATTCCTCCATCATATTTAAAAAAAGAATTGCTTAAGATTTTCAATAATACTGCTATTTCAGAAAACCATTTCACATTGTAGAGAGCCTGACAGTTGACAGTTGTGGAGTTATCACAAGGTTTTTTCTCACATCAAGATTTTGTGATGTGTGCATACTGTACTTATCCTGTTGGGTAAGGACACCCATTCTACGCACAGCTATGCTTGTAAGTCCACCAAAGCAGAGGATGTTCTTTCCGTGCTTTGTGTATTATGATGTGGACTATTTACGTGTGAACCTCTTAAAATTAAGAAGATATATTTACTTAAATGCAAAGTAAATAACCCAGTCTCTCCTTTGGTTACTTCAAATTACTCTGTCAACGTTTGGCTGTGTGGCCCTCTGTCTCCCCCTGGTGGCTGAGCTGGTGCATGCAGTTGGCATTTCAGGCCCAACTCTGGGCTTTTTGTTCATATAGTCCCACAGAAGCTTGGCTGGTTTTGTCTCTGCTCTGTTTTAGGCCCATACAGACATAGTGTTGAGGGGAGCTTCTCTTCTCACCCTAGCAAAGTGCGGGGGACGAGGGGGTGGTTTGTGGGAGCAGTCTTCGGTGCTCTACACCCGAGGCTCCAGTCTGTGTGATAGCTCAAACAGAGTCTGCTGATTGTCGATGATATGAAGGTGATGAACATAGGTCCTGACATCTTGGCTGTCCTTCTGGGCCACCTCATTTCCTATTGTATGGGAGAATACAATATTCAAGTAAAAGGTTTAGATAAGTTTAGGTTACCAGGACAGCGCATTAAATGTATGCTACTAAAGACAGCATAAACATTACCTATATACACAACTGGATATTTACTGAAACAGTCCAGGTAATGTTCCACACTGCGTTACCTGATATTTGAACCTGTAACCTTCTACTTACAATTCCAGTTCTGTATCCACCCTCCACATGCCCCAATTACCCAAATATTGAATATGTCTGTGATTATTTTCTGAGAATTGCAGATATCATTTAATATGACCACCCCCCCACCCCCCCCCCCCCCCCCCACACACACACACCCACCCGCACCCGCACCCCTGACTGTCTCTTCGTTCAAATGTGCCTATAGTTAAAATCATGGATTGGGGTAAATTCACTTTACATTAGTAGCCCTTCCTGTGGGAGAGAATTAATTTCCATTCATTATTTCATGATGTAAATGTTGTCTCCTTTCAAAAATCACCCATATAAAACAGGTCAGCACACAGTGCAGGATATGACCTACAAGTTATATTCTTTGACACATGGTACCAATGCTGACATCACAAACACTCAACAGAAAACCGCTGTGACAATGTTACTTTGTGACTAACTTGCATAAAGGGTTGATAACCTCTCCAGAGAACAGGCTTTGAATTGTCTGAAACGTGCATTTCAAACTAGGTCATTATTCTACATTGAAGCTTTCTGCCCAAAATGTCTGGGCTTCAAAAGTATTTCAAAGTCACAATAAATAATGAAGCACCAATTCAAAAGCATGTTAAATTATGAGTGACAAGTAACTGTGAGAAGAATGAGTCTTCGTCGATACCCACCCATGTGGTCAGTCTGACAGTATCGGATGAGACGAACGGAGTCTGCGATCATGTGCTGGGGCAGAACAGAGGGCACATGTTAGAACAAATGTTTTCACGCGTCGCAAAGCACTGTGCTTGTCATCTACGGGTTTGGAGACACCCAGTGGACAGCCAAATCTCCACTTACCAGCTTCTCAAAATTAACCAGGTTATCAAGAAAGGTCTTGTTGCCCTCATGAATGAAGGTGATGTCTGAAATTCAGAGGACAAAAAACAATAAAATAACCGGTAAGCATTACAGTCAAGAATAATGCATTTGCCATTATTGCCGTTCTGTTTAGCTGAACAGACCCCCTCTGAGGTCAAAATTACCTTCACAATATATTTAAAATATACTGCAGTATATTACGTTTCCATAAGGGTATACCCATGAGTACCATGTTTTAAACTGCGTCACATGATCACATGCTCACATCATTCACTTCCTGTTCCTTATGACCATTAATACACTGACACTGAAATCACAGCCTCCGAAGCCCGAACACAAAACCGCGTCCGGCAGGTGAGCCCTTCTGTGTCCGAGCCTCCGCTGTCACGTCACTCTCAGCGGATATTAGCTGGGTTGTTCTGACCCATTACCTTTCAGAAGCAGTGGCAAGAAGGGAATCTTTGGGGGCTTCATCCTCTTGAAGGCGTCCCTGTAGGCTTTATGGTTCAGGGAGGGGTCCTGTGGTGACAGATGGGGATGTTAGCCAGTCCCCCGAGAGACGCATGCAGCGCATAAAATAACAACATATTCTCCTGTGAGATCTCACCACAAACAGAGCCATCTGCCACACTGCCACATCTGCCACTGTGAGTAGACACAGCCACAGTATGATAGTTGTAGAATTGGCCCAATATTTTATACAGCATTATATAAATATATGTTACGGGTATGTGTTTATGCCCAGTGCCCACCATGTTATAGTATACGGTATGTTTAATTTGCGTCTAACGAACTGAGGTAGTAGCCTACATCACTGGGAACGGATAACTTACCGTTAGCGTCTCGAGTTCTGAAAAAAGCTTCTTGAATTTGCCTGGAACTTTCTGGGAGGGGGGGAAAACTTGTTTGAAAACTTTGTTTGAATGCCAGAGGATCCAAATAGACAGGGTTTATTTAAGGCAAACAGAGACTCGACGCAGCCTTACAGAACGCATGCACCTGTTCTATATCAACATAGCCTTGGCATCGGAACATTTACATAATCAGAGAAACCAAATTTCAGCGAAGACAATGCTATGCAGACAGTGGAAGTCTTCAAAGATTGTACAAGGCCACATTGTATGTGCGTGTTCATAGATGCTATTGGAAAATATATTTGAATGGTACATACAGTGGTGTCTTAGGAGGGCCATCAGCTGAATGTTTGTAATTCAAACGCTATACTGTTGTGAGCCAGGTCCCAGCTATAATAATTATAATATAACGCTTACTGAAGTGCTTGACTCAACTCAATGGCTATACTGAACCAACCCATCTCTGTTTTGCCGGTTCTACTATGGACTCAAGTTCTATTGGGGACCAAACAAGTGTGCGTATGTGTGTGTTGGGTCCATTTACCTCCCATGTCTGGTTAAGCCGACTGACTGCTGCTGTGTTTAGACCCATAATGATGGCAAAGAATGAATTCAAGTTCCGTTGGGCTTTACAGCTGAAAGAGAGAAAAAGACATTTAGTTTCCCTGAACTTGCCTTCTATAAAATATTTATTAAGACTATCCTAGAAGGTTATTATTCAAGGTCTTATTTCTGTTGAACAGGTTGTTTACAGTGCTAGCCAGCTGATACACTTGCTGAGGGCTGTGTTGTACTATGGTCTCTGCTGCACTTTGACGCACAGGGGTGACGTGTGGCAGAGAAAGAGTGTAGTCGGTTAGCTCGTGTGTGACACCTGTTTGACGAAATGACTGCAGGAAGAGGACAGATGGGACAGCGCGCCTCCTATCAGCGCTGGCCATATGTCCCATGCGGGCTATAGAGAGTTTAAGAGTCCCATTCCTACACCTGCCAAGCTTCCCCCCACTGTGAGTCATTGTGCGCCGTGATGGGGAGAGGAGAACTATGGGACGACTGCAGTGCATTTGGATGGACCTGATGTCCAAACCAAGACATGAAGCGAATAGCAGTACAGAGAGAAAGCACACTAGCAGCACTGCGGAGTGGGTAAAGGCGAGATGTAATGTTCCCGTGAGACCATTAAAAATGTAAAGAGCGTTAAAATAATTACTGTTCTAGATTTATACTTTAATAATTCAGCGGTCTTTTTCACTGGTTACTCTGCATCTATTCTCTGTAATGTGCATCTAATTAATCCTTGCTATGATGACTTTGCTACTGTTTTTACGAGCTCCTGCCAAATAACAACACAATTACTTATAATACAACACAGCGCTACTTACAAAAATAAATAATACATTCTTCTTGAGGCAGCAAGGAATACAAATACTACTAAAAAAAAAGATAAAACACATAGTGATCCAGCTGTGTAAATGTTTCATTTGGTCTTATATTTAAAGAATCCAGGACTCACTTACTACTAAAATATCTTTGTATGTAATCAATGTATGTATTTTTTCTCTGACTACTGCTTCTAATAATAATAATAAATTAGAGCTCCTCACTGGGCAGCAATCTTGATGAATTTCTTGAAGAGCTGGACCCGCTTGCACAGTGAAGCACACAGCAGCACCTCTGTCATCACCCACAGCTGCACCTCGTTGCAGCGCTGCAGCAGCAGGTCCAGCGCCACCGTGTGGTCGGCCCCTGCCTGGCGGCTGAACGTATGGTAGATCAGCTCATGCTGTGGCAGGCGCACAGCGGATCAGAAGAGACAGACAAGCAGAAAGGGAGAGAGGATAAATCACCCGTTGATCCCAAACAAATATTAGCTGCACTAAAGTAATTTGTGATGTTTACCCATGAACGCTCACTGACACCGTCAATAATGTCTGCATCAACTGGTTATGCTAATTTAGTAGACATTTGAAGGACTCCTGGATGTACAGTCTGTTTTGGTTAAAATGTATGGAGTTTTATTTACTTTTTATACAGGGCTTGTTCAACTCATTCTTTAAATAACTATGTGGGTGTTGCTTCCTGGATAACATTTTAACAAAGGTTACCTCTTGTACGAAGCTGTAGGCTACTGAGAAATGTATCCTGTGTTTTTAGTGGGACATAGTTACTCTCTGTATGTAACTGTCCCGCATTAGCAGAAATGTATACCTCATGTATTGAGTATGTACCTCATGTATTGAGTATGTACCTCATGTACTGAGTACGCACCTCATGTATTGAGTATGTACCTCATGTTTTGAGCATGTACTTCATGTACTGAGTACGCACCTCATGTATTGAGTATGTACCTCATGTTTTGAGCATGTACTTCATGTACTGAGTACGCACCTCATGTATTGAGTATGTACCTCATGTTTTGAGCATGTACTTCATGTACTGAGTACGCACCTCATGTATTGAGTTGAAAAGACTCCACTCAAAGTTGGTGAGAGCCACAGCCACATCCCATGTGTTCATACCAAGCAATCTGACTGGTCTCTGCTGAAGCTCTGCATTGTCAGTGAATGGGTTCTACCAGAAACAACACATAATTATTTCATTTAGGTACCTTTCCTTGGGAACAAACCAATACCTGACATTTTGAAATGATAAAGATAACACATTATGCTTTTGGATTTGCCCTGCTCAGCTAAATCTTCAACAACAACATGTAACTCAATATGCAAAACAATCAATAGGAAGAGAAAATTATCAGAATTATTGGTTCCTTAATCACCAAGTCAAATAAGCCTTAAAAGGCCAACCTGTCAGTTTTAGTGGTGAAATGACAAATTGTTCCAGCCCTATATGTAATCATTTTGATGACACTTCAGGTGTTCAGTCCTGAGCAGGAAGCAATAATTTCAGCTGAAAAACCCAGCTCTAAACTCACAACCCTCTTTTAACCCACAAAATGATGAATAATTCCTCAGAAATATCCTTCAAACACACAAATCTATTTTCCCTGGTGTGCCGTTTGCTGTTTGGTTTCAGCTGCGGATATTGTGCTGTGAACGCACATCTTCCGTGTACAATCATTCAACTGCATCGCAGCCTGAGAAAGCTGTGCTGAGCCAAGCAGCTGAGAAAGGCAACATCCTAATTCTCTTTCATGATTAAAATCCCAGGTCAGCAAGAGGAAGTTCCTTGGCCAATATCAAGTCATAGCAAGGAGCCAATGCGACACAAACGAGTACAGAGAAAAGACCATTCACAGTAAAATTTCACATTTTTAACATACAATAAGAAAGTATCACAAACTAATAACATTTTTATGATTTCCCTCACATCCTATGAATTGTAAACATAAATGACCATGTCTGATTTGTACCATTATTTCAGTCAGATCTTTGTGGCACACGAGCAGTCTCCCTGGTGTAGTGATCGACTCCGAATAAATACTGTCATGGGGCTGAAGAATGAGCTTTTCTGCAGATAAAAAGAGAAGTACATTATTCACAAGTTTTAAAAATTTATGTAAGAATGCAAAATGTTATTGCCATTATCACTGTATTTGCTATCAGTTTAATCTAATTAGGTATTTAAGCAAGAGAGAGAGAAAGAGCAGAGAGCAGACATTAGATTATTTTCACTGTTTACTTGTATTGTGGTTAGACAGCACAGTCAATTGTAATAGGGTATAAATGGCGCTGTCTGGATCAAATACAGCCAATGAGTGACTTCGCTATTTTGGTATTGAGTGTAAAATGTTGGGTCCTTGCAGGAATTGGAACAATGGAATACTTAATTCCAAATCTGAATACTAGTTGTCCTTACAACATATTTTTAGCATGCATTGATGATTGGAGCCTAAAAGCCATTTTCATATTTGATAAATGATAAATTCATAGAGGATATAGGATTCTATACATATTATACATTTCTTTGACAACAGTAGTACTACCAAAACACATTCTGTAGGTTTAATGTCCTTATAGAAAAACCTAACATTCATTCCAAAAGGTGCTCAACACAACCATAGTGATTGCAGAACAATTGGCCGTTTTGACACTAGTGAATACAATCACCTACAGTGAATTAAACTGAAAGCCAAAATGTATTGCATGTGGCTGTAGGCCACCTTTGTGACTACACAATGACTTAGAACTGGACTTAAGGGCATTAATACACAATGTTACCATGTTAACAATATGAGCCAAAATTAGAGTGAAAAGGTACTTGACAGAAAACCCCCGCTGTATAAATTATTATATCCTTTCTGGGTACATGTCCTTACAAAGCTTATAAAATAATGTCATGTGAATTTATGCAGCTAGATTACTCCAGCAGAAATCCAGTTGTATAAATTAACATACCATCAGAAAAGTACTCTATCTAAAACAATGGTGAACTGCCAAACACACATATCTGCCTAGCAGAAGACTTCATGTAGGACAGGTTACAATTTGCTACTTTATCATTTATCTTCAAAGTCGACTGTTTCGGAAACAAGTCAGATAGACAACCTTGCTCATGGTCAAAGTGCCCCTTCAAGAAACCAGAGAGGGAGTTAGTGGGTTAACCACTACTAACCCATTTGTGTTAGTAGTGACTCATACCACTACTAACCCATTTGTGTTAGTAGTGATTGTAGTGTGTCATACTGTTTTTCCAAAGGAGTCTTTTGATTGGTTCATACGTGACAGTGATTCACAGAACATGGTAACTCCACCCATTATAGGGCCCAGTAAGCCCAGGGCCTCAGAAGGAGAGGTTACCTTCAGGATAGGCGACTGTCACCAGCACCATGTCCTCCTCTGGATACTCCAACCTCTCAGCCACCGCGTGAAGCAGGTCCTGGGCCACCACCGTCACCTGTGTCCTCACGCTCAGGTAAGAGTCCATGGTAACATACACATGGCAGAACACTGAAGAGGGAGAAGGACCCATGTCATCACTCACAATAGCGTTTGCTTGCTCAACCAAACTCTTCCATACAACCGTTTGTAAATTTCAGTGTGCCAAATGAGACACACCACTCAATGGGAGCTTAAATAATGTGTAATTAAAGATGAAATATCTGACAAGGTAAAGCAATGTCCTCTCTAGGGTTTTAACACACATATTATTCTATCATGTATTTATTTTATTGTGAGCACTTTGGGCTGAAATTCATTTCATAAAACTGTGCTATACAAGTGATAATAATAATAATAACAACTGTTATTATTATTACTATTATATTTGTAATTAAACACATGCCACAGACACAGCAAGGAAGAGTGTCATTTCACAAGCAACATCCTATGAAATTCAGAAATATTTGTGAATGACTTCAGAAGAGTGGTCAAGTTGTACCACAGGGTTCGTGTTGTGCTACTGTGCACCACAAACACCTGCACTTAATCGCTCAATCAACCCGAACACAGTCGGTTAGGACTTCTTTTCACATTTCTGCAGATGGTAAAGACTGCAGCAGAACAGCTGTACTTGTACTCTATAATAAAGAAACATTTTAATTGGGGAAATGCTTGCAGCTAATTAAGTAATTAGACTAATCAAGCTTGTGAGCTTAGCAAAACCTAGCACAAATGTGGCCCTCTTGAGTTTCCTCTGTTCTACACAAACTAAATGTATTTCAGCCTGAGTGCCTCATGGGTAAATGAGTTCAGGTTCTGCTGCAGCTGCTGGGCTGTGTTCAAGGGCCCTCTGTCTCTTTAGGATGAAGTCTGCACTGCTGCCTTTTTTGTTCTGAAATCTTGGGCTTAGATCCTGGAAGGGCATGCTCTGCATATAATTATCCAGGCTTTACTTAGAGTATACATACGCACCGCACAGAATATATTCCTCTTGGATGTATGAATATTACTTCACCACTAATTTAAAAAATATATAAAAATTCCATATGCCCAATGTCCACACAGTGTTTGGCATGTCTATGGAACAGATCCATTAATCTGTCATGAATTCATGTCTTCAGTAAGATTAAAGTTATTTATTCCAATACTTCTACCCTGTGCCAAGTGTGTGTGTGTGTGTGTGTGTGTGTGTGTGCGTGCGTGCGTGCGTGCAAGCAGTTACTGGTTTTTAAAACACATAGGCTGTGAGAATGTGTGAAAAATCTCAAGTATTATTGCCTACCTTCCCTGGTCTCCCTCTGTGTTCCTCTGGGCTGGAGCCAGTTCTCTTTCAGACTCAATTGGTGGAAGAGAGCTTTATTCTGGAAAGGGGGAGAGGAAGGCCATTGAGCGCACGCGTTCACATTGTGTGACGTTACTTTTGTAATGGAATGGCCCGGCCGAGATTCCCACAGGAAACGTGCCGACGACACAGCGATGTGGACAACACATCTGCTACTCAGACAGTAAGGAAACTACCGCATTCAAATACCAAACAGCTGAAAGAGCAACCGTAAGCTTTCCATTGCCATTTAACTTACTAAATTATAGCAATGTCAAATCACATTTAAAGAGGAACCCTGGGAGTAGAGATTAGTTGGACATACTAAGCACATGCTCAGTTCCAATAGCTTTTACAAGGCTTATTTATAAATGCTTGATGTATCCAACCAGACAGCAGAACCATAAAACGTCGCTACTATACTGTGACATAAAACTTTATATCCAGAACATTTTCCCTCTGCCAGAGACCTCCATTGGGTAATGAATGGCATGGACCTGACTTGACCCCTCTCTCTGCCTCCTCCCCTCAGTTTATCTTCCTCTTGCTACCTCTCTCCATTTCCCTCTCCCCCTTTCCTACATTTCTCTCTTCTTTCTCGCTCCCCTCCCTCTCTGGCCTTTTTCTCTCACCAGCCTCTATCTCTCCTTTCTTTCACACTTTCTCCCTTACTATTTCTCTCCCCTACCCTCTGTATCCCTCCCCCTCTCCCTCTCGATTGTTTGAAACAGCAGGCCCACCTCACAGGAATACAAATGTGACTCTTACCTTTCTGTGTGGGGAGTACTCGTCCACCGTGCTGGGGAGAGAGAGAGAGAGAGAGAGACAATCACATCACAGCCATGCCCAATAAAGGAAATGACTCATCACTCATTCACGGCTGTTACCTTGGACTGCTATCTAATCATCCTTATATCAATTCAGAGCATCGCTGGTAAACATTACAGTTATCATTCAAAAACTTAAAGAGCACAGTTAAAGTACGATGTTATGATAAACATCAAGGTGAGGCTAACGTCCCCTTGAGGACTAAAGACCTCTCTGGCCGATGTGTCAAATCAGTCACAAAAACATATCGAACCCCACCACCCACCATTCTCCCCGCTTAGGCGTTTGCCTTGTCAGTGATGTGCCAATAATTTTAGGATTATGGCTTATACGTATATAGCAGTCCCATGCTTCCATATGAGATCATAACATTCACTATGGTTATCTACAGTCATAACCTTCCCTGCAGTCACCTGTGATCATAACCTTCAATGTTGTTATCAGAGGTTATAACGTTCATTGCAGTTATAGCCTTCATTACTGCTACTGTAAGTTATCATTTTCAACGTGGGGTTACATTACATTACATTACAGGCATTTAGCAGACGCTCTTATCCAGAGCGACTTACAACGTTTTAGCATTTCTTTTACATATATTATCCAATTATACAGCTGGATATATACTGAAGCAATTCAGGTTAAGTACCTTGCTCAAGGGTACAACAGCAGTGTCCTACTTGGGAATCGAACCTGCAACCTTTCAGTTACAAGGCTAGTTCCTTAACCATTATACTACACTGCCGCCCCACTGCCGCGGGTTATAACTGTAACTGAGGGTACAGTTACAGTTATAACCCCTCGTTGAAAGTTATAACTGTAACTGAGGTTATATGTACAGTTGAAGTCGAAAGTTTACATACACCTTAGCCAAATCCATTTTAACTCAGTTTTTCACAATTCATGACATTTAATCCTAGTAAACATTCCCTGTCTTAGGTCAGTTAGGATCACAACTTTTATTGTAAGAATGTGAAATGTCAGAATAATAGCAGAGAGAATGATTTATTTCAGCTTTTATTTCTTTCATCACATTCCCAGTGGGTCAGAAGTTTACATACACTAGTATTAGTATTTGTTAGCATTGCCTTTAAATTGTTTAACTTGGGTAGCCTTCCACAAGCTTCTCACAATAAGTTGATGGAATTTTGGCCCATTCCTCCTGACATAACTGGTGTAACTAAGTCAGGTTTGTAGGCCTCCTTGCTCGCACACGCTTTTTCAGTTCTGCCCACAAATCTTCGATTGGATTGAGGTCAGGACTTTGTGATGGCCACTCCAATACCTTGACTGTGTTGTCCTTAAGCCATTTTGCCACAACTTTGGAAGTATGCTTTGGGTCATTGTCCATTTGAAAGAGCCATTTGCGACCAAGCTTCAACTTCCTGGCTGATGTCTTGAGATGTTGCTTCAATATATCCACATAATTTTCCTTCCTCGTGATGCCATCTATTTTATGATGTGCACCAGTCCCTCCTGCAGCAAACCACCCCCACAACATGATGCTGCCACCCCTGTGCTTCACGGTTGGGATGGTGTTCTTCGGCTTGCAAGCCTCACCCTTTTTCCTCCAAACATAACGATGGTCATTATGACCGAACAGTTAAATTTTTGTTTCATCACACCAGAGGACATTTCTCCAAAAAGTAAGATCTTTGTCCCCAAACTGTAGTCTGGCTTTTTTATTGCGGTTTAGGAGTAGTGGCTTCTTCCTTGCTGAGCAGCCTTTCAGATTATGTCGATATAGGACTCATTTTACTGTGGCTATAGATACTTTTGTACCTGTTCCCTCCAGCATCTTCACAAGGTCCTTTGTTGTTGTTCTGGGATTGATTTGCACTTTTTGCACCAAAGCACGTTCATCTCTAGGAGACAGAATGCGTCTCCTTCCTGAGCAGTATGATGGCTGCGTGGTCCCATGGTGTTTATACTTGTGTACTATTGTTTGTACAGATGAACGTGGTACCTTCAGGCGTTTGGAAATTGCTCCCAAGGATGAAGCAGACTTGTGGAGGTCTTGGCTGATTTCTTTTGATTTTCCCATGATGTCAAGCAAAAAGGCACTGAGTTTGAAGGTAGGCCTTAAAATACATCCACAGGTACAGCTCCAATTGACTCAAGTAATGTCAATTAGCCTATCAGAAGTTTCTAAAGCCATGACATAATTTTCTGGAATTTTACAAGCTGTTTAAAGGCACAGTCAACTTAGTGTATGTAAACTTCTGACCCACTGGAATTGTGATATAGTGAATTAAAAGTTAAATAATCTGTCTGTAAACAATTGTTGGAAAAATTACTTGTGTCATGCACAAAGTAGATGTCCTAACTGACTTGCCAACACTATAGTTTGCTAACATGAAATCTGTGGAGTGGTTAAAAATGAGTTTTAATGACTTCAACCTAAGTGTATGTAAACTTCCAACTTCAACTGTAGGTATAACCTTCATTGTGGTTACTTAATTGCTACTCTCAGCTTGACCTTGACTGCAGTCATAATAACCTTCATCACCTGGGCAAGTGTGGTCCAGATGAAACTGGAGCCATACAGGCAGCGGAATGCAGAAGGGGTTTCAGATGGAGGCTAAACTGAATAATGCAGGGAAACAGTGATGAAACTGTTGTCTGAAATGATTGTGTCTGTCTTTTGTAATGGGGGAGGGGGCAGGTATTGGCAAAGTCTCTGGACTTGATTTAACAGCACACAGTGGCCTGTTTATACCAGAAGATCAAAGGGCAAGGCAAACCCTAATCCATCACAGACACAAAGAGGGATGACACTAACACGTTCGATCAGCCGTAGTTGACATGCATGGATTGAATGAATTGGTACAGGAGGATTTCATTAAGAGCTGAGATTTCCTGCATGATGATACATCTAATTTGTGATGATACATTTAACAAAATTAGATTCTGTGTTCAGAAGTTGTTTTTTTCCCCCCATTCTGAACACAGAAACCTAGCGAGCAGCAATCGAGGACCTCAACGTGAAGACCACAATGTACGACAGCCCTGAGAAAAGCCTATACCAAGCAATCCATAATTCATGCTTAAAGTGAGGTCCTTTGCAGCCCTACCAAACGCATGCAAACATGTAGAATACCCCATTGCCTTTTATGACATCACAGAAAAATGTATTTTCATTGTCTAAGATTATGTGCCTGACTATCTTAAAAACCTGCTTTCTACCATTTCTGTTTAAGACGTTGATGTTGGTGAAAATGTCTCGCATTGCAAGTACTGTTCAGAAGAAAAGCTTTGTTCCAACTGGCCCCAAGTGTTTCTAATCTGCAGCTGGCATGAGGCTGGTGAGGACACTGTCAGACTGTACTCCCAGGGCATGGAGGCACAAGGAGCAGAGACAAAGCCCCTCTGTCACAGCCTAACACCCCCACCCACACACACCCCCACACACACACACGCACGCACGCACACCCCCCACACACACATACACACACACACGCATGCACGCACACCCCCCCCCCCCCACACACACATACACACACACACACACACACACACGCACGCACGCACACACCCCCCACACACACATACACACACACACCCCCCACACACACACGCACGCACGCACCCTCTCCCCCCCCCCCCCCCACACACACACACACACACACACACACACACGTGCGCGCGCGCACACACACCACCCTGTCCTCCACTTCCACATTTACAGACAGGGAGGGAACCACGACCTTCACATCTGAGCACAGCTCTGTCCTTGGATGTGTGACAGATCACTGACATGAATACTCACGCCATGGAATGAGTGAGCATCATTTCTCTTCTCATAGAGGGGCCCTTTTTATTCAAAATGCTAATGCAATGCTAAAAATGGCTGCCTGCTAACATTTTCCAATACGACTCAGGGATGAGAGGTCGCATGTAAAACTGCGGCTCTCTGCAGCCCACCTGTCATTTAATCAATAACTGAAATCATTTTTACTACATGGAAACCATTAAACGCCTATGACAGCATCCTGTTTGAGAGGAATTAACCTTTGACATAATCACCACTATTTGCTACATTGTATAATACACTGGGAGTGTATTATACACAGTGCATACACTAAGCAATTAATTTTTATCTCAGCGGCATAATTGATTCGAAGCCTTTCTTAAGATGAGAACAGGCAGATCATTTCGCAGGCATATAACTGCTGCATAATCCCACTTGCAATTGAAGTGCGAGGGTGTGGGTTGAGAAGCAAGGGGTCTCCTGAATTAAGTGCCATAAAGAACCTTATGGGTCACATTGTGAGTGAGGATTATGAGCAGAACCATCGGAAGGTTCTGGACTGCTGCACATACTGTATACGTAACATGCTGGAAGCTCAGAGAGACCTTGTTATACAGTGCGCCAAGGGGCTGTGTAGCTGTGTCATTAAGCTAAAGGAGATCTAGAAGCTATTAAACTAATGGCTTGCTGTGTGTACGCCATCTTGCACGGCTGCATAATCTACGTTTTACATGAAGAAGCCATTATCTTTCACCGGAGTGCAGCATTTTCAGACTGCATAGCATTGCTGCATACATGTGGGAAATCTCCGCGGCACGCTGGTAGACACGGTGAGAGAGCGCCGAGAATGAGACTCACTGTCTGCGATGCATACGCAGAAGTTTCTGGAACTCTTTTAGATCCTTTTCCAGGGAGGGGTGTTCATAGAGGTCATCCAGGGCGTGGCGATACAGGGTCTGCAGAACGACAGGAGACACTCATCACTGGAGGCTTAGCCGATCACTGTGAATGTGCGCCGCCACATTCACACCACAGCTAAAGAACTGAACTGGTGTGCACTTTAAAGACTGCTCATTACAGAACTGAGAATGTACTCTGCCTGACAGATTGCCTCTTACATACCATGCTGAAATATGGCGCACCTGAAATACCGCACACTCGTACACATACATGCTGTTCTTATGGCTAGCCATACAGGTTAGTGGAGTCATGGCCCTGTAAACACGCAGCTCGCACATGGCAGCTACACGGCACACACGTGTCACACTGTTTCACGCAGCTGTAATGGAGACAGTGTGATGGACTACTTAAGGAACTGTATATGAAATTGAACCATATAGTACGTCTCTGGATAAAACCCTAGGCCACTCATTTACTACCTTTGAATGACACATTGCTCATTGAGCTATGTGTCTGTGAAACAAATAAATACTACTCTACAACAGACAGCTTCGAAAAAGGCGCCATTTTCTCACATGGTCATCGTCCTGTCTCAAATCTTGACACCTGTCGAAGGCAGGCTGAAATAGAACTTTTCTTCATTTCTCTGCATCCAGTTGTACTGTAAATGCGAAAATAATCTATAATGCCAGGCTTATTGTACCAGGGGAGTGACACTATAGGTCCTGTTTGATCATATGCCTTCTCATAATGTAAATACAATCATAATCTGTTCAAAGATAGAAAAAAAACAACTATAAACATTACGTCACTACAGTACAAGCCAGCATAGGTTTGCCTAAGGCTACACGTCACTGATTTCTCAACATAACATTTCATAAATCAACACTGAGTGCATTTACCCTGTGAAATGTATTTCACATTATTCAATAATATATTATGAAATACACCATGTGACTAGCAAATATGTGGACCTTCCACATGGCGACACAGGAGTACAGCACAGGTAGATATCAGTTGGGAAATAGTCCGGTTTAAAGAATTGTTTTTCTTAAACTTGTGAGCTGACTGAACATTCGAGCTAAGTAATGGCATGGAAGACGTTAAAGAATTTTTAAAAAGACACAACAGATCGTCCAAGCCAACAAGCAGATGACACGATTGTCTGAACAGAAGTGAGAATGTTTTATAGAGCTATCCTCTGCCATATGTTTCTGTTTTAACACATATTTGTATTGCCAAACAAAATAAAATCAACTCAGGAAAGAATAAAAATGACCATGTTTTGCCATCTGTTTGAGCTTGCACATGCTCTGCGGTGCATCATTTTTTGAAAAGGCTGATTTGCACACTGAACTACTGTAGCCTGTAATCTTTTTAAGCCTTGATCACATTATAAAAAAGAACAATACTGTAAAACTATTATATACTTACTATAATAAATCTAAGCCATTTAAAGAGCCATTTAAAGCTGATTACTACAATAAAATGGGAAATGTAATCCTTCATTGGGAGTCAAAGCAAAGCTGGTTGTTATAAGCTATAGACTGCATCCCATATAAAGGATTTCACTGCAGACATTTCACACTCCCTTTGTTACCATATCCTCTTTTTCTCTGAACACTCTTTTCCTCTCCTCTCACCACTCCCTCACTCTTTCTACCCTTTCTCCTATCACCCCTTCTTTCCTCCTCTTCCCCTCACTCTCCGTTCTCCTCTTCCACCCCCATGGGCCACTCTCCCTTTTTCTCTCTTCCTTGTACATTCCTGCTCTCCCCTCCAATCCACTCCATCCTTCACCTCCTCCTCTTATTTTCTTTCCCATCTGAATTCCTGCTTCCTCCCACGTCCTCGTCCTCCGCCCTCCCCTTCCACCTCCCCCCCATTTCTCCTTGTGCCGCGAGCATCCCTCCCTTCCTCTCTCCTCCCCCCTCTTCCCCCTCCCCTTACCTTCATGAAGAGCTTGACCTGCTCGTCGTCGCGCAGGAAGTCCCTGTAGAGGGCGCTCCAGTGAGACACCAAGTGCAGGACTTTGCGCTTCCTGTAGAGAGCCTCCTTCCCTTCCTCTTTCCCCCTGAATCTCTTTGAGCAATAGGTGAGGATGAGGAGTTAAGGGGTCCCAACACCTGTGTGCAGTGCTATAACGCTATCATTCACCGTTCCACACAGAGCGCAGCCTCCGCAGTGGAACAGCGAGCCTGGGGGAGCCTTCCCCTGCCGAACAAACAGCAGGCGCAGAACGGCTCATTATAACGCTATTGACTGTAGGCCACCGCTAACAAACTTTGCGGGTTTACTAGGCTCCCTCTCGATTTTCTCCGTCGAGGAAACGGTCGGAAACCATTTCAGCGCCGCCGTCAGCCCCCTGAGCTCCACTGCGGAGAAGCGCGTCCCGCAGAAATGGACGCTCCACATTGCTAACGGAGCACAAATTAATATGCTGCCATATCAGCGCATTTCCGGTCAAATTCTGACCGGAGCTAGGTCCGTGACCAACATTAACTAGTGACAAGCAATCGCTCCCGCAACAATAATACCATTCCAGCTTTCAAGAATCAGGTTATGGTCCATCGCAGCTGTGATAGATTGATATGCGCTGAGTGGTACGTGATGTCTCAGCTTAGCCACTGGCCTTGAAAGGATATTGTCCCAGCAGTGCCTGGCACAGGTCAGTAGTGGTCATGAACACCAGGTAAGTCAACAGGAAGTCATCCAGGAGCGTCTCTGAAAAGTAAGAAAAATATTTTATCACTTAAAATTATCACTGTAAAAAGGAGCACAAAAGCAGCAGTAGCCTTCCTTAGAATCACGTGGTGCGTACTACGAACATCCAATTAAAATCTTTGCCTGAGGTTCATTTTCAATTGAAAAGAATATTTTTTTACACAGAAATTCTGTAAACGCATAATACAATGTTTCAAGGCTGAAATAAAATGTATTTTTGCAATGCAAATTAGCCGAGATACCACCCAGGATTTGAACATGCAATAGGGTAAACATGTAGTAAAGTTGCAGTGTTCAGTTAAAATGACCCAAACTAACCTCTATCAGCATGTGGCTTCCAGGGAACAAATAGGAAAGTAAAATATATACTGAAATTGATTGTAACCAAACCTGTAAAATCCTACAACATTCTGCCTACAGTTCCTGAGCAATGACACGAAGCTGTAGCGCTATTTGTCACCCAGCATACAAGCTGTACATGTTGGGGTTTACTGTAACCTGAGACAGAATTAAGATCTATGTTTTTCCAGGCCAGGAGGTGCAGTAAAAGAAAATTACCCACATAGCCCTAATGAGGGTGTTATTACACACACAGACAGACAGAGCAGGTATGATCAAACACAGAAAACTACAGTGACATGTGGACATCTCAGAATGTTGAGCGGGGCCATTCCAGCAGAAACACGTCACATCTCTGCCTTAAGCAGGGCAATCATACATAACACTGCTAAAAAACTTTGGGTCCTGCATTCGAGATCACAAAGCTTCGTTCATTAAAAAACAACAACAAAAAACAGTAAACAAGTGTAGCGAGCAGCGACCCAAATTATTCCTGTCAGAGATCCTTCATAATACAGCTAGTTTGCCTTGTGATCAAAAATCAGGGCTCGAAAAAAATGAGAGAAATGAAAAAAGAAACATAAATCTTTCGCCCATAGCACAGTATCTTCCTGTCTCGTAAAACCAGGCTGCCTTTTCTGCAGGCCCTTTTCTGACTATAAACTCCATCTCCCTGCACCTGGAGCCGCTAATGACGACATAGATCATTTTTTACCAGCAAGGACAGGGACTCCTTCATGTTCTTACAAGTGGAAGACCTTGGAGAAGACGGCAGGAAGCCTTTGATCCTCAGGTAAACTAATGAAAATAGGATTTTCCCGCTATGCAGTGATAAAAAACCCTACTGGGAGTGAGGGACAGATGCACCCGGGCTGACCAGTCAGAGCCGGCCAGTGCCGACATGCAGTGGGGAAAGAAAGGCATCCCGTCTCCGTGGTGCATGAGGAAGCCTGCACGGTCGCTGCTGGAAAGCCCAGACCCTGGCTCTATCGCTGGCATGTGGGCAGCGTGTTCATTTTTCAATGCCTTCAATTACAGTGCAGAGATTTCAATCAGACAGGGGTGACAGAGCCCCACAGAAAGGAACAGAAAAAGTAATTAGTTCTCAGAATTCATTAAATGGCCTGCTCCCCCGACACTTGAAAATTGCTCAAAAAAAAATTTGGATTCCAGATGAAAAATGTAACGTGCGAAGGGGAGTATGCTGATCGAGTGTTTGATTACACAGTTTGTCCCTTTGGACATAATTCTGATTCTTCATACGGTACGCGAGCAGCTCAAACTGAGCATTTGTACGTTCTACGCGGCCATCTTAAACTGGGAGTGAGACTGAAGAACGGTGCAAATCGGACTGTGTGACATTTACACACATTACACTATTTAAACACTTCAAATCATTTTATATCTCATAACATTAGGATTTTGATGTATATCACATATGGATGTGCAATGTGTTTTGGTTGCAATCCTTCCAAGAGACACCCTTATGTGAGTAACCTTTAATAAGAGTAGAGCCCAGCCTGGACAATCATCTCTCCATTCCTCACGCATAATGAATGCGCAGAGGTTGCCGATAACGGTCATCCAATTTTAATTTGCCCCTCTGCTGACGGGGTTTAAAAATGACCTGTAGTCAATGCCTCCTCTCAACGCTCACCGTCTCCAAGTGTGCTCTGATGCTTTCTCTGAGTTCTGCTGTGCAAACCGGACAAATTAAGATAAGATGAGGTTAGTGGATGTTTGAATCCTGCAAACCCCCCCCCCCCCCACCACCACCACCACCGCCAGCTCCCCTCCCCACTGCAGCCCAGATGGTGATCAATCAAATTGCTCTTTTATATTAGCTTAGCTAGGAGCTTAATGCGTTTACAGACTACAGCTACAGTCTTTGATGTTTAATGCAGCCATTTCAAAAGGTGCAGGGGATATTTTTCCTCCTCTATATTTCTATAGCATAGCGCATTAATTGGATATTGTCCACAAAGGCCTGGCTTTATTAATGCGCTATATACATTGCCAACTGTATTGGTTGCCCTTTTGTCTTGTGGTGAATGCAGTTGACGTCTCTAAATGAGGTATGTGCACACCATGTACAGTATTTACAGGCTCCTAATCTTAGTCATTGTGGATTTGGCATCTTTTAGCATCAGTGGATGAGTTATGAAAGCATTTAATCCAGAAAAACAATTCCATACATGCCTTCCCTTTCCTATTTTAATGATGCTCAATTTGTGCACTACACTAGTGGATTCAGACCAGGATTTGTCCTTGTCCTGGAAAATGTAACCTTCTCTCACAGTGGGTGGTTCAAGAGTACAAATCTGGAGCAGGAGGAGCAGAACTACTGTACTAAGACTGCTGTTAAATGGGACGTTTGTTTTTAAAGTTCATTTTTGAACATGTGGAAACTCTGGCCCGAGGGGATTGTGAGATATTCGGTCTGGCATGATCAGGAGTGAGCGAGCCCTCCAGAAGCGCTGCCTGACTTTGTGAGCTTCAGCCTGTACAGAAGTGAAGGCAACAGAGAACAGCCCCTTGTAACTGCCCCAGATCCTATTTGCAACAAGGCTTCAGAGTGTTCCCACAGGGGCGAGCCGCGTTGACAGGTTTGTAAATTTGCCCTTTAATTTCACACATTTCTCAGGGCTTTGTGTGTGGTTTCCCTTCTGAGCCGGCTCAGAGCATTATGAAAATCTGGCAGGTGCAGCTGCGATCAGTGACTCGCATGCATTCATGCACTGGCGCATATCAAACTGCAGAAGGTACCGGCCGCATCACGGTGCATCTCGGTTCCATTTAGTCAACTCCCCAGGAAACTAAAATATAAGCCACTGGCACTCCGATGCAATGGAGTCACATGAGCGCTGTAATCAAATTTCAGATTTTTTTTTTTTGTTTCTTATTCAATTTATTCAGCATTTCCATTACATTTACATTATAGGCATTTAGCAGACGCTCTTATCCAGAGCGACTTACACAACTTTTTTTTATCATGTTTTTTACATATTATCCATTTATACAGCTGGATATATACTGAAGCAATGCAGGTTAGGTGCCTTGCTCAAGGGTACAACGGCAGTGTCCTATCTGGGAATCGAACCTGCAACCTTTCGGTTACAAGGCCAGTTCCTTAACCATTATACTACACTGCCGGCCCGGCAGTGTAGACACATTTGCTAAATGGCATAGCCTGAAGCGCAGGTTGTGCCCTATAGCTTCGTCATTGAGACTGGTCTGTCATTAGCCACCTATGACTGCAGTAGTGGGACACAAGTTTTGTCCAATCAGGCGCAGGGTTGGTGCTCCTAACGAATGCATTGGAACACACAGACAACCAATTGCTGTATGTGACAGAAATTCCTCTGTTCTGATTGGCATTAGTTGTGCTGCAATACTACAGGTAGTGGCCTAGAGTGTGGAAAATAGTCACTGGCTTGCAGAGATGGTGACACAGCAGTAACATGAATGACACAAATTGCTAAACGGCTAATAGTTCAGAGTTATGGGTTTTGCACAAACATGAATAGCCTACTTGCTGAATGTGTTAGTCAAATGTAGCCAGGGCGAATTTTGTCTACAGTATTAATATAATTCTGTGGTTTAGATAAACCTCTGCCTAGAGTTCATGAATAGATTCAATTTTATTTCAGTTCCGCGGAACATAAAAATTCTCATTTTATAGAGGATAGAAAACATTAAAAGTAACAAGATAAAAAATTTCAGAAGCTGAGGGACTAAGGGAGCTGCTCCAATAACTTATCGCACCAATGCTTTATCTCACTGGTTCCCCACTGCTCGACAGAGATGCATGTGCAAGCATTCATTTGACAGAAGCAACCTCTTGCACATGCATTTTGGTTTTATCTAGGTCAAACATTGCAGTAGTAATCTCTAAATTCTTTAGGTGTACTTGCTGTGAAGGTTGTTAATACTGGCTATGGAGCACAGATTTTGTTGCTCTGGTTAATTTCCAGGCTTGTGAGCAACCTGATTGATTTGGTCCAAACCTGGATATCAAAGATCATAGGGTCACAAATGACTTGAATGGCACCTCGGAAATTCATATAAACTATTAACAGCATCCTTTCCTTTCTTTAAAAGAAAAACTGGGTGTTCTGCACATTTGAACCACCTTTCCCTATGCCCTCTGGTTTCCCAGTTAAATTTCCATCTTATCCAATCCAGACACATCATTCAATTGATTTTTGATCTCTAATTTTCTCCACGACAGAGAAGGGTACGCCAGACGCAAAATCCATGAGACAATTAAATGCACTGTTCATGCTACCACCGAAACCTTTTGATCTGAATTTTCTTTAACTAGTGGCAAGCTCTCTGCAAAGTCCAAAAGTGAAAACAGTAGATTAGGACATGTTAGTGCTGTATTAGAGTGATTACCGCTGTGTGCTCCACATCCAAAGTGTCCTTCGGCAGTGATGGCAGAGGACAGTCTGGAACTGCAGTCGTTCAGAACTACAAAAGTGACCGCATTTAATGAAGACACCGTATCAGCAGAGCAGGTTTCCCTATTGATTTTTTTCTATATTGAATTCCCACCAGTTCTAAAAATGTTGAGAACTGATAATAAAGAAAGGATAAAAATAGCACCAAGGTGCCATCAATCTTGCCATCCCAGGGCTGAAATGACTTTCTGCAAGGCTGCTGACAGGCTGATAGCTTGGGTATACATGTCAAAGTTGGGGGGACAGACAGCCCCCGGGAGAGGACCCTTTGCTTGAGGAGAGTCCAGCTGTGCACTCTACCCCAGAGCAGCTGAACCCCCAAATATCCCACCGAAAATCACCAGTCGTCAAGGTGACGTCTAGGACAGTACATCTCAATGAGAACCTTATTGCAGTTCTGAGTATTTTAAAGTGTTAAAATGCCCTTAGCAGAACAATCCCCAAGGCCTCGAAAATTCAATTCCTCCTTGAGTAAAGAGGAATGAATCAGCATATAGTACTCATTAGTCCAGAATAAATCATATTTAAATTATGAACAAATCTGAGCATGTGGATATATTATAAATAATATAGTAATGTAATATAATATACAATATCTAATATTTAAATATTGTGTTATATTGCTCATTTCCCAAATACCCACAAAACAACGGTGCAATACACAACCACCATTCCTTTTTATCTGACTTCAGAGCCCTGTGATAAATCAAAACATCTGTTCACCAAATTAAATGTGGAACTTGACTCAGCACTCCTGCCCCTTTCTGTTCCACACTTTGATGGTGACATTTAAATAACAATGAGAAAGAAATCTGTATTATATCCTGAGATGAAGGTCAATTGTATAAAATCATTCATGAACCCTTCCTAGGCCTCTTTGAGGCTTCCTTCATATTTCCCCCTCTATCCCCACATTCTACTCTCAATCTCTCTGTCTCCATCTCAATCTCCCTGTCTCCATCTCAATCTCCCTGTCTCCATCTCTCTCTCATCTCAATCTCCCTGTCTCCATCTCAATCTCCCTGTCTCCATCTCTCTCTCCCTGTCTCCATCTCAATCTCCCTGTCTCCATCTCTCTCCCTGTCTCCATCTCAATCTCCCTGTCTCCATCTCTCCCTGTCTCCATCTCAATCTCCCTGTCTCCATCTCTCTCTCCCTGTCTCCATCTCAATCTCCCTGTCTCCACCTCTCCCTGTCTCCATCTCAATCTCCCTGTCTCCATCTCTCTCTCCCTGTCTCCATCTCAATCTCCCTGTCTCCATCTCTCTCTCCCTCTCTCCATCTCAATCTCCCTGTCTCCATCTCAATCTCCCTGTCTCCATCTCTCCCTGTCTCCATCTCAATATCCCTGTCTCTCATCTCTCTCTCTCCCTGTCTCCATCTCTCTCCCTGTCTCCATCTCTCCATCTCAATCTCCCTGTCTCTATCTCAATCTCTCCCTGTCTCCATCTCTCTCTCCCTGTCTCCATCTCAATCTCCCTGTCTCCATCTCTCTCTCCCTGTCTCCATCTCTCTCTCCTCCCTGTCTCCATCTCTCTCTCCCTGTCTCCATCTCTCTCTCGCTGTCTCCATCTCTCTCTCGCTGTCTCCATCTCTCTCTCGCTGTCTCCATCTCTCTCTGTCTCCATCTCAATCTCCCTGTCTCCAACTCTCTCTCTCCCTGTCTCCACCTCTCTCTCCCTGTCTCCATCTCTCTCTCCCTGTCTCCATCTCAATCTCCCTGTCTCCATCTCTCTCTCTCCCTGTCTCCATCTCTCTCTTCCTGTCTCCATCTCTCTCTCCTGTCTCCATCTCTCTCTCCCAGTCACCATCTCTCTCTCCCAGTCACCATCTCTCTCTCAAATCCAAATCCAAATCCAAAAAAGCTTTATTGGCAGGAAATACTAAGTACAGTAAATATTGCCAAAGCGTATAATACTACAAACAACAATAATTGACCAATAATCTCTCTCTCTCTCTCTCTCTCTCTGTCTCCATCTCTCTCTTCCTGTCTCACACACACACACACACACACACACACACACACACACACACACACACACACACACACACACACACACACACACACACACACACACAGATGTGAAAGAACATGTGCGATAGAGGCAGTATAAAGAATAAGGGAAAGAAACAGACACAAGAAGAGTGAGGGGGAGATATATACACAGATAAGACAGAAAAGTGTGAGAGTGATTGAGAGGGGTAGAAATAGTTGGCTATTACACAACAAAGGGACCATTGCAGGATGCGCTGATCTGCAAGCCCGGGACTGTCCCAATGTTATCAACCTTGTGTCTCAATTTGGATTTAGCAACATAGATATTTATCTCAACAAGCGCCATCACCTTTTTCTGTAACACTGTTCCACTGAATGGCATTAGATCGTTTGAAAATAACTGGGGTATTATGGGGGAGGGGGGTGGGGTTGCCAAAATGTCATTAAACTTAATTTCATTAATGTCATTAAACATGCTATTTGATGCTATTCATCTTGTAGACTTGCTTGGCTACATTAAATTGGATCTAATGACAAAGAACAGCGGCCAACAACGTCAGTTATTTAACACCGTAAACTAGGAGAACATATTCTGCAAGGTTCAAATGCCTGTGATGGAACATGGAAAACATTTCAGGGCTACTTGAGTGGCGATCATCACATCATCCATCTTCTCTAAGACCTAGACTGACTGCAGTGGCTCCTGTTTGTTCCCACAGTATCCCAGTTAGACATCACGAGCCACGAACAGCGTGATTATTGTTCTATGGATCCCACATCATTTACCATAATAGTGTTGTAGAGGGGGAACACGGAACATAGTTTCTGTTTCTACGGGGAATGTGAATGAAACGTGAGGGGACGAGGAAAGTCCCCGACAAAATTGACATAATCTGAGCGGCAGAATCTTCAAACGTGGACAGCTATCGAAGCGGCTCTTTTTAATGACATCTGTTTTGCTCGAGCAGGTGCGGCTGTGTGCGGCTTCGTTATGTGCCATTTGACTTCGTGATAAATGTGCATTCTTCTGTATTTCATCTGAAGTACTGTCAATTTTTTATTGGAGTCGGATTGCGAAACGACGGCATTAATGTACGATGCCACACGAGACAGGACGGAGCCTGCTGTGTTTTTTCTCCCGGTTTCAGAATGTGCAAAATGCTAACTCGTTCCGCAAGCGTGCCTGCAGCTACATAACCAACAGAGCGACTGACTGTCTGTCACTCACTGGGGGTTTAAAAAAACGAATCCTAAAAAATGTTAAAGAAACAAAAACAGGGAGAGAGAGCAGTAAAACCCGCACAGGACTAAACTCCCTAAACAGCAGTCTGCAAACCAATATTTTATTGATTTATTTTATTTATTTTTTTACATGTATGAGGATCCATAAATAGGATCTGCCAATGCCGTGATGGCAGCAGTCGATCAGTCATCCTTGGCGCCTGATGTACACTCCATCATGTAACACTGCTATTGACAACCTTTAAAACACTTCATTTCCTGACACCATAATGAGCATCGTTCTTTGTGCTAGGTGTCGGTAATAGGAGTACAAATGTAAAAACGCAAGGCATGCAGTAGCTCGAGGACTTGCTTATCTTGTGGCAGCTTAGAGGCCAGAACATAATTTGATGCTATCAGTTATGGGAACCCCTGTTAAATTACTATATTAACCTTAATACAAATTGGAGGCCAAACAACACGTTGGAGGCCGCGTTCATTTGCTGTGTTGCACTCTAATCTTTTCCTGTGAGGATACTCCATACATATTCTTATTAGGAAATAGCTGTTACATACTGCAAGAGCATACTACATACTACGTCCGCAGAGTAAATGCAAGCTTTCAAAGGTTTTGGTTGAGGGAATACACAAGTACAGCTCCTTTAATCAGAACATTTCTCAGCTGCCTGCGGAATCCCTACGGAATAACCTGGAGGAATACAGTGTGCATTGACTCCGATACTTCTTCTAGTGCTTCTGTGCTGTTACTTTTCAATGAAGGGTTCACGTGGTGCATGCTGGGAAATAAGCCTTCAGCAATGCTTAAATCCCAGCCTGAGCCAACACTCAAGGAATCGTATAAACCAAGGTGACTGCAGATGGAAGGATTTCACTGACATAATATTCAAAATAATGCCCCCATTTATTGATCTACTTGCTAAGGACAATAAATGGATATTGACGCCTCCATGTTAAGGCAATAATGAACGGTTTCAGGTAATGACATTTGTCCCTCAATGGAATTCTACAGATGATCAGCCACACAGTATGGATTCTATGAAAATGCCAATGAGTGGTGAAGTCAGTCATGTGCCAAATAATGTATTCTCCCAGGACATTCCCTTTAATCACATTCACTCACAGCAGCTACATCAGTCAGCGGGTAGTGTCTCCTCAATTCTCATCGAAGATTTGGTGTAGACTGCAATTACTCTACGTATCATGCCTGACATTTCACACCCTCTGATGAGAACATGGAGAGGGAGAGAGAGAGAGAGAGAGAGAGAGAGAGAGGGAGAGAGAGAGAGAGAGAGAGAGAGAGAGAGAGAGAGAGAGAGAGAGAGAGACAGAGAGAGAGGAGGGGAGGGGCAGAGAGAGGGAAGAAAGAAAGGACAGTGAGAAGAGAGCTGAGGGAATAATCTGTGTAGAGACTGTGTATTTACCTGAGGAGATATTGGCACTCGGCAAGCAGAGCACTCAAATGCACAATGCTAAGGTAGGGAGAGAGGTCAGTGTGGCTCTATGGTACATCAGGAGAGAGGTCAGTGTGGCTCTATGGTACAGCAGGAGATAGGCCAGTGTGGCTCTATGGGACAGCAGGAGAGAGGTCCGTGTAGCTCTATGGTACAGCAGGAGAGAGTTCAGTGTGGCTCTATGGTACAGCAGGAGAGAGGTCAGTGTGGCTCTATGGTAGAGCAGGAGAGAGGTCAGTGTGGCTCTATGGTACAGCAGGAGAGAGGTCAGTGTGGCTCTATGGTAGAGCAGGAGAGAGGTCAGTGTGGCTCTATGGTACAGCAGGAGAGAGGTCAGTGTGGCTCTATGGTAGAGCAGGAGAGAGGTCAGTGTGGCTCTATGGTACAGCAGGAGAGAGGTCAGTGTGGCTCTATGGTACAGCAGGAGAGAGGTCAGTGTGGCTCTATGGTACAGCAGGAGAGAGGTCAGTGTGGCTCTATGGTACAGCAGGAGAGAGGTCAGTGTGGCTCTATGGTACAGTAGGAGAGAGGTCAGTGTGGCTCTATGGTACAGCAGGAGAGAGGTCAGTGTGGCTCTATGGTACAGCAGGAGAGAGGTCAGTGTGGCTCTATGGTACAGCAGGAGAGAGGTCAGTGTGGCTCTATGGTACAGCAGGAGAGAGGTCAGTGTGGCTCGATGGTACAGCAGGAGTGGGGGTAATTATCACTGATCTCAGGTCACCCCTCTGTGCCTCGCTCTGCACCGGCGGTCCCAGAACATTCCGTCTCTCTCTGCGGCGCTGCCGGTGCCACATAAATATTCATGCTTCCCAAAAAATTCACAGAGAAAGAAGGCAGCAGAGAGAAGGCAGGTCGCCCTTAGGTATTCCGATTTCATGTCATCGAAAGCGGCGCTTCACAACAAGAGGAATTGCAGTTGAAACCCCCCTTCCCCACAACAAGCACCACCTGACAAGAAGGAGAATTTGCAGAGATATGTAAAACATTCCCCCATCCTCTTGTTAGATCAAAAGTAACAAAACGCAGAGCCGTTTCGCAGATGACATTCGGTTACCGTGATCCTGCGGCCCTGGAGAAGATGCAGGACAATCCCCAGCCAAACACTGCAAAGCATATGTCACCTGTCATATGTCCGCTGCTCTCACAGTCTGACTGAACACAATCAGAACAGAACACAATCACACTGAACGGAAAATATAATAATGCAACCGTGACCTCAACAATCTGATCAGCCTTTCCACGCACTGTACATTCCTGCTGCTTTGCTTAGCCTTAGAGTCGCACCAATGCCATTTCTGCATTTCTAACTTGCTACTGTTCTTCCAGCCCTGCTTCAAACACTCCAAACAGACCAATAGTAAGCTTTTATTAATGCTGTGTCTTTATCAGTAAAGTTACCACCCAAAAAGGTATGCTGTGGCCAAGTTATCAGCCCTGGTGCAAAAGAAGCACACATCCACCTCAAGAACACCCGCACAGTTCAGAGGGCAGGGGTCAGAGACGAGATTGAGTCACATTCACACACCTGTGTGGCACAGGGAGGACGGCTCGGCTCGGTCACTCACCCGCCTCCTTTCCCTGCGTGGTCACCTGGCCATCGTCCATCCGAAGGTCGCTCAGCAGATGCTCCAGAATCTTCTCAGGCGTGCCGGACACCACCACGTACCTGTCGGACACCACAGAGGAAGAGTCGGTGGAGTCGTCCTCGGCAGAGGAGAGCGAGCGGCTGCTGCTCCACTCTTCCTCCTCGGCCTCCTCTCCCTCCTCGTCAATGTAGCGGAAGTAGGGGACGTCGAAAGTGGGCACGGACACCGCCTCCCCGCCGCTGCTGCTGCCGCTGTCGTACGAGCCTTCCTCGTCCTCCTCGTCCTCCTCCTCCTCCACCAGCGCGGCGGGCAGCCGCAGGTCGAGGGAGCGGAGCCGTGCCGCACTGCACATTCTCAGAGTCCCTGCCGCCGTCGCCGCTCCTGCCGCATGCCCTGGGAGATCCCGCCCTTCGCGCCTGGCCCCGGGGCCGCCCCCCCCGGCCCGTGTGCTCGCCGCTGCCCAGGGAGAGCTCTCCTCTCCCGGGCTGCCAGCCGCCGCGCGCCCTTCTCTATTCCCGCAGCCGCCGGAGCCCCCGCTCAGGCTCACAACCATCCGACTGTGAGGAGAGTGCTGCGGGGAGAGGGTGTGTGTGCGTCCGCGCGAGAGCGTGTGTGTGTGTGTGTGTGTGCGCCTGTGTGCGTGTGCTTGCCGGGGAACGCGTAATGCCCGTGTGACTGCGAGGGAGAGAGGGAGAGGCGGAATGACTGAGGGAGGGAGAGGCGAGCGGGCTTTACCTCCTGTCTTTCTCCTCCTGTCTCCCTCCCCCGGCCGAGGCAGGGGGGGGGCGGCCGCTCTGACGACACCCTCTGGAGAACCAGCACGTTCTGGCCGCGCTCTTTCAGACACACCCGCAGAGCCTCCACGCTGTGGGGCTGCAGAGGGAGGGGTTATAGAGAGAGAGAGAGAGAGAGAGAGGAGAGAGAGAGAGACAGAGAGAGAGGAGGGGAGGGGCAGAGAGAGGGAAGAAAGAAAGGACAGTGAGAAGAGAGCTGAGGGAATAATCATTGACAAAAGATCATTGACAAAATTGACAACACCCAAAAAAAAAAAAAAAAAAAAAAAGATTTTTCGGATTCACACAGAGGTGTACCAATTTTGATCAATAGACCTTGTCAATTCACATTTTCACAGATTGCTTTTTTGCCACAAGTAATAACAATAACCAGCTTCATGCGCAATAATAATCGCTTATTTTGAAGGTTCATTTTCACAATCTGGAAATGGCGTGCCAAGTCTGGGCTACGATTTTGCACAGATTGTCATGTTCTGGCTACGCTGCTTCTGTCTGAGACCACCCTCAACAGCGGTGCTTATTAAAGGCAGGACAGACAGGGGGAGATAAGGAGAACGGTACCCACGTCACCGCGTATCCCAGCAGCCACTGCAGCACAGCCACTTCATTACCCACGGGTTATCAATCTTCCGCAGGCCTCGGCTCTGGGGGGACCGCGCTCTGCCAAACCCCACCTATCCACCCACACCAGAGCAAACGGCTCGGCTGTTTATCCCACTTTTCCCAGCCTCCCCTGTGGTCAATGCGGTTAAAACAGTGCAATTTAGGACTACAAAAACATGGCCAATCCCAGACAGACCGTGACTCACCACAACTGGGGAGATGATTCACAGTGAAATGGCTACACGGTGGAAAACCTTTATTGTTGCCATTTTTACCAATTTAAATATCACCGGCTTGAAAAAAAAACACTGTTAGACACTGCCATTTTGCCAAGTGTCTATGTTTGCACATTTTAAATATAGCTTTAAATTTATGTATCTATATATCGAGACATTTTAATCTCATGCCTGTGTAAAAACTCAGATTCTAGCCATCTAACAGTACACGTCACCGAATAGCACCATCGGAATGGAAAATGCATAAAGGCACTAATATGCATAGCAATATTTCTGAAAACTCCTGCACAGCCAGGTAGCATACAAAATGGAAACTCACTGCAAAAAATAAAACAAAATACAAATACGTTCTTCTCCCAGAGGTGAGATTTAAAACTGTACATGGCCGTATTGGAAATATCATAATTTACTGCAACATTTGTAAATTCATCATTGTGCTATATTACTGTACAGTAGTTTTCTTCCCCCTGGACAATGGTGCAATGAATTAAGTCCATGTAGCAGGGCTTGTCTAATAAAGTAGCGAAATTCTGCATTGAGAGACTGATCTCAGCGCTGTTGAAGATACCCACGGTGAGGATATTGAAAAGGAGATTTCAGCTGGAAAAGGCTATTCCCCCAAGGTACTGAGACCAAAACAATGCTTGTGGAGTGTATCTGGGATAATTACGGCGAGCAGCGAGGCGCCTGCATCTGACCAGAGGCCCGAGGGCAACTGTACACCACAAAGAGCCACCGACTGCGGGGGGCATAATGAGGAGGCTTTTGTTAAACTGGGATTGAAACGCACGAGTTCACCGTTGGCTCAACGGGGATTTGTCCTTCATGTGAACCAGAATCCAGACAATAATAAAACAGGGAACAAAAGCACGCTCTGACCATTACATCACTGTTGGTTCAACACAGATTTCCCTTGTTTAAAATAATAATAATAATAATAATAATCATAATAATAATGAGAAGAAGAAATAAGACAGCTACTTATTTATATCTACAAGTTCAATATCAGCGTGTATCAACACAAACGTGTATCAACGGCACCAAAGGCATCATCAGCTATGAACCAGATTTAGACGGCGGTCCAGATGTACTCCTGACAGGTGGTGACGTGCTCTCTACTGTCAGCCAGTGAAGAGAGGCCTGAGCTTCATTAGGGGCCTGAGCTTCATTAGAGGCCTGAGCTTCATTAGGGGTTTGAGCTTCATTAGGGGTTTGAGCTTCATTAGGGGCTTGAGCTTCATTAGAGGCCTGAGCTTCATTAGAGGCCTGAGCTTCATTAGGGGCCTGAGCTTCATTAGGGGCCTGAGCTTCATTAGGGGCCTGAGCTTCATTAGAGGCCTGAGCTTCATTAGGGGCCTGAGCTTCATTAGGGGCCTGAGCTTCATTAGAGGCCTGAGCTTCATTAGGGGCCTGAGCTTCATTAGAGGCCTGAGCTTCATTAGGGGCCTGAGCTTCATTAGAGGCCTGAGCTTCATTAGGGGCCTGAGCTTCATTAGGGGCCTGAGCTTCATTAGAGGCCTGAGCTTCATTAGGGGCCTGAGCTTCATTAGAGGCCTGAGCTTCATTAGGGGCCTGAGCTTCATTAGGGGCCTGAGCTTCATTAGAGGCCTGAGCTTCATTAGGGGCCTGAGCTTCATTAGAGGCCTGAGCTTCATTAGGGGCCTGAGCTTCATTAGAGGCCTGAGCTTCATTAGGGGCCTGAGCTTCATTAGGGGCCTGAGCTTCATTAGGGGCCTGAGCTTCATTAGAGGCCTGAGCTTCATTAGGGGCCTGAGCTTCATTAGGGGCCTGAGCTTCATTAGGGGCCTGAGGTTCATTAGAGGCCTGAGCTTCATTAGGGGCCTGAGCTTCATTAGGGGCCTGAGCTTCATTAGGGGCCTGAGCTTCATTAGGGGCCTGAGCTTCATTAGGGGCTTGAGCTTCATTAGGGGCTTGAGCTTCATTAGGGGCCTGAGCTTCATTAGGGGCCTGAGCTTCATTAGGGGCCTGAGCTTCATTAGGGGCCTGAGCTTCATTAGGGGCCTGAGCTTCATTAGGGGCCTGAGCTTCATTAGGGGCCTGAGCTTCATTAGGGGCTTGAGCTTCATTAGGGGCCTGAGCTTCATTAGGGGCCTGAGCTTCATTAGGGGCCTGAGCTTCATTAGGGGCCTGAGCTTCATTAGGGGCTTGAGCTTCATTAGGGGCCTGAGCTTCATTAGGGGCCTGAGCTTCATTAGGGGCCTGAGCTTCATTAGGGGCCTGAGCTTCATTAGGGGCCTGAGCTTCATTAGGGGCCTGAGCTTCATTAGGGGCCTGAGCTTCATTAGGGGCCTGAGCTTCATTAGGGGCTTGAGCTTCATTAGGGGCCTGAGCTTCATTAGGGGCCTGAGCTTCATTAGGGAAACTCATGAATTTACAAAATGGCCACCACTCTGAGGACATATCATTCACAATGAGTCACAGGGGTCTGGATATCAGCCATGCTGTGTACATAAAGGCATAACAGTAAAAATATGCATAAATGATATAAGCCCATCTACAACCTTTATATGCATATAAAAATATTTATATGCAGTATACTGTACTATAAAGAGTTTGTAGTAGGTGATGGAGTACAGTTACTGTTTTTATTATGCCATAATTTAAATGGTTTACCCACTGATGTCAGTTATAAAGAACTGCTACAAACATAGACAATAAATGTCCACTGGCTGAGTATAGTGCTTTCTCAGCTGCATCTGTTGAAGCGTATTTATAGAGTGCACTCACATTTCACCAGCAGCCTGCGCTGTAGGCACCTGTGCTAGTCTCTGTAGGTCCCTGTGCTACTCTGCATGTCTCTGTGCTAGTCTGCATGTCTCTGTGCTAGTCTCTGTAGGGCTCTGTGCTAGTCTTGTAGGTCCCTGCGCTGGTCTGCATGTCCCTGTGCTAGTCTCTATAGGGCTCTGTGCTAGTCTGCATGTCTCTGTGCTAGTCTCTACAGGTCCCTGTGCTAGTCTCTGTAGGGCTCTGTGCTAGTCTCTACAGGTCCCTGTGCTAGTCTGCATGTCTCTATGCTAGTCTCTGTAGATCTCTGTGCTAGTCTGCATTTATCTGTGCTAGTCTCTGTAGGTCTCTGTGCTAGTCCTGTAGGGCTCTGTGCCAGTCTGTATAGCTCTGTGCTAGTCTATGTAGGCCTCTGTGCTAGTCTGCATGTCTCTGTGCTAGTCTCTGTAGGTCCCTGCGCTAGTCTCTGTAGGTCCCTGCACTAGTCTCTGTAGGACTCTGTGCTGGACTCTGTGGTAGTCTCTGTAGGTCCCTGCGCTAGTCTCTGTAGGGCTCTGTGCCAGTCTGCATGGCTCTGTGCTAGTCTCTGTAGGCCTCTGTGCTAGTCTGCATGTCTCTGTGCTAGTCTCTACAAGTCCCTGTGCTAGTCTCTGTAGGGCTCCGTGCTAGTCTCTGAAGGGCTCTGTGCTAGTCTCTGTAGGGCTCTGTGCTAGTCTCTGTAGGGCTCTGTGCTAGTCTGTAGATCTCTGTGCTAGTCTCTGTAGGGCTCTGTGCTAGTCTCTGTAGGGCTCTGTGCTAGTCTCTGTAGGGCTCTGTGCTAGTCTCTGTAGGGCTCTTTGCTAGTCTCTGTAGATCTCTGTGCTAGTCTCTGTAGATCTCTGTGCTAGTCTCTGAAGGGCTCTGTGCTAGTCTCTGAAGGGCTCTGTGCTAGTCTCTGTAGGGCTCTGTGCTAGTCTCTGTAGGGCTCTGTGCTAGTCTCTGTAGGGCTCTTTGCTAGTCTCTGTAGGGCTCTATGCTAGTCTCTGTAGAAAACAAATGCATAATAACCCAGCAACTCTCCCAACTGCACAGCCATGCAGTGGCCTGCAAAGTGTCAAAATGGCCATGTCAAAAGACTCGTGTCAACAGCAGAGGATAGTTTAGTCCTAGCGTAAAGCAACTAGGCATGTGTGGAGAGAGCATAGGTTTTCCCAGTGTTCTAATGTGAATCATTAACAGAGAAAATTCCCCAGGGTGGCCCCCTTCATCCAGTGCGCTGCCAAACTAGGCTCTTCAAAACAGGTCATATTTGTGTTTGCCGCCTAGGTGTGGCTCTTGGATAAGGCCTCCTCACATCCTCCCCGTCATAAGATATGACAAGAGAGGAAGGTGAAAAGAGAGGTTGAAAAATATGCTCCATCAGCTTCTAAGAATCTGACTGCAGTGTTCTAGGACACTTTCCTGTTATGAAATACTTCCGGAACAGAAGGTCACATGACCTGATTTTTTTTATTTTATATAAAACAAAGTGAGGGGTCTTTATGTATTGTGGAGCTTTATGTACTGTCATCAAGAATAGATACAGCTCAATGGAAGCGACAATTAGATGCCCTTTTTACAACATGGAATTTGACATGATATCAATTAGCTCTCATTATTCCTTAATTATTAAATAATTATTCTTAATGGTCCCTTAATGGCAAATTGGGCTGCGCAATATATTAGTTTAATGTGACTATTCAATGAGTCAGTCGCTACATCATAATTTAATCTGTATCCGAGAGGTTATAAACTAAGGTTATAAACTCATATGCAGTTTCATTCGCCATAACATGGTGAAAACTGGTCGCATGCATTTGATCATATTTGTGGTCAAAATTACTTTCACACGCATATTGATGTGCAAATTATATAAAATAAAATGCTAACATATGACCAGTGCTACAATTATTCACAGATGATGTTCATATCAACAAGCTATTCTTGTGGCCAGGCTTTCCTGAGCGGAGGCTAACGGGCATTAGCTGAATATCTACACAGCAGGAAACAACAAGCACCTCCTCGTTCACTTCAGGGACATCATGCTCTCACCAATGGTGACTTCTTCCATCAGCCACAAAACTCCTTTCACTCCTTTTCACGTTAAATCAGATTATTCTACACCTTATTTTGAGGGTGCTTTGAACATATTTCTTGGAAGCACTGACATGCATGCATGACATGATGAGGCAAATCACAATATTTAAAACCTTTATTACCTCAAAGTTGTTGTATGAGTACAACATGTCTAGGCAGGTGCATGAGGCACATGCTCAGTCCTGCACATCAAAGAACATTTTTATTTATTTATTTTGTTTCACGCGTTTGCGAGGCAGATAGCGTTGTTTACGGTTAAGGCAGTGTTCATTTCTCTGGATATATCAACATGTATTTATGCAACTCAGTTATAGGTTATATTACGCAAGGTTAAATTGATCATAAATATATTGCTAAAGGGTTATATTGCTAAACGACAATGCCAGAAACGTTCCCGAAAGTTGAACTCCCATGCTGATAACAAGCCCAGTCTCTGCGTCACTACTGTAGGGAAAATACATTTCCTGCTTCAATGCTCTTGGATGGTCACCTAACACAATCAGCCTTACTCAATGATCAAGAGGGGTTAGAAACAAAGCCAGGTGACAATAACCATTTGGTTTCCTCCCACTCCGGTGTGAGACGAGTTAGCCAGCTTACCTAGGTGACAATAACCATTTGGTTTCCTCCCACACCACATACAATGTCCATTTGTTTGCCTGTCACCCAATCAGGGACAGGAACCTGCATTCTATGTCAGCATTTGTTTGCCTGTTTTGGGTATAAAGCTTGTACCACACACAACACTATTTTGTAATAAACTTTGGAACTCCGAGTTTTACTTTACAAAGAACAGAATTCCTAAACTACGCTGCGGTCCACATGAACCCCAAACACTCATGGGACACAGTAGTTCAACGTATGACAAATGTATGACTAACACTTAAGTATATTAAAGCCTTGGCTTGCAATAAAAACTATTGCTTCTCACCAAGTTTCACAGTTTAAACTATAGACATAGATGAAGGTGGGGACATGGGGTACGCATCCCCACCAATGCGTAGGGACTGTTAAATTGTCTCCACCAATCATTTTCTTAAATCCAAAACATAATTTGTCCAGTCATTTCTATAGTCCAGTCATATCTGCCTCATAAAGGGTTACACCTTGAACTTCTCAGAGGAAAAAGTGATTGCTGTAGCAGCTACCAGCGTCTGTCATTACTGAAGCCAGAAGCCAAGAGAAAGTGTAAACAGTCAGTAACAACAGAGCTTGCTGCATTATACCTCAAAAGCCCATCAAATGAAGTGTTACACTGACAGTACTTAGTATAATTCATACAGTATATATATTGGGTTTTTACTTTATTAGTTCTCTTGCTAGCTTGTCAGAATCTAGGAGCATATTAACAGCTATCTGTTAATATGAACAAGCTCAGAATCAAGTAACAAACCAGCTAAAGTTACCTTGCTAGCTAACATTGTGACTAACTCGTTGTAAACCTACACTAGGTAGATAATTGTGTAGTCGTCAGTCAGGTTTTTATTTCGGGTTTGCACAGCATTTTACATTTATATTTATTTGGAAGCCAATGAAGAGAGGCAAGAGTAGGTGTTACGATCATATTTCTTGGTCGTGGTCAGGAGCATTGCTGCCAGTGCCATACTTCGGAATAAGTGAAGGGGGAAAATATAGTTTGGACCACCAGATAATAAAGCACACAGTCCAACCTTGAAAACACAAACGTGTGCATAGATTTTTCCTTAGTCAATTCAAGATATAAACTCTGAATTTACAAACTTAAATTTAGAACAGTTGTTAAAAGCAGTAGGAAAAATAGTTACCAGCATATCTATAAAAATAAAAAAAACTTCCAATTTAAATTTCAATGACTCAGTACTTGAAAACCTTTAAGCCATATGTAAAAAAACATTTCTAATTATGAAACGGCGAGTGTGAATTTTAAAAACACAATTTATAAAAACAATCATCTTAAATTCATACATTTACTGGACTATGCTAATATACAGCATAGCAGGTGTATACTTCATGGAAATAATATGACAGAATTTACAAGGGCTTGATTTCACAGTTCTATAAAAAGAATGGCCATCTCCGCCACACTGCAGCTACCACAGTCCTTGGGGAGATTAAACTTCAGTGCACATATGAATGCACTTTAAAGTGCACCTCCTTCTGAGGTTCAGCAGATGATTAATGATTAGCGTGTTACAGCTAACATCATTAATGTTCTTTTCAGATCACTGTCAATATGAATATGAATGAGTGTGTACCCAGGGCAAAAACAGCACTGAGGTTCTGAACTCAAAACTGTAACGCTCCTGTGGAAGATGATTTTGTAATTAAATATTCATATACATTACTCACTTATTCTTTTACAGTAAATGTTACTAAAGTGTATTCTCAATGCTCAATGAAACAATGCAAAAGCTCCAAGTTACAAGATTTTTTTTTTTGCATTAAAGACTTGAAAGAACCATGGGGGACCATGTTTTCCTTCATCTAACGTTTCAAGATAACAAAGATTTCTCTTAAAATAAGAAATTTCACAATACTAAAACTCCGCCTGAACAGTGAGTTTCACCCTCCAGAGTTTTGTTGAGCTATCCAACACAAAATACATGCTGTGGAAGTTGGGCCACCTCTAAGGCTGAGGGCTAGAAAACGGTGAAGGAAAAAGCCCTTTTCACCCAATGAATTATTGGACTAGCCCCTGTTGTTCCACAGATTCGCTACCCTCTATTGCCACCAATGTACCTCTTTACGCCTGGGCCCTGGGGTCCCTTCCTCTAATGAAGGGGAACGCTTCGTACAAAAAGTCCCCGTTTAAGTGTTTGGCCTGGACTGTGGAGAGCTCCCAACAAAAACACACCATACCACAGAAATTTGTCAAGCTCTTGGGCCAGGTCCAATAAAATGCATTTGACCTTGATATGTAAACGGTGTTCTGACTTCTGGATAAACTAAGCCTTGAGTGCTAGACATTTTCAGAATTCCTGTTCATGAGGCTGGACCAGCTCACACATACCAGACGAGGAACTCTACAAAAGACCTCAGGGGTCTGGAAAACCTCAGTAGTGATACAACACAGACATCATCTCTGTAAATACTGAGTTCCTCATCTCTATCAAGTATGCAGGGGGTCAACATACTGTATGTCGGAGGGACGACACAACAGCATCGTTTGGATATAATGGCATAACTCTGTTGTTAGTGTAACAGTATGTTGCATAATGTGGTTCCTTTCCATTAAAAAGGAAATAGCCATTTTCCAGGGCTGTCATTACTCTGATGGATTCCCATATTAGTGCTTTTGACCATCTAGGGAAAACAAAACAAAGTTTAGTGCTTTCTTTGGAGAAGTCATCCTTTTAACAATTGAAAAGCCACTCAGAATGTGAGTTACTACTCCTGTTTATAGAGATGCTAAGTCCCGGCCAAAAACACTGGTGCCCACAAGGATATCTTTTTGTTTTTGTGTTTTGTTAAAGAGCATGTCCCCAAAGACCACTTCACACCCACACTCTTCTGTTTTGTACGCAAAGTCTTAACCGGTAAACTCCCTGTCCCCATAGGAAAACATGGGTGGAGCAATGTTCTGAAGAAACTCTAAACAAACTAAACGAAACTGCTGAAATAACTAAAGATATCCCATGGGAAATTGTTCTTGCGTTAGTTCTGATGCATGGTTATCCACTCAGGCCTTAGAATTCTAAAAACAATATGCTTTACTGCAATCTCAAAAAGAAGAACCACAATTTTAATGTTAATGTTAGATGAAATTACCATTTCCCACCATTCCTATCTTCTGTGATATAAAATTTCTGCTGCCAGTTCTCAACACCACCCCCCCCCCCCCCCCCCCCCCAATGGCAGAGATAAGAACCTTGGTTGACTCCAAATTGCAGTTATGTAATTTCTTTGGAAACACTTAAATCAACAGAGTACAGAAACAGAGGCCGTTGGAAAATAGCATTTCAGCAGCATATATGATAGCAATCATCATGGCTGTTAAAACAACACATCTAAAGGCTAGCCAAAGACAACATGGATGTATCCAGACTGCCAAGTCAGTGCACTCAGCGCAATTCTTTTTTTTTTAAAGTAACTTTACAACACATACTTAAGAGAAAATATGATAAGGCGGGGAAAAATATACAAGTTAGGCATCTGTGACACTTAAGTGAGATTTATAGGGTGAAAGTTACATAACAAGCACTGGAACAGTGGTTGGAATGTGGTGTTGTCTGGCAGGCTAAACTGCAGAGTGCTCCCGCGGTTCTCTGCTTTATAATAACAAGCACCATCACTAGGGAAGCAAACATAACTTTTGACTAAGGTTAAATTCCAGAAAGTTTTACACCTGGTTTTGCACCTAAGTGGTATAATAAAGGCGATAAGTCAAAAAAAAAACAGGATGGCAATGGAGCCATACTGAGTAGTATGGGTGCATTACACCCATGATTTAAGTCTTAGGAGAATTACAAGTGAGGAGGGGGGTTCATGGTGGGGGGGGGGGGCGACTAATTCCTTATGCTGTCCATTACAGGGACACTAACCTCTCTATAATGGAGAAGGGCTGTCAGTTTAATTCTTCAAGGGCTGTCAGTTTAATTCTTCATTACACCATGCTCCTGTACATTTCAAATCTTTCCACTCGTATATAATTTACTCCTGAGATACAAATCATCTTTTCTATAAATACCTAGAACGAGTCACATGATTAATGAACACGGTCTACGCGCCCGTGCTTTTAACTGCCATTGTGGCTACGTGCGTGTCGGCATCCTACGGCGCCGTTCACCCTATCCTGTTCAAAGAAACGCTATGGAGCTACGGAGAAAAAAAAACAAAAAACCTTTCTTGGAAAAAGAAAACGATAGCGCACATTTCCCTACAGCTTTCCTCTCTATCGCAGGGGCTCCACAAACACGCACTACCTCACCCCGCTTCCTGCCCGCACCGTTCTGTGCTTCTCTCACACCATCCCGCTCCGTTCTCTCGCAGTTCTGGGAAAGCGAGCGGGCCCGGGGTTCTCAACCCGACGGAAAGGAGGTGTAACGCGGGAAGCCGGGCCAGGAAACGCACGCGCGCTGTTCCTGCGGCGCATCGCCTTCTGCTTGCATGGGCTTGCCTGCGTCGAAACAGCGCCCGCTTATATTAATATTAGCAAATTGTGTGAAGAAATGGTGAAAACGTGTTAATACTGATGTGTAGAACAAACACTTGTCTTTTCATAGAATAAAATTGTATTCAACTTTTACCAGCTGTACCATCAAATAACTCACATGGTTATACCTGTGTTGTGTTGAAACATCTAAATTATTAAATACAACCTAAATGATTCATATACTGACACTAATTTTATACATGTATTCACCCTAGTGTCATCCTTTTAACAATTGAAAAGCCAAAAGCATTTTTTTCCAGAAAGAATGGATTTATGTAAATTTAACGGTCTCTACACATTAAAAGACAAAGAGCCAATCCCAGGGTGCACCAAGACAATGAACCACATTACCTACAGCACCTGAAAAAGAACGTGGCATTTTGTGAAACAATGGCGTATGATTTTATCGCTGGTGATGTGGAACTCCAGAGTCCGTGCTCCGGCGGCAGTGAATGGACATTCAGTGTGGCAGTGTGGTACAGCACCAGGAGTAAAGGACAAAAACCTCAGGCATTGAAATAAAAACCACGTGAACATCTGGGCATGACGACAGCCAAAATGCTAGCCACGCCTTGTGTAGTTCCCGTCAGCCCTTCCTGCCATTGTCTCTGTTCTGTACCACGCACAGCCTACAGGAAGGGAAAATCTGAGTCCTTTGTAGGCAATCAATCAGCAACAGTTCTGAAGCAGCCAATCATAATCCACTGAATAGGTGCATGAACTGTGACTTTTAATATCAGACAGAAAGCACACTATTTATGTTGTGGTGCACGCTCTAATCCAAAGTGATTCATAAGTTTTTACACGCATTTACACAGCTGAACATTACTGAGGCACTTCGAATTAGACACTGTGCCTTGCTCAATGACGCTGTGTAGCTTCTCACCTGGGTTCTTAGCCTACAACCTGATAGTTACAAAACTAGTATCTTAACCACTAAACTACTGTCTCCTAATTAAGGAGTCTACATTAAGGGTATACAAAATCCAATTTAAAGATAGCCAAGGTGTATTCAATTAACTGGTTACTGGGAGTCCCTAATGGGCAAATGTAGCAGTTACGGTACATTGTAAATCCATTAATCTGAGATGCAGGTACAGCTGGTATTAGTTAGTTCAGTTAGTTGTGTTTTTTTTTTAATCTGTTGCTTTCTCTTTAAACAAGGGTAATACTAAATAATACATTGTATGCATTGGCTATTTGTTTACAAAACACTGCTCTGCGTGTTACATATCAGGATATGGCATATTTGTATCCTAGAAATTCAAATGCCTTTTGGTAAATCTTAACAACATCTCCCATTATTTATTTTCAGCTTTAAGCCTGAGACATATAGCCAGAACTAAATGTTAGCCATTGAAATATGAATTTCAATAGGCAATTGAAAGATGGGAAACAACAGCTGAATCAACCACTGTTTTTCCTCCGGTGAGGGGCAGGTCAGACATCTTGAATTGACGCAACAAAAAGTATCATTGCAAATCCCACAATGACAATATATCTTCATATAACAATTATTATGTATTAAGCACCACATGTAAGTAGGCAACATGTAGACTAGATCAAACATAACATGTACCTTCAATGCCTTTCAAATGAACATAGGATCCTTTTCTTGATGTCAATAGAGAGTAAACATTCCCGCAAACATGAATGACTCGCATATGATCTTATAGGGGTATGTGTTCAAAAGCCATATGCAGTCCATTAAAAAAAAAGGAAATATCCCGAACCTTAAGATGAGACTCTCAGGCAATCAAATAATAACTATTCACAAATGTGCCTAGTCTTGTTAACAGTGTGCATGTCAATACAGGTGCAGTTTTAGTAAGGAGCTGATTTAACCAGAGTCTGAAATGCCTGCTATAGAGAAGATGCTGAAAGAGCAGGGTTCACCTAGTTGTAAATCATTTTCTAAGCACTGCAAGCATGGATACAGTGCTGAATAGCCAATAGACTACACAGACTGATAGACCAGGTTAGCTTGAGGATTCAAAACTGCCTGGGCAAGGCAAACTAATCATCACGTACAAAAAATATCAACCACTGGTCTCCGGATTCAATCAACACCACACAGCCATCTTATAATAAAAAGCCATAGGGAGGTATTTTATACAATTTCGTTTTTACTGAAGACCTGACAGCCAAACACTTTCATGTGTAGACAGCAGGGTGAACATGACAAATAAGCTATATCAGAAAACCTGATATAGGCCGAACGCACAGCTTCGCTAACCATGCATGCAACATTGTCACACTGCTGAAATTAGTGGTAATGTGAGCAAATGAAGACATGCAATGCTCCAGGCACTCGTAAACATTTCCATTAGCACACATGGGGCCAAACTCAAACCAGAGGGGTTAAAGAAAACAGAGAGCGAGCGTGATAAAAAATGCTCTCTGAAGAACCATGAAAGCTGTAACTTTGCATTTTACCTCAAATACTCTATCGAAATTATGGCCTCCTGAATAAATAATTTCTCGTTTTTCAAAAATGCATCAAGAAAGCGGATACATCACTCAAATTCATAGCATGGTTCTAGGAATAAAATATAAAGACGTCATATATATTTACTGCTAAAAGAGACTTTTTCATGAACTGGAGGAGAGCAGGGCTTTGAAATGTTCTTGAAAGACCTCTTCCCTGTGGCAAAATTGTTCCAATTATTCTACCTACTGAGTAAGTTCCACACAGTGGCCAAATCTATCCAGCTAGTTCTTCAGTTACCAACTACCCAAGAAACTGAAAAAAAGGGTAATTTTCAAATGGCCATTTTACCAGCAGCCTCAGAGCAAAAGAAAGAAGACCATCATCTTCACTATAGAGAAGGTATGAACTGTCTTCATCATCATCAATGACACTTGCAGAAGGCAGCGGAGACCAGAACACACTCACCTCTGCTGTTCGGTCCAGGGCCTTGCTGTTCTGGGTTTGAAGGAAGCGGCAGCCATCCTTGGCGAGCCTCTGGACCATCTCGAGTCGGGAAACCTCCTCCTTGTCGTGCAGGGTGCGCACGCCCCCCGGCTGCAGCGCAGGAGACAGAGAAAACATGTACCTCAGTCCGCAGTCCCAGGACATGGTGAACGAGTTTGGGGCAGGGGGCGGAGGGGGTAGTGGCAAGACCGAAAATCACAGCGCTCCCCTTCTCTCAGTAAGCAGAGTGCCTGAAGCCACAGTGTCTCCAAGCTGTGTATTAGTCTGCCCTCCCTGGTCCAAACTGTGTGTAGAGTCAATAGTGTTGTGCGTGTGTGAACTGTGTCACAGTGGAATAGTGCGAGCAGAGCCTGATGAAGTGTTCGGAGTGAATGTTTGGTGTCCTGTGAGCGAGTGTGTGGATCTCCTCTGCTCTCTCTCTCTCTCTCTCTCTCTCTCCATCATCAGGGGAAAGGGAGGGGGTCAGAGGAAAGGACCAGGAAACGCCTGACAGCCACCGCAGCCCCACCAGGGGAGTTCCACAAGCTCCTGGGAACGGGAAAGTCAAGGGAGGAGGAGGCCAGGAGGGGTGAGAGTGCATGTGTGTTTATGGGGGGGGGTGGGTGGGGAGTGGGGGTGGTGGTTTTGGGGTAGTGGCGGGCCCAGAGAGTCTGGTGGGTTCTGCTATCAGGGGCAGCATGTAAATCAGCAGACAGCGATACGGGGGAACGGGAGAGCCCGCTCTACTCTGCTGACGTCAGACGCTGGCTGACCATTGTTTATGTTTTTTTTCCTGTAAATTATATATTTTCATTGGCCAGTCCAGCACTCCCTAAGGTCAGAGTGAGAGTGATAAATCATCCCACGGCACCGCATGAGAAAACCTGCAGAACAATTGTGAGGCAGATTCGGCAGGAAAGAAAATACCGCAGACACAATGCAGGCTACTTTCAAATGAACAGGTGCACTGATTACTGAGGAAGACTACCACTACGACTACCACTGGTCAAGGTCCTCTTATCGCACAGAAGTGAGGATAACGGGAGAACACTTACAGTTGAAGTCAAAAGTTTACATACACTTAGGTTGAAGTCATTAAAACTCATTTTTAACCACTCCACAGATTTCCTGTTAGCAAACTATAGTGATGGCAAGTCAGTTAGGACTTTGTGCATGACACAAGTAATTTTTCCAACAATTGTTTACAGACAGATTATTTCACTTTTAATTCACTATAGCACAATTCCAGTGGGTCAGAAGTTTACATACACTAAGTTGACTGTGCCTTTAAACAGCTTGGAAAATTCCAGAAAATGATGTCATGGCTTTATAAACGTCTGATAGGCTAATTGACATTATTTGAGTCAATTGGAGGTGTACCTGTGGATCTATTTTAAGGTCTACCTTCAGACTCAGTGCCTCATTGCTTGACATCATGGGAAAATCAAAAGAAATCAGCTAAGACGTCAGAAAGAAAATTGTGGACCTCCACAAGTCTGGTTCATCCTTGGGTGCAATTTCCAAAAGCCTGAAGATACCACGTTCGTCTGTACAAACAATAGTATGCAAGTATAAACACCGTCATACCACTCAGGAAGGAGACGTGTTCTGTCTCCTAGAGATGAATGTACTTTGCACGAAAAGTGCAAATCAATCCCAGAACAACAGCAAAGGACCTTGTGAAGATGCTGGAGGGAACAGGTACGAAAGTATCTATATCCACAGTAAAATGAGTCCTATATCGACATAACCTGAAAGGCTGCTCAGTAAGGAAGAAGACACTACTCCAAAACCGCCATAAAAAAGCCAGACTACAGTACATGGGGACAAAGATCTTACTTTTTGGAGAAATATCCTCTGGTCTGATGAAACAAAAATTTAACTGGTTGGCCATAATGACCATCGTTATGTTTGGAGAAAAAAGGGTGAGGCTTGCAAGCCGAAGAACACCATGCCAACCATGAAGCACAGGGGTGGCAGCATCATGTTGTGGGGGTGGTTTGCTGCAGGAGGGACTGGTGCACTTCATAAAATAGATGGCATCATGAGGAAGGAAAATGATGTGGATATATTGAAGCAACATCTCAAGACATCAACCAGGAAGTTAAAGCTTGGTCGCAAATGGCTCTTCCAAATGGACAATGACCGAAAGCATACTTCCAAAGTTGTGGCAAAATGGCTTAAGGACAACAAAGTCAAGGTATTTGAGTGGCCATCACAAAGTTCTGACCTCAATCCAATCGAAAATGTGTGGCCAGACCTGAACAAGCGTGTGCGAGCAAGGAGGCCTGCAAACCTGACTCAGTTACGCCCGTTCTGTCAGGAGGAATGGGCCAAAATTCCAGCAACTTATTGTGAGAAGCTTGTGGAAGGCTACCCGAAACGTTTGACCCAAGTTAAACAATTTAAAGGCAATGCTACCAAATACTAACAGAGTGTATGTAAACTTCTGACCCACTGGGAATGTGATGAAAGAAATAAAAGCTGAAATAAATCATTCTCTCTACTCTTATTCTGACATTTCACATTCTTAAAATAAAGTTGTGATCCTAACTGACCTAAGACTGTGAATGTTTACTAGGATTAAATGTCAGGAATTGTGAAAAACTGAGTTTAGAAAAAAAAAACGTGTATGTAAACTTTCGACTTCAACTGTATAATTATAAAAGTTATTTAAATCCTTTTTACACAGCTACATAATGGAGTAAGGTTGCCATAAATACAGTGCGCATCTAATCAAGTGTTAATTCATCCAATTAGTCAACACAAGTTATTCTATAAAGTACATACAAGATTCATCATACATCTATGAGAGGGCAACATATGATTAAACATACATGACTGTTCTAAATCACTTTTACACAGCAGGCCAAGGACAAAATTCTCCAAAGAGAATTTACCTGTGACGCACAGTGTACATCTCAAATAGCCCTGCTTAAAATAACTTGGTACAAAAGCCATTTTCTTCACTGTTGCACTCCACAATGAGAGTGGCTTGAAAAGTATTTCCGCAGTATAGTGTACATGGGCATATTTAAGTGAAGGACAGGAACTCAAAGGTTATCTCTACCTCACAAACAGTACACTTTTGTGAGGTAGAGATAGAGGTTGACTGGCAACCGGAAGGCTGGTGGTTCGATCCCCGGCATGACCAGAAGGGTGTATTCCAGTTGTGGGCTAGCAACTGGAGGGGGCCAGATTCAGAGTTGAGACTTACCCCCCGAGCAAATGGGACTTACTACCGAAATTCAGTGTAACTTAAGCTATTTGTGATTCAGACATTTGACTTATCCACTGATTTAAGCGTCTCTCCAGTATATACACGTGGCATTACGTGCACAGGGTGGAGATTTTATGAAAATGAGGCATGTCTGCTAGATACGCGTATTCCAAGTTTTCACTTAATTATTTTTTTCCGTACAACTTTGTTCTGAAAAAAAGGTGGTCTATGTCTAGCGCCGCTAATAGATGATTATGAAAAATACAGCGTCTTTCGCAAAAATGGATATTAGAATGAGTGCATGTTCTTTGAAAATAATATTTCCTTTGCCCAGCCTACTTACAATTATCAAAGAGTTGTCATAAAAAGAAAAATATGTAAAAGTAGGCTATGATTGACTGTCTGGTACAGTTGTGTTCAAATAAATAGCAGTGCGTTAAAAAAAGTGAATAAAGTGCAAATATTTTTTAATAGCTTTTAGTTCCATATATCAAATGTAGTGGAAACATTACACATTCAATTCCAACTAATACTGGTTAATATATTTAGTTGCATAACCATTGTTTTTGATAACTGCTGCGCATCTGCGTTGCATCGAGTCAACCAACTTCTGGCACCTAGAAACAGGTATTTCAGCCCAGGATGAACAAACTACATTCCACAGTTCCTGTGAATTTTTGGGTTTTGCTTCAGAAACTGCATTTTTAATGTCACCCCACAAGTTTTCAATGGGGTTGAGGTCAGGGGATTGAGCTGGCCACTCCATTACCTCAATCCTTTTTGTCTGGAACCAAGATGTTGCTCGCTTACTCGTGTGTTTGGGGTCCTTGTCTTGTTGAAACACCCATTTCAGGGGCATTTCCTCTTCGGCATACGGCAACATAATCTCTTCAAGTATTTTGATGTATTCAAACTGATCCATGATCCCTGGTATACGATAAATAGGCCCAACACCGTAGCATGAAAAACATCCCCATACCATGATTTTTGCGCGACCATGCTTCACTGTCTTCACAGTGTACTGTGGCTTGAATTCAGTACCTGGGGGTCGTCTGACGTACTGTCGACGACCACTAGACCCGAAAAGAACAATTTTACTCTCATCAGTCCACAGAATGTTACGCCATTTCTCTTTGGGCCAATCGATGTGTTCCTTGGAAAATTTTAACAGATTCTGCACATGCCGTTTTTTCAACAATGGTGCTTTACGGGGGCTTCTTGCTGATAGCTTAGCTTCGATCAAACGTCTTCTGACTGTAACAGCACTTACAGGTAATTTTAGATCATCTTTGATCTTTCTGGAGGTGATGATTGGCTGAATCTTTGCCATTCTGACTATTCTTCGATCCGTTTTAACAGTAGTTGTTCTTCCGCGTGTTTTGGGTTTTGTTGCCATTTTAAAGCATTTGAGATAATTTTAGCTGAGCATCCTATAATTTGCTGCACTTCTTTATACGTTTTCCCCTCTCCAATCAACTTTTTAATCAAATTACGTTGTTCCTCCGAACAATGTTTGGAACGGCCCATTTTACTTAGCAATTCAGAAGGAAATACTGTATATTTTATAACAATGTGTGAAACATTTGCTTCCCTTCTTCCTTAATAAAGGACAATTAATGACACCTGTTTTTTCACAGAATGAATGAATTCTCTAATTAAACTCCACACTGCTATTATTCTGAACACGCCCCTTTCAATGAATGAGTCAATTACTCAGAACAAGCAGCGTGCATGTCATGACAGTTGGGTCTGTTGTTTTTCTATTACACTACTACATCTACAAGTAAATTATTTGCCATGCAGAAATATCACTACTACTAATAACAGTGGTTCATCAGGTTATTGATGTTGTACTGCTATTTCTTTTAACACAACTGTATATAATACCAGTCCAATATTAGATGGATTAATTGATAGTGTCTGGATCATATTTGCTTTGACAGAGAGATGATTTTGTAGCCTACGTGTTTGAGCATAGCTGCTCCAGAATTATTAGGAAGCGCAAATGTAGTGCAGCATTAATGTTGGCTAGTCTACAGCAAGGACAGTTTTGTGTCTGTGAAGCAACCAACCTCCCCAAGGCTCAGAAAAAAATGAGCAAGTTAATCAGCTTGTTTTAGCCAGCATTATACAAATAAGACTATTTTGTCTAGTGGTTTGACTAAATGCAAGCCTGGCTAAATCAGCCTGCTAGCCTAAGATGGGCCCTTCAGACCACAGCGCAGGTGCACAAACTGCACAGCAGCACTTCAAAAAGCCAACTTCCAACCCATCCCCACAATGTCAGTACATCTGCCAGCTCCCAGTGACAGGAAATGAACAAACAAAGCTATTTCTGCTACTAAAACAAACACGTTGGTAACCAAGCTGATCTGTCCTGTACAAAACCGCACACAGAGGAAAAACGCAAAGGCAAGTTGTTAAGTGGGATCTTTCCTGCAGCTCAGCATGCGTCTCCGACAATGCCAACAGTTATGGTTTGGGGAAAAGAGAGCGTTACGCAACCCGTGGCCTGCAAACATTCACCCGGCGGCCACTTCAAACCCCTACCCCCACTGCTCCAAATGCCTCACATTTCCTGTGAAAACACTGATGATATCAAGAGCTGCATACAGTCCCACCCTCTGTGATTCTTACACTGTGCAGAGCTTCCCCTGCCATTCTGACCTTGACTAGGCCTATTGCATTTCTTATGAAGGTTCAATGCAATGTACTGTGTGCTTTTAAAAGCCATTAATCACCATTATTTGATAGAATAAAGCCATTGATAAGCCCTTGGTTATTTTTTTACATGTACCAAAAAATCTATGAGAATATCTATGAGAATCTATGAAAATCTTTATGAAATTCATTTCTTTTTCGGAAAAAAAAAAAAACTGAAGTTAACTTCACGCTCCAAAAATATACAGCATATAGTTGGAATTTCAAACGTTTTTTACAGCCTTTCAAACAGCCATAATATTCCTGTTAACACAGACTGTTTATGTTAAAATACTTAATGAGTTTTGATTTGTTTAGGAAATCCCCTTAAACAGCTTTCACATTTTGCTTCAATTCATGATAAATTTTAATAGGAATATATATTCCACATACCTTCTACAGGCTATCAAAGAAATGTACAATTAACTGAATATAAAAAACAGATGTCTTGATTAAATACCTATACAAAAATGACACCCCAGTGTGTAATGCCAAGTCAATCATTAGGAGGTGGGTAAGGTGGGCAGGTTTACAGCAGTGCACGGACACAACCTTCAGTCCCTGAAAGCTGGGCAGTCAACCAGGATGAAACTGGTTAGGCAAATCGCCATGAAACCAACAGTGGCATTCAAAGAGACTGAGTTCAATGACTGAGATGAGACAAAAAAAAAAAAATGACATGAGCCAAAAATATCCCAGTACCTTTATAATATTGCCTGTATGATATTGGCATAAAGGAAATCCATAAATGAGACATATGTAAGTAAAACAATACAGCCAATAATTCTGCAGATATAGTTGCGAGGCTATAAATCCTACAAATGTATTTCATAGTACAAGAACCCTCTCAGATTTACATTGGCAATAGGGATATCTTTACACTGTATTCATAGGTCACATGATCAATTTTAAGTGTAGACATAAATTCCTCAATGCTTTAGCCATTGATGCAATCTCACAAAAATGTCTGGTGCAGAGGCTAGTAAACGAAGATGTACATCACATTTCAAAGCCACTTAAAGCAAATGTGTACACACACAGACAGTCTTGCTCTCTATCACACACACAGTCTCGTTCTCTACCACACACACACACACACACACACACACACACACACACACACACACACAGACACAGACACAGACACAGACACAGACACAGACACACACACACACACACACACACACACACACACACACACACACACACACACACACACACACACACACACAAAACAACAACCACAGGCAAGCTATTTGTCTCTCTCTTGGATGCGTGTGTGGCCTGTGATCACTCTGCCACAAACACTAAAGGTAGTTTGATATGATGTGGCTTCAGATGATCGTATTCACAGCTTTCTTTTCACACACTCTAATGGGAAGGGACTGAAGACACGGCACCTTATTTATAATAATATAAAGGACATCTTCCCCAGTGAAAATAACACCCTAAAATACACCTCCTCATTTGAGGTCCATGGGTACAGAACACAGTCACCACTATGAGAACTAGAAGAAAAGAAATGACAGAACAAATATATGACCATGATTAAACCGTAGTGAGATATTTATTTTTCCCCTTTCATTCTGTTTTCATTCATTTTAAGACAATCACTTCATGATTCCTTGTAAATTACAGCTGTACAAAGACAAACCCCAAGAGAAATAGGATTTCTTTATGTTCCAGTGCAACTGGTGATCATCAGTCTGGCTAGATCAAATAAACATGAGATTTATTTGTAATAAAATAGGTGCATGCTGAAAATACTGTTCAGTGGGGAGCCAAATATTATGCATTTTGCATTTCACAATATTGCGTACTGCAATAATGTGCAAAAATCTGAACTATGAATGAGTAATCTTAATAACAGAGCTACCAGAACTAGGTCCTGCGCATGCTGGTTTTTGTACCAATCACTTAAGCCAGGGGTTTTCAACCTTTTCTGATCCAGGGACCCCCACTCAGGCTCAATGCTGGGCAGTCAACCAGGATGAAACTGGTTAGGCAAATCGCCATGAAACCAACAGTGGCATTCAAAGAGACTGAGTTCAATGACTGAGATGAGACAAAAAAAAAAAATGACATGAGCCAAAAATATCCCAGTACCTTTATAATATTGCCTGTATGATATTGGCATAAAGGAAATCCATAAATGAGACATATGTAAGTAAAACAATACAGCCAATAATTCTGCAGATATAGTTGCGAGGCTATAAATCCTACAAATGTATTTCATAGTACAAGAACCCTCTCAGATTTACATTGGCAATAGGGATATCTTTACACTGTATTCATAGGTCACATGATCAATTTTAAGTGTAGACATAAATTCCTCAATGCTTTAGCCATTGATGCAATCTCACAAAAATGTCTGGTGCAGAGGCTAGTAAACGAAGATGTACATCACATTTCAAAGCCACTTAAAGCAAATGTGTACACACACAGACAGTCTTGCTCTCTATCACACACACAGTCTCGTTCTCTACCACACACACACACACACACACACAGACACAGACACAGACACAGACACACACACACACACACACACACACACAAAACAACAACCACAGGCAAGCTATTTGTCTCTCTCTTGGATGCGTGTGTGGCCTGTGATCACTCTGCCACAAACACTAAAGGTAGTTTGATATGATGTGGCTTCAGATGATCGTATTCACAGCTTTCTTTTCACACACTCTAATGGGAAGGGACTGAAGACACGGCACCTTATTTATAATAATATAAAGGACATCTTCCCCAGTGAAAATAACACCCTAAAATACACCTCCTCATTTGAGGTCCATGGGTACAGAACACAGTCACCACTATGAGAACTAGAAGAAAAGAAATGACAGAACAAATATATGACCATGATTAAACCGTAGTGAGATATTTATTTTTCCCCTTTCATTCTGTTTTCATTCATTTTAAGACAATCACTTCATGATTCCTTGTAAATTACAGCTGTACAAAGACAAACCCCAAGAGAAATAGGATTTCTTTATGTTCCAGTGCAACTGGTGATCATCAGTCTGGCTAGATCAAATAAACATGAGATTTATTTGTAATAAAATAGGTGCATGCTGAAAATACTGTTCAGTGGGGAGCCAAATATTATGCATTTTGCATTTCACAATATTGCGTACTGCAATAATGTGCAAAAATCTGAACTATGAATGAGTAATCTTAATAACAGAGCTACCAGAACTAGGTCCTGCGCATGCTGGTTTTTGTACCAATCACTTAAGCCAGGGGTTTTCAACCTTTTCTGATCCAGGGACCCCCACTCAGGCTCAATGGCATCCAGGAGACCCCCATCGAAAGTTAAAAAGGGTTATATTTTGAATTATTTCCCCAAATGTCTATATAGTCATTTCATATGAAGTCTGGCCAGGTACCCCCTACAGTACCTTCAAGGACCCCAGGGGTCCACGGACGGACCCCCTGTTGAAAACCGAGGACTTACGCAGTCATAGTCAGGTTAACAAAAACACGCGCTTCGATGGTTTTATATTTAAACTGCTTTTATTAGACTAGAGGTATGCCTCATTACCATCTGTCTCTAAGCCCCATTTCCACTGGCGGGTGCTTGGCTTCAGCGGCCGTGCGTCCATACTTTCAATCCTCAGAAACGCAGTGCGACTTCGCCTACCTATCGTTCGAGAAATGAGCTTAATATAACCATCTTTTCAAAGGGCTTCCACAGAGCGGAGCCAGGAAAAAAGGAAAGCCTTGCTTCTCGGGGACCGATCCGATTGATTGCAAAGTCCTTGAATATATATCGGACGTTCATTCTTCACAGCTTGCACGTCTAATTCTGATACAACTTTCCTTCAGGGCAGATTATTGTAAATGGCTCACTGGGACTAGAGATCAATTAACAACAGCTCATTACACCTGGGGAATTGCAATCTCAGTCTGAGTGAAGACCAGGCCAGGATGGGGGGTGGGAGCAGGAGTCATTTGCGGAAGCCCTTATCAACAGTATATTACACAGAACACACAGGCTTCCTTGCTGTGGCAGTGCAGTGTTAATGGGGACGCGGTTAGTCCCAGTCTACCTTGTCTTCAGCGGGGCTCTGGGCTTTCCTCTCTCCAGTCTCCTCAGGCTCTGGACTGTCCTCTTCTGCCACTGCGATAAGACAGTAAGCACACGTCAATCACACACGCTCAAAGCTGAGACCCATACCAATTTACATTCACCCCCCTCTCGATATAGCCTGGGTGCGTGATACACGGGGGGGGGGAAATGATGTGAATCGTCTCTGTGCTTTCAGAGCTATTATCACCCTCCATCATCCTGGCTGAACAAAGTCGAGTTGAATTTCACCTCCATCCCTAAGGTCAATGTGCCCTGACGAATGCTTAAGCTATGCAAGCCTTCAGGGTGAAAAGGAAATGAATGTTATCTGCTCTTTTAAAATCAGTAGCGGGGAGGATAACCAAGGACAAATCTGCCACCATTTCATTGGCAATGAAGAAATGATCGGATGAGTTTTACTGCAGAGGGTCACATCCGCAGGGTTAATGGTGAAATGCTGGATGGGAAGTAAAGGAACACAGCCATATGACACATGATCAGCTACCACTTATGGCAGTGACTGGGGGCTCAACACAGCAAAAATGTCAATGTAAATTTAACACTCCACGGTCCACTGACTCATATAAACACCCTAGGGTGTTAAATGTACACCATCATTTTTGCTGTGAATGTGCTCAGACAACACTACTGGTGTAACCGGATAATCTTTTTGCTAGAACAAAGTGAACCATTTCATTGAATACCTCACAACTGTGTCACCTTGGAACAACACAGAACAGCCAAGAACCTGCCGCAGTACCACTTCACAGGAGGAAAGATTCAGACCCTGGCTACACATAATACTGTGCATGTTCTTTTCAAGGTTGTACGATTTAAGGTCTTGCTGCTGATACTGAATACATTACATGTGTCAGATTTTTTAAATGTACTATAGGTAGACATCTTTCTACATTTGCTTACGCAGGTACGCACATCTTTAGGACAGTTATTTACAATTTACTAATATGAAAGGAATAGGAAATAAAGATTTAGTCCTTTTTGATTTCCAAGGATGGTGAGGTACTTAATAGTGCGGTTATTGGCTCTGACTCTTAAGATTCAAGGCATTTGAAAAGAGCAACAATGTTCTTACTAATAATAAAAGACCCTCAAATGAGCACTAAAAATATAATGGCAAATGTAATCTTTATGTAAAAAGTATTCATTTTTATAAATTGTGGCCGCTATGTCTTTTATCATCATTGAACATTCGGAAGCCAAATCCATACAAGCATTTGCTGTCATCTTATGGCTTTTGGTATAGGATGAGAGCAAACGGAGGACTACAGTGGGTATTCCTCTTCCTACCTTATATCCTGAACTGAAATTCTGTAACTGGCACACCTCATCAAGGAGTTTTGTCACCGGCAGACAAAGTGTATTCACTGATGTTTTAATAATCTGGAGAGGAGTATCTCATGCTTTGAGCCTGTTTTGAGGTCATCCTCGTACCATAAAGATAATTGCAGCTTTGTGACCATGTGATAAGACATACTGACAACAGATTGGATAGGAACCACGAATGAAGGAAGGAGTCAGAATAGCAGCTGCTCACTCAGAAAGAAATAACATATAAAATATATATTGTCAATGGGTCCTCTTTAGATGTTTCTTTCACCTCTTTTTAAAGTGCATAAGTCATTCAGATAGTGATGCAGAGTTCATAAACATTAGCATTATATGCAGTTTTACTACACAGGTTTTCCAGGGTGCTGCATATTTTGATATAGTACATCTTGCTAACTCATCAAGTTGGAGCAATAACAACACAGGTTAATTAGATTGCATAACTCTCCCTATTACGGCAAGGGACATACCAGAAGCCTACCACTATGCTTACAATGCACCCAAAGCTGTTCTACAAGGACATACGGTACAAAGTACAGCCAGGTAGCACACATGCACGTGAAGGTTTTTAAAAAAAACACTTTAAATAAGGGCCATACCTAAGACCGCCAGCTATTGGGGAGGTGCCAGAGATATTGACTGAAGCTCTAATTAAGAGCCAACTGTATTCAAAACCAGTGGGACTGACAAGCCAGTCTAGTACAGGACAAAACAGACCGTAAGCAGACTGTCTGCTGCGTGTACATCCAACACGGATTTCCAAATAATTGGTGTCTTGGGACCGTAGCAGTGCTACAGGAGGGCAGTTTTCCTTCCCCGTTTATAAAATATACACCACATTTTAACAGCATGCACAAGGTCAATTTCACTTCAGGACAGTGGAAAATGTTTGGCACATACTGATCTTCAGAAGAGCCAAACCATTGAGAGAACCAATAGTCAATCATTTCAATTTGAATAATATGTTTAATTTGCACTTCTGTAAATCACTCACTTGACTTCCTCGCTTTCCTTGCCAGTGCTACAGCCAGTTCGTTTTGCACCTGTTAAAAAATAGATGTTCATTATTGAATATCCAATGTCAGACACATGAACTTGTCACACATGAAATTTACTGTTTGAATGAAGCATGGCCAATGTACAGTGTAACAGTGTATGGGAAGGATGTGCTTTGTCGTGTCTGTTCTGTAGTGACGTCTCTGTATGCACTTATTGTACGTCGCTTTGGATAAAAGCGTCTGCTAAATGAATGTTCACCAGTTCACCAGTTAATATGAAATGTAGAATAGACCATTTTTGTTGCACTGTCAGCAAGTTGCACTGCATGACAAGTTCACAGCAGGACCAAAGAACTGACAGAACTGAAGAAACTGCTGACACAAGTATAAGAAGACACCTCAAACCTTCAATACGAAAAGAAAAAATCATTAAAAAACCTCTTCAATCTTCAGAGTTTGATACAAGATTTGAAAAAATGCATCATCAGTTGTGTACTGTCAATGTTTCAAGGCAATTTTACAAGTAAAATGTACAAAAAAACATCATGTAACCAAAACCTTCGTAATGGAATAATTAAGCAGATTTTCTCCTGAAAACGTTTTTTTGAGATGCTAGGTTTTATTCAAACGGCAATGACACGGCACTACTGAATTGCCCAAAGCTAACCCGTTTACACTACTGCTAACCCGTTTACACTACTGCATCTGCCAAATCAAGCATCCTCAGAGTTCTGATCATCAGATGCCCAATACACTGTAATCACATACAGACGATTTTAGCCATGTTCAGTGAATTGGTTTAAATCGGCGTGCGGTCCAACAGCACATCTGTGTCTTTACAGGAACACAGAGGACAGAGGGGATCCAGAGGAGAGGAAGGCAAAGCTTCAACTGCCCCAGAGCACAGAAAAAACAACAACACAGACAGACAATGAATACAAATGTGTCCAATATATCATCAATCAATAATAAATAAGGCACACAAAGAGGCTGAAGTGTTTGTGCTGTCACTGGGTCCTGGCGGAGTGAGGAGAGGGACAGGGGGAGGGAACGGAGGTTTAAAGCGTGCCTGTCAGCCTGCCTTGCTCCCCCCGCCCCCCCCCCCCCTCCCCCGGGTTCCGGAGTGCCACAGTCGCTCTGCTTAAATGGCCGCATTTATACCGCTGCTGTGGCCTCTAAATGAAAAATGGGCTTCCTTTGGGGAGGCCGACCTCACGGCAATGGGACTGAGGGATCATCTTGACAAGAGGAATCGACAGGGGACCGGCGGCGTGCTTTTACGAAGGACATGGGCGACGCTGCGGAACGCAGAGGGGAGCGTCCGCGACATTGGTTCGTGCACATTCACGTCGTAATATGCCCTGAAAAGCCATCACAAAGCCCACGAAGAAGCACTAATCTCGCTGCGGAGAGTTCAGAACCACCTGATTTCTGTAAAAAACAAGACTAACAGAAAGAATATCGCTGCTCTAAGGAAAAAAAGAGATGGACTGTGTTCTCTCTGCGTAACAAAATCAGACAAAATCAAGGACAGAGACAGACAGAAATGAACATTGACAAAAAATGAATAACTAAATGACCAAAAATCCCCATTTAAAATGGCTCATTTACACAGCCTGCATATAACACAGCTGTGAAAGGCGCTTCCTGGTACTGTTAATACACAGAGAGTGAGAGTGCTGTGTCAGGCAGCATCTGAAAGTGTAGAACCCTTTGTACCACTCTGCTCTGATCCTGCCTATTCCCCGTAGAATAGATGGGCCCAGCAAGGCCCAGCTGTGTGAGAAGCACTGCTGGATGCAGGGTGCAGTAGTATGTGAGAGAACGTCTTGCTATATTCAGAATTTAGAATGCACTGCACAATGAAACAATGAAATGGAACGTACCGGTGTTCTAAATCCAGTCTGTAATGCTAATGAATTTGTGGCAAAGCAGAAAAAGCTTGTTGGCGTAGCAACAGCTGGGTTTCAGGCTGGTGATATTCATCTTTATTATTTAATTACGTAGAAATATCCGGACACAATTTTTCATACTCATTCAAGATCTGTTAAGTTCCTGTCAGCGTTTTAACTGAATTCTGATCAGGGTTACAATTCACTCATCTAAGACCTGTTCCCTGCTTACTATGTATGCTTTGAGAAAGACGTGTAGCTGGAAGGTCTGTACACACAGAGATGCAAAAAAGTAATTTATTCGGTGTAAGCTTTTTTATGTCCATCATACCTATAGATAAGCCATAAAAATTGGTTGAGATACTTTTAATAGTATCTGAACCTCAAAAACCCATTTCTTTTCTCGTTCATACAGTACTCTGCAGATGGTCTGACAAGACACGACATACAAATGTAATTATTTAAGAGCAGAGCCAGCATGCAGTACTCTGTGGGCCAGGAACCACATGGAGACAGTGGCATCTCAAAATACAACCCATAATCTCATTTCTATATGTTTATTTTTCTTTTTTCTTTTTTGCCTTCTTCAATGACTTTTAATCTTTTTTTCCCCAATTCAAAATGCCAAATCACATTGTAAGTCAAATCAAGCAGGGGAATGTATGGTGTGGTGAAGAACCCTTCCCAATTCCGTACCATGGGGCCTATCGCTGCACCAAAAACCAGTGCTTTAGTTGGACATGCCATCCAATAGTGGTATAGTGTAGAGAAGATGAAGTCACCCTTCAATAAAGTAACCACATGATGCAATTACAGACTACGAGATTACAGAATGGAACCTTCAGCTCTCAGCCTATCACAAGGCTATCTGTGTACAGCGAATGACGAATTAATACCATTAGGCAGCATAAGCACACTGGATCTGCTGGAAAATGAAAAAACCCAGAGCACGGGGAACAACCGGTTAACAAGGAATTCTTCTTTGCTGCTACACAAAGCACATGTTCCACCAGTAATATCACATACATTAATTACGCTAAACATATATGTACAACAGGAAGGATCGATCACTGAAATAGCATGACACACTAGGTACAAAAGGGAGCCATGCTATGGACAAAAACAACGCCTAAGTTCTTCAAGCGTGCAGGTTAGGTTTACCATAATTAATGTACTGTGAAGTTTGTTTTTTTCCCCCCCAGTGAGATAAAGCAAGGACAATGGAAAGACCCTTCCTTTCTCTGGCTCCTCGCTTCACACCGAGGTCGGAGGAGACATTCAACAGGACTAACAGAGTGGCATTCGCGGGATTTTTTCCCCTTACCGTCGACGTCAGTCTCTCGAGAGCTTTCATCTGGAGGATCTCCGCACTGATCTCTCCCCGTCCTGGTATCGCCTCCTGGGGCCTGCAGACAGACACACAGACCCGGTTAGAAGTCGCAGTATAAACACACCCACATCCTTTTATTCATTCACGCAGGACATAATGCAGTTCACTCGTAAGAACAGGCCTGTTCTGTGACATTAGGCAATCACTCAGCATTACGCGCGTAACTGAAGTACGTCAAACCAATGCAATTAAAACCAGGACCAATGGAATAATATACAATAATCTTCTGTATGCAGTTATAAAAAGTTATTCTACATGCATGATTCTTACTAGGTTAAAAAGGAGTTGCGCATGTGTTCAAACTGCCCTCACTGTTGCCAGACAGCTTTCACCCCTGAACATGACAACCTATCATATTACTGATCTCTCATTTCTACCCAAACACTGTAGAAATCCATCAGCCGTTTCTCGTTCCAACCCACTGACCAGCCCCAAAATCATGAACACTACAAAATTATAGCATGGAAACAATTGCAACAATTTTCATTGTTCAGTCATTTGGTTGGAAGTGCACTTGGTTGGAGAGCCATGCTACAGGGAGATAACGGTCTCTATAAGCTGGGAATCATTGCAGCGGAAGATATATATTATTCCTCCAGAGCCTTTCTGGATTGGTAGCCATGGAAACAATTTATGAGGAAAGGGATTTTTTCCCCTTTTGTTTTTGCCAAATTAAATTAGCTACACACATTTGCAAATGACAAATTGTGACGCAGTGCCAATAACAGTGATTCGTTTTCACCAAAATCATTGAAAACAGAATGAGAAGGAGTAAGCTCACACATACAGTAAGAGTACTCCAGACCCTTCAGTTAGTTGAACCTTTCCACCCACGGACAAACACATTATCGCAAGGCTACTACATTTAGATGGTGGCAGTGCACCAGTGGTGAGGAAACTGGACTTTAAGGTTGAAATAATGGGTAGGGCACTGGCCTGAGGAAGGTCATTTCCCTGAAATGCATTAGCATCAAGCTATATAAATGGATAATATGTCAAATGTCAGGTATGCTTGACACCCTGTTAGGTAATAATATTCTGTCATCTAGCCAAATTAGAATGGGTTTGTCTGTTCAGCCAGATCCATATAAGGGACTGGGAGAGACATTTTTCTTCAGTCCAGTGGGCTTTAGAATAGGCCAACAGGAATGCATTTCCTCCTCATATAACCCGGAGTGTGTGGCCTGAAATGGCACTTCCCTTAGACGCAGCCGAGTTCCCCAGCACATCCCTCCAAATTAAGGCTTCCTCTCTGAAACAAGGCTAAAGGGACAGTCATTTCATACATCAATGGCCCAGTTTTCAGAGACGGGAGTGGTGGGGGGAGTGGGGGGGGGCGTCAAAACTTTGCTGTGAAGTCAGAATCAGAGTCCGCGTGTGGACTGTCTGTTGGATCGGTGCCAACTCTACAAAAACTGAGTTCACCTCTGAAATTATTTATTCCATGAAAGCTTGCAGCTCATATATTTCATCTACCATGTGTAGATGTCCCAAGGCATAAACCCCAAAGCATTTTAAACACAATAAAACACTAAAATGTCTCCAGAGAACCATTTAAGGGCTATAGATACATTTTTATGTAGACAAAGAATTAAAAAATAATCCACAGAGCTTGCTGAAAGGTGCAGAATAAAAGTATTGCTTTTCTCTAAAAAAAAAAATATATATATATATTGATTATGAATTGATCACTACAAAGATTTTTTTACGGGATTTATGAGTGTGGTGTTTATCTCTGTCTAAGATGTCAGTTTGGTTTCAGCCTCTAGCAAAGCTCCTGAGCCAGTAGTATTAGGACGTGGTACCACACCCACATCTGTATCAGGAGTTTCAATTCGTTGGCAGTTAACTTGTCTGACAACACCACCTAACGTAATGTTAGACCCAAGAAACCCTGGTACCCATCCCAAGTCCTTAATGATAAGAACCGGAGTAAGATGAGCATCAACATTGGTACGACATTTGGTCATTGTAAAGAATTGCAATGCTTGAGAAGCGACGCGGAGATCTTTTCTTCTTGACCTGTAAGCTAACGCGTTAGCGCAAGCAAACTATCAAATATATGATATAACGTTAGCTATTTTCTTCGGAGTTAGGACCGTAAAACAGGCGAGAAAGTTAGCCTCCTTCCTCAGATTTGAACAGCTACTAGCATGTAACATGCTTAAGTATGAACACAAAGATGCAGGTGCAATCTGTCAACCTGTCAACTAGCTGCTTCCAGCAACAGCCAGGGTTTCCAGATCTTGCAAGACTTTCCAGTTGAATGGCGACTCAAAACTACCCCAAAATATATTTTTAACCGAAACATATTTTAAATAGAAATCAACATTTTTTTTTTTTACTTTTTAAAAGTGTGTGCTTTGCAACTTTTAATTTTTACCCGCAACTGCACTTTTAAAGTAGTCCACTTTGGTTGTAAAACCGCAGACATGGTAACACTGGCACAGCAGTAAAGCATTTGTTGTTATGAAATGCAATCTCCATATGAGACACTAGATGGGGTAAAAAGCTGTATCTATAGCCTTTAAACATTAATTCAAACAATATTTATTCAAACCAGATATGGCAAAACATATATACAAATTGAAGGCACATCTAATTGTTGTATCCTGAAAGAACAGAGCCTCAGCATTAAACGGCTTCCAGTTATACAATTAATTTTTATAGTGGAATGGTTTGATCCAAAAGAGAACTACTTGTATAAATCACGTAATGATTCTAATAGTAAACAGTAATGGTTAGCTCAAGAGAAGCCACCAACTATAATGCACTATAATTGGTGGCTTCTCTTGTGCTAACCATTACCTATACTGTTTCTCCACCGGTTTATACTTACATAAGGCCTGATGAAAAACCGATGGAGAAATATCAATGAGTGACTGACAAAACAGACCAGGTAATCAGTAGATTTAGCCAGTAAACCTTAATTCAGCACAATGATGTTTTTGTTTTCTGTTTAAATATTTTTGGAGAGAGGAATGTTACATTGTTCTTTTCTACGAATGTATTTATGTTTTATTTTATCATCCTGTTTATGCAGTCTTGTTGTATTATGACAGATGGAGGGGGGGGGGGGGGCTGTTCTTATATCTTCACATCCTGAAATGTTTTAGTGCTAACAAAGCTAGTTCTGACAGGGAGAGAAAGAGATCGAGAGAGAAAGAGACCTTAAAAACAGCCCCTTTCTCTAGTCTGAGTGAAATGCTGAAATGTTCAATACCTGGGAGTTCAAAGGCTATATTTCTAGGGGTGCCGTGAAAACACACCAGTAGTGAATACAACACACACACCAGAAACTGTGGGTCCGTGGGTCAGTGATAGTTTGCCGCTTCAGCAGTTCCCGCTGCAGAGAAGTGGTTATGGCCTTAAACTAGTGACAAGGATGTGAGGAACGCCACTGAAGTAGAACCTCACCAGCTGTATAAATGGGTCAGGAAGAACGTTATGTAAAAAGCAGGCAGGCGGACACTGACATTCAAATGGATTTCTGAAATTTTGCCATTATGTAATTTTGGGTTGTTTTCTCTTCAATACAGCAATACAATATATTTACAGTGGAAAAAAATAAGCTATAAGACAAGTACAGCAATGCAGCAGCAGTAGCATGCGGTTCCTCTTCTTGACAGCTCAGTGTGACACTGACACCTGCTGGCTTTGAGCAGAAGTGCAGGTGCAGTGCATGCATGTCTCCAGTCTGTCATAACTGGCAGCTAGACACCCTGCAACGCCTGCATCCAATGAACGCATGAGAACCGTCACCAAAAGCTCCAGCCTCAGGCCTCCTCCCACACAACCCTCTACGGTGTGATTAATTGGACTGCTCTTCACCTGTGCTTCCACCGCACAACCTCATTTATTCTCTCCAGTTTGGGAGATGAAAGCTCAGTAAGCTTCTGGTGCCGGTCAGCAGAAATGGGGACGGCGCTGCGGAAACTGTGGACCACGGATATTTGTCAAGCATTGCACGCGAGGAACTACAGAGACCAATCAGCAGGGAAAACTACGCTCAGAACCTGGGGAATGAACACAACTGTAAGATGAAGTCACGGAGGACTAAGAGACAGACATGTCGACTGAAGCTCTGTCAGAACAGGAACCACAACGCAGATGGGGCCTTGTATAAAATCCAAACAGTCAAACGAAACCCCTTTCGGCCATTTAATTTAGCAGCTCTAAATCGGGGGCGTTTCTCCTCTTTAATATCATTGTGAATTGTTTGCCGTGTTATATTTCAAAAGACACGGCATAATAAGAGGCTGAGCAAATGGAGGGGGCGCGAAGCGCGGCGGCGCCCGTGCGAACGGCGGCATGCAAAAGGGAGCGCGTGGGCGAGATGAATCCCCTCCTCCTTCCCCGCGCCCACGCGTTAAATCAGCGCCTGGAGAAGAGGCTGCGTCGACTCGCATTAAAGCGCTCCCACGTGAACCCTTTGCCGCTCCGTTCCCGCGATGCCAGGCTCTGAGGAAATATACTCGAGTTGCGAGGCCAAACTGCATTTTATTTTCCTAGAGCTCTTCGCTTTACTCTCAATGCGTTCCTCAGAACATAGGACTTCAACACATTCAAAAGCGATAAACTTCATTTTTCTTTCTTTTTTTTTGCTTCGGTTTGTCATCGAAGGCTAAGGCGGTGGAATGCAGATTAAAGTATTCATAAATATGCCTCGCGTGACGAGATTCAGCGCAAGGCTACGCATCGTACCTCAGTCTTGTAATTATTTGAACCTGAATGGCAGCAGACTTTTGAAATCTGTTCATATTCCAGGGCGCAGCGACATAGTGCCACGAGCTCTCTTCTTCTGGCCCGCTTCCAGTTCAGGTATGTAAATACAATTCAAATGAAACACAAATTCATGGGAGCGTCTGAGAGCCAAGACCGTGTGGGTGAGCAATATCCAAACAGTCCTTTCAAAAGAGTATATTACATCATTACTCGGATCGAAGGGAATAACTCATCCAACCAAGCATCACAATTATTCCAACAGATATTTTTATGTAAATGCAAATATCAATTGAAGCACTGAATGAGAATCAGTTAATAAACAAACAGTTCTTTATAGTGATAAAATCACAATAAAAATATACAAATGGCAAGCTCAAACAACCGAAAGGGCAGCTGAATAAATTCAGTCATATGCAATCAGCAAATGGGCGGAAACTTTAACTGAATCAATGAGCTGGCAGGGGACAGTGATTCTATATTGACTCTGACTGCTCCCCCACAGAACAAACATTCTCTTTAGGAAATATAACACACTGATTTCGGGGAGACGTATAAGTGTAAGCCTGGAATAAACAGGCACTATGTGATTTCAATATGCATGCCAATGCAAGACAGCATACTGCAAGTACAGCGATAAGAGTAAAACATGTCTGTATATAGCAGCTATAGCTTTCTAAGACCTGAATAATTACAATTGGTTTCATATCTACTGTGGTAAGTGTACCTCAATATAGGCACAGCAGAAAGATTACTCTGGAGATATTTATCCTGCTAAATACACATTATGGTAAAGTATCACAAGCTAAAAGCCCAGCTAAAAGTGATTAGCTTTTGGTTTAAGGTAATTCAATCCTTCTTCTTCAGTGAAGATGTGTAAATAGGATCTGGACAGTGAGAAGTCTCCTCTCATAGGACACTGCAATAATTCACACTTTACTTTCACATCCACGATGTGCTCCCAAATGTAAAAACCCACAATTGTGCCAGAAAACTCTGTGGGCAGACTCAGGAAAATGTAATCACTCCAAACACAAATAATCTCCATCCCCAAGGCTTCAGCTCAATCTAAGACAATCCCTCTGGACACAAAAAAGCCATTGTGGTAGCATTAACGTGTGACTCAGCTGGTCACAAGGAAATAAGGCAGCGTGTATACCCGCTTCATCTTGTCGCATTTTAAAAACCGTAAAATGTAAAAAACATTATCACTTTAAAATGAGCCATCTGCACATTGGGACCCGATTCTGTCCGTTCCATTTAACACAACATAAGCACATTGGACTGATAAATTAGTGAAGAAGGCATATATTTAGATCCTCTCATTCTGTGCCTTTTTGTGGCTGTCCTGTGCCACTATCCTGAATCAGGAGGGAAGCCCTACTGCACTAATTGAACAAACAGTCCCTTAAGTCGCAGTGAGTATACGGACATTTGCTCCCAGCGCCATATTCAACAGCAGTTCAACAGTCTTTGTGAATCTGCCAAATTCTATTTCGCTTTAAGTATACTCGGGCCTTAAGGCTGCTGAGGAAGGATTTTCTGTCTGTACTCAGGAATTTCAGATCCCTGAATAAACTGCATTTCCCAGCATTCATGAGCACTATTCCTGCAAACGACATGTTGAGCTGGCCGTCATAGAATCTCCTTCTCACTCTAGGCCTGTTTTCCCATAAATTCTGCATTTATTGCATCATTCTTTTCTGCATCCCATCATTTTCCAGGAGTTCAGTTTAATCTGGGATTATTATGTTGATTTTTAAGGAGTCGGGAAAGATTTTCCAGTGGGGTTTTCCCTGGTTTTTTGACTCACTCTGGAAAAAGTCCATTGTGAACGGACGTCCTGTTTCAAATGGCACTATAAAAAAAGCATGGTTATAACTAACCTATTTTCAGAAGTGGCCTAATAATTAAGGTAAGGCTTCATATTACTTGTAATGAAAACCATGGAAACAGGTTAAACTTTTGTGATCAAGTTGCTAATGAATCCAGTCAGACGCTGTAATTACAGGCTCCAGTAGAATGAAAACCCTAAGTTCATACTAGCACTGGCTCTTAAAATCTAGCTCGCAGTCATGGAGTTTAACACAAACTTTGGACAGGTTTTACACTGGTTTATCAAAGTCATACACTACACAATGTACTATATTTCCCTATGACCCAAGTATCTCCACGTGTATGTAAATAGCCCAACTATCAGACAAATCATTGTAGAAAGCTTTGCTCAAGGTTGACTGATTATGTTGAACAGTCAGGACAGCCAAGTCGCTTTACCTTCTATTTCTACATTTTCACTGCAACATGGTATGAAAAACCTGAACTTTGAGCATTTATTACCAGTTTAGTACTCTTACCTATGTTACACTTAACATTACACCCTCCAACACATCTGCTACTGAAAGCACTACACCGTCAATCACTTACTACAGCACTTAACATCATGTTTTAGGTTTTTGCAATGGCTACTGCTATCAGCTGTGACACTGATAACTGTTTTATTTTCTTTGCCTTAACCTACCTGTATGAACATTTAATGCCTGAATATACAATGCAATAAAAATTATAATTAGTCTGACACAGCCCACTTCCTGGTTATAGTCAAACTGATCATTAGTATGTTTAGCAATTCTGGCAATCCTGAGGCACTGTTACTGGGGGAGGGGAGTGAAGAGAGAAGGCTGAGGCAAGGTCAAATCTTATTTGTTTAAAGAGATTACAAGGGCTACATACTGCAACATACTGTGTCAATACCTGTAGTTTATGGTGTTTTCAAATATTTTTACTAATTTATGAGCCAATCTCATGGTAATATGCATCCAAAAAAGAACATGAGAAAAACCGCTTCTATGTTTCTGTCAGAATTAGATTCTATCACCAATATGTTTAGGTCTTTAAGGTGCTGTTTTAGTACATAGGCAAGAATATCCAAGATATGCCCATCTTGACTGTAGTAAACAGTAAATCAGGTCTTGAATTTCACCTAGAACAAACCCGTAGAAGACAGCACCCACTTTGTGGGGATCAGTATGGGTTCTAGTGCATAACTATGGTATTAGCATTAGCATATTAGGTTGTGTACTCACGGAGTGACCACCCCAACGCGGAACTGGACGTAGGGTACCAGCTGCAGGAGCAGACGCACCCCATTCTGCCACTGAGCCTCGTTCCGGAACTCGCAGCCCTGAGTCTCGCACTCCTCAAAAGAGAACTGGTAGTAGGTGTTGGAGTCCTCGAAAACGATGTGCTGGTCCACTAAAAGACAAGAATTTCACAAGAGTCAATGTTGAATATTCTCAGTTCTGCGACTGCAGAGGCTGAGACAAGATGCAGAAATAATCCATCCAACAAAGCAGAAACCAGTACCGAACCTTTAGGTTTCCTACTCAATTATTGGGAGGAGCCAGTGTGTGCATCACCCTTTCATTTCCATTTCTTCATTTACCTAATCACTAACCCAGTTTGGAATGTTTTTTTAATGAATGAATAAAAATAACTACGGAAGACACACATGCACAAAATCACCTTTACTCAGTAGTTTACTTTAGGACAGGCTCCATTATTGTGTAAACATCTAAACTTGACAAATTAAGCCAGGATAATTGGTTGGATCAAAAACAAACGGGCACACATACCCTCTGGGGACTGAGTCAACACTGGTGCTTTAATGTCGTACTTTGCTTGTGATCAGATGACAGGTTCCGGCAGTAAAGAGGCCCTGACTGCAGTAGGATGCTATATACTGCCCTTAAACTGCACGGCCACAGGAGTCACTGAGTGTCTCATAATCCGTCATACATTTCCAGAGGTTGAGATCAGATTTATTGCACACAACAGCACTCTTCGGAGGGTTGGATGTGAGACATGCAGAGTACACTTACCCGTATATCAGAGACAGGTGGGTATACTCATCCGTACATCAGAGACAGGTAGGGTATATTCACCCGTACATCAGAGACAGGTAAGATACACTCACCTGTACATCAGAGACAGGTAAACTCACCTGACATCAGGATGCCCAGCTCCAACAGGACCTGCCAGACCTTTGTTGCGATCATCCTGCACTGTATGAAGAGACACTGTTCCAGGAGCCACTGAACCAACTCCAGACCCACATAGGTCCTCCTGCACAGAGAGGGGAGCTTATTCACAGAGTGGCAAAGAAAACATTTATTGTCCTATATCCCCAAACACATTCATCACACACCTACAAGCAAATACTGCATCAGCCCTAAACCAATATATGCAGCACCCCCAAGACAGAGAGAAAAATAGTATGCGAGCGAGAGAGGAGGGGGAGGGGTTATTCACACAAAGACACAGAAAATGCACACGCTCTCCTGAGCCACCGCATACACTACTTATCACAGACCTACACCCATAAACAAAGCACAGTTTGTGCAGGTGGCTCAACTGACATTATTCCTCCAACAGAGATAAACGGGGTTATTCACAGTCCGCACAGAAAACACACTCATCACACACCTATACATAAACATTGGCCCGGTTAGAAACTAACTCCTCTAACAGAGCCATAGGCTTAATCAGTGCATTACACTGAACACACACACAGCACACACCCTTAAAACAGTCACCGTACATTTAATCACATTCCGCCAGAACGAATCACACCTTGCCTGCGGCAAGACGGTTTGTTGCTCAGTACAGTGTCTCACACTACCGGGTGCACCTGACACAGGGTGCTGGCCTGCCTCTCTGCAGGAAGGCATGCCGTTGTAACTGCACCGTCTGCTCCCCCCTATTTCCGGTTCTGTCGACATTGTGATGCATCGACCCCTTATTCGATATAACATTATTGCACGATTGTGGACTTTTTAAAAATATACTTTTGTTAGGGCTTTTTCAGATAAACTTGACATGCATAGAGAGACAGGAAGAATGAGGAGCAAGAGAGAGGGAGAGACACGTGGCAAAGGTCGCGAGGGCAGATTCGAACCGCCGACGTGGCAGCTCGCAGTGAACATGTGGATAGTGCTCTCCAGGCTACACCACATGGTTGTGCACTTTTAGTCTTGCGTATGTATGTGCTTATTCACGTACGACGTCCTTGCCCGTTATTAGCCTGCCAGCTAAAGAAGTTATTATACCACTGCAAGCTAAGTAGTTAGCTATAGAGAATCTTCACTGTTCATTCAAAGTTAGTGTCAATATTAGATAAATCCAACATTTACGCAATATGAATTTAATCAAATTTAACGAGGCTTTATCATCTCGCAAGTTAGCTATATCTAAATCACAGCTGCATGGTCCGATTCACAATTGCGAGCTAACTAGCTAGCTAGGTAGCCTTGTTAGCTACATTTATAGATTCACAGGCTACTAAGTTAAGTAACGTAACCGTAACTACACATACGCAAGCGCAAAACGATGTGTAAAAGTGGGGACAGCGTTGTATCCAAAAAGGGGTCGATACATCACAATGCCAATAGAACCAGAAATGAGGGAGCATATGGTGCAGTTACACCGTCTATCTCTCTCTCTCACACACACACACACACACACACACACACACACACACACACACACCTGCCAGATACAGAACATCAGCTAACCACACCCGTTGTCCATTCAAAAGCATGCCCTTTTGTTCTTGACATACACCTTTGTCAATATGATCCTTCCTCAGATCATTCTCCACAGAAACCTTAGCCTTGCACTTCTGCCCCCTTCTCTCCTGAGGGAACGTTCCCAGTTCACCCTCAGAATCTACTCTATCAGGGGAATGAGATAAAAACATGCAGGGACACACCAAAATAAGGGAGCCCATGGACACTGCGTTTTGCACTTTGGGCACTGTCACTACCAATATAGCTGATGGAAAGGAGAATTGAACTAAACACCAATATGATTTTGAGATGTTGTCAACCCTGTAACAACAAACATTTGTGAAATGTGCTCATCAGCAACATGCCCCCGTTACGCCCAATGACAGTGAAGCTGCAGTGGCACTGAATTTACTCAAAGAGAGATGCACCAAGTGACCAATGTACTGGGCATTTTAGAACAATGACAGGACAGCTCCCATGCAACAGATCTACTGCTCAAGTCAGGTCTGCCTTAGATAACCATCCATCATCATTAGCATAGCCCTAGCAATATACTGTATATATTGAAAAAAATCCTTTTTTACATATCAAGTAGTTCTTCATTGATTTTAGTTGGTTGAATCTCCACTCAACCAATGCAGCAGTGACTGGTAGAGTGAAATGACTGACTGAAAGATGGGGTAAACAGCCATTCTAATAGCATTTTGGCTTGAATAACAGGATTAGCCATGCTTCCCCTGACACCTGCCATTTAACATGTCACATGCAACAAGCATGTAAAAGTAAAAGTTTTGAATAAAGCCGTTGAGTTCAGCGTTTATGTGCTCCTCCCAGCCTACTTCTCAATCACAGATAATTAAAACTGCACTCAGATGACCCTCAACAGGAGGCAGCTCATAACTCACTATAGATATGCGCTCCGATCGACTGCTGTCCGCCATGACAGGCAGGCAGGAGTGCTCCTAATTCGTCCAGCAGCAGTCGTGAATCATGACTCGAGTCAACCCAACATGATATAAGTGCCACAATGACATGAAAGGTACGCTAAACACAAAATAAAGCACATCAAAGTCACCCCCTTTATCTCAGATTAAACTCAGAGTTATTAACAGGCTTTTTAGCATGCCGCCATTAAACATAAATCCGTTTCCATGAGTTAATTTTTTTACTTTTTGTTTTTTGGGAGTGGTTCAGTGTTTTTATTTGAACCAGCCTCTGGTTTGCTTAAACACAGACAACCCAGAGACAGGAAAAATGTGCTTCTTATTGAGTCTTGTCAGGGGAAATATCTGATTTAACTCAGATCCAAATAAGCATCAGCCAATCCTGACTGCAGCCAAAGCTTCACATATCTTGATTGCCTGCCCATATTATAACTGTCATTGACATCATTTTCACTGTCCCTCAAACACGCAGGTAATGATTGGCTCAAGAATGCAAGTATTACCACAAGCTGTAATTAACCTAAATCAAGGTGAATCACAAACATGTGACCACCATAAAGCACAGAGAGACATTATAATGACTGACATATGGCAAATCTATTCAACCCAACCATGTGGCCAATTTATGATAGAAACAGGGAGGTGGTTTTGGATGGGGTCTGTTGGATTCTCACACACACAAGGGACAGGATACCTGATGATCCTGGCGAGATGGATTCGGTCTTTGGCAGGATACGGGCCATGTGACAAGAAAGCGTTCCTCAAGGCTCGTCCAGCACAAGGGAAATTTTCTAAGCAGGCCTGAAAACCACAATGAATGACTCAGATTTATTGCCATTTGTGTGCACTGCAAACACAACACGCAACAACACACCTTGTGTATCCACGGTAAATATTCAAACAAAGGGCAAGCATCGCTCTGAAGTGGACCAATTACAAGCCACTTCAAGGCGGTTCAAAAAGAAAGAAACTTAATGTTAATAAATTAGCTTTGAATTAAAATAAATCAAAATTTTGTATTCAAATAAAAATCAAAATATTATACCAATAAATGGAAGGAAAACAATGATGTTTGTCCTTCAAAGGGCTCATGGTGTCCCATAAATCCTTCCTGCAGATCCATCCTGTAAGCTTTCTCAATCAAAAAATGCCTTCAAAGGAAAAGGGAAAGCCCGCTTTCTAGCATTTAGGATCGGTTTAGGCTTTGCCATCAAATGCATTACGCTTACAGAGCAGGTATCGGGTGAACCTGACCTATTGTACAAGTTAATCCTGAGGGCACTGAACAGCTCAGCCAGGCTGCAGCAACATTAGGTCATAATGCGTGTATACAGACATCATGTTGTTCCAGCATTTCAGTCAGCGTTATATAATACACTTGCGCTACCACAATATTGAATATCATTGTTGCCATGTCAATGAAACAACACAGTCATTGACAGAAAAGACAATGAAAAAGGGTCTTCTTGATTGGCGACTGGCGTGATGTTCAACATAGCAGAATCGGACAAGTAGACGGTCAATAGTCTTTCGTGCAGCTCCATTAGGCTAAAACCCATTTTGTCAGTGGAATATACCTTCAGGGGTGAAGGAATGGAAACTTCAAATGGAAGTATTAAAAGGGGCTCATGTGTAGGTTATGTGGGATTTAGACAGTGATGAAGACACACCTGTATGTAAATAATAAAATAATCATAATCACTGACCTTCATTACTGGCATTTAGCAGACGCTCTTATCCAGAGCAACTTATCCATTTTTACAGCTGGGTATATACTGAAGCAATTCAAGTTAAGTACCTTGCTCAAGGGTACAACGGCAGTTTCCTACCTGGGAATCGAACCTGCAACCTTAGGGTTACAAGCCCAGTTCCCAACCCATTATACTACACTGCCGCTAAAACTATGTCTTAGTGGTTAGGGAATCTGATCAGTAACCATACCATTACTGGTTCAAACACTGCTGTTTCACACTGATGGAGTTGTGCTTCAGTAAATAAACCTCTGTATAAACCAACAATATGTGAAATGTGGGCTAATGCAAGCAGCCATAGAAAGAATGTAACGTAAGAAATGCAAATAAATTATGCAACAAGTATATAGCCTATAGGTGTATACATAATTTTTTTTTTAGAAAATAGCATGTGCACAGTAAGAACTTTCTTTTAGTCCCTAAAAGACTACATTTGTGCTCAAGACATAGTCAAGGTGGAAATGAGAATGTGCTGCAGTCATTTTCAGTGTAGGAAGTGGAACACCAGCCTTTTAAACTCCGGCATTGATATTCATGTGCAGGTGACGAGAATCATAACAAACGGTAGAGAAAAACACAGAAGCATCACATTTACCTTGTGTTTGGAGAATCCTGAACTGGGACCAGGGGTGGTGTCAGGTAACTGCAGACAAGGCAAAATCAATACAATACCACATGAGCACCATTACCTTCAACAACGAACAAGAGAACAAAAGACCTGGAGTATGGATACCTATTACAATACAATACAGACCGGCAACAGATGCTCCTTTGCTACGATTTAAACATTTATTTTACGATATCACTGAAATTTGCTTAAACATTGTATGCTGCAGTAATATTCTATGTTTTATGGATGCATCACAAGTCTTCACCACAAAGAAAAACAGTCAACAGTAACAAACATGAACAGTAACAAACATCACATGAAGAGCGTGCCAGTCATTTGCACAAAATGCCCACATAAAAACGATTATGAGGTTGTCACATATTTTCCAGGACAGCAGTGGTGCTAACGGTCCATGCAAACATAACTGGGGAAAGGACATCCAAGAGCCAAAATGGTAAGTATTTTCAACAACAGTATAAAATAAAAACAGTCATTTTTTAAATGTGTCTACAAAACAGTTTCTAAAATCCTTAAATCCTTTTTTTTTTTTAAACAAATATTTAATAATACATTATGGTGGACACAAATGAGAAAGAGAGGTGCCAGAGTGGTGAATATCAGTGATAGACAACTAGGGAACAGTTTGTAGGTCAGCTAAGTAAAATAACTTTGTCATAAAGCCCAAAGCATGCTAATTGGCTTAACAGTTCATGGCAGCTTCCCATTTTACTAAGTGGCCCATATATCTTAGTTTGCTAATCCCAAGTAGATAAAAATGATTGTACGTATAAGGAACACTGCCCAAGTAATTGAAGCAAATAATACACTGCCCGGCCAAAAAAAAAGTCACACACTCTAATATTTCGTTGGACCGCCTTCAGCTTTGATTACGGCGCGCATTTGTTGTGGCATTGCTTCGACAACCTTATGCAATGTCACAACATTTATTTCCATCCAGAGTAGCATACGTTTTTGGCTGAGATCTTGTATTGACGACGGGAGAGTCGAACCACTCCGTAAAGTGTTCAGCAGCACATCCCAAAGACTTTCAATGGGGTTAAGGTCAGGAATCTGGTGGCTAATTCATGTGTGAAAATGATTCCTCATGCTCCCTGAACCACTCTTTCACAATTTGAGCCCGATGAATCTGGGCATTGTCATCCTGGCATATGCCCATTGATGGGATAACCTGGTCATTCAGTACATTCAGGTACTTCACTGACTTCATTTTATTGCTGCATAATGTTGCTGAGCCTAGACCTGACCAACTGAAGCAACCCAAGATCATAACACTGCCTCCAGAGGCTTGTACAGTTGGCACTATGCATGACGGGTGCAATGGCGACTTTTTTTTTGGCCGGGCAGTGTATATCAATACTGTAAAAGAAAATCTATGGTTAGGCAGATGGTTCTAAAATTATTTTTTTAAAAAGCCATTTAATTGGACTAAGTGCTATATAATATCCCATTTCTTTTTGTGTAACTTTTTGTGACTATTCACAAAACACTGAATTGAACAAATTAACTGTTTCAAGTTTACAGAGATATTATGTTGCTATAGCCAGAGTTTTCTCTGGAATGATGAGTGCTGCCCGGTGTTAGCTCATCCAGTTTCATCTTTCCTGCTATGTACATTACAGACCTTCCTCCGTCACGCTCTGTGAGTCTCCATAGTGATAAAACCACAAATAAAATGAATGGAAACCGCTTGACTTGTTTCAAATACAAAAACACTGTTTTTGTGGAAGACGTGTACAGGATATTCCATTAATGTGTGTAGAAATTATTTATGGCCATCCTTTGGAAACTTCAAGGGAACAGTGATACTGCACCTGTATATAAACATGCCATATGGCTGCAACAGAGTTTGGCTCCTGCTCTGCCACACTCAAGTCCATAGTCCATGCAGCAGAGCGGTGCTTGCTATCTGTAATGCTGAATATTTTCAGAACTGCTTATAGAGATATGTTATATGACTCCCACCTCTTGCCAAAATCCCGATAAATCCCCATTTTTAAATTTTAAGACAACTTTAATGCAAAAAGAGTCCCTGAAACATTTATGGAATTATTCAGTAAAATAGGCTGTATTGCCAGTTCACAAACAAGACTGAAGAGTGTAACAGCTTAAAGGGCACCCAGGCTGAACACCACAGCTTTGAGCTTGGGCTGCCATCAGCCATCTATAACCAGGAGTCCATGGAGATGGGCTTTGCCCCCGCCAGAGATTCAGCGGGCTTAAGTCAGCCAGAGTTATTGCTGCATTAGCTCCTCCAAACATAATGCCAGGCCCCCACACACTGCCATCTGTACTCATCAGTGAGTAATACACTTCTCCTTTTGTCAGCGCCAACTCTCCGACAGCACAGCACTGTGTGGCCTGTAGTGTGGAACATAATCTGATTGCAGGTGAATAAATCACGGTACTGTACTGCTACTTGCATGGGTGCAGTTGGCATAAACATAAAGTGCACTGACTCAAGCAGCACAATTGGACATTCCACATTGGGGGGGGCCGGGGATGATATTAAGGGACAAAATATATATATATATCCACATTGGACAGATCCACAATGCTTCCATTGGGTTGTACTTTCAATTTTAACCTACAAGCACCACATAACTTTGGTGAGGCCATTAAGTCCCTCATAAACATATGCTCCCATGCCCAAAGGAAGTAGGTAGCACATCAAGCAAATGTCAGCAATAATCACAATTAATCTCCACACACCCACTGTAGAAAGGTTACCAGCATCGGTATATTACCCAATGGAAAATAATAACCCAATTATTCTGTTGGCACAATATTTGCAATCAAGTAAGCAAGCAAAGCCTAGAGAGATAATTTATTTGAAATTTAACAAAAGCACTCTTGAAACAAAATAAGCAATATTTTGCATAATAGGCATGAACCATTTGTAGACAGGAAACTGCTTCACAAAAATGAATTAGCTTTCAGCATATTAAGCCTCATCTCAGTTAAAAATTAAAATCACAGAACTATATTAAAGCTGAGCCGAAGCTCTGTTTATGTGTTTATGTAATATGACCCAAGTGTCATATTTTCTTTTAGTGTCACATAGCCACACATAAAGGCTTGAGACAAAAAGAGGCCAAGAGCCAATCAGATCATTAAAAGGATCAAATACATCAAGTGTGATGCCCAAGGTTCACAGGCTTAGATTTCTTATGATTTAAGTATCCCGACTACTGCACTACATTTTGTTCCAAAACAAAATGAATCTCCTTTGACAACTTTGTTCCAAAGTCCATAATCATTAACAGACTGAAAACTGATTTCCAGTATTTGTGCCGAGTTGTTCCGTTTTTCAAGCACTGGAAGTAGTTCCCTGTGATTCAGAGTATAATGGACTTAATTGGAATAGATGAAAATACAAAGACAGACAGAGTTTTTCAGAAAGTCAGAAAATATTACTCACCGCCATTATCTTTGCTACAGAATATAAAATGATTTAAAGTATCTGTAGCATAATTTTAAAAGCTAAAAATCAAGGGATTATCATGAAACATTACACTTTTAGGAAGAGTCAACAACATATAAACGTGCCACTACTTTTAAGTAAGCAGTAAATTTCCCCAATCTGGGTTTCTGACTTGCCGCACACCCGGCCTAGAGCTGCAACAGCCCCCTAAATTCAGAAAGGTGCACGCTAGCAAGCGCACCCTGTGAAATGTATGCAGTCAAAAGAGGCTTGACTTTGCTCCACAAGCTGAACTGCTGCAGTTAGGGGACAGTGCGACTGGCACGGCCAGTACAGGGCCGGGCACACTGCCGACACCAAGTTCTCCTGATGATCTGATGAGCAGTGAGGTGGGGATGGAATGAAACCCTCCATCTTTTGGTGATTACGTTCCATTGTGAATTGCCCTTCATCTGGACACCTGGCCATAGTCAGCACGAACACAGTAGTAGATTCCCGTATGTAATGTCATACAGCCCATCTCTATTGCCTTCATGTAAATATTTAAAAAAGGCACAATGCATGTTGTATCTTTCGTATGCAATGTTTAAGATGAGACATGGTCAACACCCCATGCAGATTCTTTCCACAGTGTAATCTCTAAAATATTTATGAAACATGAGGAAAAAGGAGTGGGTAAAACCCAAATTCTGTAAACCATTTCCAAAATTTATGAAAACTTATTGTGAAAATCCTTATTTCTCTTGCCCTCAAACATTAATTCAATAGCAATAATACATGCATTTGAGGGTTTACCATTATGTCAAAATATAGGCCCACCTTAAGGATAACTCCGAATGCAATTCCACTTGGAAATATGTCATATACATTTCTAATATTCGTATAGAAAATGGATGTACACACATACTCTCTCTCACACACACACACACACACACACACACACACACACACACACACACACAGATTAGCACTGATTTTAAAAGGTGAGCATTATCCTTAAACGAGGCATTTCCATTCACATTCAAATTCACTAAAATGGTGTATTGTGATGACACTTTCAAAGTTAATAACATTTCAGAGTTCCGAAAGTAATTTCCTGATGTGTTCATATCTCAGAGCCTGTACTGTGGCTATGTATATTTATATTTGTTCTATGCTCATACAGCATTTACTGCTGAGTCAGTTGACTCCTTCATTTTTTATTGTCTATCATTCTGATAAATAATATATTCCCTTTATAATCCCATCCTCATTTGTTGAGTATATCATCTGTAGTCTACCCAGCACAGATAAAACAAATTCAATATAATATAGCAATTTATAATGCAAAACTGAAAGGGATGACCATATTATTGAGATTGGGATATTGTTGAGGTTGGAGTAACGTTAATTGGTGTAAATCTTATGACAAACCAAAAACAGAAGAAGGCTTTGATGGCAACCAGGTGACATGACATTACAGGCGAGCTCAGACAAGTTCCCTGGCTATGATATCCACCCCTGCATTGCAGAGTCGTGTGGCCTTGTTCCAAATTAGCACACTCCCTGATTTGCTCCAACTTTTGCATATTTGGGCATGTCTGTTCCACCCCACAAGTCCTCCAGAAACAAGATGCCACCCAGCCACGGAGCCCAGACCAGGACATGACTGACAAAAAAAATGTTCCCGCCATAATGCATGTTTAAAGGAGGGGGGAGGGGAATTTACATAGGAGGAGCAAGAATGACATTATCTCTTTGAACCTTCAAAGTCTCAGATCTGCTTATATGATTGGCTGAGAGTCATTCAAAGTTGACACTGATTACAGCAAGATTAAATGCTTCCCTTTCATGCTCATTTGTACAGTATTACAATGTAGTGCACTGGCTGCTAAAGTGTAATGTATGGCATTCTGCAATAAGACAAGGTAACGTATCATACAAAGCGAGCCATCAAACAAGCACCACTCCATTGAGAATCAAATACTAAACAGACAAAACAAATCTTTAAAACATCCCGTATCAGAAAGCTAAAATGCGCTATCAGGGGAGTTTAAACTCCTGCCATATCAATTTACAGTAAACAATATTATGACTAGATGACAAGAGCCACGATAAGGAGTTTGATCAGTTTTACAGCAGACATCATCTTTGAGGCCACTCTAAATCACTAGAAGACCTGATTTTAGTCCAAAAATGTGGTTCTCTCAGCATTTTCTAGACATATATGGCTCATAAAATTACCTGGAAGGCTCAACTTCCTCACTAACATGCAATTTTCTCAGCCTTTAAAAAAAATACAATCACATTCCAGTCAGTAGTCAAAACAATCCATCTGTTGCAACTTGGCACCCAATCATTCTAATATTAGCCCCAGATAGTATTTACAACAAATAAGTAAAAATGCACATCTCCTACTTTAGAAATTATAACTATATTACAAAAAAAGACAAGAAAGGATTTGGAATTTTGGAGAACAGCAAAGAAATAGCACTTCCTACCTATATTTTATGAAGCAAACCACATTGTATGTTTTTGTGCAATTCTTCATTGTGTTATACCTTACTGATTACGTAACCACAGAGAGAATATCCTTTACAAGAATATTTACTGCAAAATGAATAATTATGACAACTATGATATCAGCCTCCTGGTAAGAGCATTAGGCCTACACAATCCAGGCACTAACAGAAGAACAGGAAAAATATTGGATGGAAATATTGATGATATATTTCTAATATTATACTTTATATCATCATACCTTAGCAGAATGAATTAGTCTACATGCAAAGATTGAGGTGCTCTCCATGAATGATAGCAACATAAAAAATGGTGTTGTGTCCAATCTCATTACCAGGAGGTAAGGTTTTCAATCCCAAGTGAGACAGCTGCCCAAGACCTGATCAAGATATCTCATATCTATTCCAGGTCAAACCTCTGCTCTATCACAGGGTGTGAGAATATCTCATGTGTAAAAACTGAACCTAATATGGGTAGAGGAGACTGTGTCTGCAGGGAACAATGAGATGTTCTTCTTCGACACTCTTCCTTCAATTGAAGTCATGTCTCACCAAACTGGTTTCTGAAAACTGACAGAAAGGTCCATCACCACCACTGCACCCACAGAGGGTCATTTGTGCACTCAGAAGACATGTTGATTATGAAAATACAGCTGGGAACAGGAAAACACAAAACAATGACTTCATGCAAGATAAAAAGCAGCAAGAGAGATAGCTACTGTTTTTTTAAAAACAAGAAAGTAGCTGGCTCACCAGGTTACTGTTGTGGTTTGACAGGTTGATTTGATCACCTGTTCATTTGTATTCAAAAATGCTGTAACAAACTAGACTTACCTTCATAACCACCATAGAGCTCATTCCACACTAAACAGTTTCTTTGCTTAGCAGATACCCTTCTCCAGTATGATTTACACAGCTATCTAGCACGTTACATTTTATCATATGCTCATAGATCAGGATCTGTACAGAATCTATTCAGATTTACCCACTTGGTTTCCAAAGCAGGGCCAAGCCAGTAAATTGTTCTTATTCTTGTTATTCTGGCTTGGAATTCAGATATTTGTTACAGCATTCTTAAATACATAAGACATTCTGGTTTTGGCAAAAAAAAAATACAGGCTACATATGTGAAACAAAATATTTCATTATTTGAATAATTTTAACATAAGATCACTCACTGATCATTACTCTAGCTCCAGTTAGCTTAATTAACAAACAAAAAATGTAAAAAAAATAATAATAATCAAAAATCAAAAATTAAAAAATCATTTCACACCAGTGGGGGAGCTGCATAGTATCATTGATACTAATTTTTTTTTTTTTACTGAAAGTGTGAGTGAATTTAGATATATTTTCAGTGAGTCATTATCACACAGAAAGTATTGTAGGTTCCTGTAGTTCTGGGGGGTTGTCTATTGTATTTAACCTTAGAAGCAATAGCATATAGGTAAAAATATGATACTGGAGAGATTTTTTAAAGTGATTTTCATTTGTTTACCAAAGTGTACATTTTCGTGTCCTATTAATGAGTAAAAATCAAAGATTTACAACAGTTCAAGAAAGTCCGGCCCATGAGTTTATGTTATGTATTACATGGCTATATGAAATACCACATACAAGTAAAACTTTCCCATAAAGTAAACACAAGACACTTTGGTAAACAAATGAAAATCACTTTAAAAAATCTCTCCAGTATCATATTTTTACCTATATTCAAGCACCATGCTATGCAAATCCATATCCATATTTAAAACCAGCTCAGAAGATTTCTAGTGACAGTAAGGCAGCACCATATGAATGTCAGAGAAATATACACATAGTACTAGTACTCTTGAAAAGGATGTTGATGCTGTGAATTCCCTTATGGCACACTGCATACAACCTGTGGTAGTAATAGGTCTTAAATAGTCTGCTCATGGCAAACTGAATGAGTGAAGTAGCCCCTTATGTGACCATAAAACCTTCTACCAAGAAATGTGGCTTCACAAGGCTTTTGTTTTGGGCAAACTCCCATTTGACCCACTGAATACCAATGCCTAAATGCTCAAAGTCTCTTAATGAAACACCCTAGTTGTGATGAAATGCTGACAGGCTGCAGAATAAAAATAACATCTGCATTGGCAAACAGAACAATATGAATTGGGGATCCGAGGGACCGGGGGACCACATAGGTCAGCCATTTCATTCAAAAAGGCATTAGCTTTCCAAAGTTAATATATTATGTGCTTAACAGAAATTACTGTGGGAGACCCACTGGTAATAACATAATACACATTCAAACCCATTCCAATACAAAGTATATTAAACAGAGACAACTTTAATCTCCTTTGGCCTTGAATGGATAAGCATGCTATCAGCACTGTATGCACCTGCCCATTAACAGCAAGAGAAGAGGCAAAACCAAATAACAATAATCAATAAGAAAAAAAAAAAGAAAAAAAACCGATTACATCATAAATCAAAATATAATTATGGATCAAAGCAACAGCCTACAAAGAACAATTGATCACGATCAGATTCAGAAAAGGCTTCTGCGCACAAATGGGTTATGATAATAAATGTGTGAAAACATGATATTTCCTGTAGGCCTACTATTGGTGAAATATTGTCAGAATGCTGTATTGTGTTTGATCGGTGTGTGACACTGCCCTGAAAAGTTTTTTATCAGATGTAGCCTATCCTGTAGGATACATGTGTTCGTTTTCAACACTGCAAGGTCCATTTTAGCATTAATACGAACGAGGAATCCCAGCAAACACGGGTTCTTATACACGAGTAGACCACAAACACTGCACCAGTCTGGGATCTCTTTTAAATTATGTTATTAGCTTATATTTTCGTTTTATCACCTCAAGTGACCGCTAGAACGGAATTGGTTTAAACGAAGAGGTAAACAAATTGACTATGTTCGCGAAACCAAGCCTCCACATCTACCCAGTCCCAGCATTATCATTAATTACGGCCACTTTCATTTTACCGCCCACCTACAGTAGGCTACTCTGCTGTCACGCCCATGCTGAATTATTTGCAGCCAATTAAATCCTTATTGCTCGGTACATTTTACATTAAAGAAAAAACGAAAATATGCTTGGCAGCACCTCAGTGAAGGTGAGTAATAGTATTGATAGCCTACCGTGCACTGTAGTTGAACAGATGGCAAACGAGTCAGGTAACGTTAAAGATGAGTGGGTCGTGTAGCCTAGCCTATGTTGTTGCCTTCGATACGATGGATAACCGAACAAAATGCAATTTAACCATTCGTTCATTAAACGTGGGTTAGCTAGTCCATTGTGTGTTTTTTTACGTGTGACATAAATTGTAAACACGATTAACTACATAAATATACAAGCATAGCTACCCATATGTGGAACCTACACCCACACCCGTATTATATCGATATCTGGCTTGCGTTGGGCTAGGCAGGGGTGTCCATATAGCCTACTAGCCTATAAAGCATAAAAAAGCTTCATTGGAACTGGGTAGACCACAGTGCGTTACTTACAGCCTCCACACTTTTCTTCCTCAAATGCAATCCATGTTTTAACAATCCTGGTAGATCTCTGATCTTCTGCTTCAGCTGGACTTGCTCCTTGGCGTTTTTGTTCCACCGCCAGGCTGTCAAGAGTCCGTCTTCCGATGCACTCGGCATGCCTTCTGCTTCCCCCATCTCCCCTACTACATTCACGCAGACCCGCTTCGGAACTGCATTCTCCCTCTTAGTGTTTTATCCATCTGCAACGAGCTTTCTGATGACCGGGTCCTGCATCACGCGACGCTGCTCCACCCAGCGCTATTCTGCATTTTCTGTCATAAAGAGTATCTATATATAACGTGGGCTGATCTCATCCACAGGTGCAAATATCACACTGAAAACAAGGCTACCTTGTCCGAGGGAGAAACGCGAAACGGTGTCTTCCGCGTCTTGGTGCGTTTCCCCCATTCGTCACAATGAAGAGAGCAAATACAAAACGTGGCCAAGTGTGAATGCGAGCACTCAGAATGTCCTTTTCCCGTCACCGACGAAGGGTTCTTGAACAACAGCAGCGTTATAAATAATTCACACCTTGTCGGAAATGGTAAACGAATTGGTACATGGCAGCGTGTAGCTCCCGGTCATGGCGATGAGCTGGAGATTTGTGCCTTGTCAGGTAGGTAGCGTTTGAAACGCCGACGCCAGTGTCAGGTGAAAGTACGTGTCGAGTTGACACTTCCTGTTTGAAATCGACAGGATAAACATTGTATTGGACTGGGTTCCGCTCACTCATTGATCACTTAACATTTAAAAAATGAAAAGGATCAAGAGGCTGGTTTATATGAAGGTTTAACCTGAGACGTGCCATAGAAAAAAATCCTTGTATTGTTTGAATGGGTGACCTTAAGTTAGTGTGATAAATATGTTTGCTGTTTAAAATGTGAATTTAGCGGTGTAAAGAGCAAGTAGGCATACAGCATATTGGCTATCAGGGGTAGGACAACGTTCCTAATGAATTTAATTACATTGTCATGGGTAGCTATTACATTTGTAGTGCAGTTATGTTAAGGCAGACACACTGGACCCATGTTTACAACATGTAGGACTGGAAGGCATTTTGGCACATCCAGAAAAGGGCCCATGAAAAGAAGAGTAGGCTATGTGGTCCCCCTGGAACCTGCTATTCTGCATATTTATGAAATGAGCTAAGCTTAGAATACAGATGCCCATGACCTGAAAGCCATTTGTATCATAATTTCAGAAATGTACGATTTTCAGTGAAATTGACCAAAACGTTGGGCTCTGCTGTCATACCCTTTAGCAAGTTGACTTCAAATGCTTAATTAAATGGCCAGCAATATAAAATGGATGATGTGTAAGAATGTAGCCAGTGTACGCCCAGAGCCCAAAGGTCTGGGGGGCTCTCAAGGGACCCTGGGAAATCAGGTCCATGTTAGTGCTGAGCTAAAACAAAAACCTGCACCCACATCGGGCCTTTTTGGATAAGATTGGAACCCCAGCTCTAGAGAGTGTCTTGGGTTTAGACTAGAGATTACGTTAACTATTTATACATTTTTTTCAAATTCAATAGGCTATTTTACTTATTGAGAGGTGAATGGTGATATTGTAAAAGATGAGTTGTTACGGAGCTAGATTTTATTTTTGTTCATTTGTTACATTCATGAATTACAAAAAAAAAAAGGGTCAATCTGTGTGCTGCTTAGATACAGCTGCCAGTGTCGTGAGTATTTGCCATGCTGCTGGTGTACAGTAGAACTGTATGGAGAATTCTAGGACACTAATATGGATTGACACCTCATATGGTTATTTAACTTCATTTAATTCCTAAACCACCTTCAAGTTTTGTCAACTCTTCTTGTTTTGGATTAAGTTTTCAACTGTGATACCAATCTGGAACATTTCCACTGGAACAATCTTTAAAGCATTACAAGTAACGGGTGGGTGGGTGGTGCAGGATGGGGGCTGGGTGAGGGTTGTTGGAGTGACGGAGGAGGACACGCACAGGTCATAGGGTTCACCTACTCTTTTACATAATTCAGAGGTTGGCCAATTCTACTCAAGCATAAAAAAATGTATGTCAGGTTTTAATATTTTGCAGCCCTAAGTGCTTCTTTCCACACTTAGTAAAGAGCGAATTCTCAGCACTCCTTTAGTTCCACATCATCTGTACATTGAAGGCACTGCACTCAAGACTATTTTGGACCATGTCTTGAGAGTAAGTGCAGTCGAACAACGTGACTCAGTGCTAGCCGTTAAACCGCGAGAGATTGAGCCCTGACTAACAGCGGCTGAGAGCATTGTGAAGGAATAGATTAAGCTAAAACAGAATCACCCTCACAGTTTAAGAAAAAGACACAGAAAGCAACATTTACATCTAGGAGTGCTTCCACAATGAAAAAACGTAACTTCATTTTGTGGCGAAAAGATACATTTTTCACAGGAGCTAGGCAACAAGTTTTTATTCCGTTTAATAATAGCTGCCAATGCCATGGTAGTCTCATTATATAATTATGTTGTATTGTTTGCTAAATGTTTAAAACTGTCAAATTAACACCCAAATATCTGACTACTCTAAACATTAAGTATTTCCTGCACACACTAATATGTCTGTGAATGCGAATGGTATATTCATAGACCTGTAATGATGTGCTGTGCATTATTGAAGCCTTTTCCAGCTCTAAGGAAACAAACATTGCCACTGACATTTTTTTCAATGAATACTGCTGTAAAGTTAATAGTTGTATTGTACTTTTGCTACTTTGACAAAGAATGAAATGTCAATTCTTTGCACAGGTACAAGATTCCTAGCTCTACATTTGCTACGGTTTTTTATCATTGAGTAAAATGTGATCACCACGGCTTTAACAATGACACTGATCAAATTTGGGCAGGGGTAGTGACACACCAAAACATGTTTGTCCTGTGAATGTAAAAGTGTCTCCTCCCATGGCTTAAACAAATGTTGTCCACCAGTGTATTTCCTGGAATAAACATCAAGCACCAGATTTGCATAAAGGCTAGTAGTAAAACCAATGTCTGTCAATGGATCATTTGTGTGCATCTCACAGCAACTGCTCATATCCAATGGTATTTCTAAGATATTGATAGGTTTTTATTCTGGTGGACCCATTTGAAGCATAGTATCTACTGTAAAGATCATCATGTGTTGTATCTGTGCAATTGCTGCACAATGTTGAGGTCCATCAGCAAGAATAGTTAGCGTCAGTATAGACCGACACCCCAGTCAGGCTCTGTACTGTACAGATTCCTTTCGCCATATTCCTGTCCATCGACTTGTTACGTACAATAATGCTGACACTCCCCCTACCTTGAAAATCCCTAAGATCCATTGGGGAACAAAAAAACCTGTATAAACAATGATACTTTTTTGATAGCATTGGAGTCCATCAGATACTGACTACTGACTCCATGAACCGCAGTGTGGTGCCTCAACCGAATGAGCCACCCAGCAGCCCGCAATGTTATATAGAAATGCAGTCCGTCAAAGGCCATCTATTACGCAATGCTTTTCCAATATAGCAGTATCCAAGGAAATTTCTGCAGAATGCTTTATAGTGTTCTTTATAGAACTGAGAAATTGCGATAAGCTCACATCATAGACCAAAAAGAATGATGACTCAGGGATTCAGGAACAAAGAGAAAGCGACACAAGTCACACAGAATGTTGCTGTTTAACACACAGAAATATACAGCTGCGATTAAATGACAATTGATTTGAACAACAAATCCATCGCATTAAGTAATTCAGTTCATAATATTACCTTTAGATTTCTCCAGCTTAACTCGGAAATATAGTTAAATGCAGGTTTTCCACATAGTTTGAATGAAGCCATTTGAATGCCATTTGAAACAACGCTGCATTGCGTAGACAAGGCCAATGCAAAATAGATCTTCACTAAGCAAGCAACAGGCGGTGTTCATCACGTCATCCTTTGTGCTGTGAGATATGACTATTCCCCACCTGTGTTGTGATGCACATGATCATTCTTGACAAATATTGTGAAGCATCGGACTATTCACGAGGCCTTTAAGGACCTACTCAACCAAACTTTATTTCTAGTGTGCCAAAGAAAGGGTTAATGTGTTTTTATGTGGGTAAAGGGTTTTATTCAATCAAGAAACATAACTATTTGTCCAAAAATATCCATATAAAACCATGTAGTTATTGAATCATTAATTTACTCATAAATTGATAGTGTTGTGGCACACATAATTATAGATATAGGTGAGGCATTATCTACGCATGTTCTAATGACATGAAAGTATAGCACCCCTGATTTATGACAACATCGGTAAAATGGAGGAAAGGGCGACCAAGCTTAAACTAGTTGAAACAGAAATGGGAATTTAGGGCAATTTTTATGGTGGAACGTCGATACATACAATTAGAAAAAAAATGAATGTGTGTGTCTCAGTGCCTCTGGATTCAGTAAAACCTCTTTTGCCTGGATGAAGATCAGGAATCGTATCCCAGGGGGACCGAATGTGGGACAGCATTAGGGTTTGTAAGTGTGCCTGTTAACAAAATGGGAATAATAATAATAATAATAATAATAGATTCAATTTAAAGTGCCTTTCTCAGACTCCAGGACACTTTACGTTAAAAAAAATAATATTCATAATGTTATACCTTTATTTCAAAACTCATCAGTGGTTCCTATTTTATTTGGATAATTACTGGGAATATTAACAGGTTCCATGTTACTGCAGCCGCATGCATATTTTAACACTCATAAGTAAAGAGAGCAGAGAGATACCCAGGTTGGGACTGAGGGCATCGTTACTGTGCAAAATTCTGTGCAGATTTTCTGCTCTTTATTTCATCCAGATGGCTCATCTCATTTGCTGCGCCACTGCATCAGTACACCCACGCGCCATGAAAATCAGTGAATCTGGGCATAGCTGCACAGCAGTGCGCCCTCAACACAACCCCGCGTCTCTCCAACCACCCGTGCGCGTGTTTGTCACTTCTCTTCCCAGGTGAACGCTCACGGTTTTTCAACCTTCAAAGTCGTCGCTGCGCGCCGCGGTCGCCCCCCCTGGAACGGGAACTGCTTCCCTTTTAATCCCCGGCAGCTGTGGAGCTTGCCGAGAGTGCCTCATTGTTCCTGCACTGCCGGCAGGTCTGTGTGATAAACAAAAGACTGACCTCCCTGCCCCAGGCGCAGTGGCAGGCTGAGAGCGCAGTCACCACAGCTCCCCAAATACACAGCACATCTGTTTCTCCATCAGACAGCACAGATAATATCTCTTTCTCTCCGTCTGCTGCATCTCTGTCTCACGCTATCTGCAGTGCCTGTGTAGCTCTCTCTCTCTCTCTCCTTCCTGCTCGCTCTCTCCCTTTCGCACTCTGTATTTTCTCTCTGCCTTTTTCTCTTTTGAAATATTCAAATAGAAAAGCGAGTGTGAATTCGGTGGCATGTTGAGGTGTCATTCAATTATGCTTATGAGTGTATTTTGGGAGGAGGGTTCTTGAAAATTCCTTTGCCACTATGAGTGCTGGTGTCCCAGCAGTTCCCTTAGAAAAATACTTTTCAAAAAGTATGCCTTCAGTATACTTTTTTGAACTAAATCCCAGGTAGTGTACTGAAAGTGCACTTTCACTTTACTTTCCAGAAGTAAAGTTAAATGTTTAAATTACTAAGTCTACCAATTTAGGATACAAAATTTAGAAGTATAGTCCATAATTTGTAATGCATACTTACAGTATAGTTCCAGGACATTCTGTAAATATATGTAATTTCACATTTAAATTAACTTTAAAAAATAAAACTTTTATGTAATACTTTTTTGGAAGGGTTACTCTAAAACAGAGCCAAAACAACAAAAAAATGTGTCACTGTCCTAACACTTTTCCAGTGCACTGTATTTGCATCGAATTATGTCCAATTACATCACATAATGGTCTAGAAATATACATAAAAATTTGGCAGATGCGGCATAAATAAACTGACAATTGTCCCTATAAAAACACAACGCTGCCAAAACACGTGGACAGTGGATGCCTGAGTGGCATGCGTGGTCGTCGGCACTCTGTCTACCGCCTCATTCTTTCACACACGACTTGGCCTATAGAACGTCTGTTATCAGAAATGTCATTCGCCACATCAGAGAACAACTTGGGCGACCACACAATTTAACATAAAATATTTGAAGTTGTTCATTTGCCATAACATCTATTCATCTGGGTTCTTCCGTCTAATTGCCTCAGTCGGATAATCGCATAAAATGTGGTCACAAATGGGTTATGCAATTTAGCGGATTCTACCATGGCCTACATACGTACGTATACACACATCTCAGTATAGAATTATCTATCTTCATTATCTATTGTATCTGTCTCTAGTCTGTCGGTTTGAAGATCTATACAGTATCACTGTCTGCTCCAAAAGGTGTTGTCTTCATCTAATCTCGAAAGCCTCCCGCCTCATATCAGATAAAGGATATCACGAGGGTGACCAGATGCCCTGTTTTTCCCAGGACAACCCTGTATTTCAGCTCTTTTTCACGTGTCTGGACTTATTTGTAGAAAATGTTGATTTCAGTCGTAGCATATTTCGATGGGTTTTCCGATTGTAATTGCCATTATTGTAGGTTCTCCTTTCATTATCAATGCGGTCCTCCAGGGAATCCAGTCACCATGGATACAATCATAGCCTTTCAATGGCAGTCCGTATGACATGCAGCATGTCGCAGAATAAACCGCATTGAAAACCCAAAGCTCTCTGACGAACAATATAAACTTGTCAAGGGATGTACTTTTATCTTGCATCAGATTTAACTGCATGCGATATATTACTCATTTTCAAACATATAGTGTTTTGCAAGTTATAGCCACATGAAGGCTCACCTTTTGCGTCTCCATTGATAATTTTGATTGCAGATATTTGGTGTGTTGTGACATCTTTGTGTTGTTATCATGTTCCTGTCATTCACATACAGGTATGAAACAAAGAAAAGAGTCTATGCCTACTGTGATAAATGAAGAATGCACGTGCAGGTCTGGGGGCATAATGTAGTCTAACCTGTCCAGAAAACAGGGAGGCAAACCTTGATAGTAGAATAATAACAAAAAACAAACAAAGAAACAATAAAAAATGAAAGACAATTAAGTAAAATCCTGATATATATTCTTGAGAATTTGGACAAAACCTTGTTTTTGTTTTTTATTCTTCAATTATGCTGGGAAAATATAGTTATATATAAAGTCTTGGCTAGTAAATCCTGTAAAGGGGCCATCTCCCAGTGATTACATTTTTTTTTTAAATAGCACCTTTTGCTATTCCTAACATTCACACCGGACTCCCATTACAAAAAGTCCAGTTTTGATAAATAAAGCAGATGTTTCAGCTAGAAAAAACTATGTATTAATAGTATTTAAATAACTTCATTGAAAATAAATTGCTAATTTCAATAATGTGATTATAAAGAGAATTGACCTCCGTCAGCCTAGACATCAACTCCGTCAGATAAAATAATATATAGACACCCACAGAAAAGCAGAAAGGCAAAGTGATGTGTTAAGTAAAAAGGGTGAAACTTGCCAGCATTTTAGTTTCTCTGATGTTTCTTACAAGCGAGCTCCAAAAGCAATGTACAGTATTAGCAAAAAAAAAAGCCTGCTTCCCCAGGAGCAAAAATGTTCCTTAGAAGATAGAAGAAGGCTGGCATCAGCTGACCCGAGTTGGCGGCAGGAGCATGCTTGTGCAGCATTTGCAATGAGGCCAGCCCATTGAAAGCCTTGTAAATCAGGAGCAGAACTTCGTTACAAATTCCGAGTTTGACAAGGAGCCACTGCAGCTTCAAAAGTAGAGGGTGGATGTGTTCTTTGGGTTGTGTGTATGAGAATCCAGGCTGTTATACAAACCCCAATTCCAAAAAAGTTGGGACAGTATCTAAAATGCACATAAAAGCAGAAATCAGTGATTTGTCAATTCTCTTTTATATATATTTAATTGAAAACAGTACAAAGAAAAGATATTTAATGTTTTACTTATCAACTTTATAGATTTTTGTAAAATTATGCAAATTCTGATTTTGATGCCTGCAACACGTTTCAAAAAAGTTGGGACAGGGGCAGCATAAGACTGAGAAGGTTGTGGAATGTTCAAAGAATACCTGTTTTGAACACTCCGCAGGTAAACAGGTGAATAGGTAACAGGTGGTGCTATCATGACTAGGTATAAAAGGAACGTTTACAAGCAAGGATGGGTGAAGGTTCGCCACTTTGCGAAAAACTGCGTGAGTGAACAGCCCAACAGTTTAAGAACAACGTTTCTCAATGCACGATTGCAAGGAATTTAGGGATTTCGCCATCTACAGTCCATAATATTGTTAAAAGATTCAGAGAATTTGGAGAAATCTCCGAAAACCAATATTGAATGCCCGTGACCTTCGATCCCTCAGATGGCACTGCATTAAAAACTGACACGCTTCTGTAATGAATATAACCACATGGGCTCTGGAATACTTCGGAAAACCGTTGTCAGTAAACACAATTTGTCACTGCATCTACAAATGCAAGTTAAGACTCTACTACGCAAAGCGTAAGCCATATATCAACAACATCCACAAACGCCGCCGACTTCTCTGGGCTCGAGCTCATCTGAGATGGACTGACGCAAAGTGGAAACGTGTGCTGTGGTCTGATGGGTCCACCTTTCAAATTGTTTTTGTAAATAATGGACGTCATGTTCTCCGGGCCAACGAGGTGAAAAACAACAGTATTGTTACCAACACAAGGTTCAAAAGCCAGCGTCTGTTATGGTATGGGGGTGTGTTATTGCCCATGGCATGAGTAACTTGCACATCTGTGAAGGCACCATTAACGCTGAAGGGTACATATGCATTTTGGAGCAACATATGCTGCCATCTAGACAACGTCTTTTTCAGGGACGTCCCTGCTTATTTCAGCAAGACAATGCCAAGCCATATTCTGCATGTGTTGCAACAGCGTGGCTTCGTAGTCGGAGTGCGGGTGCTAGACTGGCCTGCCTGCCGTCCAGACCTGTCTCCAATTGAAAATGTGTGGCGCATTATGAAGCGCAAAATACGACAACGGAGACCCCGGACTGTTGAGCAGCTGAAGTCTTATATCAAGCAAAAATGGGAAAAAATTCCACTTTCAAAACTACAACAATTAGTGTCCTCAGTTCCCAAAAGATTGCTTCTCATAAGTGCTTCTCATTGCTTTCTGTTTTTATTTACATTTTATACACTGTCCCAACCTTTTTGTAATTGGGGTTTATATTTTAAACAATTTGTTTAAAAACCATGCCAAATGCATCAGTCTTGTCATGATACAAATGTGGCACAGTTAAAGGTAAGGAAAGTGTCAAAGTGATGCTATGGAGGTAGAAAAATTAAACACTAGTCACAATCTGGGGGGTGTAGTACGAAGTAGGATTACTGAGTTTCCACCCGGAACCCTCCCAAATCTGGAACATGAATTGAAGTAAAAAGAGCTGTTCCATTATCCAGCTAACTCAGTAATACTGCTTTGTAGTATACCCCCTTGGACTCAACATCGCACGAAGGCTTCATTTGTGTTGCCAAGTAAATGTAATAAAAGCACAAATATCCATATAATAGTTACCAAGGTTTTGCTGCCACCTTGTGCATAAAAATATTCTGCACAATTTGGGAGGGAAACCAACACTGGTGCCATTTCTATTGCTATCGTGCGGTGTGCCATGTAAATGCAAGCCTCCCTGATACACTCATTGGAAAAAATGTGTTTTGTTTGTTTCATGTTATGAAGTTGTTCTGCTGGGGCGTGTGAGCTCCTGCTTGCACCATTATACAGTGTGCTATCGTGAGCGGTTGGGCAGCAGTCTGGCAGGATGGTCAGGGCATTGAGCATATACGAGTGCATATACGTACAGTATGAGCACAGAACCGTCCTGCAGTCCCGTTAGTTAAAAAGTAGACATATAGCTGCATAAATGCAGAGCATATGAAGCTTAGCCGGGATAAAGACTGCTGAGAAAATTATACATGTAATACTAACTAGTGAATATCATGGTCCAGTCACCAAGTAAAAGCAGGATGTATTATTATTTTTCTTTTTTCACAGGATAAATCCATGTTATTTTGGGTTTCTGGTTTCTTAGTATGGAACTTGCTCAAGTAACTAGTGAATATCATGGTCCAGTCAACAAGTAAAAGCAGGATGTATTATTTTTTATTTTTTTCACAGGATAAATCCATGCTATTTTGGGTTTATGGTTTCTTAGTATGGAACTTCCTTTACTCTGTGTCAAATGTACTACCCGTGGTGCAGCTTCCTCTCTCGTATGATTCTTGCGAGGACAAGCACAGCATCAACCATATTAACTAATTTATTCCAGCACATGCTAAAGTAAAGAGTCATAGTTAGTGATATTTTTATTTAACATTAGATAGCACACATATGTGAAAAGCACAATACAATGATGTTAGTTATAGGGAATGAAGAGGGTTGGTACCTAGGAAACTGTATGTTTAATCAAAGATTTCAAATGATCGGGTGTGGTCCCAGTATTGCAACATTGTGAATGATATAGTTAACCTTTATTGCTTCATTAAATATCCAGCTATATACAGTAAATGGACAAAATGTAAGATGCAAACTCTGCACATTTCCCTGGGTGATGGTCAATAATGTAAGGCAGGGGTTTGTGTGTGCGAGAATAGACTCATTATTGTTTGATAGAGATTTTTACATTCACGGGAGCAGCTGGTAGACTCGTGTTCTTTCGCTCCGTCTGACTGAGCCTTTCATCCTGGCCAATAACAGTGCCTGTCAGCTGCTGAAAACCCTACTACTTCAAAAAACTTCCACATGAAATATTGATGAGCTCCTACTGCAGAGATACAGTCCCAGTCCAACAAAACCACACTTATGAAAAGCATCTAGTGATAGGTTGCCTTGACATTAAAATGTGCCTGTCTGTTATAGGAGAAAAATTACATGGTTTTCTAATCCTCTGCACTGTTACAATGACGGACAACTGTCTGTACTTTTCATATTATTTCACATTATGTTAAAATAATTTGTACTATTAATCTTACGCTCATTATTCAACTTACTTTTATTATACAGAGACAGAAACACATACTGATGAGGTGTAAAAGATTTTGGTATTTGGTACCAGAATGTAAGCGTGTGTGTGTGTGTGTGTGTGTTCAGATAGTCATTCTATACAGTCGTGAGTGGCAGTGTATGTATTTTCTTGTAGTTGGAATACTGTACCATTGAACTGCGAACATGACCCAGTAAATATGGCATCCTATAGAAGGATGAGAGGTCGTATAAGCCTATTACTGAGAAACATGGAGAAAACTAAAGTTGAAACTGTAGGCTGGATTGGGTGGGAAATGGCTGGGTTGGAGTATGATTTTGATAGAATTGCTATAATGTTTTTAGTATTCTTTATTTTAGAGGTTGTAAGGCAGCTGTTCTGTTACCTATTAATGTCATATATCAAATTTATTAAGCACTTGCAGGGTTATAATTGCATCCTTTTCACGTAAGAGGCATTTTTATTAGATTTCAAACTAAACACTTTCCCCCTTCTGCTCTGTCGTTTAGCAACCAGCATAAGTAGCCTCTTGGACAAACCCACAGAGCCTCCCTGAATTCTCCTGCATTCTGTTATAATAGCGTGGGCATACAGTATTGCATCCAAAGTTCACAATATAAAAAGTGACTCCTCTTTGTATTGTGAGGCCTGTGCCCCCTGTGCAGTCCTATGAACTGCTCAAAGCACACTTTACACTGTGTGGAGCTCTCTCGGGACACTCTCCTGTCCCAACATCCAGTGCTGAGTGGCAAGGGCCAAACATGGCTGATGTTCGTCCCCTGATGTGCCTCTCTTCTAAGAGATGTTCAACTGTTTGTTAGAGAAAATATGCTGAAGAGCGAGTGTGCATATTTACAGCACAATACTTAACTTTTGCCAGACAGGATACTGAAAGGCTCCCTGCTGCACCCTGCTGGCAGTAAGTAGAACGTAGAGCATCATTCTCTAGTGTGTTTTAAAATGGAGAACATTGACTACAAGATCTCCCATTGCAAAACAGTCTATCTTCTGCAGTCTATTTCATTGTATTGTCATTGAGGCCATTCATATTTAAACAAAACTGAAAGCTTTAGTAAGGGGATAGGGTCTTTGAAGGTACAGGTAATATTGTACATTAGGTACTAGGCTACTGTGCTATGACTCAGCACCCCTATTGTGATCAGCCAGTGAAAGTGGAGGATTAAATATTATGTTGATGGTTCAGCGCAGGTGTAGTACAAGTGAAAAACAACTAATATATAGCTTAAACTCAGTGTGTGTGTGTGTGTGTGTGTGTGTGTGTTTGTGTGTGTGTGTGTGTGTGTGTGTGTGTGTGTGTGTGTGTGTGTGTGTGTGTGTGTGTGTGTGTGTGTGTGTGTGTGTGTGTGTGTGTGTGTGTGTGTGTGTTATATGCAAGCTCTCCAGTATCCACAGAGTAATAAATCCCACACCCACATATCTGCTGTGGACCATTCATAATGGTTTTAGGTTCAAGAGAATAAATGTAACCAATGACAACCTGTCATGTAAATTGGACTGTAGTTGTATTTTAAGCACATTTTCCCAGAGAGAATGTACAAAGACATAAAAGCTGAGGTAGACTGCCAGTGTTCTCATTCAAACAAATTACATCAGAAAATGAACTTTGGCCCTGTGCTGTGACAGCAAATCTTTTCTCTTGTTCTGTCTCATTCAAACAGAACTGACCTGTTCTAGGAATGCTGAGTGACTCATCTTGTAGATGTCAATCATTCACCATTCCGCCTTTGTATTCCCTTGGGAACATAGGCCATTGACCAAGCACTGCCACCCCCTTCTGTCGTGGGTTGGTTTTTGTAGACGTCAAGGGCCACATCCAAATCCTGAACATGCCAATGCCGACCGTGCCGGCAAGGCAGTGTACAATTGCCCATGGCTTGACTACAGAAGGTTCCAGGTGTTGGGACTGATCGTATCTCATTGCACACCAGTGACCTCCTCTGGTGGAGGAGTCTGCCTGCCCCTGCTGCACAGGAATTAAAATCCTCCAACACAATGATTTTGTGACAAAAGGTAAGAAAAGGATGAAAAATTGGGATAAAAATTGCTTTTACTAAATTATTTTCAATGCTACATGCCACATACAAATGCTTCACCGAAGATGTGTTGCTTCTCCATGTGATATGTATCATTGCAGTTTTATCACAGAAAAGAAAATACTGAAGCTACATTTCTGTTAAATAACTTGAACATATTTAAGATGCACATAGAGACAAAAAGGAAAAAACTACAAACTTTATTACACAACTTATTATTTTTAACATTTCTTTTTTATTCCAATTTTTTGACATTTAAAAAAAAACCTATCTTGTAGTGAAATTTCTTTGTTAGAAAGATGGGCTCAATTCCCTCGTAGCAATAATATGTGAAAAGAAAACAGGCATAAAACCACCAGGTAGGATTTCATGTCTATAATATATATTCCCATTAAACTGTCAACAGTATCTCTTATTTTCAAAATAGAATGATGTTGTATCCCAATGATACTTCAACATAGCTAAAAATAGAAAGAGGCTGCAAAGCACTCTTCACGTAGCAAAATGCTGTAATTTAGAATGGCATGTCCATATTGAAAATAAAATGGGAAGATGAAATGCAAAAGAGGTTGGTGGTCTGCCAATAAAAAATTTTATATGGGCCATACTAAATAACTGCATTTTAATATAAGAAGGAACTACCACTACCATTGGTGACTTAACCCCTTTACAAAAAGCACCTTTAAATTATTGTTTTTGCTATCTATTATTTTGACTAGAAGTGTTCAAAATTGTGATTTTTACAGTTTGTTTTTTTAAATTCAGCTTTCATGTCCAAAATTGCACATTAAGCTGTGAACAATGAAGACAATTTCATACTGACAACCTTCTGAGGACCTGATAAGTACTAGACAAATAAAAAATTATGTATTTACATCATTTCTTGGACAAACAGTCTTTTTTACTGAACACATATTTATTGTCACATCTTAAAAAACGATCACATGTAAATAGACCACCAAAGCCATTGTGAATCTGTTTTACCAAGACATGTCACAGGAAAGGCACCTTAAAAATAAATAACCAGTGGCACCCTGAGGCCTCCATGCAGGGCATCAATAGTGTGATGTTTATGACTCTGTACAAGCAAAACATGTGCATTGTGTACACTGTACACTTTTAATTGCTCCAGCTACACAAAAATATACTACTCCATGTCCAAGTTTTATAACAAATAAGTCATGTACTGAGGTAAATTATGTCTTATTCTAGAAGAACATGGATATACAGTGGATATAAGTTCAATACTGTAATTTGCAAAGATTGCAAAAACACTACTCTTTATGTTCAACCAGACCTTAGTGCGCTGCTAACTTTAAAACACATATGTATTTCAAACATATTTCACAAAATTGAGAGAAAAAACAAAACAAAATCTAGCTTGTTGCTACAACATTTTTAAACTGCATTAATATCACTCTGTTTCTCTATGAAAGAAAACATGGTTTGAAAGCTAAGTACTAAATCAGCTAATATTGATAATAAAGTTCAAATCATGAGAAAATGGATTTTACACAACTTAATGTTCACCTGTTTTATTTGTTATGGTATAACCGGTTTAATTTTAACTGGTTGATGTGATTTACATTCAGATGCATGTTAAGTTTTTAAATTTTTTTACTGTTTAACAAGGCACATGTCTTCCTGATTCATCCACTGAGAAAATGACCAGTTATTCCTGTTTCTCCTCTATTCCACAAGTTGGGCTTCTTCCGGCCCCTTAAATACTACATCATGGAACACCACTTTCCAAGTTCCCTTTATTTTCCTTTGTAAATACCTGGATTATTTCCAAGTGGACGGATCAGCAACATGCTTGCCATTTGTTCTGAAAAGATTGAAAACAAATGATTTTGCTTGATTGTCTATATAGTTGAGCTCTTCAGTCATTAGCATCCCATAGTCACCGTTTTTATAACGTTTTCCGTCACACGTTCCACAAGTTCTCTTTGACAGCAACAAAGGCAATGCTGCATGGTCCATTCCTGCCGTTGATGTAACCTTTTGCCCCCCGAAGCTATGTGGGTGAGAAAGTCTTCCACAACAAAGCAGATGTGTTAGACCCAAGCCGTATCTGCGTTACGATTACTGTTAGTACTACGTGTATTTGTGTGGAACTGTGCTTCCTGGGATGTCAACCCAGCCGGTGTCTGCACTGTGTCTGAGGCATCCATGTCAATCTTCTCCCAGCAGGGGAAGGTGTTTCCCTGTCCTCTTCACCTGAGTATATTTTTTCTGTGATGTTGGGAAGTAGCCCTTGGAGGGGAAAGGGGCCAAGGGGGAGGGTGGCAGTTGTATTTTTATTGCATTGTTTGCTTGGTTTTTTGAAATTAGAGAACAGGATAAAACACATTCATTTCTCAGGCACGGAGAGTGAGCGAGAGAGAGAATCCGTGCACGTAATGGCGGTCGGGTACGTGTGCAGGTTGGGTTATGTGGTTTTATTGTTTTTATATGTTTGTGTGTGTATCTGCGTGTATGTGTGTGGGTCTAGGTTGTTCTTTACGTATCCAGCTGGTGTTTTCTCTTGGCCTTACGGGCATACAGGAAGTACATGGTGTGCCCAGTTGTGATGAACAGTACTGAGATGATGACCAGAATGCCAAAGTGCTGTGGTTGGGGTGCTGAGATCACCATGATGAAGTGCAGCAGGTCCATCAGATAGTTCATGGAGCTCTGAACACCATTGACCACACCCCGCTCTGACTCAGAGATATTCTCCTGCAGGAGCTGGGTCACCGTCAAGTCAAAGGACCAAAGGCCTGCAGGTGGACAAGAAACAGTAATTTTGTAAACCACTTAACCTGCAAAGTATATAAATGTATAAGTCTATGCTTATACTTTCCCCCCTAGGGTAGGGTTGGAATGCAATTTGATCTATATATTTCAACAATTTGATATATTTATCAGTGAGAAATCAAAAACATCATATGTTGAATTCCATACGTTATTCAGTAGGTTAATTTTAACTTAATTTTACCTAAATTTATCCCGGTTTACAGCCTCACTGGTTTAAATCAACATAGAAAACAAATACATTTCATGAGTTATTTACTGCTTTTACTACTACCAGAAATGTTCAATGTTTAAATTTACAAATATTGGCAGCACATATTTATACCAAGGTACATACATCTACAGAAAACCTATCATTGCTTGAATAATTACAGAGTACTTAAAACATATACTTGGCTGCCAGACGTCTCTTAACCACTATCACTCAGAAGTCCCCTAACCACACAGACAGTTGAAATTCAGAACATGTTGCACTCACCGACCCTTGCCGTGATAACCCCCAGGAACAGAAGAATGATGGAGACGTAGGACTCCGGGGTGTTGCCGGACGGGACGTTGTCAAACAGCACCGTGTTGTTGGTCCAGTGGATGGAGGAGCGGTCGGGGAGGAGCGGCTGGTTGCTCCCACCCAGGATCCAGTTGGGGTGCTTCTGCCTCTGCCCTGCCATCCCGCCGCCCCCGGGCCCGGCCGCTGTGGCGTTGGGCTCAGAGAGCGGCATGAGCAGGCTGAGGTCCACGGGGCTCCCAGGGGCGAAGACGGAGCACACGCAAAGCAGGAGGCACCCCAGGTGCAGGCAGCTGGAGATGACCCCCGTGTTGACCAGGCCGTAGGCTTTCCTCAGCTTGGTGAACATGACCGTTCCCATCAGGCCCGTAATGGCCGACACGCCCATCAGCAGGCTGAGGAGGGAGCCGCTGATGCCCTGAGTGTAGGCATAGCCTGTGGTGATGCAGTCAAAGCCCAGCACTGTGGTGTAGAGGAAAGCCAAGCCCATGCCAGCCAGGAAGACGGGCTGTCGGTAATACGCCCTCCAGCCGTCCTTGCACGTGCTCAGGAGGCACTTGAACCTCTGAAAGCACAGAGGTAGGTTGGTGATCTCCTTCAGGTTCAGGCTGATGTTGCAGTTCTCCTCTGTGAGCTCAGGGGCTGCCCTCAGAGCACAGTCACCTAAGGACAAGATAATAAACCTCTGATGACTAATTATGTAAGGTGGCATTTTACACTTGTATGCACAGATTACACTTGCTAACATGGCCAAATATGGCGTCAACCTTTGGTTTAATCTTGATTCCTCCTATTTTTTGAGAAGTACTTTTTGAGAAGTACTTCCGTCCTTCTATGTTAAATTTAAAATTTGACTGAAACATGTTATGATTTTGGATTCTCCATAACCCTAATTCCAGGCTTAATTTACATCCATGTAATGATCAGCGTCCCAAAATACAGCCTCACTGTCTAGCCCTCCAAGCTACACCCCTTACCTTGCAAGCCTGTCCTGTCTCCTGGACTCTCCAGGAAGTCCTGGTCTTCCCCTTCGTCCACCTGCAGTTTGTCCGACAGCGCAGGGACAATGCGATAAACTCGTGAAAGGAATATGAACTCCACAATGAGGGACACAAGGTTCCAACCCAAGATAAAGCCACAGCCGACCACATTGGAGGCCAGGGTCATGACCTGCCCCACCGCCAGTGGGGCCAGGATGTTGGTCACCTGATCGATCCGCCGCATAGTGGCATTCATCCCTGTAGGAGGATGATGAGACATTACTGAGGGCCGGTTACTGAGGCTGATGTGTCAGCACACAGGACCTCTTTAGTTAACTACTGACCATGAACCACAGGTTCTCCAAAATGCACTCATATGGAATAATAACATAGCCACTGGTAGGCTACTGTCACATAAATCTACCAAGGCATATGGAAAAAAGGGGTTAGTGAACTTCTTATCAAATATTCAGCAAATTCCAGAGGGAAATGAAAAAAAACAAACACTAAAGTGCTTTAGTCATGCCTTCATTAAGGCGATCTCCAAACATCTTGCTTTACAGTCTGATCATGTTATTAGTTTACCAAAAACAGGGGCTTGTAATTCCAGACTACAGCCATGTGTTAAATGAAACTTAATAGGAATCATGCCCTGCAGGATTTGAATTAAGCAGCCCTCCTCTTCATGAAACTTCTGGGGCCACATGTATAAACAGTGCTGAGCAGAAAAAGCTGCGTAAGCGAGTTTCCACGCAGAAATTCAGATGTATAAAATAAGAAAATCTGCATACCTCTACACACGCTGGACACCATGCGTAGGCAATGTTTGGAGTCAGTGTGATATGGCGACACCATGATAGAAAGGCGGAGGGAGAAAATCTTTCTCCTTGAACATTCTTTTATGCATTCTTTTACTCAGTTTTATCCATGTAGCCCAAGGTCACATTTCACCCCTAAAATCTTTCTTTGTTTTGAACTGTGAATGTTATACACACATAGCCATTAGCCACATAGCGTGTATGTGTATCGGCTGTGTTGCCTCTGGTCCAGTTGTGTAAGGACCAGGAGGTGGCAGAGTCTCACCAGCAAGGTGGCCACGGTTGTAGCCGGTTATGACGACAATCCAGTCCCTCTGGATGGCGATGGTCAGGGCCGTGCTTGCGAGGTTAGCCACATCTGCCAGGATGATCACCACCGTATAACAAACCACCTTGTGTAAGTCGTGTGATGCAACACGTTAAACAAGACACCACAGAGCAGCTTAGATGCAGCACCACAACATTGATACAATGCAATATCAACTTCAACACTCAGAGGGCATTTTGTAATTGTGTCTAATGTATTTTAGCTTTGCAGGATAAGTCAAGGGATCCTAGTGTGCCTTAAGAGCTGGTTTTCTGTATACCAGCCGTAATAACAAAAGGGAAAATTTCAGCAGCTCGGGCCAACAGAATCTTTTGTCTTTCTGGTCACGGTATTTTATACAGGTGAGCAGAATGTTAGCTAACTATTAAATTAGACTGAAAACCTTATAAAATACTATAAACAACCTTATTATTTTGGAACATTGTAAATTACTAAATTTGTGTCTATTTAAAAAAAGGTACAAAAAGTAACTAAAAAGGTACAAAAGCTGGCTAAAAAAACATAAAATTGTACCCCTAGCCAACAATACATTTCTTGAAAAGGTACTTATTAGTACCCAAAGAGAACATTATTGTACTTTCAGGGTACATTTGGGAAATTTGTAACTTAAGGAACAAAAATGTACCTCCACTGTACCTTTATTTCTGAGAGTGTAAGTTGAACGAGCAGGCTTTCTTACAAACTCAAAAATATTTACCAGTCTTTCATTTCCTGCAATATTTCCTTAAATACAATATGTACATTTTCTGTTATGAATTTTTATTTTGGAATGTCAGTTGGTAACACCAGAGGGGAGTATATTGATGACTCCACATGTACAGTATCTAGTAAAACATTGATTGGCTAGTCTGAATAAATTATGGCAACAAATCCTAATTTTCATAGAAAGAGGAGTAGCCTACTTACAGTCAGCCAGCCATCCCAAATTTGCTCAATCCTCTCTTTGTATGAAAACACCAACATCAGCACAATGCTACACACCGTCACAGAAATGTTCTGAATGAACAAGGATGCGTGGGCCACTAAAACCAAGGAGGAAAAAAATCATGATTCTTGGATTAGGAAACGGCCAGACCGGTGTGATCCTATTCACCTCATAACCTCTAGCCTGTCCTGTGAACCTGTGCCTGTCCCTGAAACATTGTGCTACAGACATTACTACAGGTTGATGTTCATTCAGTGGTCATTGCATTAAAACTATGAAGGCGTTAAACCCTTGTTTTAGTAGTGTGTGTACATACACTGCCTGGCCAAAAAAAAAAAAGTCGCTGTTGCACCCGTCATGCATAGTGCCCACTGTACAAACCTCTGGAGGCAGCGTTATGATCTGGGGTTGCTTCAATTGGTCAGGTCTAGGTTCAGCAACGTTATGCAGCAATACAATTAAGTCAGCTGAGTACCTGAATGTACTGAATGACCAGGTTATCCCATCAATGGGCATATTGCAGGACGACAATGGCAAGATTCATCGGGCTCAAATTGTGAAAGAGTGGTTCAGGGAGCATGAGGAATCATTTTCACACATGAATTGGCCACCAGAGTCCTGACCTTAACCCCATTGAAAGTCTTCGGGATGTGCTGGAGAAGACTTTAGGGAGTGGTTTGACTTTCCCGTCGTCAATAAAGATCTCGGCCAAAAATGAATGCAACTCTGGACGGAAATAAATGTTGTGACGTTGCATTAGGTTGTCGAAACAATGCCACGACGAATGCGCGCCGTAATCAAAGCTAAAGGCGGTCCAACGAAATATTAGAATGTGCGACTTTTTTTTTGGCCAGGCAGTGTAAGACACCTCATTTAAAAAACTGCAGTGTGTTAAAAAAAAAAAGCACTTGTATTGCCCAGGAGCCAATGTCTATGTCGTTGGAATTTGCAATTATTTGTAATTTTTTTAGGAAAAAAGATAAGAGAATCCATCATAATAAGCATAATTTGCAGTTTCAGCCGCCTTATAATAATTGCAAAGGCTCCGTAATGTCGCTTCATGCACTTAACAGGAATAAGCATATGGCAGGGGTGAATAAAGTCATGCGAATAAAACACGACCAGCTGAATGCAAAAATGGAGGCTGCTATTATCGCATGAAATATTGAAAGATTTTGTAAAGTAGGCAACTTGTCTTTATGCAAGTCACTGGGACATACTGTCCGTTTACCAAATCACACAAGTGTTAGCTGACGCATGCTCTCATTACACACGGGAATTATCACGTGGACATCAAACTGGTCCGTTTTAAATGGAGTGGCACAGGAACAGTGTACCTTTGTTCCTGGGGTTACGGTCAACCCAGTCTCCAATTAGTGCCCCGAGAAGCAGCACAGACCCTGCCACCACAAGGCCAAACACAGCAGTCAGCAGCAAGTTCCGACCATAGAGCTCGATGAGGAAGACAGAGATGGCAAAGTGCCACATGCGGTCACCCTGTGGGTCAGGAGAGATTCTGATTCACATGAAACTGGCGGCCATTTTACAGTCACTTATATAGGCTTACAGTCACATTAGTCACGCATGTCAATATTCAGTCAGCTTGGGGCTGGCTAGCTTTTACCAGTATCATTTAAATAATCATTTTAGTTCACATTTCACAATATTGTATATTTCTTATTTGAAAATGGCAGATTTGGAAGAACTTGTGAAGATGGCAATTTCATTGCCTGGGTTACAGATATGACAGGGCATTCTATAATGAATCATCTCCCATGAATAGAAATGTATTTTCTCACACTGTGGAGTTACGAACTGGACTGTTTTACTGTATTTAGATAAAAGGGCCCTTGGCACTCACACAATGAAGGCCTACTGGATGCACACCAATTTCCTACTGGAAATGCACAAACTTTGACATAATGGTAAATGAGCATATTGCAGTTCACCCTTCCTTTTATTACTTTCAACTTGTTTTTTGTCACTTTGTCATTGAATTTCTATAGTTTCTGGTATGGTTATCACTCATGTTTCTGTTTGTATCATTGCTCCATCTTAAATCTATCACATGCAGAAAGAATCACTATGTGGTATTTCCCCCTCTGACTTCAATCCAGCCCTTACTGCTCAAAGCACAAATTTCTTGGGTCATTTTTGGATAGCGTGCGGCCTGAAATTTCCACTGATGAACCATAGAGCAGCTTCATCCAATAGCAGTCCTCTTGGGTTGTGGGAGAGGAGGCCCTGCAGTCATAGTGTGTCAGCCCCTACTCTAGTTCTTCTGCCTCCTTTTCTATTGGTATATCATACTTCTTACCCACATGGACAGTGCTCCACTGACATAGATAAGGAACTTTGGGCCCTTGAGGTAGATGAGTGCAGACCCTTGGAAAACATTTTTAAACAGAATAAAAAATTTAAATAAACAAAAACACATGGCACTAGTATGATTTATATTATATTATGTTGTCCCACAAAAATGCTCAAGTGGTATAATGAAATAGTTGAAAGTCCAATAGTAGATAAAACAGAAAACAGTATTGTACAGTGAAGTGGTGGCTGGTGACACAGGCGAGAGCAGGGTTGGATGAGCTCACCTGTTATACTCCTGTCCTTCCTGTTCTGCGCCCTCTTGATGTCATCGCTCTCAAACTCCACGACAACCCCTCCACATTGCGCAGCCTCTGCCCTCAGAGACATCACTGGTGCTGAGTGAAATTGGAAATCACAGTGGCCATTTTGTGTAGGAAGTGATTTCTGATGAACTGGGAAATCACCTGTTCTGAATACTTACAGACAATAAACTTAACAGACAATAAACGACCACTGAATTTTGAAAGGAAGATCTCTACAGTTGAAGTCGGAAGTTTACATACACTTATGTTGAAGTCATTAAAACTCATTTTTAACCACTCCACAGATTTCATGTTAGCAAACTATAGTGTTGGCAAGTCAGTTAGGACATCTACTTTGTGCATGACAAGTAATTTTTCCAACAATTGTTTACAGACAGATTATTTCACTTTTAAGTCACTATATCACAATTCCAGTGCGTCAGAAGTTTACATACACTAAGTTGACCGTGCCTTTAAATTTTTAATATTTGGTCGCATATCCTTTGCATGCCATGACTTCCTGATGTCTGTGACCCAACAACATCAAAAGACTCTTGATATCTTATTTTCTGGTACTCTTACAAGCAATACTATAACATCTCTGCATTTGAATTTATCTCTAGGGGAATTGGGGGGTGGGTCTAGATTTAGCTGTAAATTATGCTGGAACAGTATGGAATACATGATTGGTAAAATGGCTGTAAGTCATCAAGAGTCTGAGGTATCAAACAAGCCTCAACCCATCACTCTGCTGCCAGATATGGAGTAGATATGGATGGATCACTTTAAGGGTTGTTTGGCATGCAAAGGATATGTGACCAAATATTAAAAATGATTACTTTATTCTACATTATGTTAAACTGTCCAATATGTTTTGATGCCCAAACATGTGAGGGGGGGGGGGGGGGGGGGGGCTATGCACCAAAGATTCTATAATTTCTAAACGGTTCATCCGTATATGGATGAAAATACCCTCAAATTAAAACTGACAGTCTGCACTTCAACTCCATTGTCATTGTATCCTTTCAAACTCAAAGTGCTAGAGTACAGAACCAAAATAACAAAAATGTGTCACTGTCCAATGAATTATGGTGCTCACTGTATATATGTATATTTCAGTGTCATACATGTACATACTGTATATCATATATTATTTTATTCATAAAAGATGTGCTCCTTCAATATTATGCATGGAAAATATGCCTGCCAGTTACTGCAGTGAGAGAGAAAATGACTGCAAAATCAAAGCTTATCATTATAAGTCACTTTAGCGGTTGTGCAAGACACTGGCATTGAAAGTTCATGACAAAGCCTCTTTCATCCCCTTAATAATAATGGCAGGAATGCTGGAACCACAAGCAACAAAGCTGTTACCTTAAATTTTCGAGGGCCTTGACAGTTTCATTAAATGATTTGATCTATGATAGCTATTAATGATCTTACCAATCCAGTTTTTGGGACGGTTAACTCACACATTAGTCTTGTGCTACTAACTATTTCAATAATATTAACATACAGGCTACTGTATGTTTAGCTTTATAAATAGAAAATAGGTAAAAACAAAATTGATGCCATGATGATGCTGATGTTATTGGACAATAATGGGAATGTCAATTTATTTGCACCACAGTAAGTATTTACAAAAAGGGACTCCATTAATCATAATTTACAATTTGATAATTTCTTCTAAATTAATTTCTCCACTTGGTTAAAATAGAGGAATAATCAGCAAAGATATAGAGGTACACAGTAGATTAGTAGATAGTACTGAGTGTTCCAGCACAAAATGGCTACCGTGAAAGAGAGTGGGGGAGGGGGTGTTTGTAAACTGTAGTGCATATAAATCCTTAAAATAAGCTACTTTATTCAATTTAGCTTTTTCTTCAATAGATGCAGTTGACAGCAAACAATGTCCAAATGGCAAAAAAACTGAACAGGATCAATAATGTTATAAGAGGGTCGTTGCAGCTAATATTTCAAGGCCTACAAGGATGGCTTCTCAGACAAACAGACTGCAAGAGGAGTGACCGCTGTCTTACAGCTGTTATTCTCATTGTAACCCAGCATACGAAAAATCCAAACATTTGTGTCATTGTTTCTGTTGGGCATTTGGAGTTCAGTAGAATAGGAAACCAATTTAAACAGAGAGACATATACAAAATACAAAAATATAATATTGCAAAAGTGTTCCACTGCAGGCTTATGCGAAAAGTGTTGCCCCGAAACCATGCAGGTCAAAACACATCCAGAGACGAACTAAGCACACTAAAGTTTGTCTTTGATAAAACAAAACACATATTTATAAAAAAACACCCAAGCGACTCACCTTCGGTGTAATATAAGTACGATTCCTAACTGGAGTGCAAAAATGTTGTATCTTTTGCCATGTATCCAACATGGGGTTGCTCCCCCTTTTCCCTGGGCAGGATTTCAAGCTATAGTAGTTTGAAAGGCCCGATAACATCAGTGTGTAAACGTGCACCCACCATTGTGTGAAACTGCCAGAATAGCAGAACGGGAGGCAGATAACAAAAGCAGCCAGCATATTCTACAAACACGTGACAGCGGTTAGGACAATGTCACTGTCCGCCCACAAAAAAAGGCACCTCTGTCACTCGTATGACCCGCACACGCGCATGCACACAGACATACACGACACAGTGTGTACACAGACACACAAATACACACACGCGCACACACACACACACACACACACACAAATACACAATACACATAGGGACGAGACCCTTCCACAAATACAAGGACAGACACGTTTGATACATGCATATGTATGCTTATACTGTTATGTATACACGTGAATACATGCACACGCATATACACTCACAACAAGAACCTATTTGATATCCTTCTCGATGTGAAGTTCTGCATGTGAAATTATTTTATATGCATGTACATGTATTATTAGTTACCAGCAATTTGTTTTGCTTTGTAAATTGCCTTGTTCAGTATATAGTAGATTCAATTACACACACAGAAATAAATCAATGGTGCACCTGCTAGCTTTCATCTTTCACCTGCCACAAGACAATTTTCTACCATAATAGTTGTGATTTTTTAAATTGTGCTATCACATACTATATATACAATAATAAGATGATATGAAGTACATCAAGCATTACATATTTATTTTAAACATCAACTCAAAATGCATTTTTCATGTATATATTCCCTTGCACAAGAAAATACAAAAAAGGCTCCTGTATGAATGTGGGTTTTTATTTTTGGAAAAATAAGTTCTATTCATGTTCATACTGATATATATGAAAAAAGTTATTACACATCGTCTCATATTTAATTTCAAGCTATAACATGCATACTCAAGTCATTACATTGCAGGAGTGTAATTTGTATTTTGGGTGTGTCACTTTGTCATCCGCCAAACAAAGCAAAGCTTTTTCCCATTTGACATCAATAACAGAATATTTATTACAGCACTCTAACCACAATATGGCTTTTTAGAGTTCAAGAAAAGCCAAAAAATGTAAAAATGGGCACATAGGGAAATACAGTAACTGTGATTCCAAAACAATAGATAAAAGATTTAAACACAAAAAACATGATGGCAGATAGACACAAAATAATAATAATTATCTGGTGTGAGGACCAACAATAATAATTTGGCAAGGAAATTATAAATCAGCTTACTTTAAATAAGTCACCCATGATAGGGCAACACATCAGTAGCAAAAGCAAACCAAACAAAAGCAGAGCATGATGGAACAATAGCATTATTTTAATTTATGTAATCATTAATTTACATACCTACGTACATTAAAACACATGTTTTATTGTAAAATAAATGCACTTCCCATGAGTCCTATTTGAACCATTTAAGGCTTAGCTGCCAGTTAAGTCAGAATTAGTAATGCAATTTAGTTATAATAGATTTCACTGCGATGGAAAAGTCAATTGATTATAAGAATATACAGTACTGTGAAAATGTCTTAGGCACCCTAGATTTTTTATGTAGATTCTTTCTTAGATGTTTATATTTTGTCTTCTGCATTAGTGTGTCAGTAGAAAAAAGCAAATTGTAGATTTCCAAACATTGATTTTCCAAAAACTTAATTGAACTTTCGTCAGAGAAAAGAAGAACAAGGAGTTCGGTATGGTATGGTCTCCACAGAGGTCTGTTCTCAACATCACCGAGGCTGTCTGGGATTACCTGGACAGACAGAAGCAAGCGAGACAGCCAAAGTCTGCAGAAGTTGGCAAGTTCTCCAAAATGCTTGGAACATCTACCAGCTGATTTTCTTATGAAACTGAACAACAGTGTACCTAAGAGAGTTGATGCTGTTTTAAAGGGAAAGGGTGGTCACACCAAATATTGATTTGATTCTGTTTTTTATTGTTTACTGTTCTTTATAGTCAATTGTTTGATATTTAGAAACTTTTAATTTAATTATTTTTTAAAGGATTTTTGCCTTACGGATTTTCTTTACATGTGCCTAAGACTTTTGCACAGTACTGTATGTAACACTAATATTACATATATTTTGGAGCTATAAAGCGTATTTATCTTGAGATAATGCATTTATATTCCGTAGCATTTTTAACATTCTCAAATCTCTTCACAGTGAAGCCCAGCCATCATCAATGTGTGCCGCTCACATACAGTAGGTGATGCACAGCAGCCATTTTGAGACGGAACACTCAGCTGCGGTCAAGGAGAAGGAATTATCAAGCCAATTAAACCTGAGGATGGCTTTATTCTCCCATAATTCATCTACTGTTTTTTAAACAAATTTTCATTTTATGTGTAATCCATACCCTGCATATTCAGAGCTATGTACACCGTTTTCTGCATTTCACGTTATCAATTAATACAGTTGAATAGTAACTGAAGTAGTGCAGTTTAAGTACATCGCTGATGACGGCAGTGCAGCGCTGCCTAGAATTTAACAAGAGCCCTTAGGTTTGGGGCCAGTTCCTTAGCAACCTTGCTGCACTGCCACCACGTTTTTTGAGCCAGTTTTCATATTTTTGTGCATACAGTATGATAAGGCTTACTGTCCTCACACAGTGAAGGGATTAAAAAATATTTTGTTCTACATATCTGTCACGTAGCCATGGTTATCATAGGACCCTGTGTCCCGCCACTCTGTCACACGTCTCCATAGGAAACAGATGAACCTGTAGAGAGCGACGATGGGTATGAAGACACACGAGATGGTGGACAGCAGAATGCAGATCCCATACACCCATTCCGGGTAGGGCCTAACGTCGAACTCCGGAAACTTCTCCTGAAGAACAGCAATTACATTGTCAAAACATGAAGGACTGCATGATGGTTTACCTTAGGTTTTTATATGCAGCGTTCACTTATATTTCTTTCTTGACATATTAAATCACTGATCGCCATGCAACCCCAACGGCACGGTCCTGAAGGCTTTTGTACTGCTTTCTTGCCACATTCCTTAGCTCCCTGGTGACATTAGCGAGACTTGATCAAAGCTGAAGTGCTTACGTAGGCCGGGTCCCAAGCAGTGTACGTGGGCGTTGTGTTAGCCTGGACCACGATGTACGCCAGGAAGACCACCAGCAGCATCAGAGGGCTGATGAACCTCCATGTGACCTGCCAGAAAAGGTTGGGTCTCTTCCCCGTCATCCACTCAATGTCGTCATTGAACCTGCGGATTTCTGTGTTGGTTAGTGTGCCATATGTCAATATCACATTTTTTATTCCATAGAAAGTTCATGTTAATAAAATGAATGGCAACCATACTGTGTACCATGTAACTGACATCATTTTTGCATCATAACCATACAATGTGAGTTCAGAAACACAAATATTCACACAGAGTAAAAATAATAGAAAAAACATGCATGTACAAAAATATAAATGTATATTGCAACAGGAGTGTACTAGTTTCTAGATACATATTGGTGGTCATAGTTTGTCATGAAACTTTCTCATGTAGTGAAATCTTTGCTTTTACGGGCTGTTTCGTGTCTTTTTTTGGCTTGTGATTCAGTTTGCTGTCACAGCACCTGTCAATCCCGTAGATGTAAACCACGGAGATGATCTCAAAGAAGGCTATGACGAGCAGGGGCAACGACCCCACATAGGTGTTGAAAATCTCCAGCCAGTAGTTCCCTGAGCCCATTGTGAAGATCAGGGCCACGGCGAAGGAGACCAGACACATCAGTCCTGGGAGAAAGTGGACAAGGCTTCAGCAGAGAAAGGTTGCCATTTTTGTTTGATCCATGTGTATAAAAACACATCAATCTAACATAGTCAAGGGGAAGTACAATCTGACAACATAAAAGTGTGCAGTTCACAAAATAAGACTAGCATAGTATCATGCAATGCAAACCAGATTTTCTTATTTTTTTATTCATGTAGATTTTGAGCAGGTTACTCCACCCTGCTCCTATTGGGCAATGGTAATAGCAAAGCTTTATTACACCCAGGCTCTAAACCAGGGGTGTCCAATCTTACCCGAAAAGGGCCGGTGTGGGTGCAGGCTTTTGTTCTAGCCCAGCACTATGACACCTGATTCTACTTATCAAGGTCTTGATTGAAGAGCACGATTAGTTATTTAGTTGAATCAGGTGTTGTAGTGCTGGGCTAAAACAAAAACCTGCACCCACACCGGCCCTTTCCGGAAAAGATTGGACACCCCTGCTCTAAACCATTGTATTCAGTGATACTTTTTTAATTTTTATTTTTTATTTTACCTTTATTTTACCAAGCTGGCCAATTAAGATCAAAATCTTATCTACAATATCGGCCTGAGGTCACTCAACCATTTTAGCTTCTCTGTCCTACTCTGCCTATCCAGTATTACACTTTAGGGTATGGTTTGATAGCCACTTTCCCCAGAGCGTATATCAAACCATGTGTCAAATACAATGGCTATATGAGTAACTGATTAACTATTGTTTTATTTTACCTGTGAAAATCTCTTTGGGAATCCAGCTGGGCACCAAATGTAGGTCCAGCAGGGGGGTGAGGACCCCCTCCAGATTCCCAAACATGGAGGACAGGCCCAGACTGAAGAGCATGACGAAGAAGAGCACAGCCCACACCTGTGAGCCTGGCATATTGATCACTGCCTCCGTGAACACAATGAAGGCCAGGCCCGTCCCTGACGCACTCTGGGTGGGACAGATACACAGTGCAGATCCTCATTGATGGGTCATAGGAAACACAAACGCATGCGTATGCACACACACACACACCCATACGCACATAGACATACTAACACACGTACACAAATGTACTGTCCCACTTAGAAAAACGCACATGCACATCCGCGATAAACCGTGACAAAATGGAAAGAACTATTATAATGCATATTAATTCCCATGTGCATGCACTCAACAACAATCATACAGGCAGTGTACATTAATACCCCTTTCACATACAAGACCCGGGACTGACACGCGATATTGAACACGGGTTCGACCCGCGTTTGACCCATTCACACTGCACTATGGTCCCGGGTCGTCGCTATTCACACCAAGAGCCGGAGTTTCCGCAAGTTTACTTCCGTATACGTCACTGCTGAACAGGGTTGTCGCCTTGCGATGTTATTAAAAGCGGACGTTTCAAAGTTTATACTGGAGATTCAATAAGTTATTAGACTGTTATTGAAACTTATATTTCAAATAAAGACTTTTAACAGAAAGGCTGTGAAACCATATGTTGCAAAACAAATTTTTGAAAAAATTCTTGAAATAAACAATGACAACTAATTTCTACATTTTTATTTCTAAAGTAGCCTATAGGCTAACGGTTTTGTTATAGTAAGGGCGAAATTACATGTATTACAGACACATTGAGAAAAGCACTAAAATGCACAAAACACAAATTTGTCTGATTTGTTTGATGTTATATTGAATGAAAGGACATCGTGATTTTGTTGGAAGCAACTGTTGATGCACTGAAAATACAGTATGTCTGAGTTTTATCTCGGTGGAGTTATAAACTATCCGTTCTACAACTACAGTGCCCACAATTATTCCCCACCCTAAAGTCGTTATCATCTTCATCACACTATTGTAATGAATTTATTTTGAGTGATTATATGTGCAAAATTAGTTTAGATTGTTTGATTGTGTCATGGTTTCTGGCAGCCTCCGGTTATTTCTACGGTCGTTCTTTCTTTTAGTGACGTCAGGGCACTCTATCGGATTTTCTGTCTTCCGTTCTGGTGCTTTGCTATCGCTTGGTGGTGATTCCTCGCACCTGTTTTGAGTTTCCTGTTGGCTATATAAGCTCAGGTTTTCCGCTTTACTGTGCTTCGATATTGTCTTTGCTATTTGACATTGAAGTCGGTAAGGTATAGGATTTCGGTCACTACGTTTCTGGTTGTTGCAAATAAGAAACGTAGAAAGTACGGTTAGAGTTAGGATAAAGATTTATTTAGTCTTTTTCTTTCCTTTTCTCTCTTTATCCTTTATAGTCCTCTACCTATTACCTTTTGGTTCAGCTCGTTCTCACCTAGACTTAAGGTAACAGGTTCTAGTTTAATTTTCGTTCTCTCACCCGTTTATACCGGGTTTTTCTTTTGTTTTTCTCGGACCTCCTGTTATCGCTCCTCGTTTGAAAGCGTGAGGTTCTTTTGTTGTTTATTACTCACTATTCTCGAGTTCACCCTCGTTTGGGATTGCTTTCATTTGGCTTACGCCGGGAGGTTTTATTCCCACTGTTTTATTTATCCCTTTCCTGTGCGGATCTGTCCGCTTTTGTGGTGTTTACTGCGGTATACACTTTCTGATCCATTGGCTGTCCCCGACCGACCCCTTACAGATTGAGCAATTTGTCACAATGCGAGTTCCTGATGAGACCGCACACACACAAACACAATACAATACAAAGCCATATACAGTGTATGTACACAGTCTAGCATAGCTTCATCCTCGGATACACTGAGGAATGTAGAAAAAGCAGATCCTGAGTCAATATCTACATATCTACTGTTCTTGCTGCTATGGTTTTGAAATACCATTTTGATGACGTCACATATACCTGATCAAGGAAGGTTTGCAGATTGCAGATATGCAGGTTAAGGCCTTCAACTTTCTCAGGACTGGTTGCATTTAGGTCTTCCAGCCAACTGTTGTAGTTTTCCAATGTTATGTTCTGATCCGCAATGTTAAATGCATTCGTCATAGACAGGATATTGCTGCAAGATCATCAAAAACAGTTATTGCTGAAAATTATAAACAGTTATTATTAGCACAATAAGTTATTATTATTAGTACAATAAATGTTTGTATTATAAAATAATGTATACATCTACCAATTTAATAAAACATCGGAACTTGGAACACTTCTCTATTTCCAATAAGAGCCATTTCTCTTATTTGAGAAGACATTTCATTGCTGACAACCAGGGGTCGATTTGAAGGGGGATGCAAGAGGATGACATCCTCCCTGCTGACAAATTGACTAAAACCATCTACTTTGTAAAATTGCCATCACCCCTTTCAGTAACACTTTACATTGTGGCAACTATACCTGTAGGCTATAGTTAAATAGTAACTAATTTGGTTAATACTGAGTAACTCTAACGTAGGTAACAAGGAACAGCAGTTAGTGGCATTCTTAATTACACGTGAAACAAGGCCAGTCCTGTTACATCCCTCCTGCTGAAATGAAATCATTCCATATCATAAAGACAAATTGTGAAATTAACAGTAAAGATGTATTTGTTGTGTATCATGAAGGTGTGGACTATGAGTGTAAATAAAATATTTTTAAATATTCACGTGTAATTAAGAATACCGCTCTAGAGGAGTTACAGTCCACTAGATCTGTTGTGCCATGTTACCTACATTGGAGTTGCTCAGTAATAACCTCTTTTTACCACTGGTATTTTCTGTTACCAGAACAATTACCAGTAGAATTGGTATAATAGTAATTTAGTATATAGATAAAGCACAGAAGAATAGTCTGTCAACAAAGAGGTCTTATTTTTCCTCTATCAGAAAGACTAGTCTTTACATCCTCACAGTTCTACAGATAATGCCTTAACATACTACTGAGCAAGCACACTGATAAAATGGAAAGAATCCCATAATGCATATAGATTCCCATGTGCAAATACTCAACAACAGTCACACAATGTACATCATAAACATATATGGCTCATGCAGTACATTAAGAGGAACGCGCACATGTGCATGCCCATGCACGCACATACACACACACATTATAGACCCAATGTTAGTCTGACACTCACCGATTCCGGCAGTCATTGTAGTTAGAATTTGCCTTGAACCCAAGAATAGCAAATATAGGAATGGAGGCGTAGATGGAGGTTGCACTATTTATTAATCCAACTATCAGCGCGTCTCGTTCACAATTATTTCTGAAAGACAATATGTACCAAAAACACAGTAACTATCATTATTATAACTATTCACCATAAAGAGGCTTGCATCAAAGCTGCAATAAAAACCATGTAAACTTATAGCTGCCTGTAATCCATAGTTTTTTTTAAAGAAACATCCCCATTATCTCTCATCTTTAATTACTTTTAAATACAGTAACTACGGTACCAGGTCTCAGGGCTTTTTAGCTTTAGATACACCACATATATACACACTGAGTTGGTCAAAACAGGTTTTCAATACTATGCCCCTCACAGATGGAATGATTTTTAAACTTCAACTTAGAATCTCTTGTTCCCTGAATGTTAACATTTGACTTAATTGTATTCGTCTTTATACGAATATAAGTTTTATACATGCTTTAATTTGTTTGCGGGTCTCTCGTGTAAAAGAGATCTTGATCTCAATTAGACTACCTGTAAAAATAAAGGATAAATAAACATTAATTTTTCAGTTTTGGTGGAGTTAGCATTAGGAGCGCATCGAGTGTTTAATTTTCTTCTAAGCTAATCCAGTGGTGGAGTATTTTGGAGAAAGAAGACTAGAGATGATCAACAATGTTGTCTGACACTGTAATATTGAGCAACATTTCAAACCTAATTTTAGGCTCTTACTCTTCCGCATTCGGCATGCAAGTTCCCGACATGCGTGTGTCATCACATTTGAATACTTAGCGGGATTGTCGTACCCAATGGAACCAATGGAAAATAGCATAGGCCTATAGAGGATCAATTACAGAATGCTAATAAATTTAATGGATATTTCCTCAAAAATGCTAGTGTGAAAAGGTAGCAAATATGGCATTTTTAATGCATTTTTACCGACTACAGCTTTAAAGGGAATATACTTTACGGCCATCCTCTAAAAACAATACAGTAAATAGATTATTACACACTCCAGTATAGATGAAGCTTGGAACAAGAACATAGTTGAATATAAATAGCCCCAAAAGGGCAGGTATGTACAACCACACACCTTCTCTGTGGTTTATCAAAAACTTGCTAAAGGTTCATTTTAGGCTCTTTTCTTTTATAACATGAAATCCAATGTATTTTTGCCACTCTCAGTTGTCTTTTGCCTGTTTATAGAGAGGAACATTACTGCTTACTTCTGAGGGTTGTAGCTGGAGAAAGCGATGAGGCCACCAAAAGCCAGGGACAAGGAGAAGAAGATCTGAGTCGCAGCATCCAGCCACACTTGTGGATTTTTCAAAGTTTCCCACTGCCATAACATAAATATTCACAAGCGTCATTCACACAAGCATTACACTCAATCTCTTGCTTTGGGAATCCTTGATTTTGTTAGGCAAAATACTGCATACGAATTATAAAAAATGTTCTTGTATCATCCATGCTTTGGTTTTGAATCTGGACTGTACCATTTCTGAATGGCCACTTGCCAGTAGCCCTGCACGGGAAGGTTTCAATTAGCCAGGACGACAGTGATGCATGCACTTGCATCATATGTTAGCAACCCTCGCTGGCTGATTGGGAGTCTGCAGACCGCCTGCTGAGCTGCGCATGAACTGTTTATCTCTGACTCATGTGTGTGCAAGTCTTAGTTAGACTATGCTGTGGTAAGAAATGATGGCTGACATGTGTTTCAGAGGAGAACACATGCAGGCCAGTGCCTTTACTTTACAAGATGCAACCAATCATTGAAATGTACATTGGTCCACAGTGCAATAGGTTTTCAAATCAAATGTTTTTGTTTTTTTACATAAGCATGTATGGTTGGCATTGGTGAGAAGCAAGACTGTGAGAGCAACAGCAACACTCACGTTTGGTGTGAAGAGGTAGGTCAAGCCCACTGTAGCACCAGGCAAGGTGAGAGCCCTGACCAGGAAAATGGTGAGCACAAGGTAGGGGAATGTGGCTGTGATGTACACTGCCTGCAGAAACACGCAATGCACAAATATCAGCATATTTATTTTCCTTTTGCAAACTATTAGTACTCATGCTAGGCTTCATCTGTGCAAATTTTTGTTAAGCGTTTTCAAAGATCCGGGATTTGTTTTTCAGTTTGCCATTGCAATTTTGGAACTTGTCCATTGTGAAATTTGCATTTAAAAAGTGGACTGTGCAAACAAGAAATGGAGGACAACTTGCAAAATTTTGAATGAATATCATATACGTTGGCATAACATCTGCACTTCCAGCTTGCTATACTATAGGAAGCGAGTGCTGCCCCCCAGTCCCAGTGCCCACCTTGCCAATGGTCTCGATGCCACGGATAAAGCAGATATAGACGAGGCACCAGGCAGTGGCCAGACACAGCACTAGCCACCACTGCAGAGTGCCGTTTGTCTCGATGTTGGGCGTAATGTTCAGAGTCTCGCGATACCAGAAGTAGTTCACAGGCGTGCTTTCCTCACATTCTTTCACATATCCTGCATCGCAACGCACATGTGTTTGGTCAGACTGCGTTTACAAATCTGCCCTGTCAGCGTAATTTGCTTAGCATTTGTATGGAACATGCAATTTATTTTAGATCACTAAAAAGCTTCCTTACACACTACTACACAATTTGCACTTTGGTGAAACCACAACAGCATTACATTATATATATTTGGACTACAATATCTAAATATCTTTGGAAATCCAAAAAAAATTATGTATTCTTATTTCATGATTTACCTGTTTGGTTATGGTTGACAGGACAATCTCTCCAGGGAAGAGGGTCTTGAAATGAGTGGAAAAAGTACCACAGTACCCAGGCCAGGATGGTGTTGTAAAAAAGACCTACTAGGAAGGAAACTATCAAAGACGCTATACCTGTGAACAGGAAATTACATCGTTAGGATAGAGCTTCCCACTACTGATCTGCTAGAGCTGCTTTCTCCTTGTTGAATTGCATGTTTTATATTTTATTCCCAAACTGATTTGTGAATGTGTGAACATTTAGGGCTCTATTTTCCGGCTGCCGCATGGTGTGCCAGCGTGCCGTCATAGTCAATGGTGCAGTGCATGGCGCACTGGGCGTGGCTACTGAATTTCACTATTTTCAGATCAGAGGCGAGGAGCGCACAGCTCACAGCGGACTGCGGTGGACAACGATAACGTTATATCTATTTTGCATTAATGTCGCAAAAAAATGTTATATTATCAATGTAATTATGCCTTTGTTTCATAGAGGAATGTCTAAAATCACAAACTAAGTAGGCCTATATCTAATCATTTGTGTTTTAGTCCTATTGTTTTTAATAGGATAGGCTATGTAGTGCAATGATTGCATCAGATTGCATAAGTCAATAAATTATACAAGTTGTCACGAAACTGTTAGGCTATTATAGAAAAAAGTGTGCGTTTGTGTGGTCGCCTAGGATATTATAATAAAACGAAGTCCAACATATACTGAAATAGCCCATGCAGAAACTAGTGCATTTGTATTTTTAAATGACCAGCTAAACAACCAAATTATCCCACCTTGCGACATTATGCATTGATATTATGATCAAACATTACCACTAATCAAGCATTGAATTGTGCATCTGGTCAACGCCATGTGTGAATAAAAGAATATCAGAAATACAAGTTAATCCATCTGTCCTTGCTTGCCAAGGGTACATGACTTTATTCAAAAGCACCATTGAGCGCTACAACAATACAACACAATTGATTTTATTAAAATTAATTTTAAAAACACTGTCAAAGTCACGTAGAATAATGGCAATAACTCATTATTTAACGCCAATCCCCTTAAATAACAGGATTTATCCATGCATTAATGGTTTTTCACTGGCAACATTTCTGCCAGTCTTTTCATCTTTTTTTCAAGATATTTATTACAGTGCAGAATATTGATAATCAAAATTAGGACTGAGCCTAGCCTAGCCTACTATTTACAGTTCTGTAGCCTACAGTGAGTAGTCTACATCTTTTCAAACAAGCTTCACTTTCCATTCATAATAAGCTACAAATACTAAAATACTACAAATATTACAGTGTCCACATCAGCATCACGCAGCTGCGTTTATAGACAGTGTAAACAAAAGAATGGAATAGCCTACAGTAGCCGACCCCCAGGACCACAATGCAGTATAATAACAGCCATAAACAATTAAAAACAGAAATACATACAGGAATCAGCCTAACATAAGAAAAGAAAAAAGACAATGTAGAGTATGCATTTTGCCTGCTTTGGGGATTTATATTGAAGTTAAATCGGATGGCATATGATCCACGAAAACGGTTTATTGGCTTGTTATGAATGATCATGCATGCATTGCTTGGGTTAGCCCCGAAATTAGCAACTCGCCATGGACTGACACACCCACACAGCGGCTCTCCTCCAACTTCGGTGCAAGGTGAGTCAAACAGGCTCAGAAGCATGAAAATCCATGATGAAAATGTCACTTTGTGGGCCGGGCTCGCCACTCGCCATCCACCGGCCGGAAAATAGACCCCTTAATTGTTTCCCAAATTCCAATGAAAACATTGTGGTAAAGCGGAATTCCACCGAAAAACAACATTAACCTTATTTAACAGATCATGGTGCAACTAATTAAGTCTCTCTTTGTGGCTGGCAAAAAAAATGTCTGGACTGAGATATCCTCAGGTAAAGATGAAATTTTGGTAGCTATACGTCATAATGATGTATACCTCTACCCTTCCTCATTTTTTTAAAACTACAGTGGCGTCAAGTGAGCTGGTAAGTTACATTTGGAGAAACCTCCCCCTGACCTTCAATGCTCTGTGAAAGAGGCGTTGACCAAACTTACAGGCCTTGTCAGAATCTATTTTTCTACGATCTATGGTCCGAATCAGCGCACTTTTCTACTATTGAGTATGGCAGTTGAGTATACGTTTTTTAAAAGCTGTTAAGTACGCAACAATTCTGAATGGCCCGTTTTTAAGGAGACTCCAGCTAATGGTGGTGATATTTTTTTCAGTAGAACTGTAACGTTAGTGGCTAGCTTGCCAGCGAGTAATGTAGTTCAGTGGGTGTGGCAACCTGTGACTGCCTTGTCTGACACTGCCCATATACTGTAAGTGCTCAGCCGTTGTAGTTCACAGTAAAGCTAAAAAGTAAACGTAATTTGTGGCTATATCTCTGCTCTCACTGCAGGTAGACAGTTGGCTGAGAGCTCATTTTAATCAGGAGGAGAGCTACTTTTCTACAAATCAAAGAAAATGTTTTGGTGGAATTTCCATTTTAATTAAATCTGGGCTCAAAAGCCAGATGAACAAGGATGGTGTTCATAGTTTGTCAATAATAAAGTTATTCCAAACAACCAATAATAAATAAATAACTACAGCACACCTGCTATGTGTTGAATATATTGATCAAATTGGTCCCAGTACTAAAGTACTTACCTACACCCCCCAGGTAGGGTGATATGGAATTCCAGACACCGACACTTCCCATGCGCAATCGCTGTCCAATAGCAAGCTCCAGGTGTAACAGGGGCAGTCCCTCAAACACCAGTGCAATCAGGTAAGGGATCAGAAATGCACCTGAGTAGTCAAAGACCAAAGTAAAACTGTTGGATAATTATACGGAGTAATAGAACTGGCATATTTACCTAACAACAAACCCCTAATCCCTAAAATCCTACTACCTACTGGTTATAAAACTGGACCAGTAAGTTGCAGTTTTGATTCCTGGTTAGGTTGCTGTTTTTTTTTTTACTTTGACAACAGTATTAAAAAGAGCCATATTTAACCAGAATCTAGGCCTACCATAGATTCTTCCATTCCAAAATGGTACATCTCATGGGTGGTCAACCGCATTCTTGGAGGGCTGGTGTGTATGCATGTAGGCTACATGTTATTCACAACTGATAATGGCTCACTTTGCTAATTAGCTCCATACACCAGTGCCAGTTCACTTGTAGATTAGACCGCAATGAAATTCTTCAGTTATCAGCTGTTACTTGTGATATTATCAATGCAATTACCTAAAATGTCAGGTTCGTATATGACTGATTTTATTAAATAATTAAGAGCAGAAGTTGACATGAAATCCAGAAGCAGATACAACCCTCCTTGCCCTCCTCTGATCTCGCAACATAGACTAATCAAAAATGTATTGTATTGTAAATCTTATTGTCATAGGATACAGGTATCAGTGTTATAAATTATAATACTACTACTGAAATGCTTTACTGCTGACATGAAAACCATCTGGCAAGTCTTTATTTGAAAGATCTTACCCCCTTTTTGTGAAATTCAATTACTTACATGTATATATTTTTAGGTTTTTTATTTTCATTTAGTTATATTATTCATGGCTCTACGGTAAAGAGCTCCAAATGCTGTGGATTTTACACTAAAATTAACTGCATTTATAAAAAGACATCTTTTAGAACACATTTTTAAATGTATAACTCTTTATAACTCTTTTATAATTTTTAGCTTGTATATTTGCATTAAGCAAACATTAATATGATCAACCGCAAAATCCATTCAGCTTGCGATGTGCTATATGCACACTGCATAAAACCTGTTTGTTTAATATGGCCTATGAAGTCAGCTGCATTTGTTATTACTGAGAGAATGGCATCAATGCTATCTCAATCTTTCCCTCTGCTCTTTGAAACATTAAAGCATAACCTTTTGGATGTTTACAGATATCACAGTAACTAGGGAACAACTGATTTCCCTGTGTTTTTTTCCAGGTAGATCCTTTCCTTAACTAATATTATAAAGTGCACACAAACAACAGCTGTCAGGTAGTTTTTATAATAATGTTTGGTTCAACACTGTATTTCTGTGAAGGTACTATTTAACATAATAAAGCTAGTAAAATGATCAAAAGAACTTGCTTGTTGTATACAGCAGGTATTACAACCATTTTATGGCAAGGCCAATGGAGAAATTATACAGAAACAGCTGATTTTATTCCAGTAAATCCAAGTACTGGTAACATTATATTGCCTTTGTTCACTTTGTATTGAACATACAGTATATAATAAATGGATTTAAATATTATTTGTTATAACAAAGAGATATTTTAGTTATTTGCCTTCAGTTTGTAGCTCACAAACCACCTCTTCATGGTTCTCTCAACTAAATAAGATGGATCAGATTGTTGCTGCTTGTCAAATTTGAAACGTGAACAAACCACAATATCATAATGAACTATAAGTGACAGGCATAATGTTCCCATTATCAGCATCATCATTATCATCATCATCAGTGCAGCAGGCAGGTGGTGTATCAGCCAGGCAAACTATCACAATCACAAAAGCTGAATTTATCTGTTTTTCAGGTGGTTTACCGTAACTTAGCAAGCTAATGCTCAAAAGAGAAAATGTTGCTGTTTGTTATGATGGTCCTTTATTTCGAGAATTCTGTCTTCTATAGACTCACCATCAGGCAAAAAGAAAATGTTTGTTTTTGGTATCAATCAGGAAACAATCATGCTGAGCCGTCTTGTGTTGCGTTGCCATGTGATGTCTTTTGCCAACAACAGCATAAGTCCGGTGAAATGTGAAGAGATATGGTATCATGATGTTAAGGACCTTATTTTCGTTTCAAAATCCAAAGTTTGACCTTTAAGCACAATGCATAGTGTATGAATCATGCTGTTCTATCTGGACGGTTGAAGCAACGGGCTGGCCACCATGCCAGTGCAAGCTTTCAGAATCGTTAAGAGCATATTCACATGTGTGGATCCCCAGAGATAGACATTGGTTAATAATTTAAAGAACTAGATAAGTTCTCTACCATTTTGTTATATCCCAGTCAAAAACTTCAAAATGAGATGATACTCAGTATGGTTTAATCAATTGATTGATAGACAGTTGGAACAAAAATGGAGTCCAGAGCACATGAAGTGTAAACTTCAGGTTATTAGAATAAGTGCTTGCATGTAGAAAATGAAGAACCAAATAAAGCGAAGCAGCATACTGTAAATGGTAGAGAATCAAACCTGCATTATTTTAATATCAATTTGAAGAAATAATCATAATTATCCTTATGATAATCATCCTTAGATCTAAATTTGAAAATGGAAAACTAATTTAGCCTACTATCATTTAAAAATCAATAGAAAATGTGTTGGCGTAAGCTCTCCATTTTGTGACCCGTATTTGGAAATGATGAAAACAGATTTGTGGTGTGTGGACCCTCGGAATAGAGTACTCAAGTAAGTATGTCAGACGTGGGCAGTCTGGTTTCGGAAGTAAATTCCCGATGACAGATAGAACGGGCTTCGGAGACTATTTCTTGAAATCTGATTTACAGAATGAGCCGAAACGTTCCTGGATTAGCCTGTGTGGTATAAGGATATAGACCATTTATCGCATGTTCCAATTTTTATTTTTTTTAAAGTAATGGATTAATGATTGTAGTTCGACTTGTAGCCCACTTTAACGGACTACATATCCAGCACTGCAACACGCGGGTGGTTCTCAACCAGTAAGATATCATCACCTCGTCTGTCTGGACATTTTTGGCTAATGGGAGTGCTGCTGCTGAAGACAAGCTAACGTTAGCTTGCAAAGTTGAGAAGCCCGCCTGACAAGGTCAGAAACTACACTACGGTAAACCACATAAAGCAATTCTAGCTTTTAGTCCTTCAAGCTAGCTAGCAAACGTTAGAAAAAAGTGTTTAAAAACGGAGTTGTGTGCTACTGCTGGCTAACGTTGCATGACAAAGTTCGGCGATAACGCTGCTCGTCCGGAGGAAATTATGAGATGTCGAGTGTTTTTAAACAGTGCCAGCGCTGGTATATTCACAAAAAAACACTAAAAAGTCAAATATACTCAAAGTGGTCCAGAAAAACGACATAGATTGCGAACGCCTGTTATATTGAACAATCCAGGAAATTGACAGTAAGACATAATCACTAGAAATGGTTTAAAAGTAAGTTTTAGTTAATGTCTACGCTCTAAGTGAATGGGGAATTTATGGTGTATTAAAATTATCTCGGAAGTCGGAATATTTCAGATTTTTATTGTCATGTTCAAATCGTTTTTTCTTCTCGGAAGTCAGAAATATTCCAACTTTCAAGATCATTTGAATACACCATAACTTCCGAAACCAGTGTGACGTAGTCACTTAGGTTTTGATTGGCGGTAGACTAATCTCACATTGGCTGCTTGGCCACGCACAGATGAGTAGGCCTAGGCTAGGCTAGATTTGGAAAGTGAATAACAAACCTAAATTAGCTAAATGATAATCTTCGATCTTCATCATCTTCAGCTAATACGAGGAGCTTGCCTCCAAAAAAATGGGCAGGTAAGAATCTCATCTTTCTTCCATGTAAATGTAGGATATAGGCTAGGCTAAATTAGATTTTTAGCCATTCTGAAAATCACGCCTAGAGGCGTAAGTAATTCAGAAATAAAGTTTGCGATCTTCGTTAGATAATGAAACTCCTAAATATCACAATCACAGATCAGATAAACAACGCTATTTTAGCCATCTTTTTTGACATAACGTTAAATGTTAAATTTAACGTTAACGTATATTTTCTGGTGTCTGATATTTTGAAGCACTCGTATTGATGAAACCAAATTACATTTATAATGCCATTTCAATTTACAGAATTATACAATTCTGACTATTGTATGGATAATCTGCCACTTATGCAGGCAGCACAAGCAGGCAGTGAAGAGGGGCAGGGCAGAAAGGAGTTGTATTAAGGTGTTTGTATACTGTAGAACCCAGTCAAAACTAAAAAATGAAACATAGTCTCCGATCGCAGCAGCACCCCCCCCTACACCCCACCCACGGTCACACACAAACACCCACCTTCTCACCGACCCACGCCCTGCCTAGAAAGACATCCTGGAGGAAACACCTCCTCGGGGAAACACCTCCAAACCCAGTAGTAGAGTTAATGTAAATTCCACTCATGTAAAACATTAGTAAAGCTGGCTGCCAAACTGAAGCCTTCAGCATGGTATTGCGGCATGGTACAGGGACACAGTATCGGTCAAACAAAACACTGGTTAACCATTAGACACGGAAACTGTTTAAATGTTATTTGGAACCTCTGGCTACCTAGGTTATTGCATCCGGGTTCAAAGTTTCTTGTATAAATAGGAACATAGGGTGCTAGGGTATTGCTTCCTGCTTCTAACAAAAAGGGTTCAAAGTTTCCCATATAAATATAAATATATAGTGGAATAGAAACATGAGTTGAGATCAGGGTGGCAAGTAGTAGTGGAGGGAATTCAGAGGATGGGGTAGAGGATGATATGGATGTTGAGGAATGGAGCAGAGTAGCTAGCAGGAGAGGATGGTGTAGAGGGAGAATGAGGGTAAAAGAGCAGGTGAGGAACCTGGGTAATATAAGTAATAAACTTAGTCTGAGTCTGGAGGAAAATAGCTCTGACAGTGAAAGTTCGCGATCGGTGCGTAAGAAATTGGAGGGAAAGGAGTTTAAAATAATACTTAAATTTAGGCAGGAAGATGAAAATGTGAGCTTGAGTGTAATTGCTTTAACCAGGGAGTTGAAAAGGAAAGTATAGGAGATATTGAAATGGCCAAAATCCTTTGAGGTGGGAGTTTGTTTTTGAAATATAAAAACGATATATCAAAAATATTTGTTACGAGTGCCAGAAATACGGACATATTGCCGCAGTTTGTTGGGGGGGTGGGACTAGATTTAGCTTTAAATTACACTGGAACAGTGTGGAACACATGGTTGGCTAAATGGCTCTAAGTCATCAAGGGTCTGACGTATCAAACAAGCCTTAAACCGTCACTCTGCTGCTAGATATGCAGTATATATGGATGGATCACTTGAAGGGTTGTTTCTCCTGACACATTTTCCTATTGAACTCTATGGAAAAATAAGTCAGGAGAAGAAACCTTTCAAGTTATCCATCCATATCTACTGTATTTCTAGCAGCAGAGTGTTGGTTTAAGGCTTGTTTGAAGAAGAAGAAGAAGAAGAAGAAGAAGAAGAAGAAGGATTAGAAACATCAGTTCACTGAGTACATACCATGATATACTACTATGATTACTATGATATAATATACCATGATATGATATGAATAGGGCCCTGCATTTTTGGCAGTCTAGTTTTATAGCCTGTAGATTATCCATCCTATGGCAAGAGGTAAAGCCTCTTCATGAAACCAACTGCTGAGCAATAACAAAATATCTAATGAATACTAATGATCTGTAAATGTGTTCATATATGGAGTGATGCTCATTAATACGTATTTGTTTTATACAGCTGTACTCACAACAACGAGGTTATGATACATCTCTCTCAACCAGTAACATAACAATATGATTTGTTAGCCTGGACATTGTATAGGGTACGTTTTACTTATTTAAAGGTTGTATCAGCGATTTTGGGTGGAAACATAAATGATCACATTCATCTGATTTTTCCTCACGATCCGCTAGCTGCCCGCCCCATAAGCAGGCCGTCAAAAAACCGCGTCTCTGTAGGCAGCCTATGCTCCGAAATCGTACACAAAAACAAATGGTACTACCAACCACTCAAAACCAAAATAAACAGTATCAACCAATCACAATGATCTGCACAAACGCTAATACTCTTATCTCGCTGAAATCTTGACGGATTTACAAACGGTTTGGTTTCTTACAAACGTTATTAACGTGGTTATAATTCTGTATGCTTGAACACTATTTTTTAAAACATAACATAATTATTCATAAGTATGTTTGTTTGGGATTTCGCTTCAGAAGTGACGTCACCCAAAATCGCTGATACAACCTTTAAGAAGAAATCTGAAATTGAATAAAGAGAGCCAGTTTATTTGTCATTTGTAATCAATCACATTGGAATTAAAAAGTACAGAGCCCATCAGAACACATAATAGATAAAATACACATAAAGTACACAGCATCAATTACTTCACAGCATACATAATAGACTACAATTTTATGATAGGAGACGCATTGTGAAAAGAACCAATTAAAAAATGATAATGACGTATGCAAGTACAGTGCAAGTGCCTATCCAGCGTATGGTTCTATTGTTTAAAATACGTACTTGGAAAGAAACTGCTACTGACACTGCTCGTTGAGCATTTAATGGCAAGATAGCATCTGCCTGATGGCAGCAAGGAGATCTCACAGACATGGTGGCCTAGAGGGTCACACACAAAACCCGGGAATGACAGGGGATATTGAACACGGGTTCGACCCGCATTTGACCCATTCACACCGCACTATGGTCAACATTTTTATTTAGCCCATAAAGTATCACGCTTTGTTATATAGGCTACTGGGAAATGTATCAGTGCCTATTACAGACACATTGAGAAAAGCGTCAAAATGTGCAAAACACAAAATAGAAAAAGAAGCTAAAGAAATAGGCTACGAAGTGCAATATTTATTTTTTTTAAGTCTTAAAGTCTTCAGTTCAGTCATAGTGGATTCAGTAGGCTACGTTTTTCCCTACCCCTGTTCTATTTGGAGTAGGCTACGCTTTTACACGCGTCTCTCTTTTACGCATCAAATCCACAGTGAACGCACAGCTTTGGTGGTTTGTGTGAGCATGCGTTTAGTTTCCACGCCTGCAGGTAACCAAAACTTTATCCAATACCAATTTTTCCCGGTTTGTTTGCCATAGGCTGTATTGAATGAAAGGACATCGCGATTTCGTTGGAAACAACTGTTGATCCACTGAATATGTCGGAGGTGTTATTTCACTTCCGACGTATTTACATATTTAAACCTAGCCTATACTGCAGTGCCACAGTTATTCATCCCCACCCTAAAGTCGTTATCATCTTCATCACGCTATGATTGAGCAATTTGTCACAATGGGAGTTGCTGAATAGCGTACACTGTTAAAAATGATTTGTTGACTAAGTCAAGTCATCTTGTTGCTTTGACTGAGTTAAGTTGAGTCAAGTTCAGTCAACATGTTATTACACTTCAATAAATTATTTGATACAACATGTAGTCTGTTGACTCAACTTAACTCAGTCAAAGCAACAAGATGACTTGACTTAGTCAAGTTGAGTCAACAAATAATTTTTAACAGTGTACCGGAGAAGAGCGCGACACTTTCGCATCTTGCACATTCGCACCTTGCTTGTTTGTACTTGCTTCTGAGAGCATCTGCCTCTTTCAACAAGTAGCCATGTAATATTTCCATACACAACAGTAATTTTTACCATGACTGTAATTTGTCTTCTTCCCCTCGTATTATTAACTTTTGTACTAAGCGCCGTTGGCGTCCAATGAGGTTCCTTGATTTAAGGATAAATATATTACTTTATATAGAATAAAGTAATCATTTTAAATATTTGGTTGCATATCCTTTGCATGCCATGACTTCTTGATGTTTGAGACCCAACAAAATCAAAATACTCTTGATATCTTATTTCCTGGTACTCTTACAAGCGATACTATAATTTATCTGCATTTGAATGGATCTCTATGGGAATTGGGGGGTGGGACTAGATTTTGCTGTAAATTATGCTGGAACAGTATGGAATACATGGTTGGCGAAATGGCTGTAAGTCATCAAGGATCTGAGGTATCAAACGAGCCTCAAACCATCACTTTGCTGCCAGATATGCAGTAGATATGGATGGAAAACTTTAAGGGTTATTTCTCCTGACAAATTTTCCTATTGAACTCTATGGAAAAATAAGTCAGGAGAAGAAACCCTTCAAGTTATCCATCCATATCTATTGCATATCTGGCAGCAGAGTGGTTTAAGGCTTGTGTACAATATACAACAGAAGAATACTTGGCACCGAGTGTTTTATCTTTTAATGACTTCCATTGTAATGGTGATCACTGAGCATTTACTCACATACCATACACCGGCAGTCATAATGTTATCCACCTGATAAGGTCATATTTTGCATTGTGGAGCATCGTGACATTTTCTTTGAAGTCAATCGACATGCATGAAAGCTTCACCTATGGAAAATAGATGGTTAATTGGCATGTGAATGCCACCTACCACTGTGGGGTGATTGTTTAGCTAGAGGTGTGAGACGAGACTGTACTGACCTCATAGTGCTGGGTGTGGGCACTACTACTTACAGGTCAGGAATTTCCACAGGCCCTACATCCGAGAGCACTCACGTAGAACTGGTAATAGTTGCGAGGTGATTTTATTAGCATCAGAGATTACAAATTCAGATGGAGAGGAGATCTTCTGCTCAAACATCCCTGCTTCACCAACCAAACAGCCATTTCACCAACAATGTATTTCATACTGTTCCAGCGTAATTTACAGCAAAATCTAGTCCCACCCCATATCAAGAGTCTTCTGATATTGTTGGGTCACAGACACCAGGACGTCATGGCATGCAAAGGATATGCGACCAAACATTAAAAATGATTACTTTATTCTACATTATGTTAAACTGTCCAACATTTTTTCATGCCCGAAAATGGGGGGGTGCTATGTACAAAAGGTTTTATAATTTCTAAACGGTTCATCCGATATGGATGAAAATACCCTAAAATTAAAGCTGGCAGTCTGCACTTCAACCTCATTGTCATTGTATGCTTTCAAACTCAAAGTGCTAGAGTACAGAACCAAAATTACACAGTCCAATGCATTATGGTGCTCACTGTATATTTGCCAACACGTAAAGGGGTAAATACTGATTAATTGAAAGTATAAATCCTGTAGTTACTGAAAACACAGTCTTGCCCTCCTTCACTTATCCTGTGTCTGTTGAAGGTGATTCAAAAGACCAAAGGTGCTTTGCGCATGATGCGCAAAAGGAGACCTGATATGGTGGACCTGAGGTTATGACTGAGATTAAATGCAGTAAAACTGTGTTACTGGAACAGTGATGGTGTTATCAAATAATTTTTCACTAGTTTCACTGGAAATACTTCAAAAGAAGTAACATATCAGTCTATTAAAAAGTATGCTTGCCTTTTGATAACCTGAGCAAGAGGATGGATATTAGCCTTACATCATATTATTGCCTACATGTTTGATTCATCAATTAAATAATATTAAAATATGAAATGCTAAAATATATTGCTAATGAGAGTGTACCACTTGCTTTGATGTATAACTGAAAAATAAAGTAGGTAACCACTCACCTCCTCCATAAACCTGGCATAAGTAAGGAAATCGCCACACATTCCAAGACCCACAGCAAATCCAATGCAGGTGAGGAGGTACTGAACCTTGTTGTCCCATTTGGGTCTCTCATCATCAGACTTGTTTTCTTCCATCTGATCTATACCGGTGGTCATTTCCTTCTCCTTCTGTCTCTCAGTCATGTAAGAGATACAGTCTTCACTGCAGTGTTAGGTACTGTTCTCGCGTGGACCACTGTGGTCTGGTCTGGAAGGTTTTCTACACTCTACCAAACTCTCATATCCCTGTGACATATCTTTTTACCAGAGGAAGGGAGGGGCCTCTGTACAGAGGCCTGCGGTTGGATTGCCATGTTTTGGCGAACATATCAGGGTGAAGAGGGTCATTTAACAATCATTCACGTTTTGTTTGTTCTGTCTATGCAAAGCTTTCATGGTCTTTTCTGTGAAGGGGAGTTCCTTAAGAGCTTATTTTCATGCAGGGGCTATCTTTTTTTTGTGCTTGGAAATCACAATTTTTATGATCTTGTTTATTTTTTTTATTTAAATTTCACAAAATATAAATTGTGATTGGTTTAAATTTAAATTAAAAAAGATTTATTTTAAAATAAAAATTTAAACTGTTAAAAAGTAACTGTGCTCTAGAAATGTATCATCCCTTCACAAACTCAACTGCAAGTATGGTACAAAGATTTATTTACATTAATTTTAGGTTTCTCAGAAAATATGCCTCCAGTGTTCGCTGTGCAGTTTAAAGGCCAATGCAAATTTGAATTAGCCTTAACATAAGCTGGGCACATAGTATAAAGACACTTTGTTATTTTTAATCTCCTCCAACAGTATGACAGTATGATCTTAAGAATAGGATACCATAGGTTTTTCTTTTCTCCAGCAGGGATGTTTGAGCAGAAGATCTCCTCTCCATATGAATTTGTAATCTCTGATGCTAATAAAATCACCTAGCAACTATTACCAGTTCTACGTGAGTGCTCTCGGGTGTAGGGCCTGTGGAAATTCCTGCCCTGTAAGTAGTAGTGCCCACACCCAGCACTATGAGGTCAGTACAGTCTCGTCTCACGCCTCTAGCTAAACAATCACCCCCACAGTGGTAGGTGGCATTCACATGCCAATTAACCATCTATTTGCCATAGGTGAAGCTTTCATGCATGTCGATTGACTTCAAAGAAAATGTCATGATGCTCCACAATGCAAAATGTGACCTTATCTGGTGGATAACATTATGACTGCCGGTGTATGGTATGTGAGTAAATGCTCAGTGATCACCATTACCATGGAAGTCATTACAAGATAAATTAACACTTGGTGCCAAGTATTTTTCTGGTGTATATTGTACACAGACAACAAGCCTTAAACCATCACTCTGCTGGCAAGATGTGCCGTAGATATGGATGGATAACTTGAAGGGTTTCTTCTCCTGACTTATTTTTCCATAGAGTTCAATAGGACAATTTGTCAGGAGAAACCACCCTTAAAGTGATTCCACCCATATCTACTGCATATCTGGCAGCAGAGTGATGGTTTGAGGCTCGTTTGATACCTCAGACCCTTGATGACTTACATCCATTTCGCCAACCATGTATTCCGTACTGTTCCAGCGTAATTTACAGCAAAATCTAGTCCCACCCCCCAATTCCCATAGAGATCCATTCAAATGCAGAGAAGTTATAGTATCGCTAAGAGTTAAGAGTACCAGGAAATAAGATATCAAGAGTCTTTTGATGTTCTTGGGTCACAGACATCAGGAAGTCATGGCATGCAAAGGATATGCAACCAGATATTAAATATGATGACTTTATTTAAGTTTATGTTAATTTGTCCAATTACTTTAGGTGCCCAAAAAATGGGGGGACTATGTGTAAAAATGGCTACAATTGATATACGGTTCACCGAATACAGATGTAAAAACCCTTAAATTAAAGCTGAAAGTCTGCACTTTAAATGGGCATGTCTTGGCACTAATGAGCACAACACAGTATAATATTTGCTGTAGTATTCCTTGCTGTAAGGGAATTACCAGTAGAGTAAAAATGTCAGAACATTTTCTATCTGACACACATCACAGTTACCTATACAGGGCAACACGCACAGCATATGTTCCACAATCCATTTATACAGCTGGACATTTACCAAAAGCAATTCAGGTAAAGTACCTTGCTCAAGAGTACAATGACAGCACCCCACCTGGGAATCTAAACTAAAACCTCAGATTTACAAGACCAGATCCCTAATACTTTAGACTAGTCGCATAACTGATTGTGAGTTACGGTAATCAGAAAGATCTGATCCTCTCAAAATAGAAAATATATATATTTAAAGCTAAAGGATGCCTGATCTTAAATCTTGTTATACTAAAGGTGTGTGTTCTTTCAATTATGTGACAGTTAACATGAACAAAAAATTGATCAATCTTGAAACCTGCTACATTTTCGACAGCCCTGTCTCTGATCTGAGCCTGGTTTACAGGGTGGTCTGGCCATTCCATCGTTATGCAAATGAGTTAGACATCACACAGAAACAAACAGGCATGGCTGTGGTTACTAGGTTGCACACTTCTTTGCAGCCTATGTAGCTAGTTATGACGGAAAGCAGTGTTGGGAATATATGGTGAGGCCATATATGTATGAGCCCAAGGAGCCTGATCAACCACAAGTTGATGCCATCGTGGACGATGCCTTGCTGGGTTCAGCACAACAAGTCAGCAAAGGGTAGGTTTAATTTGCCTGGCAAAGTGTGTGTTGCTGCTAGTGTTGTTACACTACGGTACATCGAAAGCCGAAACTAAAAGACATGACTAGCTAACATACGTATCTAGATATGCAGCTAACTTTACCTCTTGTGTCTAGTTTTCCAGTTTTTCTTGTTCTCAGTGTCAACTATCTTTCCATATTTGGATATGCCCCCTTTCTAATGACGTACGAAAGTTAGTTTGTCTGAAATTGCTGGTTGGCTGAACAAAAGACAAAAGGTTTGGAAGGATTTGAACCAGGAACTCAATGCGGAGTTGTTATTAATATTGCTTTGGTTTAATGCCATTGCTGTTAGTACACCCAAGATGTGTATCATTGCAAATTCATGGTTTTTGGTTAACCATGGCTTTAAGAGACACAAGCACTGTACATAAAAAATAGAAAATGACATTACAGTATGACCCTCCCCACATCCTAGTTGGGATAGATTTAATTTTTCCACATACTAAAGACGTACATTTTGACTGGTATGCCAAACAAATATTTTTACAACATACAAAACCTCATTCACTGAATTAAAGGTTGAAGTGTTGTCAAAGCATTAGGGCAGCAACATTCAAAGATCTCTCTGAAACCAGAGTTCATATGAGTCCATTCAGGTTTAGTCCTTGTACAACACAGGTTCTAGTTTGAAACAAAATAAAGCTTATAAGCTTATTTTAATTTTTGAGGTATACCATCACATGGTGGATTCCTATTGAAATCTTCTGATTTCTCAGTCATTTCAACTGTGGAGGAGATGCTGGGCAGGGCCCTTGTGTTATAGTCCTTGTCTTTTTTGCAGCAACGGTCCCTGGAAGAATTTCACTGCCGCTATGAAAGGTATGGCAATGCTTGGAACTCCAGCTAGGATAAAGATTACAGCGGAGATCCATGTTGGGTAGAGTCGGTCCTCCAAAGTAGGAAATGTATTCTGGAATGAGAAAGGTGTAAACAAGCCGAAAAAGAAGGAAGCTACTACCATGTTTAGTTTTTATTATCCTATTGGTTATGTGTGCATTTTCTGATCAATATAAATCACATAAAGGATTGCTTTTATGACTTCGACTGAAAAATTTATGGTATTCAGACCACAACAATACTGTGTTCTGGTAATGGTGATTATTCCTGAAATACAGTAGAAGGGTTATACATTGGGTAACTATGATCATGGAATACAGTAATAGTAATGGAAGAAGGATGCTGAAAACGCATAATGTTTTTATTGCAAGGCTACCATTACAATATGCTTCAAGGGCAGTACTCTCAAGACTACAGGTATGCTTTAATAAACTCCTGTACAGCTGAAATGTCCACAGAAATAGGACTGTGTTCTCATTTAAGCTGAACAGTAAAACGTTGAGGTTTCTAGATTTCATTTTAGTTACACCATTCATAAAATATCACACTTGGCATTTCTGTGGATCTTGTACTAGCAGTGTGACAACAGAAACCCAAACATACCGATTCGGGGTTCCAGGTTTTGTATAAGAGCTCTTCGCTGATTTTGGTGATGAAATAGAACAGGAATATGGTCAGCATGATGAGGGGACTAATCACTCGCCATGTGGCTTGCCAGAATATGTTGGGCTTGTGGCCAATCATGAACTCTATGTCTTCATTAAACCTGTCAAAAAGATACACCATGAACCAAGAACACCATGAGGATTTTGTACTTGAGAAATAGGACCATGTGCCAATCATAGTCACAAATAAGCAGGGACTGCTATAAGCAAACAAATATTATTTTTGTCTCACCGGTCTATCCCATAGACGTACACCACGCCCACCGTCTCACAGAAGGCTATGATCAGTAGAGGGATGGATCCGGCATAACCGTCGAAGAGGGTCAGCCAGTAGTTACCTGACTGCTGGACAAATATCAGTCCAATAAGGCAGCAGACAAGGCAAGTCACTCCTGAAAGTATTTAAAAAAATAATTATTTAAGCACTAAAAAACCAGCGACACAAAGTGTGCATCCATTTGCGCTGTTGAAGTTGAGGCAAGGGGTGAAACGCCGTTTAGTGGGGACTGTACATTAAACACACCTCAGAATGTTAGGTATGGGAAAGCGAGGCTTCATGCGTTGTCATTCACTGACGAAGAATTGCATATCAATAGGAATGTACTGTGTATTTTAAGTGGTGATCAGCCGGTGCACACCACCCGGTTTCTGGCTCATGAAGTCTCACTCTTCTATTAGTACTGAAAGCATGTTCTAACCCTATTTGTTGCCAGTACCTGAGAACCTTACCTGTGACAGCTTCTTTTGGCCACGTCTTGGGGAACACCTTGAGGTCCTGGAGAGGTACCAGCACCCCCTCAATGTTACCAAACATAGAGGACAGTCCAAGGCAGAAGAGCATGACAAAGAAGAGGATGGACCACAGCGGTGACACGGGCATCTTGGTAATGGCCTCCGTGAACACAATGAAGGCCAGACCAGTTCCCTCCACCCCCTGCGAGGAGACCATAAAGAAGAATTGGTATACTGCTTGTACAACTATTGTGTCACAGACATTCTCACAACTAGGGATGCTAAATTAGTTAATGACAATAATCGCATGAATCGGGTAAATAAATATCCTTTATACGTATATTTTCACATCTGTAATTTTTAGGTTATGCTGTAAAGTATTAGGACAGAACATTCAGCACCTCACTTAGAAATGTGTCCAGATTACAGGTCTTCAGGCTCAGCTGCTCAATAACCTGTGAATTTGTGCTGTTCAGACTCTGTAGAGCCTCAGTATAGTTGCTCTCGATGATGTTTCCCTCAGGAAGGTCAAACGTATTTATTAGTGCCAGGATGTTCCTACACAAATCAGAAATCAAGAAACCTCGTTTAACAGCTGCACAAAGAGACTAGGTTTACTGTAGTGATGAGAGAGTTACTGTAGATTAAATTTACAATAGGGTTAGTTAATGTGTCACAATCACTGAGCCAGAAAAACAAATCAGACACTGCAAAACAGTATGTTTGGTTAAAATCAAGATTAAATGATGCCACAAGATAGCTCCACCAATTCTATTGCTTGAAAACAAAATTAATTTAATATAATTTCAGCATGTTTTGTAGTTAATGGTACGCAAACAGGCAGAAAAGCTTGCTTTCCTCAACCTGACAAAGACAACGACACGACATCTTGTTTCACAAAATGGAAGTATTGGTTGGATAAATTCCTTATATAGAGAAAGAGATCCAAAGCAGCATGTTGTTGTGGAATGACAAAAGCATCGCATTTAACTTCAAATCGAATTGTGGTCAATTGTGGGGTAATGGGAACATTTTGATATCATTTCCCCTGGTGCAGTTGGTGATCTTGGATCAAGTTGTCTTGGATGCATACCCATTCATGCACTGATCAAACCTCTCCGTGGCACGGAAGCCGATGATGGTGTAGATCACAGTCGCCGCATAAACAGATGTAACGCCATTTATGATAGAGATGATAACTGCATCCTGTTCACAGTTATTACTGAAGAGGAAGGAAAGAATAATATTATGCATCAAAATCATCATAATATTAACAATCTGTATATTTTCTGTATTTTCCATTTGTAACCTTTTCATTCCCACCTCTGGTTTGGTTCCCCAAAACCATGTAACATAATTGGGATACATTCGGTCATTATTTGGCCAAGATAAGGTGACTTACAACACTGAGTTGTAGCTGGAGAAGGAGATCAGGCCACCAAAGGCCAGAGAGAAGGAGTAGAACACCTGCGTACCAGCATCTAGCCAGGTAGAGGGGTTAGTCAGCTCGTCAATCTAGAGAACAAACACAAACACACAAACTGGGGCTTTAAACGATTGTGGAGCAATGTATTTTTTTCCATTAAGTGCAGCAGTCAAGTGCAGCAATACTGTTGTATTTTTTATATCGTTATATTCTACAGACAATTTTTATTCTCCGCTGCACCTGCTACAAGACTAGACAGAGTTATAGAAAATAGAGTTTCTCTATTCTATCTTTGGCTGAGGTACCTTAAGCTCAGAGTCATGGTTAATACTGGTTTGAATAAAATAGTAATAGAATTCATAAAGTTATAAAACAATACTCACATCTGGGGTGAAAAGGAACTTTATTCCATCCAAAGAACCTTTCAGAGTCAATCCTCGTATCAGGAAGATGGTGAGGACCACATATGGTAGAGTGGAGGTGACGTACACGGCCTGCCGAGTTGAGAGAAATGCGGGGGATGTCATACAGAAAATAATAGTTCCTCCAAAGTTCTTTAAATATTTATACTGCAGAACATTTTTTCTTATCAATCTTTGTTCCAATGTGTGCAACACACAACACTGTCGATTCAAGAGGGTGCAGACTAGATGCCAGTCTAGTGAAACTGGTATTGTGGGCAGGCAGACACTTTTCATGTTTATTCCACTGCTAAGCAGCCCAATACTCATTGTTTTATAACAAACAGAGGGGTCACTATTCCATGATGAAGCAGGCGATGGCCTGCAAGCTGTTGCCTTCCCTTCCTTGGTGGTGCTATGGTTATTTCTTTGTCTCCCCATGGGATTCCTGGCCACACTAGCTAGCTTATCATCAATGCCGGACCATGGGGGACACCACAGCACCAAGACATCTGACGGTACCTGCCAAATTTTAAAATAATGACTAAATAAACATGAATAGAGTTAATATTGTTACCTTCCCAGTGGTCTCAATGCCGCGGATGCAGCAGATGTAGAGAACTGCCCAGGCTGACACAAGACACAGCACCATCCACCACTGTAGACCACCTGACACTTCAATAGCCTCTGAGGTGTTAAGCGTCTCCCGGTACCAGAAGTAATCAACCGGGGAGCTTCTCTCGCATTCTGACTCCAGACCTACCCAAAGCATAGCACACACAATCTGTCCCTTTTCCTGCAAGGGGCAAAATGTTGTTACCATGCCCCTTTGATGGGGACAGATAGGCAAACCAAAAGTAGCAGTCTCTACTAGGTGATGATATGATGTCAGACATTTGTATAACTGAATAAGGTAATGCAGAATCACGAGTAGTAATGAGCAGTGGTGGGAGTGTGGAGTAGTGCTTATAGAACCAGAGTTCAATTCCAGCTGAGTCACTGCTGTGGTCAATTTGATTATTCCTTAACTTCAGAATATCTCACTGTGAATACAGTTAATGGGTAAAATTAATCATTCTAATATATAATATAATATATTAGTATATAAGTAAATAATTGTAGGTTGCACTAAATGTAGATATCGTCTACACAAAGAAACAATATGAAAATTGATTCATGATTGCCTTTCTAATAAATTCATAAATAAATGAATACCTGTCTTGTTCATGTTCAGAGGACATTGGCTCCATGGTAGTGGGTCTTGAAAGGAGTTGAAGAAGTACCACATCACCCAGGCAATGATGGTGTTGTAATATAGGCTGATCATAAAGGACACGCACATGGACGCAATGCCTGTAAAATACAAAATACTGTTATATGGTGTGCCTCACTCAGTCTTCTCAGCAAATTTTTATTAGTTACATCTTAAATAAAGATGATAAAATCACAAATTAAATGTAATTAATAAAGACTGATCCTTAATTTAATTAACTGTTAGTGCATAAATAGTTAGTGAAACATTATTATTAATAACCCCTATGGAAAAAGTATATGCTGCAGTATATTGTAAATATATCAAAATTATCTTCACAATATATTTAAAATATACTGCGGTATATTACATTTCCATAAGGGAAGCAATTACTAAAACTAAATTGTTCATGATCATATATTACAAAATATGAGATGAAGAAAGCCCTGTAACTTTTCTAGCAAATCACACCTCCAAATAAACATTTCCTTCACAGAAAGCATAGTGAAGCTGTTATGTATTATTAAATCCTGATCAGTGACCTAGTAAAAGTTCAATCGAGCCTGGTTTGCTGGGCTCAATTGGAAAACAGAGATGCATCTGGATTAAGGAACTCTGGTGCCGTGTGTGCTGGACACCAGATATACTTCAGTGACTATGTCTAACCAAACATGAGTATTTGACCAGGCAGTCCTCACCCACTCCCATCATGTAGGGGTGGATGGTCTTCCACACCCCAAGACTGCCCTTCCTGAGACGTTGACCAATGGCAAACTCCAGGTGTAATAATGGTATCCCCTCAAGTACCAGCAGGATGAGAAAAGGGATCATGAATGCACCTGAGAACACAAAAGTACCAAAAGTCAAACCGACCAAACGATTTAACACTGCGCCCTCTTTGTTGGGATGGGAATCAAGACAGCAGACTCTTTACTTTTCCATCACAACTCATAACACCATATGTTTAACAGTTAAGTTTAATGTATATTCTCATAAATTCATAAGTGTGGGGTCCAAACATGTGGGAAGAAAGTGTGGGGAGAAAATCATATACCCGGACTGAATTGTCAAATGGGGGGTGGGGTGGTGGTAGATGGACCAGATATAGGGCTCCCCTGCACCCCCCCCCCCCCCCCAACCCCCCCCCCCCCCCCCCCCCCCCACACACACACACACACTCCCCCCCCCTTTCAACCACCCCTGTATGAAGGCAAATAATAGACATATTGTTAAGAATTATTGGTGCTGCTATGACTGCAGTTGTAAGTTCCTCATAAGATTAGAGAGCACATTGTGAGGACCAGTTACTGATTTACAGCCTTCAAGTGCTGATAGAGCAGCACCCAATCAGATTTCTCATCACAGCAAGAAATGTAATTCAGGGGGTGCCAGACAACATTCATGTTACAGTAGTTTTCCATGGCTTCTCTGTTGCCTCCCATCATGCATGTTCTTGAGGAAGTGAGTACAGCATTGTTAGGGTCACTAGTTTTTCCAAATATGTTTTCTCAACTGCCTTTCAGTCATCCCTCAATTTGAGGTCAGTAGAGCCTTCTTTGAACACCATGCAAGAACATTATTACAATACACCTCCCTAGTCATCCATGTTGATAAGTCAATTTGTGATTGTATTTAATAGCGGTCCATTTTAAACAGTGTCCTCTGTTATAGCTGATGCTGCTTGGTGTAAACGTGCCCATATGAAGAGATGTATCTTTCTACATGGACAGCTGGGGCCTGTATCACAAAGCAGGATTGCTGATTTAGCTGGGTAATCTGAACCCTCCCAAATATGGAACATGGACTGAAGCAATGAGAGCTGTTCTAAGTTTTACTCAGTGCAATTAAACAGTAACTTCGTGATACAGGCTTCTGGTTGGAAGTGGAACAAACAAGTATAATTCTCTTATCAATGCAATATTTTGAAATATTTTCTAGCCTCTCTCTCAGAACTGCCCCAGTACCAACGCTGTAGCTATTGCACTGTGCTAATAATTGAGGTAGAACAGTTCTAGTCAAATCCTGGAATTGAGTCCAGGTGGAATTTTGTCAAGTGTGCAGACTTGTTTGGGGTGAGAAACCAACACAGCCTCAGTTAATTTGTGCACTGGTTGAAAGAAATGCATCAGGGTTGTTATATGTTGTTAGTTTCACCACAAGTTCTCTGAATGTTTTTATACATTGGCTATTAATGGTCTTGACTGGGGTGGCACGGTGGTGCAGTGGTTAGCACTGTCGCCTCACAGCAAGAAGGTACCTAGTTTGAATCCCGGCTGGGGGCCTTTCTGTGTGGAGTTTGCATGGTGTCCCTGTGTCTGCGTGGGTTTCCTCCAGGTACTCCGGTTTCCTCCCACAGTCTAAAGACATGCAGGTTAGGCTAGTTGGAGACTCTAAATTGCCCATTGGTATGAGTGTGTGAGTGAATGGTGTGTGTGCCCTGTGATGGATTGGTGGCCTGTCCAGGGTGTATTCCTGCCTCTCGCCCAATGCATGCTGGGATAGGCTCCAGCACCCCCCGCGACCCTGACCAGGAATAAGCGGGTTAGATAATGGATGGATGGATGGTCTTGACTGGGCTGTGCATTTTCTGATCCAGTGTTTAGTATTTTTTAGTTCAATCTTATTGTATGTTTCAGGTATTCTAATTCTAGGTATTCTCTATGTATTCTGTATTACTCATAGAATGTATTCTACTCAAACCAGTTTAAATGAGACTTTTGCCAATTAACATGAGCTGTGCCCTTAAAACCTTGTCTCACACTTCCTAAGCTGTGAAAGCACCGCAGTGTTGGGTGAGATGTCCATCTCCAGTGCTACATTTGGAATGGAAATGGAGTCCCTGGGAATTGTACTGTACAGTATAATAAACAGAATAAGCCTACCAACTGCCCCATCTCGTTTTTGCAGACTCAGGTGGGCATTTTATTGGTAGGTCTGAACTTTGCTCCATTATTGTATTCCTTAGAAGCTGTGTACTGCACCTTTCTGCTTGGAAAATGTTTTAAAATATTTATAATGTGGCAATCTTTATAACTTTATTACTCACACAAGCACATCAGCTCTGGGGACATTACTTTGCTAAATTGCACTCACCACTGCCACAGTGTAAGTATTGCAGATTAAATGGACTGCTTTTGGCATCATTGAAGGCTTCCTGGTGTGCCTTCAACACGGAACTAATCCAAGATGAAACTAGTCCTATTGTTGAAATCCCCCTCGAAGTACAATATGTCATTTAGAACTGAACAGTAATTTACAGCAACAAGTTACAGGTGTCAGCAAGGACAACTTTCAAATCTGATGCACTTGATTTTACTTGTAAACTAAATAAAACATGCAAACCATAATTGTGCCATCTGAGGCAAACAGTTCTGATAAGGTCTGGCATAAAAAGTACAAATGTCCCATACAATATTTTTTGCTCCAAAGTGAAATATATTTCTTTCAGGAAAAGGAAAATATTTCAACCAGATATGCTTGGTAGGTAAAGTGTACATTTGAACTGTGGCCTATAACATGTCATCCAATGGTATCAAAGGCATGCAAATGATGGCAACAGATGATAAGGGTTCATACAAATATCAAAACATAAGTATATTTTACATATATAATATTGTCTAAAGAGCCTCACATCAACATTCCAACATGCTCTTATTAACTCATTCAATGCCAGTGTTCTGGAACACTAAGCCTCAGCAGTGCCTAGCCAATATGGCTGCTGACATTCTAAAATTTTAGATTGATCCTGTCAATGTGCAAACTTCTAATAAAACACATTATTTTACCTATTAAACAGAATTATTTGTTAATGAGGTTAGATGGCACACCTGATGGTTCAGTTCACTATTAGAGCAACGTCAAACAATATTGATGGTAATATAAATGATTTATTTTGGGTGCTTTTCAGTCTGGATAACAGGGCTCTTACATTAGAGATGTGTAATAGTTGAAACATAAAATAAAAATCAGCTCTTGCATATCTATATTTATGTAAAAATGAACAATAAACATAATTACTGGTGATTATATAAATACAATGCCCTCCACAATTATTGGCACCCCTGGTAAAGATGAGTAAAAAAGGGTTATAAAATCATCATTTGGTGAATTAGCTTAATCTCACACTGAGAAAAATCCAACCTTTAATTGAACTAAATTTATTCTGAGAAAAAAATATCCCTCATAAAGAAAAAATTATTTTTAACAAAACCATGTGTGCCACATTTATTGGCACCCCTGCATTTACTACTTTGTACATCCTCCCTTTGCCAATAAAACCGCACTGACTGAAAACAATAAGACTCAATCCGCAGACATCATGATGACTCCCACAATGTTCCAAGAGCTCCTCGCTAGACTCGTCGCAAGCAACCAGGAACAACAGCAGCGACATGAACAAAGTATGCAGCTCCAACAGCAGCAAATGCAACAACAACAGCTGAATATGGAACATTTCATGGCCAAACAGCTTGAGCAGACAAACTTTCTACAAGCCGAACTCAAAGGATTATACACCGCCCACATCGAGCAAAAAGAAGCGGCTCGGATAGAACGCGCAATCCCGCCCGCTTTTTGGTGAAACAAACGCAAATGCGCAAATGCACCAGCTCACCCGGATCACCAATGCATGGCTAATCTCAGAGCCCAAAACCCTGGGAGCCATCGAAAGGGTGATTATGGCCCGGTTTTTACGCGTGCTCCACTTCGAAGCAAAAAAACTGGCAGGTCAGAGTAACCCCAAGAACATGGAAGAGCTTGGTGCGCAGCGGTCGGGCAGTGAAAACGGAAGCGACCACCAGGCCTAAGGAATGTCCTCGGACGGACGACTACGCTCGAGGCCCTGCAGTAGAAACCCCGGCCGAACCACCCAGGCGCCGGCCACTCGTGACGACCGACAGTAGGAGGTGCTATGAGTGTGGCGAACAGGGCCACATCGCATGGAGCTGCCCTCACCGGGGGGATGTCCCCATGCCCACGGCCTCAACCAGCGAGACAAGCTGACCCTGTCGGCTACTGACGGCCTGCTGGGCCCAGGAGAGCGGCGGGTCTCCTCTCACGCCCGTGAAAGCCAACGGAAAGGACGCAACGGCTCTCCTGGACTCCGGAAGCGCAGTGACCCTGGTCCGTTCAGATTTCGCCAGACATCCCCATCTGTCAGAGAAGGTCGCAGTGACACCGTAATACACGGGGAGGAATGGGGGACCCACCTACGACAAATCGACGCTGTGCTTCACGCCCTACGGGGGGCGGGACTAACAGCCAACCCAAAGAAGTGTCACCTCGGCCTTCGAGATGCAGACTACCTGGGGTATACGATCGGGCGCGGCTGCGTCAAACCCCAGATAGGAAAGGTCGAGGCAATCCGGGAATGGCCCCGCCCCCGCACCAAGAAGCAGGTACGAGTGTTCATTGGGCTCGCCAGCTATTACAGACATTTTGTTCCCCATTTCTCCTCCCTAGCAGCACCTCTCACGGACCTGACCCGAAGCCGGCTGCCAGACCGGGTCCTGTGGACGACTGAGGCAGAGACAGCCTTCAGAGCCATCAAAGACGCCCTGTGTTCAGAACCAGTGATGGTGACCCCCGACTTCTCCCAACCTCTAGTGGTACAGACAGATGCATCGGAAACCGGGGTGGGTGCCGTCCTATCCCAGCTACACGAAGGTGAAGAACATCCGATCACATACATAAGCCGCAAGTTACTACCCAGAGAAAAGAAATATTCCACGGTAGAGAAGGAATGCTTGGCTATCAAGTGGGCCCTAGAGGGCCTGAAGTATTACTTATTGGGACGGCACTTCACCCTGGTAACGGACCATGCGCCCCTAGTGTGGATGTCCAGGAACAATGACAACAATGCAAGGGTCACCCGCTGGTTCCTCTCATTGCAACCTTATGCCTTTGACGTCGTCCACAGGTCCGGAGCTGCCGATGGGAACGCGGACGCACTGTCGTGGAGAGACGCCCTGGGTTCCTGGGCCGCCCCGCCCTCCCGGTCGGAGCTGAGGGGGGGGGGGGGTGCGTGGCAACCGGCGGGGACAGAACCACGGAGAGGTGATAGACGGAAGATATGTTATATGAAATACATGACACCTGAAGAAGACACCGGGCAAGTCAGCTGTGGCGAATCACCGGGCTAATCGGTGCCCTAGAAAATGGACTGGCAAACAACCGAAAGACGGAGTAGCTTAGGCGAAACCAAGGTGGAGTAGAGAGAGTGAGAGAGGAGATTGGAGATTGGATTTGTTGGAGAGAGAAAGTTAAAAAGTGCTGTGTTTGATCTGTTTTGCCAGGAGAAGTCTGCTGTGTGCCCGATTCCCGGATTGAATGAGAACCCCGCCCCGTTACCCGACCCACGCCTGTCTGACAACCCTCCTCCTTCATTAGCCCTGGACCATAAGAGGACCCATCTACGTGTACCGAACCCTGGCATCGTACCATGACTATTCTCCCGGATTACGGACTGGCTGACGCTCCCATTAACCTCTACCTCTCTTTCCCACAAAACAGCAATACATTTGCGATTTAAACTGAATTGTCGCGGTGTGGACATTGAGATTATTGTTTTCAGTTGCGTGACAACGCCAACCAGCTCGGAGTTTGCCACAATATGTTTTGGATCATTGCCCTGCTGGAAGATCCAACGATGACCCAGCTTTAGTTTCCTGGCAGAGGCAGCCAGATTCAGATTAAAAATGTCCTGGTATTTTAAGGAGTTCATGATGCCATGGCATGTACCCTAACAAGGTTCCCAGGGCCTTTGGAGGAAAAACAGCCCCAAAACATCACGGAACCTCCACCATACTTAACAGTGGGGATCAGGTTATTTCCGGTATAGCCATCCTTCTTTTTAAGCCAAACCCACCTTGAGTGTTGGTTGCTGAAAAGCTCAATTTTCGTTTCATCTGACCATAGAACACGGTTCCAGTCAAAGTTCCAGTAGCGTTTAACAAAATCCAGGCGCTTACGTTTGTGGTGAAATGACAGGAAAGGCTCTTTTTTGGCATGCCTTCCAAATAATGACCCCAAGATGCTACTTTCCTCTGTAATTCTCAAACAGTGATCCTTGGGGATTTTTTTTGCCTCTCTTACCATCCTCCTCACTGTGCATAGGGGCAAAATAAACTTGGGTCCTCTTCCAGGCAAGTTTGTAACAGTTCTAGTTGCTTTAAACTTTTTAAATATTGCCCTAATGGTAGATATGACCATTTTCAGGTGAGTAGCTATTTTTTTATAGACATTCCCTGACTTTTTATTTTTATTAGGCCATGACAGGTATTATAATAATAAGTCAATTATTAACACTGTTTTAGATGTAGCAAACTTAGCTATGATAAAGGTCACTTCTTAACGTTCAAAAACAATAGTTGCAGCAGTTTTTATTAATAGTCAGTATTAACATTATTCCAGTGAGTCATATATATTGTACGTGATTCAATAACAATTTCATATTGAGTACACCTGAAAAATATGGCTTTATTACTTTCCCAGACATTAAATGCCTAACGTTAGGACAATATGCTTTATTTGCACAGCATTAGCCTGCTTATTGAAGTTGTACATTAGTATTAGGCGATGAAAGGTATTATTCTTAATTATGTTTTAAGTGACAGAGCAGAGTCTGCTGTTAGGCCAAGTCATTGAGGCAGTGCCAGGACCAAGCCATGAGCCCAGAAGGATCCCTGCAGTGGACAGCACAGGTAGAGCTGTACCACAGTGTGTGCAAAATCTAAAAAGTCCAGACAATTAGTTCTAATATCACCACTATACATACCTATTTTACTAGTTATCTCTTGTATATACGTATCTTATAATTGTTCTACATTTAAAAAAATGTATCATAAAAAGGTCATCAAAAGAGCTAAAATGGTCTATTCCCCCCCCCCCCCCCCCCCCCCCCCCCCGGCCTTGTCCCCAGCAATGTTATTGGTGCTGTAGCCTAACTGTACTGCACAAATATAGCCACAAGGCTCCATCCGAAGATACGTTTGCAAAATATATGAAAGGGCTGTCACATCTGTGCAGCTCATGTCATGCTAAATGTATTGCTCAACGTCCTGGCTCGATTGCCTGGTGGGACCATAGACAGGTGGGACCCACAGCAGTTTCAGTTGGCTGGCTTATTGGTGTAGCTACGTCAAATTTCCAGGTCTACCTCTTTCCATCACTAGGGGATCGGGAATTCAAACCAACAAACACAGAGCACCAACAAAATGACAAAATTAATAAATTAATTATTTCCAGGCTGGGCGAAAGTCCGCAGCCTAGTGCTTGGCATAGAGGCAAGGCGCTCATCTGCCGTCTGATGCAGATAGGCTTGCACTTTAACAGCTCGTGTAATGGGAGATTCTGCATTTCCTGCATGTTATATCCTCTTTTTACTTTACCATGTAGGCTACTTTGCTATTTACTTTATGACACCGGAACGGACAATAGTAAACTATTTATTTTCCTTGATTGAACATCTGCTAATAAAACTTTGATTTCAGTGTCGGAATAATTCTTTCTTTTGCTTTTTCTGGGCCATTTTCACTTTGTGAAAGGAGCTTTAAATGGATGTGACAACCTCCACATAAGGTAATTAATGCACATGCATTTATGCTAATCACAAAATAATGTGAACACGCGCATGAATGCCTGAACACGTACGTGGTGCATACGGAAAAATCGAGAGATGAATTGCTGTGGAAGTTATCTGCCGGTCAAAAAATAAATTTAAATACAAAATACATGTTCAAACTTCAAAGTCAGAACTAAAGACATTGACGGAAAGCAAGGCTATGTAATAATCCTTCCGTTTTATGATGATAAATAATCAATAAACATAACTGAGCAGTATAAGCTCTTGTGGCGTGACAGGCAGGGGTGGGGGGGGTCACCTGAAATCTGAAAGGCTCCTTGGGGTTGTAGGAGACCGAGCAGACTGTACACGTCACTATATGGTATTATAATCCTCTAATCTGATTTTGCGATTTCACAACACCTTCTCTTTCCAGCTCAGGTAATCAGATTTTATGTCTGTGTCATATCAGCACATTTATATCACTTGTTAGAAGTCCACTTAGGCAGTTTTATTATCTTGATTGTCATGTGTTGACGCAGCTGATAAGAGCTGTGGTGAATGGATCTCTGAGTGACTGGTGCAGGGGTTTACTGGAGCACATTCACTAACTTTGCAAGAGAGGGGGAATGGTAGTATTGAGTGGCTTGCGTTGATTTCAGTGCTCTTTCTGAGGTAAATGTGCGTCATCCATCTGATTAAAAAAGGCTGCAAAGTTACTTTCTGACTGTTGTGGCAGTCATATCATTCTTTACTCCAGGTGTGACATTATCTGTCACCCTTGACAAACTTTGAAAAAGTTCACTTTGAAAAAGGGCCATGGTGTTTGCAGTGAAGGATGATTAGTTTTGCATTTTTTGATGAGTATAACATAATGAACTGACAAAATGCTGTGGAAAATGCCTGCCGTGCATGACCCTGGTGGGTGTCACACATTGGTCATGGCTGAGATGATTCACCGCAGTAGGAGGAGCCTTTATAGAAAAGCATTAAATCATGGTCTGGACTTACTTTGATCATTAAAAATCCTATAGTAAATGTAATTAAAGAAAGCGTAATTAAAGGAGTATCCCAGTGCCCAATCTGAATTTGGCCATAATCCCCCCATTTTTTATTTGGTAAACTCCCTCCTTCCCAAAACAAACTGATGTGTGGTAGGTTTTTTTGGTGCAAAATACTGTAGATGCTGAGCATTACCAAGGTAGGTGCTTCCCTTCCAGGGTGGTTGAGGAGAGTGAGAGTGAACATGCTTCATTGTAAATTATTTTGAGGAACTCAATTCATTCCACTATTATTATTATTATTATTATTATTATTATATGAAATTTGCTGTAATTATTGTCATGTGACATCTTACTCTGGAGGTTCCTGTGCAACCTGATTTGGATTGTGGGGTCAGATCTCAGGATTGGTACTGTGGATTTACTGTATATCCTCGTAATTCAGATTTGCTTACACATGTCTTTTGGATATCCAACTTTGCCTTGGACAAAATTTTCTTAATTTTCCTCATCGATAGAATCATTAGTACAGAGCACAATAGACCATGTGTAGCATGTACTGTAGATGCGTCTGGAAATGTTAACACTTTTCCCTTTCTGTAGTATAACTGACATACACAGAAAAAAAGGGGTGTGGTAACAGCTTAGAGTATGCTCAGCTTAGTGTGGTAACAGCTTAGCGAATGCTCAGTTAGTGTGGTAGTTGAAAATGATTGCCAATCAGCTGGTATTTGTTAACCCCTCAGAATGTAACAGCACATG